>JAJJKE010000005.1:0-600000 GCA_022376655.1 Xylariomycetidae sp. FL0641
TTCGTCTTCAGGCTGCTCGTGAGGTTGGCCATCCGAGGGCGCCTAGACAACTTGTAAGATGCTAATGTTACCAGTACGAGTAGCGAAAACGGAGTTTACCTGTGTTGGCTGCTCAGTTGTATGGCCTTCTGATGCCTCAGCGGTCTCCTCTGTGGCACCATTTGGACCACCAGATCCAGAAAGACCTGCGGAAGGCGGGTTCGAGTCAACCTCAGGGTTGGTCGGCTCTCGGGGAGGCTCGGCAGGCCCATGAGCCTGGGTAGGTGTCGGCGTGGCCTGTACAGGTGTAGATGCGGTCGAACCGTTGGGCTTTGGGCGTGCTGCTTCGCGCTTCTTTTCTTCCGTCTTGAGAAAAACCCGGATAGTGGTACGCAGTGACTTGTAAATGGTGCAGTCAACACGAGCAACCGGGGAGTGCTCGCATACTGGGCAGGTCGAGGGAAGTGTAGATTGGCCTAAGGCTTGTTAGGAGGGTAGGAAGCTCGTCGCAACTCAGTATAGCTCACAGTTCTCGCAAATGGCCGTCTCGCAACACGGTAGTCGGAACGCGTTGACTGCTAGTTTGCTACAGATAGCGCATCGTAACTTGGTCGGCAGTTCGTCCTGGGTAAGGGTACTAGCGACTCATTAGCCATACAACCGTATACAGATTTCGGATATGTCATACTTGGCCAGCTCAATCTGAGCTGGAGTGAGGGCCGCCATGCTGGGCTCGGGTGGTGCGAACTGCCGTGTGCATGTGGTTGAAGAATGGGTGGAGAGACAGGCGACTGCTTTCGCGAGAGTGGGATTGATTGTTCGGGAATTGCAGCAAGGCCCGTCAAGTTGAATAGGCGCCTGCCATGTAGTGTGCGCCAGTAGCTAGCACGTGAGGGGTCGCAATAAGAATAACAAGCAGCTTTGTTGGGACGATGCTGCGCAATGGGCGATTGTTCGTCAGATGGATGCGCAGAGGCTGCAGGTATCGGAGGAAAGCCACTTGCAATTGCGGCGGCGGTGGAGTTTGCTACCATGTGGGTCTTGTGGGCGGTCGGGCGGGACAGGATAGTACAAACAAATATATTCAGCTATTGGTGTGTATTCTTATATGCGATCCAAATGGTGCATCGGGTTGTCGGAACCTTATCTGGTGTACAGAGAGGAAGAGAGGGTCCCTGCACTGCTCTCGGCTTCCAAGGTTCCCAACCCAGGCCTCCAGCCCCCCCCGACACATCTTCCATTGTAGTTCCCAGGAAGTGCTTTGTAGGAATTCGAGGGACTCACTGTTGTCCACCTCAGAAGGGCTATGAGAACGCATGCCCATCAGACGACGAGCTTGCATCGATATCGATAGGGACGTTGGTTGAAATGATCCTGATTTATATTTCTGTATCAGTCCAGGCGCTCAGCAGCGTCCGTTCTAGATACCATGACTCCAAAGCCTGAGTCTGTATGCTGGCGGACCAGCTGGGTAAAGGGCTCTAATAGCAGCAAGACTTCCAGTCCAAAAAGAATTACAGGTGACAACTATAAACATGGCGCAAGAAAGGGGTAAACTCCAGCTCCACCATTGGATATCTCTCATCCTCTCAACAAGCACATCCCTCCTTTGCAGCCTCCCGCGGGCCATTCAGATTGACCCTGTGTTCATCGCCACCTCGGCTGACAGCGTTCGCAGCCCCAGGGCCTCTCGTCGTCTTTAGCGAAGTCTCGGGGATGGCATTGGCGATAGCAGTGAAGACCTCTGAAACGTTATGGCCTGTCTTGGCACTGGTCTCGAAGAACAAAAGGCTCTCCTCCTCAGCGTATGCCTTTGCTTCCTCGGTCGAAATTTTGCGCGCGTCGCCTGACTCTTCGCCCTCGGCTTCTTCGGTTGGACCGGCTTCGCTGTCGGTTGTAAGATCCAACTTGTTGCCCACAAGAGCGATGACAATGCCCGGTGATGCTTGGCGTTGTAGCTCAGCTACCCAGTGCTTGGCTTTGATGAGGGAGGTGGGTTTGGTCAAGTCGTAGACGACAAGGGCAGCTTGGGCATTTCGGTAGTACATGGGGGCCAGCGAGGCAAAGCGCTCCTGTCCGGCGGTATCCCAGATCTCGAACTTGATCGTCCGTGAGGGTAGGTTGCACTTCTGTGTCAGGAAAGCAGCTGGTAGCAGGGTCGTCAGCTTCATCAGTTGGTCTCCTGGACTGGCGCATGGTTACATACCACCGATCGTCGGCTCCTTGTTCTCTTGGAAGTCATTGTTGACAAATCGTAGCACGAGGGAGGACTATAAATGAGTTAACCCCCATGCCCATGGGCCGTGCAATGTCGAAGTTACCTTTCCAACCGCTGCTTCACCCAGCAGCACCAGCTTGACGCTGCTGCTCGGCTTCGGAGCTGAGTCGGCCATGTTGAGGAAAACAGTGATCGCAGGTGTCGAGGCTTGCGCTGTCGCTTCGCGGTGGTAATGTGCGAGATCAAAAGGCCAAGGCTGCAGCGGAACTCTTTACTGTAGCAGGTAGGCTCCTGTCTTCACAGAGCGGGTGTATGGCGAAGTGCGCAGACAGGAAGATGATGGATAGACAGATAGGGTATCCGTAGGTCAGGCGGTAGGGAATAGCAGATCCGGGGATGACGACGTTTGGGAAACGCGCACAGCCGCACCGCAAATGACAGTGGCGCTAGGATGTAACTGGACTAGTGCGGGCATCTTGCACCTAGGCCCCCAATCTCTCGGAGACCTTGTCGCCAGCTGACCGACACCGCCCGCCCCTCCGACCGTCTACGATCTGGCAGAAAAAAAAAGTTCAGAGCTCCAGCACTTCTTATTACTGGACCCTGATTCCCACCTTCTCACTGCCTGTCAACCTACTTTGCCCATACGACGGCGATCTCTGCCCACTCGGTCACTTTTACAAGGGATATCATACACAGCATCGCTTGTCGTCTGTGGAATTCCATTCAAGATGACTTCCAAAGATCTGCGCAAGCAGAATCTGTTCGACGACAGCGATGATGAATCCGACGGAGGTGCGAAACTCCAGATCAACAATGAGTTCGCGAAACGGTTTGAGCACAATAAGAAGCGCGAGGAGATGCACAGATGTGAGCTTAGCATGCCTGGACTTTTCTACCCTCTGACTAACCATGCAAAGTGGAGGAAAAGTACAAATCGAAGAACCCGAATGGCACCAGCGGAAAAGGTGACGATGGCGCCTCCGACTCCTCGTCCGACGAAGACGAAGACGAAAATGGATTTCTAGCCACTGCTGAACTCGATGCCCAAATATCAGCCACTCTCCAGGCCATCAAGAACAAGGACCCACGTCTGTATGATGGCAAGACTACCTTCTACACTGCTGCCGACGAGACCGACAGCGCAAATGCTTCTGCCTCGAAGCAGAAGAAAGAGAAGCCTGTCACCCTAAAGGATTATCACCGAGAGAAGATCCTGCGCGGTGACACTGGCGCCGATTTCGACAATCATGATGAGCCAATGCCGACCTACACGCAAGAGCAGGACAATCTCAAGCAGTCCTTGCAGGAGGAAGTCAACGCGCAGTTGAAGGCAGCCGACGGCGATGAAGAAAGCTCCGACGAGGAAGACTTCATGCAAGCTAAGGAAAGCACACGATTCGTTCCAGAAAACGCCATACATCCTTCGCGAGCCGAGCGAGTCAAGGTTCCAAAACCTGACGTTTCTACTGCGGACAAAGACCCTGAACTGTTCTTGTCAAACTTCATGGCTTCCCGGGCATGGGTAGCCGACGAGGGTTCTAAATGGGAAGCTTTCGAGTCCGACGACGAGGTTGACGATAAAGCTGATGAGTGGGAGACTGCTTACAACCTGAGGTTTGAAGATCCAGGGAAGAGTAACGAGGTTCTCAAATCCTACTCCCGTGAAGTCACAGCCGCGCGTTCCGTCAGGCGAGATGACAAGAGTGGTCGGAAACGCCAACGAGAGCTCGAGCGCGAGAAAAAGGAAGCTGAGAAGCAGGAAAGAAGAGAAGAACGAGCACGTTTACGGCGGCTCAAGCTTGAAGAAGCCGAGGGCAAATTAGCCAAGATCAAGCAAGCCGCTGGTCTCAGTGGCAAGACCTTGAAGGATGAGGATTGGCAAAAGCTCCTTGAAGACGCCTGGGACAATGACAAATGGGAGGAAGAAATGGCCAAGGCGTTCAATGACCAGTACTATGCCGAAGGTGACGCGCACTCCGAGGACGAAGATGACGGGGAGGATGAAAACAACGACTCCAAGAAAAAGAAGGTCAAGAAACCCAAATGGGACGACGACATCGATATCAAGGATCTAGTCCCCGACTTCGAAGACGAGGAGCGCCCCAAGGTTACTCTGACTGATGATGAGGGGCAAGATGAGGAAGATGACAACGAGGGTGATACCCCAGCTGCCAAGCGTCAGAAGACTACCAAAGAGCGCAAGAAGGAGAAGCTGGCAAGCCAAAAAGAAGCGCGGCAGGAGCGCGCCAAGCTTGAAGCGCTCGTGGATGCGCGCATGAACCTTGACGAGCCCGAAGTCCTCGCCGGCAGCTCATCGTCGAAGGATAAGGGCCAGCCGCGGTTCGCATACCGGGAGACGCGGCCCGAGTCGTTTGGACTGACAACGCGCGACATCCTCATGGCGTCGGATGCCGATCTGAACACGTATGCCGGCCTCAAGAAGCTTGCGCACTTCCGCGAACAGGACAAGCAGTCCAAGGACCGCAAGCGGCTTGGCAAGAAGGCCCGCCTGCGCCAGTGGCGCAAGGACACCTTCGGCCCCGAGTTCGAGCGCGACCCGCCGGCCTTCAACCCGGGTCCCCGCGGTGAGGGGCCTTCGGCTGCTGCCGCCGTCGTCGAGAACGACAACATCGTCGAGGGCAAGAAGAAGCGCAAGCGGTCCAGAGGCAAGAAGGCGCAGGGTGCCGAGGCGGAAGATTGAGCTGTTTGATCAGATGCAATTGTCTTGTCTGCTTGAAGACTGGTGTTAGATACCCACAATGTACATACCATACCTTACCGTAGGGGAACTGAAAACCTATCACCCCTTTGCCTCCCTCCACCACACAAGTCCCGAAGCCATATCCGTAGTCGCCTTCTTACAAATTCCCCATCACGGATCAGCATATGACTCCATTGCCTGTCTCAAAAATACGACCTGCCCGCACGCAGTCCCGGCCGAAATCGACGGGAGGGTGCAAAGTTCCCCCGAAAATCGGGTCAGGTCCGAAGAGACATGATCTCAGGATCGTACCATGTTTGGCCCACCCTAAGTAATCCCAAGTAATCCCAACTGCCGGCTTTGCAGATGCGGCCGCGCCGTCTGCTGGGGAAGGCAAAGAGGCTCTCCCCCCCCGGCTTTACGTATACTCATAAAATCCGTGCTGTCCGTTCGCGCTTCTGTCTCTCTATTTCCACCCTTCTTCTCTCTTTCCGGTCCTTGGATGTCTTCGCCGTGGTCGTTTCGGAGCAGTCCGTATGCCTGCCACGGCATCTTACCGTCCCCAGCCGCGTTGCACCGTCCCGCTGCGGTGATTACACGAGCAAGACACGCGTGCACCGTGGGAAACACGAGATGGACGGATTACAAGTTATCATACGGCGCAGTATCTCGAGGGAGCTAGCTATTCGACCGATCCTCCTCCTCCCGTCTCCCGGCACGACCAAGCACTCATTCGCTGCCGGCCTTTCCAATGGCAGGCAGCGGCCTCCTCTTCTATGTGTTGAAGTTCGATGCTCATGCATCTCATGGCTTGGTACCTTCAAAATCCCTCTTACAGATGAACTCCGCTTCCCGTTGCCGTCCTGTTCATCCTTCCCTCTCGCATTCGAACGCATCCCAAGACTCTAATATCATTCCGATCATGCAAGACGCGTACTTTCGTACAGATCAATTATATAAGTGAGACATGCAAAACTGCCTGGCGGCAGGACTGGCCGCCGATTCGGAGCCTCCGCCGCGGTCCGGAACGCCATCGCATGGTAAGTACCTAGGTATGTAGCAGCAAATGACAATTATTTAGGAACAGAGATCGCCCCCGCCGTTGCGCCCGTGCGAAAGAGAACATGGAGCGCGCGAGCAGCTATGTGAAGGCTTTCTTCACCGACCGCCTCTCCGGAGTCCCAGTCCACCGGGAGTGTGGACGCCGGGACTGAACATTCCGAAGTTATCAACCATCCCGTTACCGAGGTCTCCGCCCATCTCGGGCGGCTCCATGTTGAACGGCAGGAACCAGGCGGTAGAGTTCGGCTCGGCAACGAAACCTCCGGGTAAACCATCATGGCCTCCGTTGGAGCCGTCGTTCGGGCCGTGAGTCGAGCCGTTCCCGTTCGCACTCCCACCACCACCTTGGGAGTTTCCGGCCAGCGCATCCCAGTCCATGAGCGCTTCGGGCCCGCTGATGGTAGTGGGATCCAAACCGCCGTAGGCGTTGAAAACGAGCTGTCGATCGAGTTGTGGCAACATTCCGGCACCCCCGTTCGCAAGCGACATGTGAAGAAGGTCAGGGTTGTAGAAGGCGGCAGGATGACCGTGGCCATGCCCGCGAGCATGTCCGTGGTGGCCATGGGGGAACCCGCCTACCGTCACAGGTGATATCGGCGATAAGGCGTGGTAGTTGGCTGCTGCGGATTGTGAGCGTGCGTGCGCGAGGGAGACAGGATTCATAGAGGCCGGCCCACTTGATTGCCCGCCCAAACGGGAAAGATTGCGCTGCGCTTGCTGCTGCTGGGCTTGCTGGATACGTTGCTGGATCTGCTCGGGTATGCTGGGAGTGTGGAGGTCCGTAAGGAGAGGTTCCAGTTGCTGCTGTTGCTGATCGCCCCGCGAGGTGCTTCCCTTCCTCGCCAGCGATTTGCGCTTCATCAACGGCGGCCTGCTCGGTCCAGCGCCTTCTCGTCCCTCCCCCGTGCTCTGCGGTGGGGATAGCTGGGTGAAGAACTCCTCCACCGTGTGTAGTTCGGGTTTCTGCTCGAGCACCGCATCGTCGCCCGTCTCCTTTTTCTTGAACGAGGCAGGCTCGGCGAATTCAGCTTGGACCACTCCGTGCGGATAACGATCGAACCAGTCACCATACTGGAATATCGGTGAAGCTGCCGAGGTCTCGTTGGCCGGGGTGCCTTGTCTTGCTGCATCAGCTGATGTCTTGTACAGATCTCGGAGGTTTTCTGCCATGAAGTGGAACATCCCCCAGTACCGCTTCATCTTTGAGAGGAATTTGACATTGGTCGCAAGGTTCTTCTTGGCCGCTGTTTCGACTGCGCTGTTGCCGGAGAATATCCCAAAGATATGAACAGTACTCGCAAGAAACGCGCAGTAGCCTACGAAAGGGGCCGCGATCATGTACGGTTCGGAGTCTTTGAGTAGCTCGGAAATTCGGTTGGCCGCGGCAAAGGCTTTGGAACCTGCCTGGGTGACGAAAGTCTGCGGCACGTCATCCTGCGAAGACCCACCGGGGGACGACACGGCGAAACGGTTCATGAACAACACATTCTGCTGGATAGAGATGTGCAGGAAGAGGAATTGGTTCGCCATGCCTTCAGTCCGGTGCAGATGGAGGTTCTCGGCCGTATATTTCAAGCCATCGGGGAGTTCCTCCGCGAAATCTTCAGCCTGCTTGGTCAGGCCAGAGTAGTCGGAGTCGTTCTCCCACATCGAATGGTTATCTGTGTCCTTACCCCCTTGGTTTAGAAAATTAATGATTCTCCCCCAGAGGGCGATTGCGCGAACCATGTAAGCTGCAACGCCCATGTTATCCTTGGCGTCAGAAAGCTGGCCTTCATCCACTGGAACTGGGTGAGGCACGCAGCCTTGCAAGTCCTCAGTAGGCCCGGGCATGTCTAGCTGGAAGAGCTTCTCCTTGATGGGCAACTGAATTTTCACCGTCTCCTCTTTGATGAACATGGGCCTGTCCGTTCCAGATGAGTTGAAGCGGTCCATGAGGAAACAGGCCCACATCGTTCGCCTTCGGATTTCTCGGTCGATGAAACTCAGTTGGGACGGATTGGGCCGCATGGGATCGTACTCAAGGTCTTTGTGTAACTGCAAGGCGAAGGCCATACGAATCGCCTGGCCCCCAAGCGACCAGCTCCTCCCTCCATGACATGTGCCGAACTCGTGCAAGCCCAGGAGCAGAAGGCACGTAAGGATGGTGATGTTGGGCCACTCATACCTCCGCGTGACGATTTCTCTTGCCGGCAATGCCCATTCTTCACCCCTCAGGAAGTTGTTGGTCGTAGCGAATTTAGGATGGGTGGAAAATCGAGCTGAAATGGCACAAACGGATAGAACTAGGACCGGAGGCAGTGTGCCGGCTCTGGATTGGCAAAGTTAGTCGTGACGGAAGTTTGGTGGGATCAGAACAACATACTTCAGTTTCCTGATATAACTCGGTTTGTGCAGTAGATGATAAGCCTGACCATAAATGTTGTCAAAAAACACCTCTGCAAGATGTTCCTGGATATCTTTTGGCGGTAACGCCTCCGCTCCTTCGTGGAGTAGTTTGCTCTCTTCTGCCTCCTGCACCTGTAGAGACGTCGGTTTGCCTGAGCTATCTGGTCTAGTTTTCGAGGCACTCCTCGCCCAGTGATCGAGCTCGGCCCCAAATGCTTCATCAGCCCCCCGTTTCTTCGCGCTTTGCTTGGCGGCGGGGAGGCTTCCGGGCAGATTGGGCTTGACAACGCCCCGGACGACGTTGCTTGCCGATGAATCTTGCTCGGATTTGGGCACGATTTTAATGATACGATCCTCCATGCGTTTCAACCGTTTGTCCAGCATGGCCATGTAGTCGGTTCGAGGGGCCGCTTTCCTCGTCGTAACCTTGTACACACAGGGAATGCGAGATCGGAGACAATGCTTGCACGCTGGCTTCTCTCCCGAGCAACGTATCTTCTTTCGGCGGCAGGCAATACACGCCAAGGGCAGTCGTTTGCGCTCCTTGCCGGCCTTTGTTTTCAACTCACTCCAGGCCGGCGCAGGGTCAGTCTTGTTTTCCTTCAACTTCCCGCCAAGTTCGGTGCCGTCCCCCGGTGCACTGGTGGAGAGACCAAACTCGTCCGACATGTTGTCCTCCAAGGAGTTTGCTCCAGCACGATTGCTCCCCGGACTGCCATCATCTGATCCATCCAGGCTGCGCCGCCGATGTGCCGGGTCGACTGATTGGAAAGTGGCGCTTTGTGGTCCCGACGCAGTCGAGTCTTTCCTTCCTCCCGTCGAGACGGAAGCGTGTCCAGGGGTAGCGAAGAGATCCGCGGCATGATCGTCCAAGCCGATCATCTGGCCTCCCTCGGGGATATCCTGAAACGGGAAAGAAAAGTCTGGAAACTGTGACGTTTCCATCAAGCCGGTAGACACATTGTCTGCGTGGATCCCATCGTTTTGGGTATCCAGTGAGAAGCCATTCAAGTCGGTGGTATCGGAAGGCTGCAGAGGACGGTCCGGTTCAGCGGCAGATTGGGAGCCGTCGATGTCGTCGACTGGAAAGGGCTTGACGTCGATGTTGGATTGAGCGGAAGACATGGCGGAAAACGGTTGCGCCATAGGCAGGGCGGCGTGGCCTCCAAAGGCAATTGTGGCGGAAGGCTTTTGCTTTTTCCGGGTGAAAGGTCGAGTAGCTTAGGTCAACTCGAGACGACCAGTGACCAAGTCAGCCTACGGCCCCACGCGACCGAAGGGTTGGGGACGACAATAGCGTCTCGGGCAGGAGAAACCAGAAGCCCCAGAATCGAGCCCAGTCGAAGCATGACAGGTGGGCAGGCGGAGAGCTACAGGCCAAGGGGCATCCTCTCGGGTCGGTGAGGCAGAGGAATCGCGGAATCGAGGTCGAAAGGGATGACGGGGCAGCGCGGCGGCGAGGTGGTCTCGTGAATGGTCCTGACGCTGGAGCCGGATCCTAGGTAGGAAATAGGTAGGCAGGTAGGGTACGGAGTCCAGCGCAGTGTAACCGGGTAGGGCGACGTGGGCGGGCGGCCGGTGGTGAAAACGACTTTAAAAAGAGGAAAGGGCTGCAGCAACGGCGGTAGCAGCAGCACATGCGGCAGCACCGCCCGCGCGTTCGGGGATTGATGATGTGGGGTAACGAGCAGTGCGCTAAACCAAAGTGAGGCAAGGAGGCAGACGCCTAGAAGGCCCTAAAACCAATGTGGTATAGTCGATCTGGGGCGCTGAGGAGTGATTCTGGAATAAGGATTTCTGACGAAGAGATGAGGAGGAGAGGAGGAGAGGAGAAGGAGGGTGCAAGCTTGTCGACTTTCAGTGTCTTCCAGATTTGTCTTCGAGAGCTTGGGCTTGTTGGGTGAGCACCATTACCATCACAGCTAATCATAGACCAGTGGACAGTGGACGACCATCGCCAACCGTCACCGACGCTTCAACCCTAGAACCAGCACCGCTTCTCAAGCAGTTCAATTTTGGTGATACCCGTCCGGTATGCCACAGGCTGCACTCGGAGGCTGTTGACTGGATTGGCCGAGCCGGGAACCTAGCACACACACACACGCACACACACAAGATGTCTCGGGGTAGATGGACAGGTGCAGCACCCCGGACAGTGAACACCAAGGCTAAACAGAGAGCGGAGAGCGGGAGAGGGCGGAGAATCTTTGGCACGCAACACCGGTTCTGTGTTGCTGCTGTTGATGGGCTGGATGTCATCAATTGGCGAGCAACGAAGAGGTTACGGGCAGACGGGCTTGGACCGAGTTATTGGGCCTGCGCCATGTAATGTAATGATGATGATGATGCCGGTCCTGGTGTAGGTGCTGGTGCTGGTGCTGGTGGGTTGGGCAGATGGATAACTTAGTAGAAGGTACCTACTGCAGATCGGAGGCTTTTGCTACCTACCTAGGTAGTTGCTTCATTATTGAGGCTTGAGGGACGGGCATGGCGAGGTATGGCCGCGGAACCACACCAACACGACTGCTCAACGCGCGCTTACAACGTTGATGAAGTCGGAAGTGAACCGGCTGCCCACCCCATCTTTTCCTTGCGCACCGCTCCCTGAGCTCTGACCTCACTGACTGGGGAAAGTCAGGTACATGAATACCACGGCGTACCTAGACGCTAGGTAGGCGGGCAAGTGAGCACGATATAAGCCCGAGATTTCCCCGCTTGGCCTCAGAGGATATACAGGGTTGGCTGGCCGCCGTACAAGCAGAGCAAGACGGCCGAGATGGGAGTCCCCGTCGCCCGGATGCACTTTGTCCAGTTTGCCAGTCTTTCGTGCGAACTGTGAAGGTCGTCGTTGTGTGCTCTCGTACGGAGTACAGAGCACTGGATTACATCTGCCACTCAGCGGTCACCCTTGACTGACTGAAGCAAGCGTACGAATGCCTTTCAAGAAATTTCTTGTTCGTAGTAATCCAGTGCGCCGCCCTCCGGATGTGAGCGACAGCATGGCGCACCGATGTAAAGAATGCTGATATTGTCGAAACCCCACTGAGACGGCCCTCAGCCCTCAGGAGTCAGCCCTCGACGGGCGTCGAGAAACCGGGCTGCCGGGGTTTTGGGTACTGACGTCGTGGTAGGTTGGAAGGTTGGTAGGCTTGTGGACTCATGTGCTCCCCTCATCAACCACAGCCCTCTTAACCTCGTCGAGGACGATGGAGTCGGACCCGGTCATCAGCGGTCCGCATCCTCGCTTGAGAGATGTACGAATCGACTCGACAGGCAGACAAAAGCCAGTGCCTTGCCTCGGCAACAACAACATCAGCAGAGACAGGTGCCTCCCAAAGACTACCGCACAGCTGCATGCAGGCGAGGAAAGACCTGTCAGTTGTCGCTGCTGGTCGCTGATTGATAAGACGAGATGGGCGATGATGAGATGGGGGTTGCTGGTTGCTGGCGGAAGCGATTTGGAGTGGCCCAGTCTTCCAGTCTGCCCTGTTGCCCGTCTGCGGCTGGCCCGATGTGGTCTAGTGGCTGAGTGGCTGGATTTCAGAGAGAGCGGGTCAGTGATCCATGAGTGTCCGGGGTATAATTTAGACTATGGGGCCGTTTGTGGAGACTTTGTGGAGGCGTTTCTCGTGCATCTGCAGGCCCGCCTACCTGCCTGGCATGCCCCATCACGCCCTTGCTCTGTGTAAAACGAGGGTTCTGGTTGGCTACTGGAACAGTTGAGGCGGTTCGAACCCCGAACCTCAAGGTTTGCGCCTCTGCATCGTTCTTGTGCGCTGCGCATGGTGGATGCATTGATGCATTACCAAGCATGCCCCAACCAGAGCGGAAAGAATGCTGGGCAGAGGCTGCAGAGCTTGATTCGGCGATGAACAGATGCTTGAGCTTGGTGAAGGCTGTCACTATAATTTGTTTATTAGCGGTAGTGAAGCGCCGGGAGCGGTGATCTGATCCAGGCATGTACTGACGATGACCTTGGTACCTTAGTAGGAGCAGGTATTGATTGATATGACTGTTGCCGGCTAATACGTCCAGAGCAAGATTCGGTGGCTCAAATACCCAGCCAGCATCATGTTTCAGTAATGCTGTCATCCATGATCACCCAGATATCTGGTCTATTTACTGATGAGAGGCCCTCCCGTTTGCTAGCTCTCTCACAGTCTTGACAGTCAACAAGCGGACTGGACTGGCTCGGACTGGTTGGCGGCTTTCCGGACATGACGTTGGCTTGCAAGATCGCTTACCTGCATACTGGAGCTAATATTCCAACAGCCGCTGATTGGCCTCGGCCCTTTTACGCCCGACCCGCAAAAATCCCGACGTCGCGGAAGATGCCAGAGAGGAATTGGCAGGCGAGGCAGGGACTGACGACCCCTCCACCTTCACCACCACGTACTGCCAAATCCGGTCATATTCTCTACCACGCGATTACCTGTACATACCTCTTCTCCGTCACTGGTGCGACATACTTGGTATTTACACACACCCACATGGAAATCCCACGTATTCGTACTTGCCTTACACATTCATGTGCTCGCTGCATCTCATACCTACCTCAAGACCTACCTAAGGTAGTTACCTACCTAAGTAGGTACTTTCTATACTACCTACCTCATTGCCCATGGGCGTCAATCGCATTCCCATACAGCCATTCTGATAGCCCACGTCTTGAGCAACCTACAGTGACAATCCGCAATGCACAAGCGCACGGCACAGCCGGGCAATGCCGGGCAATGCCGGGCATTCGTCGTCATCCAGAATCTTCTGACGCTTGATCCTCCTGTACAACCTCCCAACACCTCCATCACCATCTGCACCATCTGCACCTTCGGCCCCTCTGGCGCGGCCAAGTCGACGTTGGGACGATCGTTGCTGCTCTAGCGAGGCCCTTCAGCTCTGCCTGCCTTTCATATTGACCCCCCTGCACGTGAAGCCTCTTCTAATTCGGCATGAAGCCTAGGTCAGGCCGTCCAGTACAGGCTGACACATTCGCCCAAGCCCTCCAAGAACCTCTGGCCATCACCACCACACGCACGAGCTATCGGTCGTGTAGCCTACCTTAACTCATGTCATCCAGAGTCGCGCACGAGCACTGAAGGATGTCATGTCACCTCCGGTATCCGGTGAGCTGTTGGGCGTCAAAGGGACTGCCATTACCACTTTGGCACGTATCGTTCCGACTATAGGCTCGTACGCGGTGTATGTCCCTGCTTCGATCATCTGAGCAATATCCGGGCGAATCCGCCACGGCGCCGATCACCCGTAGCTTATCTGCAAGAAGGTTACCCTTAGCAGGCTCTTAGCCGCAGGGCGACCTGGCGACCTGACGAGCTGACGATCTGAGGGCCTGGCGTTCTCCCGTTATGTATACGTCGTAGAGGGCTCCCAGGGAGATTCGTTGCATTCCGCCGGTGCGAACGCGGAATCAGCCACTACATCACACTACACTTTACTACACGGACGCGGAAATAATCTCCTAAAGGTCCTGTTCCATACAGCGCCTCCCTCGAGGCATGTTAGGCATCAGCATACCACCTCAGTGCACAGCGGCCATGTCCTCTCCTTTTCTGCGGGGCCGATGT
Source organism: Xylariomycetidae sp. FL0641 (assembly GCA_022376655.1). Taxonomy (NCBI): domain Eukaryota; kingdom Fungi; phylum Ascomycota; class Sordariomycetes; species Xylariomycetidae sp. FL0641. Next base: position 13,934 of record JAJJKE010000005.1, read on the forward strand.
CCATTCAGAGCAACTCGCCATGATCTCTCATAGTACTGTATAGTGGCAGGCTTCCTGGGTTCTTTGTTGTGGACTACTACGCCTTGGTGGCAAAAGTCACCTGTACTATGGGTGCTGACGAAGTTGGGGGCGGTTCTCAGGCAGACAGACTGCTTCAGAGAACATACCAATCGGACTTTTTCACAGTTCATGTCAAACTATCATGGAATTCTTGGGCCCGAAGATGTAAGTACAGCCATTCTCTCTAACCGTGACTCAAGATTTTGGGCGCGTCTCACAAGAAAGGGTGACGTGAGTTATCGGCATGGTCTCACCGCGTCGAGCGAGTCTCGGCCACGAACCGACATTTAAATTTCCTGGCTCAGATACCAAGCTACCCCAGAGTAACCGGCGACTGAGACACCACCGTACGTCAACTCGGTCCGTTCCAGAAGCGAGTCCATTCACAGCTGCTTGCTGGGCCTGGGAACACCCGAAAAGGCGGGGGGGCCATGCACACTCCGCTTAATGTATCGTGAATTTTGCCGCCCTTACGATGTGTCGTTGTGCAGAACAAGCATGGAACATTTTTCGAATGCTGTCTCGCCAAATTGCACAGGAGACGGCGAGGACGAATGGGGTAGTACGGGGAAATGAAACCTATCGACCTTTCGCGCCCCGTCCAGTTCTTCCTCCGCGCTCGGTCGCTTGACCCTGCCTTCAGCCTTATTGACAGCGGGTGCCAGCAAAACTTCCGCGAGACCTGACTCATGGAGGATCCTTTCGGAAGGCCCTGGTCACACTCACATATGTATCTGAACTCATTGGCTATGAGCCTAAAAAGTGGTACTGAGAAGATCTATCCAGTAACCTAGCAAGTCCGTCCCTGTACGCTGCAGAACGTCGATGGCTGGGTGGCAGACTGCCTCGTACAGGCAGTTCTGGGACAAGATTTCCCCTTCTATCATGATATTTGGAGTCCCATGGGCGATTGGCCAGATAGGTCATGACTGCTTCCAGTGCTCCCGGCTACGCGGTCAATACGATCCACCTACGCGAACTGATACTTGCTACTATACTAGTATCACAAGATCACGATGCTTCCGGTGCCACCACCAGCCTTGGCGCTCACCAGGGATTACAAAGTCATATTCAGCGGCAAAGAATGACGACTGCGGCGACTGGCGTGTGGGTAGATCGTCGGACACAAAGTTCTGGTGGCATCTTGGCACACATCGCCGCCATCTGAAGATAGCGTCGACTCAGTGCTCGTACGCCCCTTGGACAAGGATCGGACGGAGCACCGGAGACGGGAAGCACCACGCATACCTAAGTACTCGGGTAGGAAATGTGCTGGAAGTAATTCTCGGGTCTCACACCAACACTGTAGCTGTCCTGGTCTGTTTGAACTCGCAATCCTCGGTGCACGAGTGCCCCCCGGGTCATATCCTCGTTCCGCAACTATATACACGTGAAAGTCGGGATGGGGATCTCGAGTGTTACCCAACCCTTGTATAGTGAAGCTGGAGATTTCCATCACCAGCGTACTGTCCTCATTCCCGGGTCTAAATGGGCCAGACTTGGAACTGCTACAGGAAAGCGACCGATGGTTCAGTGGCCTCTTCAACCCTGATGGTTGGTCTCTCCGCTCTTGCCTCGGAGGAAGCTCATTCGAGTCTCAGCCGGTGTATGCCAAAGTCCACCAGATTGCTCGAGTGTAGACTGTCCCGGGAGAGGCAGGCATTGTAATGAATAATACGAAGGCAAGACGTTGGATCGAACAAGAATTACTGCAATATAATAAGCCCGCGCTCTTGAGGCCATACCTAGCCGAATGTAGGTGAGCACGACGACAAAGTACAGTGCATCCGATGTCCCAGCTGCCAGACCACGACGAGTCCTCCGCGCTCAGTCACATCACATTCGCAAGCAAACTGGAACAGAACTTGTAGACGACACATCTAAATTGAAGCAACACGGCCCTTCAAGCAAGGGGTATCCAGCAAGCGAAGAGGCAAGGCCCACAACTCCTAAGAACGAAGCCAAAACAACAGAAACGAACAACACCTCGCCGCCCTGCGTCCTGGTTTCAGGACTCGCAACGCCACGCCACGCCACGCAATCCAAGTCCTTCTCTCTCTCTCTCTCTCTCTCTCTTTCTCTTCACATCTCCACATACCAAGTAAGTAGTTACTGCTTTAGATAACCACTCTTCCTCTTCCTCTTCCTCTTCCTATCCCCCTCCTCATTTGTCAATATACACCGGGATCCCATACACGACCGCCGCAGCAGCCGTGAGGTACCTGAAGCGACAGGCCTCGCGAGCCTTGGCGACAGCCTCGATCAGACTGGTCTCCCTCTCCCTCTCCTCGGGCAGCATCCTCTCCTTCTCCTTGCCCTTCCCCTTCCCATTCCCCTTTCCTTTGCCCCCGCGTCCCCCCCCCTTCTCCTCCTCCTTGAACGTCCCCCGCGGCAGCAACCCCCACTCCTCGAACAGCGCCGCGGCGAAGCGGTCGATGTCGCGGTCGGTGACGTCCCAGAGGGTGCCGAGCACCGCGGGCGCGCCCGCGTGCATGTAGTTCCAGACCGGGCCCGAGGGTTCGAAGGCCCCCGCGTCGAGCAGCTTGGCCGACGAGCAGCCCAGCAGCAGCGCCGCCGCCCGGCACTTGGGCAGCCGCCGCACCGTGCGCCCGCGCACGTACTGCGCCCCCGACCCGTGCCCGAAGTACAGCAGCAGGTCGCGGCCCGCGAGCGCGCGCTCGAACTCGGCCTCGCCGGGCGCGCGCGTCTCGATCGCGTCCCAGGCCGGCGGGAGCCCGGCCGCCAGCGGCCGCGCGAACGTCGCTTGCGTGTTCGCCAGGTCCGCCGACGGGTTCAGGATGTACGTGCCCGAGTGGATCGAGGCGTAGTGGCCCTCGCGGTGACGGGGGAGGGCGTCGCCTAGCTCTTCGGCGGCGGCCGCGGCGTCTCCCTCGCCGTGGGACGGCGTTTGCGGTTGATCGTCGGTGGTGGTGGTGGTGGTGTTGCTGAGGTGGCCGCGGGGAGGTCGTTGCTCCAGGATGGCGCGGCGGAGGCAGGCCAGGGACGGGGCGCGGCTGACGGCGGCGCCCTGGAGGCAGGGGAGCGACTCCCAGGGGAAGACGTGTAGGGGCTTGTCGAGGATGAGGATGGTGTGCAGACGATCGTCGTCTGTGCCCTGCTGTTGGCTCTTAGCCGCGTCGTGGTACGCATGCAGGGCGTCAAACGTTTCGACGATCATCTGCTCGAAGTTGATCTCGTCGTATGCGTTGATTTCGCCGTGGAATTGTAGTATATCCACCACGAAATAGAGCAAATCTGTGAGCTGCTCATCGAGCTCGCATTGTGGAACAGAGGCATCACCGAGGCCAATGAACAGGTCGAGAATCCTGGGATCGAGGTTCACCTTGGGCTTCGGCGCTGTCTTGGCCCTCTTGCCCTTGGCTGGCTGGCGAGAAGGGAGATGTCTGTCCAGGACCTGCTGGAGGCTCTTTGAGAACTTCGTCAGGAGGTCTGATCGCTTGTGCTGTTGGCTAAGGATGCCCCTGAAGCCACCAAGCCATGTTTGTTCAATATTCTCCAAGAGCTCCTTCAGGCGTTCGTCGAGCTCCTCGCGTTCCGCCCACCACGCAGATTTTGCTTCTTTTCGACTCATATCACGAGCATCATGACAGGTGCGGTTTGCAACCTCTATGATGTCGAGTAGCTCTGCTCGGCCCTGTTCGAAGCTGAATACCTCGTTGTCTGCGTCCCTGGAGATAGCTCTCTCTAGGGGGACCCGTAGGGCGAAGGGGCTGTGCCCAGCTTGGAGTTTCGTGATACAAAGATCTTTCTTGTCGTCACTCAGGGACAAGGAGACCACACTCCAAGTTTTAGGTATGATATCCACGTAATCCCTCTGAAACCGGCTCACATCAAGGGCGCATCCAAGACTCGACCGTCTGACATCCACGTGGCCCGTAACTGTTGGCCAACTTGCCTTCGTCTCCTTTGCAGAATCATCACGAAGTGTCTTCCTTTCGCGTCGCCAGACTAGGTTACGAGCGAGTTCGATCGAGCATGTAGCATGAGCAGGATGACCCAGAACAGCTTTCGACGTGTTGGTGTTGGATAAGAGGATGACCACGTTCTGCAAGACGGTCGAGACCCGATGGACGAGATTGCCATCTCCATTGAGACTAGCAATGGCGTGAGCCTCGAGGAGATGCTCTTGTGCCTCCTTCAACATATCGATAAAGGCTTGGTTGTCTTGCGCCGCCCGGCCTTTCCGTAGCGGTGGGCTCACTTTAGTAACAGTCCGATCAGGCGACAGCTTTTCTTTGGGCGGTCCGGCCACGGAAGGAAAGGAGAGTGTTGAGTCTTGTATGAAGGAAAACACAGAATGGCTCTCCATCATCTCCAAGCTCTGACCCACGAGGCCCATTCCCAGGAGGAACTGCTGATGGGACCTATCAGTTGGCAGCTTCGAAAGCTCGAAGGCTCTGCGCAGAGCCGCTGTTGCTGCCCCCCAGTCTTTGTTCTCGAGCAAGGACGCGGACTGATGCTGGATGATGGCGGCGCGTAGAAAAGACGCCTGGACGTCTTCCTCCTGTACCACTTGCTGGGCCTCAGCCGGCACCTTTGTTCTTCGGACAGTAGGCTTCTTGGGAACAGCTTTGGTTGTGTTGTTTGCCGGCTTCGTGGCTTTTGCTACTCGAACGCTCACTTTGACGGGCTTCTTCTCGTTTATGCTTAGCCTCTCCATCCCCTGCTCCAATGTGGTCTTGTCGCCCACTCTCGGGTTAGAGCGTCCGCTGTTGAATAGCTCGAGCATTGACTCTGCTCGTCCCAGGACTTCCGTGCTACACTGAGCATCGTCGCCCTCCTGGTACACGGAAGCTAGGCGGCAAAGAGCCTCAACATTGTGATACGTTGCTTCCGAAGCCAACAGGGTTGTCTTCACCTCCGCGACCAGCTCAGCTGCCTGTTCTGACTTCCCGGCCGTGTGCAGAATCGACGCCAACCAAGCGCCTGACTGAGCTATGTAGGCGGACGCAGCCATGCTTTTCGCAACTTTCTGGGCCTGCTCAGCATAGTAGACGGTTTCTTGGTAGAGCCCGAGATGCGCATAAGTAGAAGAAAGTTGTGTCAGGAATCGGTATAAGGGGTAGACCAACGTCCAAAAGCTCGGTCCAGTGAGGGCCCGCGTCTGGTCCGATTTCGCGATCCTGGAATTGCTCAAGCTCGAGTCGTCTCCAGAAGTATCAGCCCGTGACACATCCGTCATGGTCACGTCGCTGTTGGAGGATCTTAATTCTTCCAGTCGACTCCAGTCGTGAAACAATAACTTGACAGCAGTCCTGCCGTGCTTGAGGGCATCGTGAGAGTTGCCACGGTCGAGCGCCAACCTCGCGGTTATAGCGGACGCATGTGCTATCGCGATTTTACGAACCGAGCTTTTACTTTTTCGTAGCGGTTGATCTGATGACGTATCCACTGCAGCAGCTCGAGCTTCAACTAAATGCCGCTCGACTTTGTCAAGGGCCCCAACAGCCAGATGATATTCTGCCGCAGATAGGTGAAAGTTCACCAAAACCTCCTCGGAGAGATCTGGCAGCAGAGCGAGGTCTCCAGACCCGAGCAGTGTTTTCTCTGCCTGGGAAGATCTGCCCAGGTGGATATAGTGGAGGCAAAGAGCAGTACTTTGAGATACCCGAGAGTCAATGTTCGCCTGGTCCGCCAGACGGGAGATTATGGATGTCAGCTCAAGCACTTCGGTGAGGAGACTGCTTAATCCTCTTGTCCTCGCAAGGTCACTAAGCGATTGAAGACAGTTGAGCAGCTGTGGGATATTGTCGATGTGCTGAGAAAGCTGCTCGGCGGTTGTGCTGGCGGCAGCGATAGCTTTCCACACTGATATAGCCTCGCGAAGAACCGGCGAATCCAGATCTCTGTCAACCAGGCCAACGATGCAGATTGAAAGCGCACGCAAGTGGGGTGCATATCTTGCAAGCCCTGCATCGTTCCCAAAATTCGTTGACTCTATGATACCGAGCGCACTATCGATGTCAACCTGCAACGATCGATCCGGGTTCTCCAGGTTGACCATTTGCAGTTGTAGCAAAGTCCTTACTCTCCGAATTGGGTGGGTATCAACCGCGTAGGACCTCAGGAGAGCCTGGAAAGTGGGATTTGAGCTGTCTAGCTCTCGGTTGTATCTGCTGTCGTTCATGATGATAAAATGGAAATCATGTTCCAAGGCAGTCACTTTGTCCATGCCAGTCAGTAACCAGGTCCAATCGTTGGGATTGCGGTCCAGCTTGGCCAAGTTGCAGACAGTCCGCGTCAGGATTTCTGCCTCTTGGCTTAGCTTCCAAGACTGCGCGACTGGGTGAGTGGCCAGCTTCGATGTGATGGACGAAACGACCTCCTCGCGGACCAAATGATCGCGCAACGACCGAAGGGCGTCAGCAGCATCATCCTTCCTCCCCGAGGCTTTGCATAGCTCGCCAAATCTCTCCCATTTGGCTAGAAGTTGCGCCTTGGTTTGTTCAGGCTCTGGCCGCTGCTTCACTGTGTCGACTGAGCGTCGAAGAGCTCGCAATGATGTTGTCTCCGCCTGTTTTGAGGTAGAACTCCGTAGTGACAGGAACTGCTGGTAGTATAGGTGGGAAATCTTGACATGGTAAGAAGCCGCAGGATTGTTTTTGGTACTCGGAAGGGCAATGTCTCCCATGGCGTCCAACAAGCTCAAGCAGTCGTGCAGCAAAGTGTCCGTGAGGTCCCAAGCCAGGCGATCGTCATCCAAGAGCTGTTTGGCGAGCATTAAAGCCGAATCAAGAAGTTGTTGCAATTGCTTGCCCAACAGTTGCCGGCGTTGCTCAAACCGAAGAAAGTCTTTTGTTGCACTATCGGAAGCCGGGGGTTTCCCTAGCCATCGCAAGGCGAAACGAGGTAGATGGAATATGAACGTCTCGAGCATTTCTCGGATTGCTTGAGGGACCTTTGTCGCAACACCTGACCTTGACGAGATGCTTCCCATGGCGGCTTTACGCAGGACATTGATGTTAACAAGCAGGTCATCCAACTCTGTCACACTGCCACTGAGAGGCCCCTGAAGACCGTCTAGAACCTGCCGAAGAAGATCCTGGTCGATATCCGGAGACTCCTTCAGAGAAAGAGCGAGCAGCTGAGCTGTGATAGCGCAGCACTTGGCGGGAGAGTCTTCCTTTTCGTTGGTGAGGTTCTTTAGACTCGTAGTCCACTTCTTGGCCTCTTTGATGTTGCCGGATTCTCGCGATGCAGATGCCAACGTCTGGTACATCGCAGCGAGAGGGGATCCCGATGAAGTCGATGGTTTCAAGTCCAGTTTCTCTATCCCTTCCCAAATTTCATCGAAGCACGCAAACAAAGGTGAGCAGTCCTCCGGTGAGCATCTCCGCCAGAATGCGCCCATACACTTCGAGAATGGCATGAGGATCTCCTTGTCGACATCACCCTTCCGGTCTCGAACATCCCAGGACTGCAGCCGGACAGAAAGCCCAAGGCACTGCGCTTTCAGTGACGTGGCAGGAGATGGGCTCAGTCTTGGTTCCTGTGCCACGCCATCATCTTTAGCTGCCAGGCTCGGGGTTAGAGACAGCAACATCTGTGATAAGCTCTCTAACTGCCGGACACACTTCGACTTGTCATGTTTCGGATCCTTGAGTGACAGCAGTATTAAGTTCAGGGGCGAGGACTCGGTTGATCGTTGCAGGAATGGTAAAGCACTCTCAAGGTGTATTGTTTTCTTCAGGCCAAGTAGAATTCGGAGTGCCTGCTGCTGGGCGGAGATGATGAAGCCGAGCAATGGCCCCGGTGGCGGGACACTGGGATAATACAAGAGATCCGACAGGTTTTTCGAAACTGCGCTCGAGTCGGTATTTGTATTTGCGGAGGCATTCTTTTTCTCATCGATTTTTGACACAGCATTTTCTAAGCGGCGCTTTAATATTCGTAATTCCTTGGCTGCATGCTCGTATAGGTTCAATGCTATAAGCTTGCTGATGAAGGAAGTCATCCCAGTTTCGAGCTGTAGATCCGGGAGAACTACTGCTCCAGATGACTGTAGTGTTCTCAGTGTTTGGAATGCTGCCCTCGCACATTCGACAGTAGCCAAGCAGCCGGCGGATGCTGCCAGTATAGATGGAGAGCGACATGGTTTTGTGGTAGCTGGAGAAGTAGAAACGCGGTTCAGGGAGCGGGGCTGAAGGGGTGTCATCGGCATCGACTGGGATCTTCGGAGCGCTTTTCGTGTCGCAGCTTTCACAAGTTCGTTCTTGGTGGGTGATCGAGGATTCGCACTTGCAGCAGGCTGGGGAGCCTTTGCTGCTTCACCCAGTGCCTTAAGTGTTGCATTGATAACTTGAGTAGCCAGCATTGCCTTCTCTTTGGGCCCCAGTCCTCCATCAGTCAACTCTTCATTTTGTATAGGGCGCTTTTCGGTCGTGGTCTTTGTGGCTCCTCGTTTCGTCTGTGGAGCTGGTTTCGTTCTGCTCGGTGCTTGCGCTGTTCGGGATCGCGACTTGGCGGTTGGCTTTGGCAGGCTGTTCGTGTCATCTTCTTTGTCTTGGAGAAGCTCCTTCAAGGTTGCGGATATAGTTGGGTTGCAAGTTGCGACTGAGGTGACAGCAGCCCGTATGGCATCGGCCTGGGCAAGTAAAGAGGCCATGGTTTGTGCAGATACTGTGAATGAAAGGTCTTGTAATCATGTCGCCATGAGCCAAAAAGCACAAAAGACGGGTATCCAGACGCCTGCTCAATGCAATAAACTTAGGCGCCACCAGATGCCATGAGAATATTAGGGGTAAAGGGGGTGTTGGGGGTTCAATTGAAAGCTGTGGTCTAGTATGGATGCGACAGCACTTCACGGCCAAGCTCGGAGTCGGAGTCGTGAATTGTGTACATGGGCTCAATTGTGGGTCTCACTGGCCAAAATAAGCTCTCCAAGTAAAGAGACGACCGTTGACTGAGCAACAGCCATTGATGTCGGCTGCCTTGCCCGCTGCCCGGGGCTAGCCTGCCTAGACCTGCCCCACCATTTCCTCACTGGCTTGACCAAAGTCTGCTGAGGTCTGATATCGGCCTTTACGCTTGACTCTTATGAGCTAGGTACCTAGGTAGGCTTAGCGGTATCCTCCTTAGGGAATTTGATGTGAGACTCTTCCACCACTTTGCCTCCAGAACCCTCTCTATCTCTCGCATTTACCTCAGACAAAACCACATGGCTGCTATGGAAAGCATCATCTGGCGCAGAGCCATCAGGGCTCCTGTCCGTGCTGGGAGAGCAGTTACTCCCATCCGCTTGACTCCCGCTATGCCATACGAAGCAATGCGACTGGCAAGTTCTGCTCCAACGGTCATGCACACATCCTTCTGGAAATCTCTCATCCCCAAACCGTTCCGCCGCCGCTTCGATAGAACCGTCGAGCCAGGTATTGCGACCCAGAAGAAGCCGAAAACGAAAGAGTGGAACCCGGCTACCTTCTACATCGTTATATTCCTGTTCATCGGCTCCATGGCTATCCAGATGATCGCCCTGCGAAAAGAGTTCGAGACGTTCACGAGGCGAGCAGAGGTGCGAATTAGCTTGCTACGAGAGGTGATCGGAAAACTCCAGAGGGGCGAAAAGGTGGATGTCGAGAAAGCTCTGGGCACTGGGGATGCCGAACAAGAAAAGGAATGGGCAGAGGTACTTCGAGAGCTCGAGCGGGACGAAGTACTGAAGAAGGAAAGGAGACTCGAAAGAGAAAAGAAGGAGTCGCGGGTGCCCATACGCGCAGAAAGTAGCTCCGGACCGACAGGGACCGACAACCCAGAAGCGCCGAAAGTCACGACAGGGAGCTATTCCAATTTCTTCTAGATGCTACAGGTGCGCTAGAAGATATACAGCATATCATCTCGCCTTTCTAGGACATCATATCCTTGAAAACGGATGCCCCATGCTCCTCTACGGTGTGGTCACGGGCATCTTGTGCGCGCTCTCCGCCTGAAGATATCCGCAGGTGATCTACCAGAGCAGGCAATAGCTCGTCCGTCGACATGTCTATTCTCGCTCCTTGCGCACCTTGCTGCGCCGGGTCAAGACTAGCAAAGAAAGCATCCTCGCCCCTCACGCCTCCCAGGTTAACAATTGCAATCGGCAGACCCTGGTCTTTCGCCTGCTTGGCCAGTCGCCATGCGGAGTAGGTGGCCAGAGACGTTCCCAACACCAGCAGTCTATCCGCATTCTCTACGGCCTTTTCTGCAGAAGCTTTGACTGGCGCCCGGATGCTCTCGCCGAACATGACAACAGCCGGTTTGAGGATGCCGGCTGTGTTACCGGACTTCCACGCGCCATCAAGATCGACCTCGACCGTTGCCCGGCTTCCATCCCCCATAATGGGCGGACTTGTCAGACAGCTCGGGCATGCTGGGTAGCGAAAGGTCGTATACGGCGCATCGGGTACATCGACATCGCCGTCTGGATTCGTCCTCATGCCCCGGGCTCGGCGCTCGTCCGGGTTCTCGGTATCCAGCGCGCCTGTGGCCAGAATCTCCTGGAGAAAAGCGGCCCAGGCTGGGTTCAACCTTGCCAACTCGCTCTGGAAGCTGTCGCGGGGCAGTTCTTGGTGGCAAGACGTACACACGCAAGACCTCAAGTAGCCGTGTAGTTCGATAGTCGGAATGTTCGGATGAGCCATGGGATGAAATGAATCGACATTCTGCGTCACAACACTCTGGATGAGGCCTAGATCGTGAAGATGTTTAACGGCGTAGTGCCCGGCATTGGGCTTCGCTTTATGTAACGTAGTCCATCCCAAGAAGCTTCTCGCCCAATACCGTTTCCTGGCCTCGTGGTTCTGCAGGAACTCATGATAGTAGATGGGTCGATAGGTCTTGTTGACCCTGTAGGTGCCTTTCGCTCCTCGGTAGTCGGCTAACCCGCTTGCGACGGAGATGCCAGCTCCTGTGAGGACAGCTGTCCTCGCGGAGGAGCGAGCGGTGAAGAACTCTTGGAGGGCAGCAACAGCCCCTGATATGGTCGTGGCAGTCTTGGGTAGAACAGTAGGTGCTGCTAGGGCATCGGTGTAAGGGATTCGCATGTAAGGCTTACGCATTGGGGCTGATGCTTCCACGAGCGTAGGGGACTCGAAACTAGATAAGGTAACTAGATACGGCTCAGATACGGCTCGAAGATATCAAGCTTCTAGTTCCTCAAAGTGATAGAAACCGAGAACGAGGATATATACCCGGGTCTGTATCTCAGGTGGTTGTAAGTCACGAACATGGAAGACTCCCAATATCCCATCCGATTGGTGAGGTCATCAGGACTTGGGCTCTGAAAGCCATGGTTCAGCACCGGTCAGCCTCGTTTGGTACCTTGCCAACCTTGCCCTTCTGCTTCTAGCGCCCTATCACGCTATACCGTTAGCGTCCTAGCGCCTGTTACTCTCGCTAAAGTACCTACCTAGCTTGCTAGCGTGCCTTCCACTTTACTTTGCAACTCCAAACAGCAGTAGCGATGGGAGGCCCTGTTATCCTGTGTTCCCAACCACGGGCTCGGCTGAGCTGCTGCCCACATCCCGCCGGTTCTTACGCAACGCTGGAACTTGACGACGTTACAGAGCGCTTTAGCGGACTAACTCCACCCTAAGAACCACAAACACGCTGGGGGCAGCGGTCTGAACACCAGCAGCAGGCAAGGGCAGGTCTCTATCGCGTTGTTGGGCGCCGCCCTCCGCCGTCACTCACTCACACACAATCCCGTCCCAAGCCCCAAACCTCTGCCAAGCTTCAACTTGTGGTCATATCGGCGCCGTCTCAAGCTTCGCCCACCGCCGCGAATCCTGTCACAACCACAAAAACCTTCTCCCACAACCATTACCTTCACTTGTAACCCACCTGCCTTATCCCTACCGCCGCGCACTCACCCAATCTCCCACATCGTCGCATTGCATGCGCCGCTGTTACGAGGGCATTGCGTTGTCTTGATACAAGCCAGCCAACAACGCGCGTCACATTCGCCAACCCCAGTATCGTCGTCGTTGCCCTTGCATCTGGCGTCTTGAGGCCTCGAGTTAAGCTTGCCCTCCCCTGGAAACCCCCAAACTACTGTGGACGTACGGCGCACGGTCGGGCAGCAGCTATGCGGTTCCCACCAGTCAAGGCCGGCCTTGGCCGCGGCAGCGTGCGCCCATGTCTCTCCCCTAGCTCCGAGCTTCCCAACGCCATGCTGCCCGCGCTGCAGCACATGCACGCGACGCTCTTTAACCGCCTTTGTTCTCCCCTGAGGACACATCAACCCTACATCCTCCAGCTCCACCGCGTCTTCCAGACCAGCAGCAAGTCTACTACTTCTACCTCTGGTCTGTCCGGTCGTCGTCCCTTTCTTGTCACTCGTTCACCCCTTGGTCACAGCAACCGTCCTGCTTCTCCTTGTGGTAACCCTCTTCCGCTGCCTCTTATCATGGCTTCCGTTACCCAAACCCGCCAGCACGGCGGACATGGACACAAGCACGGCCACGGACACCACCATGACAATGTCTACCTGACCTCCCAGAACAAGAACGATGCCGGTGTGCGCATTACCCGAATCGGCCTCTACTCCAACTTGGGCATGGCAATTGCGAAGGGTGTTGGCGGCTATATGTTCAACTCCAAGGCCATGATTGCCGATGCCATTCACAGTGTCACTGACCTTGCCTCTGACATCTTGACCCTCGCGACCATCTCCTTCAGCATGAAGCCTCCTTCCGACACGTTCCCTACCGGCTTTGGCAAGATTGAGAGTCTGGGCTCCCTCGGCGTCTCGAGCATGCTTCTGTTTGGTGGAATCTGGATGGGCTATGGCAGTCTCCTGACCCTCTACGGACACTTCTTCCTGGACCCTGCTACGGCCGCCGAGTTGATGTCCCATGCTCATGGCCACAGTCATGGTCATAGCCACGGTCACGATGCTGCCAGTGTGGTGCCCAGCCTGCATGCTGCTTGGCTCGCTGCAGGCACTGTAGCCATCAAGGAGTGGCTGTACCATGCGAGTAAGTTACTAATCATTCCACCTGCGAAATTGCCAATGGCAGCTCCTGACTGACTTCTTCCCCAATCAGCCATGAAAGTGGCCCGCGATCGCAAGTCCTCCGTCCTGGCTTCGAATGCCGTACACCACCGAATCGACAGTCTGACGGGCATTGTCACCCTTGCCGTCATCCTCGGAGCAAACTTCATGCAGAACGCTGCTTGGCTGGACCCTGTCGGTGGCCTGCTGATCTCTTTGATGGTTGTGAAGGCTGGTGCCGAGAATACCGTCTCTTCTCTTATGGAGCTTGCTGATCGCAGCATTGACGATGAAGTCAAAATCTCTGTCCGTAAGCAGGCAGTTAAGGCCCTCGTCGATGTTAGCGAGAGCCACCAGATCGAGATCCGTGATGTCTCGGGCGTCAAGTCCGGACAGAACTACCTCGTTGATCTCGAGGTTTTGGTGCCGGGCTCGTGGACCGTCGAGGACGTTAGAGAAGTCGAAGACAAGATCCGAACCCGAGTTGGTGGCAAGGTCCGTGGAGTACGCAAGGTCCGTGTCCGCTTCGTCCCCAAGGACGTGGCAACGGCCCCCAAGTTTGACGAGTTTATCTCGGGCAGCGTCAGCCCCAAGTCCAGCCCTGAGCCGGAACCCGAGGAGGAAAACCACGACGACCACGATCACCCCAAGACGAAGTAAAGAAACGGATCCAGCAAGAGATCCAGAAAAAGCATGATCCCATTAGTGGCGTTGAGGTGTTATGCAGAAAAGGGGCAACTGGTGTCTGGTCACCAGCACTTCACCGCCTCACGGATGATACCACATTTTGCATTTGGTCGAGTGGGACGACCCCATACAATAGCTCTGGAACGAGCTTGGATGTACTGTATATAGCTCCATTTGCATAGGCGGCGTCTGTCCATTGTTCGCTTGTATATGCGTTTCAGCATGCAGAGAAGGAGTTGTCGAGTCCCAAAGACATTTGACGAAAGAGAAGAAAAAGATGAAGAAAAAAAGACAAAAGACGGAGGATGGATGATGGACGATGGACAATGAACCGCCAGCTATGATATCATCGGAGCTATGTTGCACCTTGCCATCAATGTTCCGATCGGACGAGAGATACGCGTCGCGATAGACCAGAACCAAGAAGAAGACGGAAGAGATAGGAGAAATGTGCGAGTACGTAACTAGATACGACTGCAGAAGCAAAATCGGATGAAGCTATTCCCAAGACTACGACCGGGCGTTATCTCGTGCTCCTCCGGTATCGTTGCGGCTATAGATCTCGGAGAGGTGGACTATCTGTGACCGACATGCCAAGGAAACCTCAGGAACAGGGACAGCTTGCGAAGCCCCATGAACGGGTCATGACGTTTTAGCCTAAACACGGTGAGGCTTCCATGACGGGATCTAGACTGTGTCTAGACTGCTGAAGAAGGGCAGAGACGCGCAGAGACGCAGAGACATCCGGGTACTGTAGAGCTGCAGGCTGCAGGCTGCCCCTGTCTGCTTCTTCGCTTCATCATCTCCCGTGTTCCGGTGTGCAGTGCCTGCAGTGTACCGGGCGTGGAGCTAAGAGCTATCTGACCTTACCTACCTCACCTTACCTTACCTTACCTACCTCCCCGGTGAGGTATACCTTAGTGAGTGAGCTTGGTGAGTATAAGGTACCGTAGTGAGGTAAGTTGCAGGTAAGGTCTAGCTAAGGAGCTCTAGCCCAGCAAGCCCAGCCCGCTGTCGAGCCTGTCCATGTCATCCCGCGCCCCCCCCCCCCCGTGGAGCATCTGCCCCGTGGAGCAATGGCACATCAGATCCCCTTCCCTGCCTCCCTGCCTCCCTGTCGCTTGCCTCCCTGGCTGCCGGGCCCAGATGGGCTGCAAACTTGTGCGACCAGGTCAATCTTGCGTCAACCCCCAGTTTTAAATGTGCAGGGTCAACTTCCCTGCACTTAACTTTCCTATCGTGAGATTTCCGCTCCGGACGAGACCACCATGATCTGTCTTTCCGTCTCCCTATATTACCTCTGCAGGTCCGTAAGACACTCAGTACCTACCTACCTCACTTGAACGAATGGTGAACACCAGCTACACGCAATCTTTCTTGAAACTGTGACTCCGTCGTACCTTATTAACACGTATTAAGCGAGGATGAGTCCCGGTCCGTTGTACTTGGGCTTCGACCTGTCGACCCAGCAGATCAAAGGTATGTCAAATCTCTCACCAAAAAAAAAAAGTACCGCAACCCCGTGTCCACTGGGTTCGAACTGACAAACAACTGCCAACGCCCAGCCATCGTTATTCGTTCTGACCTGAACGTCGTCTCCGAGGCCAAGGTTGACTTCGACGCCGACTTCAAGGAGCAGTACCAAATCCAGAAGGGAGTGCGCATCAACGAAGATGCGGGAGAAGTGTTTTGCCCCGTGGCCATGTGGATTGAGGCCATCGACCTGGTTCTCACCCGTCTGAAGGCCAATGGCTGCCCCATGAGTGAGATCCGGGGCATCAGCGGCTCTGGCCAGCAGCACTCCAGCGTATACTGGAGCAAGGACGCCGAGCCTGCTCTCAACAAGCTGGACGCGAAGAAAACGCTCATTGAGCAGTTAAAGAATGCCCTTGCTTACGACTTCGCCCCCAGCTGGCAGGACCACAGCACCCAGAAGGAATGCGACGACTTCAATGCCACCCTCGGGGGGCCGGAGAAGCTGGCGCAGATCACAGGTAGTGCTGCACACCATGTAAGTCTGCATGCTCGCTTAAACCCGTCACCTGCATACCTTAGAAAACGGTCACTGATACGGTGTGGGACGACAGCGCTTCACCGGCACCCAGATCTTACGCATGCGAAGAGTGCGGCCACAGGTTTACAACGCTACGGCGCGCATCTCGCTTGCCTCTTCATTCCTGGCCTCGGTGCTCCTGGGTAGGATCGCCCCCATCGATATCAGCGATGTGACGGGCATGAACCTCTGGGACATTGCCGCCGAGCGGTGGCACGACAAGCTGCTCGAGCTCACCGCCGGCAAAGACGGCGTGCCTGAGCTGCGCAAGAAGCTCGGTGACGTGCCCTTGGACGGTGGTGGCAGCATGGGCTCCATCTCGCCCTACTTCGTGAGCAAGTATGGCTTCAGCCCGGAGTGCCAGGTCGCTCCCTTCACCGGCGACAACCCGGCGACGATCCTGGCACTGCCGTTGCGGCCCCTCGACGCCATCGTGTCTCTGGGCACCAGCACCACCTTCCTCATGAACACTCCCAACTACAAGCCCGACCCCTCCTACCACTTCATGAACCACCCGGCACTCACCTCTCACCACATGTTCATGCTGTGCTACAAGAACGGCGGCCTGGCCCGCGAGAAGGTGCGCGACGCCCTGCCCGCCAACAGCGCGCCGGCCTCGTACACCGACAACAAAACCGCCGACGGGAAAATCAAGGACCCGTGGGCCCCCTTCAACGAGCTGGTGCTGAGCACGCCGCCCCTGGACGTGCGCAAGCCCGGCGACCCGGCCAAGCTGGGGCTGTACTTCCCGCTGCCGGAGATCGTGCCGAACGTGCGGGCGGGCACGTGGCGGTACACCTGCGACCCCAAGGACGGCAGCAACCTGCGCGAGAGCGACAGCGAGCTGGGGGAGCTGGACTTCTGGCCGGCGGAGGCGGACGCGCGCGTCATCGTGGAGTCGCAGGCGCTGTCGATGCGGCTGCGGTCGCAACCGCTCGTAGCGCCGCCGCCGGACCACCCGGGCCTGCCGGCGCAGCCGCGGCGCATCTACCTGGTGGGCGGGGGCAGCCTGAACCCGGCGATCGCGCGGGTGGTGGGCGACGTGCTGGGCGGCGCCGACGGCGTCTACCGGCTGGACGTGGGCGGCAACGCCTGCGCGCTCGGCGGCGCCTACAAGGCGGTCTGGGCGCAGGAGCGTAGCCCAGGCCAGGGCTTCCACGAGTTCCTGGTCGACCGCTGGCGCGAGGAGGACGCCATCCGCCGCGTCGACGACGGGTTCCGCGCGGATGAGTTCGTGAAGTACGGGAATGTGCTCCGCGCGTTCGAGGAGATGGAAAGGAGGGTTTGGGAGGTTGCGCATAACTAAGTAAGTAACTAGGTGGGTAGGGAGGGGAGAGAGGGAGTCAGGGAAGGAAGGAGAAAGTAGCTACGCGTCATGATCTGGGTGTTAGAGACGGCGAGGTTGCCTTTTTGCTTTGCTTTTACGCGACGGCGGTGGCGCAAAATGCGTGGTTTCGTGTTTCATCGTCATCGTCATCATCGTCGTTCGTGCTCTTGCGGGAGAATGGATGGACGGATGGGTGAACAGATGCAATGAATGGGTGGGAAAAGGCCTCGAATGGTGGTCATTAGATTGCTAGAAGAAGAACTACGCTTGCTCAGGTAGCGAATTGGAAGTCCAAACTCCCGTCCATATAAATATCTGTCTATCTGTCTATCTGTATAGCTGGTATTGTTTGCTGTGTGTGCTTCATGACAGGTCGAGTTGCCATGCGATATATACTACCTACACACACCACCACTTCCCGCCCGACTGTTACTGATTGCATACCTTATTAGATGGGATTTTTCGGGAACGGGATGCGACGTCGAGGACTCTGGTAGCGAGTAGCTTGTATGTAGGTACCTAGGTAGGTACCTAGGTAGGTAAGCTGCCAGTCCGTCTCGTGCCGTGCACACATACAGTAGATACTTACCACACACCTGTCGAACTAATAATAAGTACCTAGGTAAGTAGGTAGGTAGGTCGGTGAGAAGTGCCGCGTTCGCACGTAGCCGAACCAGCCAGAACCTACCTTACCTAGTACCTTATTAGGATTTGAAATGGGAAGGTCGGGAACACGGCAGGATAAGGCGAGGCAGCAGGGTAGACGCACGACGCAGGACGCACCGCGCGTCCGTCCGTCGCATAGCGAGATCTCGGACTCCATTGGCGCGCATACCTACTGGTTCGTGGTGGTGGTAGATAGACAGACCCTGCGTTATCACTTGCTTACCCGCGCGGTGGGTTGTTATCCGCCATGCTGGATCCCAGGCAGGGTTTTACGCGGTCCAGTATGTACTGTATCTGGATCTCGTGTTGAGGTTGCGGCTACCTACACACTGTAGCTTGTCCGCGTGGAGTTTTTCCTTCGACCGAAAGTCCCAGGGTTGGTTCCCTGGGCGCAGAGCTTCTTGAACAGGTTGAATGTTGTGTGCAGGAATCTTCACTGTTCACTCGGCGACGGTCGACAACGGCTGATGTGTAAGGTAGCGCCAGCAGGCCCGTCCCTCATACACGAGAACAATCGCTCGGAAAGGGTGGTAGATGGTCCGACCGAAGTATGTGGTTGCTCTCTACTAAAAGACCTTACCCCAATCAAGAAACCAACAACAATGAATTTGTCTTGTTCGGATGTCCTTCTCGAGTCGTGTTTAACCGAGGGATGGATTCAGGATCCCGAGTCTCTTCACTACGCAGTGACGATAAAGAGACGGGACACCGACTATAAAAAGTCTTGCTGGTTTCCACTCCTTCCCGCAGCCATGGAGCAGCAACAATTATTTAGTCAGGGGACAATCACTCATCTTTGATCGGGAGTGATTTGGTGCGCCAATACGCCAAGCAAAGGTGCAAAACGATCGTGAGATCAGACCAGGCCGAGCTGGCCTGATCTAAGGTCCTTTAGTGGGCAGATCGATGGTGTGTGCCTGGCTGGCTGGCCGAAGAGACATCCGATGAGCACTGGCCGGGCGCTGGACCGGCGCAAGCCCGGGCGGCGGCGGCCCAGAATGTTCGACGTCACCAGCGCTGCAATTGACTTTCCGCCGCGCGCGCCAGCACGGCACGACGCCAAAAAAAAAACAAAACGGCTTCCAGGACGTTGCGAGCTTACCTAGGGTACCTACTCTCTCCGGTGATCTATCTGCACATGCATTGGATTCATTGATCGATACCCTCTAAGTTACTTTGCAGCGAGAGCAGCTCGGGTTCGCTGCGAGACCCCCAGGTGCCATTCCCCGAGTGCACCACGATCAGACCACGTATCACGCACACGCAAGCAGGTGGACGATTCGTCGGCCGGCCGCCGAAGATGATTCTGGGTCCGGTCTCGTACCTGGACTGCATCGCGTTCTGCGTTTTTCTCACGCCGCAGCTGTTGATCCACGTCGGCCTCTTCGAAACCTTTTTCGTCGTGCTGGGATGCTTGCCTTTTCTCTGTAGGCCCCCTTCGATGTTCCCCTGGAGCCGTCCGCCGGGGGCTGCTGATAGATAAAGTAGCTGACCGAATGGGATCCATCAGTACTGAGGCTGCCCTTCGAGTTTCTGCGTGAACGGTACTTCGTCCAACACGCCAGGCAATCGCCGTTTGTGCAACAGGCCTCGCCGTTCGAGGACTTCGTCATTCGATGTGTTCGCTATGCCTTCGCCCACATCCCCCCGAAGGTGGGAAGAGTCTTCTTCTCCAAGCCTGTAGCTTTGCCTTTCTTAAGGTTTAGGATGCTCAGGCATGGCTTTGTCCGGCCTCCCGTGCACTGGAATGAGTATATAGGCGTAAGTACACCTCCTAGAGCTCCGAGTCGCAGGCATAGACTAATTGGCGTTGCCGCTATAGAAGGGATTCCGAGGGGTGTGGATCATTCAGGACCCGATGAAGAAGCCAGATATTTGCATATATTATGCCCATGGTGGTGGCTTCGCCATGGGGTCATCCTACTTCTACCTCGAGTTCCTTCTCTCATGGTTGGGTCTGCTGAGCGAGGCTGGATATACCAATCCAGCCATTTTCGCTCTCGAGTACACCTTGGTTCCCGACAGAGGCTTTCCAACGCAATTGCAGGAAGCTATCGCCGGTTATGAGCACGTGCTGTCCACCGTGGGGGACCCGGACAGGGTCTGTGTGAGTGGCGATTCGGCGGGGGCGACAATCATCCTGAGTCTGTTGCTTCATCTTGCCAATTTGAGTCGACACGGAGAGAAGCTGGATGCAGTTGGGACGTGGCAGCTAGGGAAGCCCGGCTTTGCGGTTCTCATCTCCCCTTGGGTGACCTTGGTGTCCAGGAGGCACCGAAATACGTCAAGCGACTACCTTGACGCCAGCCATCTGCACATGTACGCCCGTCAATATGCCAGAGGGGAGACCGCGGTAGACGACCCTCTGTTGTCCCCGGGGAACTGCCGAGACGTGCAGTGGTGGAAGAAAGCCTGTCCCTTGAATGGCATATACATGGCTTATGGTGCTGAAGAGGTGTTTGCGCCCGAGATCGAGGACCTGATCGGATTTATGGAGGACAACAAAATCCAAGTCAGTAGTAGGGAAGAACGTGGGGGCATCCACGCCTGGCCGGTGGCCTCACTGTTCCTCTCTACCACACCCGAAGAGCGCCAGAAGGGTCTGCGGGATCTGGTAGGGCAGATCAAAGATAACATCTAATCAACGTCAGCATGCAAGAGGGCCTTTCTGCCCACATACCTTACCCAGCCTGCGCCGGTGTCATGTCAGATTAGATCAAGTAACCCCATCATCGACCGCGCAGCAGAGAAGGAACCAGACTGATCGCTCAGACGGCTTCTAGAATGCTGGGGATGCAGTCTCCGAAAAGCTCTTTGCGATGCTGTCATCATTCATGACACAAGGTGCATTTTGGGTTGAGTAGGTGTTGCAACAGACAGCGTTCTCGAACAGCTGCTCCCTTAGATCCTGGTAAGACAGGAAAAAGATCTTCCAGTTGTGCACTCGCACAAGATATCGCAACGGGAGGTAACATACCTCTTGAGATCGAGCAGATGAGCATAGCATCGCGAATCTGTCCAGATTGTCGACGAAGCCAAGAAGATGCGTATCGCGCGCGAGTGGCAAGCAAAGCTTACGGTAGCAGCTTTCCATCGCAGCCTGCTGCACAAAGTACAGTACCACCACCGCCGCCACCTTGCCCACCTATCATGGCTTCATGGATGGATCATGGATCTTACAGGCTACAGCTGACGCGGGGCAGGCAGGAGCCTGGTTCATGCGGCGACGTCACGCATGTTGGGACTTCTTGGCTCAACCAAGCCCAGGCTGTGTGTGCCCTGTGCATGACCATGGTGTCAAGCACGCACGATACGCATAGTGGTTGAGATTGAGCGGTGAAGTCGCGCCTGGGTGTGTTGGCATGGTACCCGATATTCGACGCCTCGAAGGTGTAGTTGAGTTTTTGAGGTTGGGGTTGGTTTGTGGATGATGAAGAGAAGTTGGAGAATGTGCCTCGAATCTGTCCCACGGGGAGTTGTTATTGTACTCTCGTCTGCATGTATGGTCCTCGGTGGGCTGGCCTGTTAGGTACCTTAAAGGAAGTTGGAAGGGCTGAAAAGTGTGGGGTGGGTTGGGATGCAGACGACGATGAGGTACGAAGGAGCTGATGTGCTGCTGATGCTGCATTGGGGAGGAGTGTATCTAATTTTCTTCTCCTTTTGGACCTTTTGGTGGCTGTGCCAATCTGCGCAAGGCCGGTCGCTAGCGTTGGTCGCTGATGCGTTTCGGGGCCTCGAATATAAAAACAGTCACCCTTCGCCCTGCCCTTCGCCCGCGCGTGCGGAAAACAGGAGCAACCTTGAACAGAGACAACAGCCCCGCCCACCCGCCGCCCTGGCCCGAATTGCAACGACGAGTTACAACGCCTGCCGCCCCTTTCGAGTGCACCACACCCCACCTTCACCGCCCGGCAATTTGGTACAACACAGACTGTCGAACTGTACCTACCTTAGCTGCCTAGCCCAGCGAAGCCTAGTGCCATCTTCTGTCTTCTCTTTTTGGCAATCAGCTGCTCCAAGGTTGTTGTTCATCATCTTGAAGTTGAATCCAGGTTCTTTTTATATACCTACCTAGGTATACCTAGACTCTACCCAGCTAGCTGTTGGTTGCCAGTTTGCAAGAACACACGACTGCGCGCAGTTCGGCTTGTCAACCAACCGCCAGGCAGAGGACGTATCCTTCCAAGGTACATTTTCTACCTCGCCTCTCTCTCTCTCTCTCTCTCTGTGTGTGTGTCTGCCTTCACACCTTATCGCCTGTCTGCCTACCCGTTCCTTGTCGCCCCTGCAAGCACCTGCAGTCATGCGTCAATGAGTGTAGCTGCGGCTGGTTGGACAAGCAAGGATAGCCGGAACGCAGGAAGTTCGCCTGACCTGCATTAGCCCATCCCATACCTTCTTCTCTCTACTTCTCTTGGCCTTGTCTGATTCCTGAAGACGGGAAGGAGTCGAGAAAGGGAAAGTATATTCATCTACGCAAATCCAGGTCTACCGAGCCTTTCACGTCTGCTCATTCACTGCTGTCCCTGCTCTACCAGGTACCTAATGAAGAGAGCAAGTAGCCTTGTCTTGACTTCTGGCCAGCTCACTTACACGGACGGTACGGAGTAGGTAAGGTACTTCCAAGGTTCAGTACCTACCCGACCTGACATTGGACGCGCAAGCCACAGGCAAGCCCCCAACCCCCATTGGACCCACCGGCGCTTGACTCACCTGGCGCCGGGCTGGCTTGAAGGTACCTACCTTGTCCAGGTCCGGACCTCGTCACTCGTGTCTTGTTGTTAAAAGCCCGTGGAGGTTTTCAGGCGCACGCGGCGAGCGCCCCGACACATACAAAGACAGGGTCCCGCACACTGCACAGCACAGCTTTCGTCTCCCCCGCCATTCCAAGAACGGCCACTGCGTGCTCTAAAGTTTCTGCTGCCGTTGGTTCCGCTCCTCTTTCTGCGCCGCCCAGCCAGTCGCATTCCCCAAGGCCCGTCGGTACTTATACCTACATCACTGTTTGCGATCCGCCTTGGGGCCCAGGACCATGTCCGCCCAAGACACAACCACCTATGCTCCACGGTCGCCTGATCTGTCCTCTTTCTTCGCTGGTCCCGACCTTCCCTCGACCTCAGCTCCAGGGCCTGGACCGCCACTTCCACCTGCAGGCTGTGGCCCGAGCTATGTAGAGGGGAGCTCTTATTATTATCCCTTGCAACAGCAGCAGCAGCATCAGCAGCAGCAGCAGCAGCAGCAGCAGCAGCAACCGCCGCCGCCACCGCAGCTTAACCGTAACGCCCACGCCCACACCCACGCCCGCGCCCACAGTCACGACCACAACCACAACCATAACCATAACCTGCACCTGCACCAGCACCACCACGCCCAAGCTCAAGCTCAAGCTCAAGCCCTCCACCAAGCGCCACTAGCCTACGGGCAAGCTTCACCTGTGTCCTACGCCCAACCCCACCATTACCAGGAGCGCGCTCACACTCCGAATCACCACTTCAATAACAACAATAGCAACGCCGCCGGCAATTACAACCAGCTTTCTCCGAAGCTCTTCAATCAGAACCATTTTAGTCACCTCAACAACGGCCACGCCTTCCACGCCTACCCCCAGCCACCTCACTCGCCTGTCCATTCCCCGTCGCCCGCTCAGCCAGGCCAGTACATCCAGCCGCATTTCACACCACCGCCATATCAGCAGAGCTACAGCCTTCAACAACCACCCAACGCACCTCCATCCTACTACCCGTCGTACACCAACTCGCCTACGCATACACCGGCTCCCACGAGCGCCTACCAGTCGCCTAAGCAGCAGCCACAGCCACAGCAACTGCCGCTGCAGCAGCCACCCCTCCCAACCCCTCGATCGCTGGCTGCCCCCGACCAGCTCAAGGCGTCCGAGCCTTCCAGCGCCATGCCTCCCCGCAAAGCTGCCCAGGCGGCTGCGCAGCCCGAGATCATGCCATCGCCCGTGCGAACCAAGTTCCCCACTGCCCGTATTAAGCGAATAATGCAGGCCGACGAAGAAGTCGGAAAGGTTGCCCAGCAAACACCTATCGCCGTCGGTAAGGCACTGGAGCTCTTCATGGTGCAGCTCGTCACTAAGAGCGCCGAGGTGGCCAAGGAGAAGAACTCGAAGCGGATCACGGCTCCGATGCTGAAGCAAGCGATAGACTCGGCTAATGAATGGGACTTCTTGCAAGACATTGTGGCCAAGGTCACTGAGGAGAAGGAGGGCGCCAAGGGAGCTGGCCGCGCCAAAGCCGAGAGCGAGAGCGACGAAGAGCTGGACGCGGCCGAAGTCAGGAAGAAGGGAAGAGGAGGAGGACGCAAGAAGAAAGGGCCGGCATAGGGCTCGGTTCCATGCACGCGCCACTGATACATGACTATACGACAGCATTGCCACGGCAACATTCTGATTTACTGGTCTGCCGGCGTTCTGAGCAAAGGGCATATATCAGGAGTCGGAGTATAGGAGTTGCACGCTCGACCGGGAATTGTTCGCCATCGCCAATCACCAGGTCGTAGACAGAGCCACGGCTTGGAACGCCCTTGGAACGCCTCTGGAACACCTTTGGACTCGAAAGTCATAGAGGAGGTGCCGGCCCTCGATCAAGACGCATACATAGTGGGAGCTGCGGATCGAGCCGTCTCATTCTGCATTCGGAGTCCACGAAGATCCCGGCTACCTCCATGTTAGAGCACGAAAGCATTAGTTCTCAAGCACTTGAGTGGAATAGAAGCATCAAGTAGTTCAACGAGCCAGTGTCTGATGTGCAATCGAGTTCTGGAAGGCAGATATTCTCTGGTGAGCTTCCAGAAAAGGTGTATGATTGTTGTTGAGGTGGTCAAGGACATGATGTATGCAAGCTGCAAGAGTCTCATGGCCACAGATGCCACGCATGATGAAGGTGGTACCATACTTCGTAGAGCTGCCGTGAAAGATCAACGGCCCCGCATTGGATACCCCTCTGCCCCTGAAATATACCACCAGTGCACAGTGGCATCCCCGAGTTTGTGCGAAGTGCTTATATGGGTCCGATGCGAATTGTGCACAGTTCACGAGGACGGAGCTGAAGCCTGAGAGAAGGGCAGCCAGCAGAACAGCCTAACACTACTAGGTAACCTAGGTTCTAACAGCTTCTTTCCCACTTTTTCCCATCCCTTCCCGCTCTTCCACCGCAGTAGCAAGAATTCACACTCAAAACACCCGTGTCATCAGATGCCTCGAATAGACAGACGTCCGTCCTCACCCTGTAAACTGTGGGTGGCGTTGCCTTACCGGTATTTCTGGCACGTCTACTCCGTAGTACGGAGGAATAAGGGAGCGACGGCTTCAGCCGGGTCTGACATCGGTCGGTTGAATCGGCCTACGGGCGACTCCACGGCAGGATCCCGTCCAATCAGGTCAACTGGATCTGCGAGGGACAAAAAAGGGTCCTTCGCTATGCAGAGACAGTTTGACAGTGTGCCAAGTGTGCCGCGGCGCGCGGGCATTGTGCAGCGAATGCCAAGCAGCCCAAGGTGTGCGCTGCCAAAGCTTCCTTGCTTCCCGGCAAGGATGCTAGGTTAGCAAGGTTGGCCATACTTGACAAGTAGACACCTGTGGCCACCGACCACCGACCACCGACCACCGACCACTGACCATCGGCCACTGGCCACGGACCTGCTTCAGTTCAGTGCCAGTGCCAGTGCCAGTACCGCCCGTATCCAATTCCATCCGACATTCTCTTTGCGATGCGCGCGTCGCCGGCTCCTCTCAACACGTCCACGCCTACACCTACGTTCTGCTGTCTGCGACAGCCATGGTAGACGCCTTTCGTCCCTCTCCGATGTCCGCTCTCGTCCAACACGTTCTGTTAAGGTGACATGGTTCCGCCCCCTTTCCGCGAAGCCAGTTCGCCATGTCGTGGCATCTGCTCCAGCGCTTTATTGAGAGTGATGTCTTCAACCAGAATCCCTTCCTCTCTGTCTCCTATCTCTCGTGAGTCTCCGCCTCAGCTGTCCACCAATTGTGCCTAGCCATCGCATATCTAATGATGGAACCTCTGCCCGCAGTCGATATGCAGACCATGTCGGCATTCACTACGTCCTTTGCTCCAAGCTTCGCCAATTCCCCTACGAGGACATCGAGTTCTTCCTGCCCCAGCTGTGCCACCTTATAATCAGCGTCGACAATGATTCTATGGCCCTGGAGGAGTTCTTGTTGGATCTGTGCGAGGAATCCGTGACTGCTGCTTTGCTGGTGGGTTGATTCTCCAACCCCTCCGCCCTCCCCTCGGCGCACCTTACTGAGCTTTGACATCAGACATTCTGGCTTTTTCAAACTTACCTACGCGACCTTGCTTCGACACCACAGGCCCAGGCTTTCAAAACCTGCCGCAGAATATATAATAAGGTTCAGCACATCGTGTTTGGCCTCCCCGACTCAGCAAGACAGGAAAAGATCAAGGAGAACATCCTGCCGGTCTCGGTCCTGGCAAGTTTCGTACTCGGCAGCATAGGGCTGCCTATACTGCCACAATGGGCCGGTCCGCTTGCCGTTGCGCAAGCCAGACGAACACAACCGACCAGCGATGCCATTTCCGAATCGAGCCCAGTGACTCCGGTCTCCAAGCCCACAAGAAGTCAGACGCTCAATGTGAACAGCTCCAGGTCGCGGCGTGCCCGGGAAGCTCCGCGGATTGGAAGCGCACCGAAAACGCGGATCGCCATACCTGCCCCCGAGAAGTCCCCACGTCCCTCCGCGATGTCGCCGCCCCCATCCGCAACCAGTACGACCACCAACGTGCCGCCGCGCAAGCCTGGGTATACCGATGGCAGACTGCTAGAGGCCAGTTTGAGCTCTACCTCGCTTCCTCTGCCTGATATTCGGTCCCCGAGATTGGTGAATCGACCGGAGCCGCCCCTCTCCGCAGGCCTGCCGCGTCCGAACGACGGCATATCTCGACGGCACTCTCACCATATCAAAACCATCCTCAGCTTAGCTGAGATGACAACAGCTCAGAAAGGCAGGCTGCTCCGTCAGCATTACTTTCGTGTTCAGACGCTGTTCTTAACCGCACTTGAAGATATTTCAAACAGGCTGGTTGTGGTCCCAAAGCCAGCTCGTCTGAGTGCCCTCAGAGCTGAGCTTGCGCTCATAGCGAGGGACTTACCTGCCGAACTCGACATTCCCATAATCTGCCCACCAACTTTAGTGGATGGCTCCCCATCAAAAAGCCGACATCACCGCGTCGTACGGGTAAACCCAGCAGAGGCCACAGTTCTGAACAGTGCCGAGAAGGTCCCCTATTTATTGATGGTCGAGATACTTCGAGACGATTTTACCTTCGACCCAACATCCATTGAGAACCATCGATTACTGGGAAATCTGCTTAGCGAGCAGAACAACCGCAAGCGGATATTCGACCTTTCCGATGCACAACGCTCCTCAGTCAAGGGTAGGGATCCTTCTCCTGCGGGTGATGGGATCGATAGTGTCTTCGAGCCGACTTCGGGCGATCTGGGCAGCTCGCCCATGATTAAGCCTTTTGACGACGACGACGATTCCTCCGGCGAGAAGACAAATGGGAAAACCTCTTCAAAGCGCAGAAGTCTACCCAACGGCGCTACAGTTGTGTCGGCAATACCCGAGCCCGCGTCCAAAGAAATTGCGGCCACCATTTCATCCGGTTCTAGCAGTCCGGGGTCGGTGAAGAAGGCCTCTATTCCAAACCAGCGGAACACCCCCAACGATCCACCAGACTTTTCGGCGTTGGCAACACATATGCGAACAGCATCCCAGATGTTAGCTCAGCTGGATGCCACGAGCGGGAAGCGGCCCCGGCAGGAAGTCGCAGCAATTCGGTCCAAGATTATTGCAAGTATGCAAAGCTTGGAGGAACAAAATTTCGACATTGATGATGGGCAAGGTCCTACGTTTGACATGATAATAGCCAAGACAAACACGGCATCATCAGCTTCAGACGGTGGTGGGGAGATCGAAGAAGACCTGGACCCGGCGAACAACACTGCGACCAACGCTGCGACTAATCCTGATACTAACCCGGCGACCAACCCCAACGCCGGTGCGGCCCGGATGGAAAACGATGCGATGACTGGAGGTGTTCAGAGAAAAGGCGATCGCGACGATCCCAGTGCCGCAGTCTTCGGAGAAGCGTGGCATGTCAAGAAGGAAAGAATCCGGAAGACTTCACCGTACGGCTGGATGAAGAACTGGGATCTGGTCAGTGTGATTGTCAAGACTGGAGCCGACCTTCGACAAGAGGCCTTTGCGTGTCAGCTGATTCAAGTCTGCCACAAAATATGGGTAGACGCGAAGGTTCCAGTTTGGGTCAAGTTGATGCGGATCCTGGTCACTGGAGAGTCTTCGGGGCTCATCGAAACCATTACGAATGGCGTCTCACTCCATTCTCTGAAGCGCAGCTTAACGATTGCCTCGATTGCATCCGGTGTCAATCCTCGACGACGATTTGCGACCTTGAAAGACCATTGGGTAAAAACCTTTGGCACCCCGGATAGCGAACCTTACAAAGCGGCTGTGGATGCCTTCAAGCGCTCACTGGCGGCGTACAGCATGATTTCGTACATATTACAACTCAAAGACCGCCATAACGGCAATGTTCTCATCGACAACGAAGGCCACATCATCCACATCGATTTTGGATTCATGTTGTCGAACTCGCCAGGTTCAGTTGGATTCGAAGCGGCTCCATTCAAACTCACGCAGGAGTATGTCGATGTTCTGGGCGGTGTGGGATCTTCGGATTTTGACGACTTCAAAGCGTTGTGCAAGCAGGCGTTTCAAGGTAAGCTCTCAAGCAATAAATCTTACTCGGGAAGGTTACCTTATACTAAATGGCACCAGCTCTTCGCCGCTCCGCAGACAACATCATCGATCTCGTCAGCATGATGGGGCGAGACTCCAAGATGCCTTGCTATTCAGCCGGCGTTGTGCAAGCCACGGCCACGTTAAGACAGCGCTTCCAGTTACATCTGAGTGCTGATGAGGCCGAGAACTTCGTTGAGGATCTCATTGCGAAGTCTCTCGGTAGCTACTACACACGACTGTGAGTTTTGATCTGGTGGTTTTGCGTGGCGCAGAGCTGACTTGCGGGCAGTTACGACACATTCCAGTACCGCACTCAGGGTATATACTAAACCGTCGAGAATCACTTATCCAATCAATGCAGATAAAGGGGAAACATTGCAGCATCATGGCATCGGGGCGGCGTTGCAGGCGATAGAATCACGATTGGGATAATCTCCCTCGAGAGGACATGTTGGGTTGACTGGATCTTTGGTGAGAGGCAAATGTCCAGCATAGAACCATGAACACAAGTGGAGCTTCTTGATGTGAGGAAATAAATGTCTGGTCAAAGTCGCAAATGTGCAGTCGATGATGGGTGTATCGAGCTTCAGCCTAAGGGAAGAGGTGAGTACAGCCAGTAGCCAGAGCTGTCGTCACCACGCTCACGTGTTCAGGGGCTCGACCTTCGGGATACCAAGACCCAGCAAAGCAATCTGCAACAGGATATACAAGCTTGGATGCAAGATACTGCAGAGGATGGACGTTGCCTGTACGGGTGTTGCTCCCCTTTACCGCTTCGCCAGTTGTGAAGCTTGCTGGAAGCTGGTTACCTGTCCCTGAACAAACGGTGACATCTAGTTTCTGGTCCTCTCCGCTCCCCTTCCCGGAGAATTGTCAGCTTCCGATCTTGTCGTCGAGTTACCGAGCAACCAGCTACGTCTCTGCGCTGCAGGAACGGAAACAGTTTGGCTGGCCTTGCTTGGTTCTTAGGCGGTCATCGACCTTGCGCCTCGTGCTTGGTGAGGGCGTGCTTCGGCTGCGTTCCCCCTATTCAACTACCGCCACACACTCCAGGATTGGAGTGCCTTCAGATTACAGTGGGTGCAAATTCAAGCGTGGTGACGCCTAAAGCCCTCTCTCGTCACCTACCATTCAGTCCCCCCGACGCCTTTTTTCCATGCAATGCCTCTTCCCTGAAACCTCGACGCATCCCACCACCTTGTGTCTTCCGGTCAGGGAACCTTTCTGTCTTTCAGTACCCTTATTGGCGACACACGCTTCCTCTTAGCCTCGAGATCTCCAGGTTCCGCAACTTCGTGTCCTGTACATCACCGGCGTCATCGTCGCCAATTCAGCTTACGACTTTCCATATCACCGCCATCCACACCGCATACGCCATACTTCACTTGCTCTGTACGTCCATGCCCCTGATCAGACCACCAAACCACCAGTCTACATATTCTTCCCCGGCGCCAAAGTCAGTCTTCTGGCGACCCCGTCATAGCCAACCCGCATCTTCACGCACATCCACCAGGCCCATAACCACCCACCCATCTTCAGTCGACTCTGTCTCCCTGGCAACTGGTCTGTCACTTTCGCACATCTCTACCCTTCAGTTCCGGCGCATCTATCTCTTCTGTTACCCACCTCAGTTCCTAACACCTTGAGGCAATCCCGCAATTTCATCCTTTCAACGCCCAATACGCGCCACCCAACGCCAACCTCAATCACGGCCTCAGCCTCTACAGCTACCAAGCTTCGTCTTGTGATCCTCCAACGACTTCCCTTCATCCCAAAGATTTGAATACTGATCGTCGTTCTCATCCAAAACCATAGCTACCATGGATTCCTCTTCCTCACCCACCGCGCCGTCCAAGGGTTCCGAGAAGAAGCGTCGCCGCAAGGACCACATGTGGACGGACTTCGAGATGAACGCGGTCCTGGCTCTGATCTGCAGCGGCGAGCACCTGGCCCTGCAGCACCGCCGGTACAAGCCCGCACGCCGCATCGCCCGCGGCGCCGGCGCCTACTCGCTTGACCATGACGAGCCCCTCAGCAGCAGCCCCCCCAACGCCGGTGACGACGATGAAGAGGAGGAGAGCGAGATCCTCGACCCCCGAGACCCCATCATTCCCTTCGCCAAGAAGCTGAACCAGGCTATCAATGGCGCCGGCAAGGCCTTCAACCGCGATATCCCCCTCCACGATGTCCGAAGTATGCTCGCGACCGTGTACAACAACCGCAAGGCCGCGCTCTGCTTCATCGGTAGGTCTCCCTCTGGTCCCATGGCCGATCCGGGCTGCGCCTGGTCAAGTAGCTAACTCACGTGACTTCAGATCGCCAGCCCGGAGCGGGAATCATCACCCGCGCCAAGAAGCGCGTCTTCCAGCGCGCGCTCGGCTTCGACGGCTCGCTGGCCGAGTGGACCGCCGGCGGCCGGCGCGAGAAGGTGGCCCGGGAACGCCGGGCGATGCTCGAGCGCGCCGGACGCGAGCTCCACACCCGCAGCATCTGGGGCGCCGTCGAGGGCGAGGGACGCCTGCGCCGGACCAACTGGGACGTCGACCGCTACGTGCCCCGCGCGGCGGCTCCCGTCTTCTACGACCCCCCGGCCGGCGGGTCGCAGCCAGAGACGACAGACGCGCAGGGGAAGGAGAGGGAGAAGGAGCCGACGGACGATAACGGCGGACGCTCGCAGTCGGCGCAGTCGCAGGAGACACGTGCCGGCACGCACGAGACGGACCCGAGCACCGCGCCTTCGCTTTCGCCGGGTGGACCAGGTGCGTCTCCGCCGTCCCTCGTCCCTTCGTCGCGCGCAACCCCGTCCCGGGCCGGACTGACCCATCCCGCGTGTGCCTCCCCAGCCCCCGACGAGGCGGCCGCCGCCCGCAAGCTCGCCGAGGAGCGCGCGCGCCAGGAGGCGAAGCTCGCCGACGTCTTCAGGACCCCGCGCATGCGCGCCATCCAGGCCATCATCGAGGACAACAGCGGCAAGCCGCGACAGCCTCCCCGGCCGCTGCTCACCAAGCCCCGCCCGACCAGGTCCGCCGGCGGCGAGCCCAAGAAGAAACGCCACATGCGCCTCGATACCGAGCGCGAGCAGCGACGGAAGCGGCAGCAGCAGCAGCAGCAGCACCACCGCTCGGCGGACGCCGGCATCATCGCCTCCACCTCCCCGGGGTACGGCGCTCGCGACGACGACGACGACGACAGAGACCGCATGCCGCCGCCGCCGCCGCCGCCGCGTGATGATGGTGACTACGGCCCGTCGTACACGCTGACGTCGCCGACGTCGCCGTGGCGGCCGACCTCGCCCCTCTTCGACGCGGGCCCCGGCGGCGGCGGCGACGGCGAGTACCGCCACCTGCGCCGGAGCATCCACCCCATGATGAGCAGCGGCACCTCGCCGGCCCACGAGCCCGCGGGCTACCACCACCACCAACACCTCACTTCGCCCGCGCCCTACGACCACTACTTCTACGCGCCCCCTCGCGGATATCACGACCACCACGGCACGTCTCCGGCGCACGCGACGACGGAGTCCCGCGAGGACCACGCCACCTCGCCGCCGGCGGCCCACCACTCGGTCCCGTACCACCACCATTACCACCACCACGCCGATCCGCCGCCGTATGCCGCCGCCGACGACGACTTCCCGGGCGCTGGCTGGGAGTACGAGGACCGACGTCGCGCCGCACACGGATACCACCACCGCCGCGTCGTCGAAGCCTACGCGCCGCCGCCGCATCTTCATCATCATCATCAATACGAGGCGGGTCCGCCGCACCCCGATGCGGCGGCGTACGCTCACCATCACGGCCTGCTGGCGCCTCTTCCTCCTAGCGCCTCGTCGCCGCCGCGGCGCGCGCTCGAGACCTACCGCCCGCCCGTGGAGGTGGGCTATGCGCGGGAACACCGCCGCCCGTATGCGCACGACGACGAGCAGCGTGGATACGAGCGGCGCCGCGAGGGTCGCCGATAAGGTACCTACCTACGTACTTACCCACCTACCCACCTACCTACCCAACCCATGCTGCGCGAGAGCGTGCTTGTGCGGACGCGATTCGATTAGGTAGGGGGCTGTTTGGATGAGGAGGGTTCCCGACTTCAACTACCCGGACACGAGCGAGCGAGCGAGCGGACGGATAGCTGCATACCTAGGTGCTTATCCACTGCATACCCGGGAAAGGCAGGATATTGCTTTCCTGCCACCGAATGCGTTGCCTTGCAGCATTCATTCATTCATTCATTCATTCATTTTCACTTTGACCCCCCTTTTTGTTTCTCTTCTCTCTCGGAGCAGGAAGACGAAGTGGGTACAGCATCACCGCGATGCAGCTTGGCTGGTCAAAGGTGAGGCTTCCCATCCCGAAGCTTCGATCGACTGGCAACGAACGGTTGCAGAGAGACAGGGAGAGCCCCTGCTCGGAAACCCGACCTCCCCCCCCTCCCCCCCTGGACGTTCGCGCATCGAGGTCTGGTAGATACAAGTAAGGTAACTAGCTAGTTACTTATACTTATACGACCTGTTGGTAAGCCGACGGACAGGGTAAGTAAGTAGATAGGGTAGGGTAGGGTAGCAGAGCAGACGAAAAAGAAAACATGCTACAGGACGCTCGTCTCCCGTGACCTCGAATGCAGCAGCAGCAGCAGCAGCAGCAGCAGCAGCAGCAGTAGTAGTAGTAGTATTGCGGTCATGCCAAAGGATGAGGGGACCGCCCGGATGCGACTATACCTACTTACGTGACACTCTGCCTGCTATAGCCCGCCCGCCAGCCCGCCCGTCCGATCGAGGAGGGGAGGAGGCAAGGGCAAGGGCAAGGGCAAAAAGCTGATTCCCGAAAGGCAGGCAGGCAGGCAGGTAGGTAGGTGAACGGGCAATCGATTCGACCCTTCTCTTTTTGGCTCAACCGCAGCGGAAAATACGGTACGTACGTACGTACCCTGTCCTCGTTCGCAGTGCGTGCCCCCGACTCTTCACCTCGCTCCTGCTTACCTTTACTTGCTTCCCTGGCACACGCACACTCACACCCGCAAGCGCGCCGGTGACCAGAGTCAACCAAGCCTTCTTCTTCTTCTTCTGCTGCTGCTGCTTCGAGGCAGCGGCGGCGGCGGCGGCGGGGACCCGGTAGACGGGCCCGCAGGCAGCACGCGCATGCCAAAGACCTAAGGACCTCTGCCTACCTACCTATCTACGGTGTGCTAGGTAGCTACGTAAATAGGTAGGTACTGGCTAGGTTCGCCGTGTCCTCCCTCCCTGCCTCCCGTGTGTAATAATGCCTACCTAGGTACTTACATACCTACGGGCCTCGACCCATGGCCAGCCAGTCATCGGTGCAAGGCGGCGGCGGCA
Source organism: Xylariomycetidae sp. FL0641 (assembly GCA_022376655.1). NCBI lineage: Eukaryota > Fungi > Ascomycota > Sordariomycetes > Xylariomycetidae sp. FL0641. Next base: position 47,878 of record JAJJKE010000005.1, read on the forward strand.
ATATGTAGGTATGTATGTACGTGTTCTCGATCGCCCCGTGCGAGCGTGCGTCCTCGGCCCTGCCTCGAGAGGGAGAGAGAGAGAGAGGGAGGAAAGTAGATCACCTCTCACACGCACGCACGCACGCACGCGCACACGTACACACGGCAGAGCTGTCTAAGGAGGTATCTACGTACTACTAGGTAGCTAAGCTAGCTAGATACTTACTTGGTACGTAGTTATTAGGTAGGTCCGTAACACGCGAGGCGCCGGCCGGCCGGCCGCTGCGCTGGCAATGTGACATCCGCAGTTTGGTGCGGGTCTCGTCTGTCTGTGTGGCTATCTTCCTGGGTCTGTGGCACCTAAAGTAACCCAGAGAGAGAGAGAGAGAGAGAGAGAGAGAGAGAGAGAGAGAGAGAGAGAGCCGATGTACCTACCGTACCCTCTGACCAGCCAGCCAGCCATCTCTCATCTCGTAAGTACGCGCGTGTTGTATGTCTGTCTGTCTGTCTGTACCTATGCGGTGGCACCCTGTCTACCTGCCCTCCTGGCTGCCTCGCCTTGCCTTGCCTTGCTGCTTGGCCGGGCCGCCGCCGCCGCACATACATGTGTACATACATACATACATACATACATACGTACATACATGCATACGTAGGGCGAGGCGGTGCGAGGGAGCGCGCGGGAGAGAGAGAAAGAGAGAGAGAGCCTATTATACGGGGACGCGCTCCTCTGCGAGATCTACCTATACACATACACATGCGCTAGACACGGCACACATAACATGTTTTCCGCCCCCTCCCTCCCCCCCCTCTTCCCGAGGCCAACCTAGCACCTACATACACACGGCAGACAGGCAGGAAGCACGAGGAGGAGGAGGAGGAGGAGGAGGTGCGACCATCTGGCTCCCGGGTATGGGGCGCGCGCGAGCGAGCGAGCGAGCAAGCGAGCAAGCGGGCGGACATATGCTGTGGCCGGGGAGATCGTACGTCCGTCCATCCACCCATCTACTATCTATCTATCTATCTATCCATCCATCCATCCCCGATGTTGGGGGCCTACGATGCTGTACTACTACTACTACCACTGACTCACTAACTTACTGACGGGCTCGCTCTCTCTCTCCCACGGGACTTGTCCTCGGCCTGTGTAGCGGCAGGGGGGTTGGCCGAGGTAAGTACTGCGACGGCGGCTCGAGACGAGGGGTGGTGGTGATGATGATGATGGTGATGGTCTTGCGGAGGGGGGGAGGGAGGCGACGGGGACTGGTAGCCTTGCCATGACGGGGCTTCTGGAGTAGTATGTATCCAGGTAGTGTTCGTGCGGTTGATTAGTATTCCAACTCGTGCGGTCGTCGACGCTTTCGAGGCCAATGACAACTTGCCAGTGAGGGTTCTATAGGCTACTTGGGGGCCTTTGGGGGCGGAAAAAGCCAAGGGACACGGAGCAGGTGCATAGCTGGTATAGACCCCCCGGAGTCTTAATGATACTAGGTACTGCAATGAGTGTTTAGGTAGACTCTAGGAGGAGTTCTTGAAAAAAGAAAAACTTGATCGCGGTATCGAAGTCACGGTATCCATCGTAGGGTGACATAATGGAAATTTTCATGTGGATAGTTAATAGCAGTTATCGCATACACACTTCCTCAAGCCAAGCATCTGAAGTCTAATCCAGACAAAAGCTGAAGCCCTTGTTGTCCGTCCTCGAGTCCACCCGTTCGCCATAGCAATTTGATCTTATCAAACAGAAGAGTTCCTCGCCTCGGAATAAGGGAATGGATGTAACGAACGTACGGGATAGGTAATCTACTTTAGGTAAACTTGAGTAGATGCAGAGTACAATATACACGAGATCCGCCCGAGCCATACAAGACAGGAGAGAAGACGAATGGTACTTGCGCACCCTACTCATCCGCAGCGGTGCCCTTCTTGCCCCTCTTCGGCTTCCGGGTGGCCTGGACCTCGACCACGAACCGGGGGATTCCGCCCGACGCCGCCATGGCGTTGAACAGGCGACCCAGGTCACCGTCGCCGTCGACGCCGCGGTAGGGCGCGAGGTCGTACGCATCGTCGGGCCCGAAGAAGGCCTGGACGGCGCGGGCGCGGAGGTGCGGGAGCGCCGCCGCGCCGGCCTCGAGCAGGTCCGGCACCAGCGTGGCCGGGGACTGGTTAACGGCGTAAGCGATAGCCGCCGTCTCGAGGGCGCGCAGGCTGGGGCGCACGCAGTCGAGGACGCGGGCTTCGGTGCGCGCCTCGTGGTTGACGAGCGTGAGGCGGACGTCGTATAGGCGGTTCTTGTTGTTCGCTGCTGGTGCTGCTGGTGCTGGTGTTGGTGCTGGTGCTGCGGTGGTAGTTGTAGTCGGCTGTGGCGTGCCAGCCCCATTGTTATGGTTGTTGCTCGTCGCCGGAGTGGTGTTAGTCCCCGCGTTCCTGTTCGGCATCACCCCGCCGAAATAAGGGGTAAGCATGGGGTGTAGCGGGGGCATAGGGGGCCGATGGCCCCCCGGGGGCGAGGGCATATTGGGGCCGTTCGGCGGGTACGAGACGCGGCTGGTGTTCGGCGGAGGACGTGCTGCTGGCGGCATGGGGCCGGAGGGAGGACACGGCGGCGAGACGACCGGCATGCCTGGTGGTGGCATTGGTGCGTTAGGGTTGAAGTATCCAGGCACTGCTCGCATGCCTGGTGGTACTGGTGAGGCCCAGCGTTGAGGTGGTGGAGGTCGATAACCACCAGGGGGCAGGTCGTCACGCTCGTCGTCCTTCGTGCCAATGTAGATCGGGGCCAGTTGGGGGCGGCGGCGTGGCCCATTCATTGGGTGGTTGTTCATCGTCAACCCGGTCGTACTGGACTTCTTCTTCTTCTTCCCAGAGGGGCTAGCCCGCTTGTTCGGTGAGGCATCTTCGTCCTCAGAGCTGTCCCATTCGGACAGAGCCGCAGTCGAGGAGGCCGCGGATGATCCGTCATAGCCGACGGACCTGCCTTCTTCGTCGTCGAACTCCGAGTCCAGCGTGGAGGCTTTGAGGTCCGGGGGGAGGGCAAAGCCGTTGGTGCTGATGTATTGATGGACAGCTTCGCATGACTTGGATAGTAGGGACTCTAGTGATTCTTGGGCCGAGTCGAGGGCTTCAGAGGCCACTATGGGCTCCCGTGTACCATCGCCATGTCGGATGGCGTACGCCTTGAATTTGCCAACGACGTCTTTGGATACAATCACCGAGACGAAGTCATCTTTGCCGATGAAGAACTCGCAATTCTCTGTGATCTTCCGATCAACTACGGGGATCAAGTCGGGAAAAGAGGAGAGTTCAACGCAGAGTTCTGCTTACCTCTTACTTGCTCCTGGTAGACGAGGCCCAGCGCAAAGGATGACGATGTTGCCATGGTGAAGCTATCGTGTCGTTGAAGGGAGTCGGTAGAAGAGCAATCGTCGGAGAGGTACACAAGCATTGGCAGCGCTATAGGAGAGACTCGTCGCGGATGACCTAGTCCACGGGATTAGAAGGCACCTTATATAATGTTCCCAGGTCCGAAGAGTGCGTGGTACCATTCGGAATTTGCATACAAGAAATATGCACCGAGACCACCTAACATGGCCTCGGAGTCCTCAACGGCCTTGGTAGCCTCACTCGGTAGTAGCGGGATCTTCCTGGTTACATGGATGCAGAGATGGTTGGCCTGAGGCGAAGCGGCACGGGAACGTTGGCCCTCGGGAACCTGCACAATGACACGGGACCGCGGTACAGGAGCTGCCTGTGCTATTGCGACGGTGCCACTGGGATGAGACCTTGAACGCCTTTTAACAAGCACGTCAGCAAGAGCATGCGCCAGATGTCTGTCCTGTGCGTCAATGGCGGGTCCTCGGCAGGCTTACTCTTGGGTTATCCCGTGGAGTCGTTCGATGTTCGTGCAGTCTGATGGCAGACTTTTCCTTGGTCGAGGTACTCCAGAGGCGCTGAACGGTGCCACAGCCTGCATTCTCGCCGGTCCCCCCTCTGTACTCCCGGGCCCCCCCATCTTACCATCGTTGTGACCGTAAGCAAGCAAGCTGTAATTATAGCCACGTTCCATCTCCTACTGCTACCCGGGATAAATAGACCTGTGATCCAGGCTGGCCGCGTGGTTGCGAGTTCAGAGCCCCAAACCTACGAGAGCGGCCTGCCCTTCAGAAGTCCGAACCGGGAGGTGCATGGTACATCGATAGCCAACCGTGTTTTCGGGGCGACCAAGATCTCTGGGATTCATCAGCTCTTGTAGGTGGGCTTCGAGTGATACAATGCATCTTGGAACCGAATCGAGCGATCCGAGAACGCAGGGGAAACCCGAGAGAGCCCAGTTCGGGGGGTATATCACAACAAGTTATAGACGCCCAGGTGTAAGGAGAGTGCACACACAAGTGGAAAATTCAGCATTCGAAGTCGTCCCTTTCGGCTGGAATGTGCAAGCCATGGTAGTCTCTAGCCGTGGTATCGGACCCGGGAGATGCGAAGAGGCACATGGGTGTTGGATTTCAGGGCTGACAATTGCGTTGGCGGGAAAGATTGGACGATAGTGAGCAGCGTGCCTGCGCCGACAAGGCCGTTTGGGGGGAAGATCGACCGTGGCATGCAACTCTGTCAGCGTGCCCTCGGCCCCCAAGGCGCATATTTCGACCACCAAGGCAGCATTGCAAGCCACGACACCATCCAAGCCAAACTACAGTGCTGTCGATCTTTTGGAGCCAACCAGCAACACCGTGATCATGCACGATGCAGTCGCCTTGTTTGCTGCTGACGCATTAGGTACAATAGTATCACATTCATCCATTCCTGAAGGGGGCCACAAGCCGCGTTGCTGCTGTATCCTTCCTATCCGCTCACCGACAGACGCTCCAGTCGGGCTTTCACAGCATCGACTAGAGCTGTTTCGCGCTCCAGGAGTCCCTTCACCTGATTGACCTTGACTCGTCTGAGCTCGGACGGGATCCGTAAATCGGTCGTCGTAGGCCCTGGACTGTCCTCCCTTTCCTCAGTCGCACCGCCAAGCTTCTGCGCCTGGGCGGATAGCTCATCCTTGAGGTGCATCACCTCCTCGTACCTCCGCATGATTTGCTTCGAGCGGCCCGTTCCTTCTGCCGGCGTGCTTGATCCTAGTATGCTGGCGTCCAGGGCTTTCACTTCCGAGACCCACGCTTTCTCTTTGTCACTCAGCTCCCGACTCGTCGCCTTGTTGATGGTTTTCCGCATCCGCTCTAAGCGCTGGCTCAGGGCCTCACCCCGTTCCTTGGCCGATTGAAGTCGCCGCTCGATCACAGCGTTGCTTGACTCCGGTTGGCCGCCCTCCTCTACCTGGTCTTCGCCCGTGATAGCTTCGACCCTGTTCTTGACCTCGTTCGCTTTCGTGATTTGCTGCTTCAATTCCGCCTGTAGCTTGACACAGCGTCGAAATACTTCCGACGCCGCCACGCCAAGGCGATGCGTCTCGCCACTGAGGATGACATGTGCCTCGGTGAATAGCTGTAACGTTAGGGGCGACAGCCTGACCTCCTGATTGACTATGGTCCTGTGTCTGCTAGTGCGGAGTCTCTCGAGAAGCTCCGGTACGGCCGAACTCTCGTTGAAAACATGCGGTGGCTGGAATACAGGGCGAGGCTCGAAGAAGTCTAATGGCTGAACTTCTGCATCCCTATCGTAGGTCGGAGACACAGACCGGAGAGGGGCAAAATCGTCCTCGGGAACATCGAAAGTCATTGCAATCGGATCGAACGGCGTCGACGATAGCAGGAAGTATCCAAGATCGGGATCTCGAATTGCGACCGCCGCGCTAAGAGGAAGCGGTGCGTCCCCTTGAGCTGGGCTCGTGTACAGTCTTTCTCTCGTCGAACTCTGACCCTTCACGAGTAGGTCAATACGGAAGTCTGAGCCCGCCTGTGAATCACCCTGAAGTTCACTTTCGAGCCGGAACACCCATGGAGACAAAGAGATGTGGGTGATGCTGGAGGGGTGGGTGATGTAGAAGGAGTACCGCGATGTCACATCCGGGCTGAAGACTGGCCAGCAGTCCTTAGCAACTTCTAGTGAGCTCAGAACGTCAAGACTCTGGAAGGTCAGCAGCGAGCTGGGCCCCACGATTCGCCCCACACTCCTCGACTTATTTCGAGGTGGTAACCATTGCGCCTGCACGCCATCAACGTCTAGGCAGATACGGAGCTGACCACTCGAAGAGAGCAGGCATATAACGGAAAGAGATAAACCCTCTCGGTCAATATCGTCAACTTCGAGTTCCTCTTCTTCACCCAGCATGAGCTCGTCGGTATCCAATTTTTCTCCGATGGCGAAGATATCCGTCAACTCGAGATCCAGATCATCCTCGCTCTCCGGACTCAACTCGAGCTCAAATGGGCCTTGTAACCGAGGCACCACGCCGGGCCGCGTAGGCCGGGTGAATATCTCTGTCGGTGGCTCCCCAGGTGGCCCCTCGACTACTTTAGGCTCTTGGTTATCCAGGTCCGTCATCCAGTCCAGTTGTTGGCTAGCCAATAGTTTAGCTTGCTCCGAGATGTTCGGATCATCCTCGACGGCCGAGTAATTGCCAACAATAGAGATGGAAAGTGAGGGTAAAAGTGTAGGCGGCGGAGCCCACTGGCTCGGCAGCAGAGGGCATAGTGCATACACGTCCCCTTCACGCATGGCAACCCAGAGCGTCATTGGCGACCATCCCCCGGAGCCCCGGCCAGCAAAGCATGCCGAAGCAACCTCCATCTCGAAAGAGTCGGGCGAGAAGCCTTTGTTCGTGACGTTGGTCGAAGCAGAGAAGTTCTGGTCCAGAGAAATACCATCGGCAAGCTTTTGCAGGTCGATAGTTAGAGAAGGGGCGTCGAATGTCCACCGGTCCTTCTGCGACAACTCCCAGACTCGGACAACAGCGTCCTTTGTGACGGTCACCAGAGCGGAGCCGTTGACCCCAAGGGGGTGCCACAACGCAGACGCGATGGGAGAGCGGTCCATGACATGTGTGGTGGGGCCCAGTGTCCATGACTTGGCCTTGATCACGTCGGTGGTGGGAGCAGTGAGGTGGGAAGAGTCCGGCAAGAGAATGACGCGAACGGTGTGCGTGGTCAAGACGGCCATGAAGTTCGCATAGGGAGAGATGATGAGTTGTTGGATATCGCTGCCGACGGAGGCTTTAATGGTCTGGGAAGAGGTCAGTACTTGCTTGCTTGCTCACTTACAACCTATAGATGGCGGGTTGATTGTTGACTAACACGGAAGCCCTCGGCGCAACCATCCTCAATAGAGACCTTCACGAAGTCGTCATCTTCAGGTCCCGAAGAGTCCTCATGCTTGATTTGAGGCCCCGAGCGACCTTGCGCAGCCTTCTCTTGCCACCGGTCTTTCAGATAGACCAGGTCCGCCCATCTGATCTCCTTCCCGACGGCAATGAACACCTCAGTCCCTCGTCTCGCGATGGTACGCCTGGGGCCTGGGACGGAGGGTGGCTTCGGACCCTTTGCGGGGGACTCGTTAGGGTTGGGCGTGAACAGGTCGTGGCCGGGCGAAGGGCTGGACAGCCAGGCCGGTGTGTAGCTCTTTATCTTGGGCATGTTGGAGAGGTAGACGGTTCGGGGTGTTCGCGGGCGTAATGAGGTGCTAGGCGATGAGGTGACGGCGGGCAATGACGCAAAGGTCTCATAAATGCATTTCTGCCTGGGAGACAGCGGCAGCCTCGGATTGCCGGTATATCGCGTGTGTCTTAAGGAAGGGGGACCGGTGAAGATGGCGGCGACTGGAATGGGAATGCAAGGTATGTCGACGTTGCCCGGAGTGATAGAAAGCTTGGGTAGCTGGGGGAGCTTAGGAATTTTGAGTGGCCCGTTAGGTTAGCGCGATCTGATGCTAGCTCCAGGCGCGTTGTGGAGCCTGGCAGCCTGCAGCAGCCTCGACTTGCTTCCTTCCTGACGTGCCCCAGCGTGCCTGACCAGCCTGAGCTTCACCCATCTGCAGGCAAAGCAGCCGTAAAAGCGGGTCTGCTTCAGCCTTCTGCAACGGTGCAACCCATCCTGAGAGCTTCACTCCATCGCCGCGCCTCACCAACGTCTCCAATCGCATCTGACCTCCGTTCTAAGAATTCACTTCCTTTTTCTCCCGTCAACTCTGATCCGAGTGCCTCGCCGGGGCAGATTCTGTCGTCACCATGCGCACCGAACTTCGATCGACCGTCGATCGATTGGATCGTCCCAGCGCCTACTACCACAGTCGCGTGAGTTCTCGCTCATCCCTTCCATTCTCATGCTGCCTTTGAGAAACTGCATGTACTGATTATCGACCTCGACAGAATAAAAGAAAGCGGCCTGACCATGGCCGGGATGGCAGGGACCACAAAGATGGTGACACCGAGATGACTGACGCGAAGCCGGAGGAGCCTCCCGAGGATCCTCTGAAGAATGCCACCACTCTCTATGTCGGCAATTTGTATGGAGGATTTGGGCCTGGTCTCTCCCATTTCACCCCAATACCATACTGACTCTTATTGCAGATCATTTTACACAACAGAAGAGCAGGTTTACGAGCTTTTCTGCAAATGCGGTGAGATCAAGCGCCTAGTCATGGGACTGGACCGCTTTCAGAAGACCCCCTGCGGCTTCTGCTTCGTCGAGTACTACACGCACCAGGATGCCCTCGACTGCATGAAGTACATCGGCGGTACCAAGCTGGACGAGCGAGTCATCCGTACTGACCTGGACCCTGGATTCGAGGAGGGTCGCCAGTACGGCCGCGGCAAGTCGGGCGGTCAAGTCCGTGACGAGTACAGAGACGACTTTGACGAGGGACGCGGCGGTCTCGGTAGGGCTATTGAGACTGAGAGGCAGCGCGAGACCGACAGATTCAGAGAGCGAGATCAGCATATTGAAGACGAGTACGGACGTCTGCGATAAAATCGAGAGGCATAGATGGATGGGGAGAGAGACCGGCGTGAGGGGAATTCAGGCGCGTTTTACACGACCGGGAGACCGAGAGCTCCAGGCACAGAGATCGGCGTGAGAACCGCCGGGGTTTGCGGGAATTCAGAAGCCGAACGCCCCCAAGATGAGACCGAAGGGTATCTACCCAGATGCGTACGTCCCAAATCGATGCCAGGGCAGGGTCACCACACGCCAAGTTCATGTAGGGCTGGTTCACCACGAATCTGGGGTCAGAATTGGCTCTTATAGTATTCGTTGCTTTCATAGGTACCCGAAAGTATTTTCTCGTGCTTATCGAAGGAAACACCAAATGCACGTATGTGTATATCTTTGCTGTACAGTAGTATACAGATGAGCCAGGTCCGTCCCAGCCCAGAAACGCCCTCCGCAAAAGCTCGTTTGCAACGATTCAACCCTCGGTGTCCATCTCCATCTCCATCTCCGCTTAGAATCCGGGCGGGTTGAGTCTCTGCGATACTCTCGTCCACTTGGGCAGCTCTGTGATTTAACGGTCGTCAGCATCCCGTCCAAAAGCCTATGAACCTTCCAACGCAGCCAAATCCCCAGCACATATATCCATCGAGTGACGTACTGTGAATGCCCTTGCGGTACCGCTTCTCCTTGCGGTCGAACATGGTGTACTTGTCCTTGGGCCGCATCTCGGCCTCGGTGGGCATCTCGGCCTTCCACGCCTCGAGCGTCTTCAGCGTCTCGCCCTTGCGCGCCAACGCCTTGTCCAGCGTCGCCACCACGGCGTCGACGTCCCGCAGGCGCTTCCGCTGACGCGCCTTCTGGAATTTAGAGAGCCGCCACGGCGTCTTCCTGTGCGGTGCGCATCACACGTTAGCTCAAAGGTCTGGATCGGTGCGTCGTAGAGAGGTTCGCGAGGATCGTAGCAGACAGGCGGGCTCGCGCTTTGGTTCGGGGTGTTCGCGCGGGGAAGAGTAGGTAAGTAGGTAGGTGAGTTCGGCTTACCATAATAAGCCGCCGAACAAGGCGTTCGTGGGTCGGAATGCGCCGAACATCTTGAAGAGCTGGTCGCTGGATGTCCTGGCGCGGGCGGTGGTCGAGATGGGCAGATGCGGCGGCGGGTGGATCGGCGAGCTGGGGAATTGGAGTTCTGGAAAAGTTTCGGAGGACGGAGCGAAGCTGGCCAAGCACGAGCCACCCCCGGCCCCCCGTCTCCCCTGATGCCACCCGGCAGCACCCAGGACGTACCTAGTGGGGTGCCCAACCGTCAGTCGCCCGCCGTCTGCAGTGAGCACCGCTCAGCAGGAGCCCCGTTGTCGCACTGCGGAAGACAGACAGTACAGCAACATTCTCAAAGCTCGATGCCGCCCAGCTCCCACAGCCTCCATAACCGCCAATGATAGACCGATAGTAGACGACGTGCGAGATTTGAATACCACGGCCAATTCCCCGAGCTCAACCCAGCGTCCCGCGCATCCCAGGACGATATCTACTACACATCGGCGCAATGTCGTACTACTTCGCGATCGTGGGCACGCAGGACAACCCGCTGTTCGAGCACGAATTCGGGACGTCGAAGCAGGGCGGCGACGGGCAGTCGCGGTTCAGCGACCAGGCGCGGCACATGAACCAGTTCATCGTGCACAGCAGCCTGGACATCGTGGAGGAGGTGCAGTGGGGGAGCGGGCAGATGTGCGTCCTTCTTTCTTTCCCTCCCACTTTGTCCCATCCCATCCCATCCATCATCTCTCCCCTACTAACCCTCAACCACTCGCCTGGCAGGTATCTCAAGTGCGTGGACAAGTTCTTCAACAACTACGTCTCGTGCTTCGTGACCGGATCCAACGTCAAGTTCCTGCTGCTGCACCAGCCGCCCGTGGCCGCGTCCGGCGGCGGCGTCGGCGGCCTGACCAGCGCCCGCTCCTCCACCTCCATCGCCGCCAACCCGACCAGCCCCCAGACCGAGGAGGCCGTGCGCGCCTTCATGCTCGAGGTCTACGAGAGCTGGGTCAAGGCCGTCATGAGCCCCTTCTACCGTGTCAACATGGAAGTCCGCAGCCCCGTCTTCCGCCAGCGCGTCGCGGCTGCTGGTAGAAAATACTTGTAGCCAGCCTCTCGAATGATGGCCGGGAGCGGGAAAAGGGTGCAAGGAGTGTTGCGTGGTTATAGCGTTCCATCTCGGGCCTCCAAGTGGCCAGTGTACATCGCATTCCGGACTTCTTGATTTTGGGCCCCAGGCGTAGGGAGTTCGGAGAGTGGGCGGGTCAACATGATTCAAGATACCTTCATCTTACACACCACACATGGCAATACAAGGAAAAGGTGAGAATATTCACGATACCAAGTAGAGTCAAAGGGCACAAGTGGTTTGTTCATCGCAATGCTGTACAAGCAATGCCTGTATATTCATGTGCAGTAGCTCAACTGGCTTGCCTGCAATCCTAGACGCCCTTCACTCAATTCATCGTGCAGACCAGTATTCCGTAGACCACCAACGCCTATTATCAACAATGTGTATCATGCCAGACCCGTGAAAAGACCATCCAGACCCCCGCAGCTCAGTGTGGGTAGAAGCTGCACCTCTCAACTTTCCAGCCATATTGCCCACACGTGTGGTAGATGACAGGCAGAAAGCAGCGAGTAGACGGGAAGTCCGCTTAACCACCGAAACCGTAGAGGGTACGGCCCTGTCGCTTCAGAGCGTAGACGACATCGAGCGAGGTGACGGTCTTGCGCTTGGCGTGCTCGGTGTAGGTGACAGCATCACGGATGACACCCTCGAGGAAGGACTTGAGGACACCACGGGTCTCCTCGTAGATCACTGTGGTACAGTCAGATACATGCTGGACAGGCAGATACATTAGACAAGACTTACTGGCTGAAATACGCTTGACACCACCACGACGAGCGAGACGTCGGATAGCGGGCTTGGTGATACCCTGAATGTTGTCGCGAAGAATCTTGCGGTGGCGCTTGGCACCACCCTTGCCGAGACCCTTGCCGCCCTTGCCGCCTGTAGGATATGTATGTCAGCACCATGGACGCATGAAGCGCAAGATGTCGTGAAGCAGTGAAGGGGTGGGTAAGGTAAGTAGTGGTGTTGTTGTTGATCGAGGTAGGTGAGACGCGTTGCGGTGACCATCGCGCCCCACCCTCGATCAACATCGGGATGCATCGCCCAGTAGATGCGGGATATCCGGCGCGACGGGATGGAAGGGATAAAAATAGCAATGCACTTACGTCCAGTCATCTTGAATGAGGTTTAGGGATGTTGTGGAGGATGTTTGGTGATGGAGAGAGATGGAGTTGTGGCTGACGTTGATGGCAAAGTGCGCGAGGAGATGCAGTTGTTTGGCTGTGTTGGTATGGAGTCTCGATCGAAAAGAGAGAGGAGAAGGAGAGGTTTGGGGGGATGGGGTGCAGAGTAATTTAAAGGCGGAGGGGGTGGGTGCTGCTGATTGCGGCCCTGGGTTGTGTGTTGGCAGGCTCGGAGCTGCCTGCAAAATAATAGAGGGCGCGTTGGCCAATCAGAAAATTAGGCCATGTTGCTGATTTCGCTGCTCAGAAAGCGGCCTGGTTGCGTTGCCAAAGCGCGGCATTGCCTGCTGCACTTTTGCTGTGATTTTCGGGCTGATTCTCACACCAGGGCAGCTTGGCACTAGCACTAGCATCTGCAGGGGTTCGTGCAGCCGGCCGTTCACAACCCGCCCCACTTCTCGATTCAACCCTTCAATGAGCCGCTGGCCCGTGCGCCCAGTTCAACCTCCAAGACCTTCCAATCCAGCTCCTCAGGTGTTGATGCCATCAATCAGCCGCACACAACCTTCCCTACTGCGCCTAACCCCCGGACAAAGAAAGGGCCTTTCAAGCTTAAACCACCAACAAAGACCGAGGACGTGGTTTTCGACCGCCGGCCCTTGCAAGGTCTTAAAATCATTTACGTACTTTACCTACCTTGGATGATTATACCTAGGGAGGTACCAGGTAAACGGCCCATTTTTCCTAGGCAGGTACGGTACCTGACATATTCCGATTCCCAAAGACGCAACTCGCCCATACGTGAAATCAGAACCATCTACTGTAATCCCAAGATAGACATGGTCACGCAGATTAAAGCAGGGTCAGGCTGGTTCTTACAGCCGCTGGCTACCTCATATTGCTTTGCCACATTCGTACATTTCAACCACAAGCTGGAGCAGGTCGATACTTTATGTTTGTACGATGCACTTTTGGCCTTCATGCTTATCCTGTTTACTTATACACACGACACCGATACTCCTGGCGCTGCGCCATTCCTGATGAATGCCCGTGATATCTCCAAACGCCGATGCCTATGCTGTCATGAACCTTCGGAACCCTGTCGTGGAGATCACGGGACTGGGTACCGCCATCCATTGTGCCGCTAATAACTCGATCAACGCCTGCTCTGATGCCGCAGTCCCAGTTCCCCCTTCGAGCCAATGGCCCCAGAGCTGAAACTCCTATTAATGTAGCAAAGGCACTGCAGTGCCCTTGCGGTCCTTGTCTGCCCTACCTATCCTATCTTTGATCATGCCATCATAGACTCGTCAAAGCTGTCATCGTCCTCCAAGCTCTCGATGGCTTCCTTAATTTGCTGGCTCGCCTAGTCAACCCAGTTAGCAAACACTTGACGAGTGTCGAAAATGTGGTACGTACCTTGGGATCTAAGTTGAGGGCAATTGTAAAGTGCTTGACCGCGGAGCCCTTCTCGTTGAGTGTCTTGTGCAGCTTGCCAAGGAGGAAGTGTACGGTTGCCTCATCCGGAGCGAGCGTTTTCAGCACCTCGAGTTCTCCTTTCGCCTCTTCGAGTCGGTTGAGGGCGAGTAATGCTCGCGCTTTCTTATATCGAGTCTGTGCGGCAGAGGGAGCGAGATCCGTCGCCTTGGTGAAGTACTGCAGTGCCTGAACAATCTGGCGCTGTTTCTCCAGAACATTTCCAATGCAGCATATCAATACTGCGTTGGTGGGGTTGATGACTGAGGCAGAGTGGAAGTGAGTGTACGCCTTATCATAGTTGCCGAGCTTTTCATAGACTCGGCCAATGCCATAGTAGGCGTTGTAATGGCGGCGATCGGCGGACACGGCGAGGCGGTAGGCGGTGAGGGCCTTTTCGTACTCCTCATTCGACACGTGTTCATGGCCTTGCAAGGTGAATGCGTAGGCAAACTTGGGGTTTAGTTGCGTTGCGCGTTTGAAACATCTTAGCGCTTGTTCGTGGTCTCTGGCAAGTGACCAAGCATTGCCAAGTGCGCACCAAGCTTGAGGGGCATGCCATGCGGCATCGACCAGTTCGTGGGCGAGGAACGATAGGTCTGTCTCCCGTTTGAGAAACCAGAGGATTGTGGAGTATACCTCCATGTCTTCCAGCCGAGTCGGGGCCAAGATACGCAACCTCCTGTAGTAAGTTTCCGCTTCCTTGTAAGCTGCCTGTTCGTAATGTGCGCGTCCGATCTGTGATAGAACCCAGGGCGTGTCTTGGTGGCCGCGTGGGAGAGAAGAGTAGGCAGCCAAGGCGTCACGAGACTGATACTGGGACAATGCATAATATCCCATGCCAAATTTCTTCAGCAACTCAAGCATGTATTTCAATGCCTCTTCCACCTTCGCTGGTTCAGGTTCAGCACTCCTTGCCACAAGATGAGGTGGTGGCGGTTCTTTCACTCTCGGAGCCTCGGTCTGATCAACATCCATACTGTTTTCTTCCAGAGGTTTCCTGTTCCCACTCACGGCCCTCCCAACGCTGGTGGTGGTTGAGTTAGGCCGCATGATCCTCGATATTGGGGGTCTAGCCTTCTTGAGTTCTCTTGTCGGACCTCCTACTGCTGAGGCCGCCGAATGGCTTTTCGCATTGGCACCTCTCGTCATGTTGATCCTGGCACTCCGCCTTTGCGGGGCACCGGGCTCTTCCGACGGTTGCCTAGGTTGAACGGGGTGACCAGAGACTGTCCTCTTCCTTTCGATGCCTGATCCAGCTGGTCCAGAGGGCCTGATGAAGCTTGTATTGGAATCAGTCAAAAGATCATCCTGGACTCTCGTTTTCCTGGTGCCGAGCCGGTAGCCTGCCTTAGGGGCCACATCCATCAAACCGGAATCGAGCGGTTGACCGTTTCGTGTCTTTCTCATCGGAGCTTGAGGGGGCTCGGGGGCGTAGGCGGTGCGTGGTCCGTTTGTGTCGCTGGCCGGCGCTGTGGGTGTTTCCATAATGTCTGGTACAACCTCAACCGAGGCTGCCATCCTAGAGCGAGCCGCGTTGATTTTGGATATGAAGTCGTTCTCTCCAGCGTTGCCGGAGAAGAACTGGTTGCCAAGCAGCATTTCATTTGCTGCGTTTGACCGTTGTGAGTCGAATGGATCCTTTTGGTCAAATACAGCGGAGCGGACACTCGCTTTCTTGGATATCGGTTCCATGGGGTTAGCTGCGCCGTTGTCCTTCTGTTCCGACAGGATACCGCTCGGCTGCTCGTGGTTGAGAGCATCCATCAAAACCTCGTTCAATTTGAAAATGTTGGAAGTCCTGACGCTTACACCCATGTCGCACAGTGCTGTGAATGCATCCCACATGAAGGGATTCGCTTTCAGGGCCTCCTCGAAGTTAAGAATCGCCTTCTTCTTGTCATCGTAGGCACGGTACAATTTCCCCAGCAAGCAGGACACACTGGCTGAGTCTGGATGCTGGGCTCTGGTAGTCGCAGAATGCTTGCCGAAACTCGTCTTGTGTGACCAAAGACCTCTCGCCTTTTCCAGGGCGGTGATGCCGTCTTTGTAGCGCTCAATAATGAGACACGCTTGCGCGAACAGGTACGCGCATCCGACATGGAGCCCACGATATCCGGCAGCTTTGCTGATCTCGTAGGCTGACCTGTAGTCGCCGAGGCGGAAATGGCACGCGGCGAGTAGGTACGCCGACTCGGCCGAACGCGGATCGTGGGCAGCTAGTCTTTCGGCGAAGAACAATGCGTTGTCAAAAGAGAGGTTATCGAGGTGGTAATAGACAACCTGACGGAGTTGGCCCGTTATGGCCGCGCTTGTTGGGGCCATGCTCGTGAGGAATGATGTGTGTATATTCTGGTTATGAGCCGGACGATGGTTTTAAGGCTACTGCCGAAAGGCCATAGATTCGCGTCAACCCGACAGTATGACGCTGCCGTGGCCGGGGACAACGGACAACTGTCGTGGAGTATAAAGCAAGGCGCTCTGGGATTCGTAATGGATTATCTCCGGACGTAGACTTCGTGGCGGGCACTTAATCGGACCTTGGGTAACAGCCACGAGGTGGAAGGTTTCTCGGCGACAGGCGTCTCGGCGACGGTTAGGACTAGACTGGAACTACTCCGTACTGGCAATCGCGTATCTGATGGCGGTCGACGGCAGAAGACAGAGGTTCGGCGGAAGGGAATATCGTGAAGTGTACGTCAATTGGGTCGCGATATTGGGGAGATATGGCCATCTCTGGGAAACGGAAGATCGTCGACGTGCACGGCGGTTGGCGAAAGGACGAGGCGAGTATGCAGGGGGGCGATGCGAACGCGACCTATGCCGGCGAGCGTTCCAATGAAGACTGACCAGCTCCCACTCCCGAAAAGCGCTCCTCCAGCGATACCATCAAGCGGAGATTCGTCGTGTTGTCGCTGCTGGCGTAAACAGCAAGATGTTGCGTGTTGCTGGCGTCGTGCACGCAGCCCAAGCTTTCCTTCGCGGACGGATTTGGTTGTTGTGGTGGAGGAAGTTGTCGGGGGGCTGATTGGCCGCGCGCCGCTGCCTTGAGCCTGGCAGAGCAACAACGGGCACTGAAGAGGGCCGCCTGCCGACCAAGTTTGAACCCACCCGCATGTCGTTAGGCGTCCCGGGTAGCCTGTAGGTAGGCCTGCCAGCTAGCCGCCCGTGGTCGCCTACGACGGGACCATACAGGCTGGGAAGTGAGTGGGGTCTGGCCTCAGCTCGGCTGGGCAGTCATCCGATGAATGGAAGGGAACCGACTTGCATCAGCCACACCACAAATTCCCCAGCCCCGGGGGACTTGAACTACCTCTTCAAGCCACCTCATAACCCTCATACCTGGCCGTTAGCTACCGTATCATATAAATCGATCACTGCCAGTCACTCGCCCTCGACTAGGTCAATCACCTGTTCGCTCTGGCAGATCAGCTTTCACTACCACACACCGGATCTCTTATTCAGGGGACACCACGATCCTCCTAGAAGCCCGCCAAGCGTCGTCGCCTCCTTCGGTTCATCATGGCTCAAAAAGCACGCAAAGACAGAGCGAAAGCCAACGCTGCCGCTCTTACGAACCTCCATCTTGGAACGCTCATCGTCAATACGCTCTTCGTCCTGTCCAACTTGGTCTTCCGGAGAAGGTCGATGCTTTTATATGTCGTTCTTTCCATACCGAGCTTCATCTGCGAATATGTTTTGGAGTCGTCCGGTCGGCCCAAGTATGACCCCGAAACGAAGGCGCTGAAGAACGCTGGCGAGGATCTTGCTGCGCCCGGGTTGACTGAATACATGTTCGATGTCATCTGGGTCACATGGGCCTCTGTGGTTCTGGCCGCCCTCTTTGGCAACTGGGGATGGCTTCTATGGACCGTTGTGCCGGCGTATGGGGCAATGAAGGGATACAGCCTTCTGGGAGCTGCGCGTGGGATGGCCGGTATGCAACAGCAGCAACAGCAGCCACAGGAAAATACACCCGTTGCGGGAGGCAATCGAAGACAGAGACGTGCTGCTTAAGCTGTTCCGTCGTTGTCTATATACTCACTGCCACGTACGACTAAGACCGCCTCGATCAAACACCGACTACGTTATTGACGACCTGGTTCGCCAATGACCGTCAATTCGGCAATCTGTGGCAGTCCAGCTCCCGGGTCCAGTCTTCCAAGACGTCTTTCTCGGCGTCCTTCACCAACACGTGGATGTGCTCCAATGTCCTGACGCTTTGCAAGGCAACCCAGTTCTTGAACCACAGGACACGTTTGCCTCCGTCTGGTCCGAGCCTCTCGGCGAAAAACGTCCTGACGAAGTTCTCAACGACCTGCCGGCTTTGCGGTGTCATGTCGCCGGTTTTAGGGTCCGTCTCAATTATCGTGCGGCTCCAGACCACAATATGGGTCAGATCGGGTGTGAGGCCATACGGCCAGTCGTTGATTAACACTCGAAAGTCGGAAGGGTCTTGGAAGGGAATCGAGCTGGCTGGTTTGAAAGGAGGAGATCCCCAGGCCTTAGGAAGTCGCTCGGTCATCAAAAAGTTGGTCATGGATCCATATTCTGCCTTGGTGTCGGCAGTCCATTTCATATAGCGCCGTAAATCAGAAGGCTTTCGTTTCAGGACCGACAAGTTGTTTTCGTCTAATCGTTGTGATGTAAGTCAACTCCGCCTCTAGCTATGTCCCTGGACAGCAAATATTGCGTTTCATACCAATTATTTTCTTCAAGTCCGAAAAGTCGTGGCAGTGAAACTCTTCATCCGTAATGGACAACAACCATCTGTCTGTGTCGGTTAGGGGGAACGGTGCGTCCTGGGGCGCGGTCACAGTCGCCGAGTCACCCATTTCTGTTTGCGATCTGGAGGTCACTCAGTTGATGCATCCGACAGTACCTCAGTGAGAGGTTCACTCACGGTCTTTCCTGAAAACCAATGAGGTATGCTCGCAAAATCTCGATTAGGCAAGCAACACTTGTCGACGTGGTCTCTAAGGAGTACCGGAGTGTTTCCCGAAGTCCTTTTCAGGATCCGGCGGTCAGAGCTGCAGTAAGCGCCTTGACTTCCAACTTCCAAGTTCCGGCTTTGCTCCTGTTTCCCAGTTGACAGGACACGAGCTACCTCGAGAACAGCGTGACCATGGATTGCCATTGGCAGGTAAAGTGCCCCGAACTCGGACGGCAGAGAGTGGGAGATCTGGCAATGGTCTGAATACCTGTTTCCCAATGGGAATTAGTGCGGGGTCATGCAGCAGCGGAGTCTTATCAGTCAAGCCACACGCAACAGGCCAAGCAGGCCTACCAGGTACTGGACCTTGGGGTACCTGACTGCGCTGGGGAGCCCAGGACCAGGGACCGCGAAGCTTGATCCGGCCCAACAAGTGCAGTCCAGACCAAAACCTCCACGTGTAAGCACATCGTACAAGAGCCCTGACCTTCTGCGAGCCCTGGAGATTGTTCGGAAATTTTCACCGCTAACAAAGGTCGACTTACCTATCTAGAGTTCTCAACACTCACCAGTCAATTGCTTTGGTCTTGCTTCCAGAGCATGCAATCGCGCAGTGCCTAGCTGACAGGCAGTCTTTTATCCTCTGGTTTCGTGACAGACCGACAGTAGACCCGATCTTGCGATCTCGCGATCCCGCGACCCCGCCAGCCGCATCGAAAATGAGCAACACGTCGCCTTCATCCAAGGCCTACGCCGACGGCATATACATCCCTGCCGGATTACTGGTGGTCGGTACCTTGATCGTCAAGAGAGAATGGACACCCTACGCAGTCGCTCTGGCTGTGGTTCTGGGTCTTTGGAAACACTTTGCGTGGCGTATGTTGTTCGTCTTTTCGCGCCAAGGTGTAGAACTGACAGGTCCCATAGAGCCTAAGAAGGTCCTTAAGCCCGACTCCTTCCAGGAGTTCGAGCTCAAGGAAAAGACCATCATCTCCCACAATGTTGCCATGTTAGTAGACGCTGTGCTTCTCTGTGCGGTCTCACCGCCAACTCGAGCACCTACTAATAATGTCCTAGCTACCGCTTCGGTCTGCCAGCTCCGAACGCCATCCTCGGCCTCCCAATCGGTCAGCACATCTCCATTGGCGCTACCATTTCCCAGCCAGACGGCTCTTCCAAAGATATCGTCCGCTCCTACACTCCCATCTCCGGGGACCACCAGCCCGGCTACTTCGACCTTCTTATCAAGTCCTACCCCACCGGAAATATTTCGAAGCACATGGCCTCACTGGGCGTTGGCCAAACTATCCGCGTGAAGGGACCGAAGGGCGCCTTTGTCTACACTCCCAACATGGTTCGCCATTTTGGAATGATTGCTGGTGGAACCGGCATTACCCCTATGCTTCAGATCATCCGAGCCATCATCCGAGGCCGTGCTGCCGGCGACAAGACTGAAGTCGACTTGATTTTCGCCAATGTTACACCGCAGGACATTCTGCTCAAGGAAGATCTTGATGCGTTGACCAAGGAGGATGCAGGCGTCAGGGTCCACTACGTTCTCGACAAGCCACCTGAGGGTTGGACTGGTGGTGTCGGATACGTGACGGGTGACATGGTCACTGTAAGTTCCTGCTGTTCTTGACCGGTATTGGATGGCAGACTAACACAGGCGCAGCAATGGCTCCCCAAGCCCGCTGAAGATGTCAAGATTCTTCTGTGCGGTCCTCCGCCCATGATCAGCGGACTGAAGAAGACAACAGAGGCGCTGGGCTTCAAGAAAGCCCGGCCAGTCAGCAAGCTGGAGGACCAAGTGTTCGCATTCTAAGCGTGCTCCGTCATTGCTGGTCAGTCTGCCAGCGAAGCAGGTTCGGCACCTCTTACATCGGCTTTGCCTCGCCAGGAAGAAAGACACAGAGTTGCTGGCTTGCAATGCGTTACGTCCGCACGAGTTCATGGACATAATAGATATATTTCAGCTTTTGCGCGTTGGGAGAAAGACGGCAAGACAAATAGTTGGATGGGTTCCCAGTAAAGAACTCGGGGATACAGATTGAGAGCCTACAGGGGTTAGACTTCTCGAATTTACACGATAATTTGTTATGACGGCACTCGCTGTTCACCATGGTGTGGAACAATCGGGGACAGGCGCTGAAGATGTCATATGATAAATGCCTCTATCTCGCCTCGACTGACTCGCGTTTGAACGGAATACAGTGTCCCTTCGTCATAATTCGAAGAAACGGGCGGGCACGCGCCTGCGGGGAGTTGGGTCTATGCCGATCCTTGCATTGGCCTACGTTGGCTTATACTCGACTTTGTGCACGGCAGTACCTGATCCGACGACCGTGAACAACTCGTTAGGTCTGGTAGCGAGTGGTACAAGCAATCGGCAGTAACCCAGCCCAGGTCGGCAAGAGCCGGTGATGTTGGTTGGATAAATAACTACCTCTTGGGGCTATAAAGGGATGGTCGATGTCCATGCATTTTGCTGCTTTCCTAGGAACCCGGTACCCGCAAAGGCCGACACTTCACTCAGGTACCTGGTCGTAAGATCGCAGCTTTCTGCCGCGACTTCACAAGTTCGACATCTCCCCGCGCGACTGGCAAGACATGTGCCAGCTAGCATAGAGGCAAGGGTCTTGTGTCTCTCTCCCCTAGTATTATATATAAAGTACCCTACGTTGGGGACCAGGGACCTTCCCAAGATGCTGAGCTTAGAACCTCTTACGACTTTCACGTCGTTCCAAATCGCCCTGGGCCTCTTATGTCTAATCACTATCGCCGCCACCGCCAGAAAGCTCAGAGCTCGTCCGGGACTGGACTACCCCGTCTTCGGTAAATATCAGGACCCAAACTCACGGGATGCCATCGTGGAGGGTAAAGCGAAGGTAGGTACCGGTACAGTACCATCATACGTCCTGGTGATCACACTGACAGGCGATCAGTGCGGCGATTCGCCTTTCTTCGTAAGATCTCGCATGTCGCCCAATGCCCTAGTACTGCCGATGTCCCTCTACGCCGAGATCCAAAGTTATCCAGACAACGTGATATCGTTCAAAGAGAGCACGAAGCAGGTGATTTTCCCGCGATACACCGGTCTCGGGGCCGGCGACGACAACCGATACGAGTTTCAAGGGACCATTCGGCAGGATCTCACCCGGAACATCGGGAGGGTTCTCGATGACGTGCAGGACGAGACGAGTCGTGCTGTCGCGGTCGAGCTGCCCGACAGCACCGAGTGGACGCAGACCAACATCTACCTGAAAGTCCTGCGCATCGTGGCCCAGCAGAGCGGGCGTGTCTTCGTGGGCCTGCCCCTGGCCAGGGATGACGAATGGATCAACACTTCGATCCAGTTCACCACCACCGTGGCCAGCATTCGCATGCAGGCGGCCGACTATCATCCGCTGCTGAGGCCATTCGTGTTGCCGTTTTTGCCGGCGGTGAAAAAGACGCGGCAGTTCCGAGTCCGAGCGAAGCAGCTCATGCAGCCTTTGATCGCCAACATGTTCTCGGCTGACCAGCAAGAGAAGGGAGGCCATGATGCGGAAGCAGGTCAAGGAGGCGCCTTCATGCGTTGGGCTTTGGCACGCACGAGACCGGAACATAGATCGCCACAGAGGTTGGGCGATAACCAGTTGCTGCTCACGTTCGCTGCGATACATACCACATGTAAGTGGCCAAAGAACCGGGAGAGTATAGCTATTGATCCCCGCTGACCGCGGCGCAGCGATGACGAGCACGGCCGCTGTCATGGACCTCGCTACTTACCCGCAGTACATCGAGCCTCTGAGGCAGGAGATTGAACAGGTGATAGCCGAGGAGGGTCTCAAGGAAAACTCCCAGGGCCAGGTGCTGTTCCCGAAGCGGGCCACGGCGAAGCTGAAGAAGCTGGATAGTTTTCTCAAGGAGAGCCTGCGTTGGAGTCCCATCAACCACGGTGAGTGGCGTTGGTCTGCTCGCGGGGTGGTCGGAATCGAGGCTGACGGTGGTGCGCAGTCATATCCAACCGCATCGTGATGCAGGACACCACCCTCTCGAACGGCCTCTTCCTGCCCAAGGGCACGTTCCTCACCTTTCCGCAATGGGCTGTGCAGTGAGTACTAGATGATCTCCTTTACCGAGCCCCCATGCGTACCTACTTACCTTACCTACCCGACATATCGCTGGGCCCATCGATCCCCCATTTCCTTCCTTCCTTCCTTCCTTCCTCCGCTCTTCCCTCCCAACCTCCGTCCCTCTCTCTCTCTCTCTCACTCACTCACACACACACACGCACGCAAACAGCTTCGACCCGAACAGCGCCGTGCACAGCGCCGCCTACAACCTGGAAGCGGGGAACCCGGGGCCGGAGGTGTTCGACGGGCTGCGGTGGTGGCGGCTGCGCGGGGTGGCCGGGCGGGAGACGCGGCACCAGACGGTGGCGACGGGGCCGGAGGCGCTGACCTTCGGGCACGGCCCGCACGCGTGCCCGGGCCGCTTCTTCGCCGTCGCCGAGGTCAAGGCCCTGCTGGTGGAGCTGCTGCGCCGCTACGACCTCCGCCTCGTCGCCGACGGGGCCCGCGTGGGCGGCGAGGACCGGCGCCCCGGGGACAAGCGCTTCGGCCTCGACCGCCGCAGCGACCCCCATTGCGTGGTCGAGGTCCGCAGGCGCGCGTAGAGGCCACGGTGGATCGCGTAGGCTGGTGGTGATGCTCGCGCATCTGCGTCTTGTCGTGTCAGGTACTTGCATATCTAAGTACATAGAAGTAGGTAGCCCTGATATACCGGTATATACTCACTTACACGGTGGCTATTGGATACTAATTTCTTCCGATTTTGCACTCACCCTTATTGATAATTAGGTGAACACAACGAGAATGTTGTCGTCTGCACGTGATGACCACCTAGACATGCGTGTGGCGGCGCCACTGCAGTAGGGTGTATCAGGTATGTACCCAACATACCACCACCTTTCGCTGGGGGGACCCCGTGTATCCGCGTCTTAGCTCTTGATCTTTGGAAGATGATTGCTCTTGATGGACAACTACCTCAGCTCGGCTCTCTATACTTCTGCGGCTTTAGATAGATAAGTAAACATCCAGGTCACGGTGCGGTAGCAACTACGCTTGGTGCAGCACACCATCAAACACTATACTGTCTCTGTTTGCCCCCAGATATCTCTGGCGTGACACGCATGCCGGGAGGCGGAGGACGAATTATTTGCTACAAGCTTCATTACGCTGGTATGTCAATCCCCAAGCATTCCCCAAGCATTCTTCCGGCTTGTTTCCCATGGGTATCTTCCTGCTGCTTCTGCGCTATTTATTCTGTGCCTCTCGTGATACCCGTCGCCAAGGACAGAACCGGAAACCGCCGATTTCCTCTTTCCACGAACAATGGCAACAATGGCGTTCCGGTAGTGCGAGAGAGCGAGCACGACAGATACAGCGGGATGAGCAATTGGCGATGGCATCTCACGTTACGCCCAAGCGACGGTCAAGGGCCGGGATGGTCGAGCACTCGGTCCCGGCCTGACCGGTGGCAGTGTGGACGAGAGTGTTCGATCGCAGAGCTCGAGGTCCGAGTGTCCATGGACATGGTCCGGGATCGTCGCCGACTTCGCCTCGACTTGCCTGCCAACCAGCCAGATCGTAGGTAACTTATCGCCCAGAGCGTTCAGGAACTGCGGTGCCCAGGTGGTTAAAGGTCGGGTTGGGTATAACACCCGTTCCCGACCGCCCGTTTCTGGAGGCTTATCTGTCCCGAAGTCGGAAGAGTAGTTCACAGTTTAGGATTGGATAGGCACCATGCCTGGCGCATTCCTGGGCGATGCAATCTAGGACAATACGGGGCCCCCGTAGTAATGTAGGTACCTGACGGTGAGGATCGGCCGAAGCTGGCGATCAGCTGTTTGCAATCGGAGTCTTGCGGCGTTGACGTTGGGCTGCGGTGGAGTTTAGCGAGAGCCCGGAACCTTGCAGCACAAAGCCGCTGGGTCTTCACATGCCTTCCGGGTTCATCAGAGCAGAGTGCCCCAAGAAGGAAGCTTAAATACCTAGGTACCCGTCTCGCCAGAGGTAGCGTCGTTAGGGGCTCGTATTTTGCGACTTTTTCCACTGAAGCCTTGGATGTCGCAGCCGGGAGTTCTGTGTCCAAACCTACCTAGGTACCTACTGGCACGGCTGTGGGGGCGGGTTGAGCTTCGGGATGTGACCCGAAGCACCCCTGTCTTCGAGATCCAAGGGGGCCCAAGACGATCCTGACTTTGACATTCTTTGCCGTCACGTCCGTGATAAATCAGAGATCGTTCCCTACACAGCAAAATCCCCAATGGGATTTGGCCGAGCTCGCCCACTGGGTTTGTTGCTGGCCCCTCGATTTGAGGGATAATTATCAGGTGGCCGATAACGAGCGTGTCGTGTCTGTGTGTGTGGATTCAATGGTCCCAAGCTGTGACGAGGAATGACTGCAAATGCGGTTACCCGTCCACTAGGTCGCTGCCCAGGACGTGGCCGAACCGCGCAACAGACGAAGATAGATTCCAGGATGCTGTCATTGCCACGCAAGATCCCGATGTTTATGAGTAGTGAGAAGTGTTGATATATGTCATTACAGGGACGGGCTGGAGGGGCGGCTGGAGCAGCAGCAGACACCACAGCACAGCACATACCACGGTGACCAGGGCAGAGAACCAGGGGCACTGCCAGGGCGGCCAAGCTGCCGGAACCTCTGGAGCTAGAAGGGTAGTCTCGGTGGTCTCGGTGATGGTGGTGGTGGTGGTGGTGGTGGTGGTGGCAGTGGTAGTGGTGGTGTGGTGTGATGGCGGCTTTGGAGACGGGCTGTTGGGGATACGGATGGGGCGCAACGGGGGGATTGGCAACCAATGCAACGGAAACTTGGGTCTAGACCTGACGAGCAGCATGCGTAAGGCCGGCAAGGTGGTAGTGATGGGCGTGCCAGTGGAAGATCTTCCACAGAAAACGGGGACCTGGAATAATAAGCAACGTGGTGGATTGCTGGAATGGTAATATGGTGGGATGGTGAATGCGAACAATGCCCTCCCCACATCGAATCGAAATCTTCAATTTTCTGATGCCGACCCGGCGTGCACCTACCCTCGCTACTGACCCTACTGACCTGCCGTGCCTGCTAACCTGCCCTGTTAAGCCTGTCAAACCGTGTCACCCACGGCGCCCCTCTCCGTCTCTCACTTTCCTTTCCGGTTCCCGACTTGCCTACCTTACCTTACCTTACCTTACCTACCTCCTACCTAACCTTACCTTATCTACCTCACAATTACCTACCTAGCCTTAGGTACTTCCAGCTACTGGTATTATATACCTTCACTTCTAACATAAGGGCATTCCTTTGTTCTGTTGCCGGCGGCAAGCTTGACAGCTGCTGCCGCCGCTGCTGTTACACCACCGCCAACCACGCCTGGCAACACGCACCAATACCTCCTACCTACTTACCTAGGTACTGCCCGCCACCTCTCACTCCGGTGACCTCACCGTACCTCACCTTCCTTCCTCCCCCCTTCACTTTGCACTTCGGCTGCGTCAAGTGGTATACCTACATTCCGAACCCACCTTACCTTCGCTACCTTATCTCGAACCTCGCGCCAATCCCGCCGTAGCGGACGGCAGAGTGCGGCCATCTTCGACTCCCGAGGTCCATCCCTTACCTGAGGCACATCGCATCGGTACGTCACCGACAGTAGTGAGACAACCGGCGGTGTGTATCCCACCTGAAGGTCAGGTCGACACGAAGCACGAAGTACGAAGCACGACGCACGTAGGCACGGGGCAAGGCCAGACAACGCGCGCTACGGAGGAGCCGTAACTTTCGCGAAGCAACACTAAAAACCACCCGACGGCCAATCGCCAGCTCCACACAACCACGGGACTACGAATTTTATATTTGCACTCTGCAGCAGCCGCTATCACCATCACTACCCGTCTGCAAACTTCCTCCCTCTTGCGCATCTCGCTGCCGTTCCCCATCCTCCCGTCCACCTAAAGTACCCAAGCATGTGCGCCCTTTGTCCATAGGCCGCTTTCGATTGACCAGTTGTTGTGGGAGTGCGAAGAGACGAAGCAGAAGTGAGCCGCACGAGAGGCTGTTGCTGTAGTTGTTGTCGTGGATCGCCGCCGCTGCTACGGACACCGCGCAATGGACGACACTACCAAGCTGGCCTCCGAGCTTCTCAACAAGCTTGCCGAACTGGACGCAAAAGTAAACTCCTACCGCCAAGACATGGCCCACGAGTACCGACGTTACGAGAGGGAGCTGCTGCAGCACCTGCCCCAGCATGTCTCTGCCCGCGTCGAGAAGGTCGTCGCCGGCGAGTTGCAGAATTACCCGGCCATC
Organism: Xylariomycetidae sp. FL0641; assembly: GCA_022376655.1. Lineage (NCBI taxonomy): Eukaryota > Fungi > Ascomycota > Sordariomycetes > Xylariomycetidae sp. FL0641. The sequence continues at coordinate 74,784 of JAJJKE010000005.1, forward strand.
AAGCCCGCCCTCGACCCTGCCTTACCGCCCGCACCGCGTGACGACGACGGCAGCCACCCGAACCTCACCGATGACCGGAAGACCTCCAACCGCAAGGGTTCACCGCCGCCAGTCTTGCCGCACACCTCCGGCACGCCCCCAGATGAGGGCGCTCGTCCTCGCACCGGGAACACTTCGGAGCACGAACCTGAGCATGAGCGCGGCCGCGAGCGCGAGTTCCACGGTCTGTTCACACCGAGCTTCCTCCCCTTGCTTGAAGCCGTGCAGAAGAATCGCAACCTTGCTTCTCCCGTTCCCATCGCACCCTCTCCCGCTTCTCCGTCGCCCTCTCCGTCTCCGTCTCAGCCTTCGCCCAATCTCCCTGCAAACAGAGAGTCTAACCATAAGCAAGACCCTACTACGCCTCCTCCAGCAGTTAGCCTCTCCGTTCTTCCGCGCCCGGCCTCCGTCCGCCGACAGACTGAGGAGACCGTCTCATCCAACACCTCGGAGGATAGCGCCTCCCACTTGCGAAGAAGCGCCCTCCGCCGCTCGTCGAGCCCCTCCATCAAGACTGCGAGTCCGAGACGCGTTCGCTTCGATGTCGAGGGTCAGGAGGTCTTGCCTACTGCTTCTCCTCCCCTCTCGCCTCGAGTAACGGAACTGGCATCGAATCCCCTAAGCGGTCCCACAGGTAGCGCGAATGACTCGATGGACACGGTGTTGCGATCAGAGGGCGAGGGACTCCTAGGCAGCTCACCACCGCGGCCCAAGAAGATAACATCAACTGATCGCCTGAAGGCTATGACGAGGAGTTCGACTGAGGATACGTCAAAATGGACGGTAGTCGGCAGCCCTCACCCAGCGGAGGACGACGAAGACGAAGACGAGCTAGTCATGCCAGGATTAAAGGGCAGAACCCGCTCAAAGGACGCAGTTCCCAGTGCAACAGCGCATATCGTCAGTGATGTAAACCAGCCGACGCAGAGCGGTCCTACTCTCGAAGCCGTACCGGAGCTTGACAGAGAGGATACCCCTAGTGAGGACGACGAATCAGGCGACAATCTCGAGATGCCCGCGCTGAGCTCATTCAAGGGCAAAAAGAGATTCTCGCCCCCCAAACACCAAGCTTCCGCGATTCCGACTCGCACAAGCCAGTCACGAGATCAATCTGGTACCGAAGCGCTGACAGCGGAGATCACGAAAAGCTCGAACTCGCATTCCGATGATGAAGACATGTTTGAATTCGAGGACAGCAGCGAAGCGCTCACCAACGAGAAAGCAAATAAGCCCAAGGTGGCTTCGAAGTACATCGAAGAAGAGGAAGAGTACGAAAACCTTACGACGCCAAGGGCCGGGAACACCGCTGAGAATGACCCGCCGTCTCTGTACTCGACGTCGCCCGCAGTCCCTATCGCCAAAGCTCCTCCACCTCCACCTGCAGCTGCTGCCTCGAAACACATGGCAACGTCTGTGGGATCCTACAAGGGGAGGCCGTTCTCAATCAGCAGCATCAAGGATCCCAAGCTACACAAAAAGGCAGCTGAAATGGGTGATTTCAACTCCTTCGTTGGTAGTGTTGACGGGAGGAGTGGCGTGGACGAGTCGAGTAGTTATCGACCCGAACCGGCATCCTTCAGCGGCACACCGAGGAGTTTGAGCGAACGTCTGATGAAGGAGGAATTGGAGGCCGCGATTAAGAATACGCGCACAAACAAGCAAGGAGGAGGCATCTGATGTTGACTTTCCAAGTCTGCTCCATCACACGTCGACAGTTGGTCGAATTCGCTCGAGATATGCTCCGTCGAACGCAGTTCTTGGCGTACCCACGTTGCGCCCTCCTCGGGCTGTAATTCAGCGTCAACGTCGAATCGCTACGAGGCTGAGATCTAAATTGGGCATTTCGGCGACTCGGTGCGGCGTACCAAGTCTATCTACAGACCTTGGCATCATACGGTAATCTGCATTATAATAGGTTTGGTCTGCTTACACAAAAGGATTTCGGCGGCGGTTTCCTACACACTGGTCAGCATAGAGTACCTTAGATCACGGAAAAGCAGAGACCCCGGTACTGGTATGGCTTTGAGCAGCCGGGTGATAGGGTCTATGGTCGGCGTTTTCGTTATGCCTTGTCTTCAATTCGACGGCCTGACTAGATGGCACCGCAGTACGAAGGAGGAACAGCACACCACATTATATAGCCATACGATCGGACATGGCGCTTGGATGGAAAGACCAACATCGGTCACTCGGCCAGTCTATTAGTTGTCTGTCAGGTTGCGCTCGAGCGATGACAAGACCTAGCATGCATAAAGTATACAAGTACAACAGCGAAATCGATACCTAATTAATAATAATGATGCAAAGCAACGCCGAAGTGCCTGGCTGCCTGGTTTCCTCGCGTCCTTCCATTTTATTAGCAGGATCAGGATCAGGCTCAGGGGGTATGACAGGGCGAACAAAGGATGCAGTTCTGGCTTGTCTGGCTTGTCTGGGCACTGCAACGACGGCGCTAAACCATTTTCTGATACCGACGTTGTCGGGATTCACAGGGCTCGACAGGTAAGACAGGGGTTGTGTAGCTGAGCCGCCACTCACAAGGTCGCCAAGGATCGCTTTCCAGCTCGCAGCCTGGCCTCGTCTGCGGCGCAACGGCAACGGCAACGGCAACGTGGGAGGCGCACCATCCGGACTTTATCGCGGCGTGGCATCTCGCATCTCGCATCTCAAGTGAGCTCCCAAGGCTCCCAGTTGGAGAAGATCCCCCCCCCCCGGCTGTGGTCCCCTCTATTTATCTCCATCTCTGCATTACTTCCTTTGTCTATTGCGCGCTCTTGGTTCGCTTATCGAGTCCTCTTGCCGTGCTTGTTCGAAGTCGACAAGACGGGGTCGGGATAGATACCCTGATACCCTATATGGCGCGGCCACGATATGCGAAAGTCGCAACCTACGAGTTCCTCCACCCTGCCCTCATAAGTTACCCTCTCCCCGTCCTGGCGTGGTGATCATGAGCGCCGGCCACAGCCCTCCCTTCCTGACGATAAGGAGTTCGAGGCGGCCCACGGATGGGCAAAGTGTCAGCAGTGGTGATTCTACCGTATGTCGAGACAACCAGACAGCTAGGCCTCAAGCCCGTTCTCGTCTAATCCGTTCTCCCCAGTATGGTTCCAGTCTTGGCGACGAGAAGACGCCGTCGGCCACCCACGACATCAGTCGTGTGAGTTACCACGTGAAATGTCTGCCCGAGTTCGCCCAGACTCTCGAAGATGTGCGTTGCCTTTTTTCCCGTCCACGTCCACGTCCACGTCCACGTCCTGGTCCTGGTCCTGGTCCTGGGGTTCTGCGCCGCTCGAGCACGAGACTAACCCAGCGTGTGTGTCCTGACAGTCTGCGACGCGAGCCTTCCCCAACCGCGGCGGCTCCCAGCGGTACAAGAAAGTCCACGTCATTCTTTTGCACTGGCGATGCGATGACCTGTTCGTGCTGCCCGAGTTGGAGGATCTGGAGCAGTGCTTCCGAGAGGATTACAAGTTCGAGACCGAGACGTTCCCTATTCCTACCGACAATGCGCATCTGGAGCTCATGCTCCGCATCGGTGCCATGATCAAGGAGCACGAATCCAATGATACCCTGTTCATCGTCTACTACGGCGGACATGCTAGGATAGATGAATCGAGGCAGAGCACGTGGTGTGCGTAAGTAGCCGTGTACTGGCCAGCAAGCATCAATCAAGGCGCCCCGGCTGATGTGTACCGTCACAGTACCCGTAGCTCAGACTCCCCATGGTTGCAGTAAGTAGATCATGACGGTCGGTGACTGCTTCATCCACATGAACATAGTATTGACTTCCCGGGGCAGATGGTCTGCCATCCAGACCTTACTGGAGAGGTCGCTGTCCGACGTCTTGATTCTGCTAGACTGCTGCGCCGGAGCAGCGAGCGCAACCTTCCCTAATGGCAACAGCATCACAGAAACCATCTCCGCGTCAAGTTGGGACGCCATTGCCCCGGACCCCGGACGGTACTCCTTCACCAACGCCCTGATTGAAGTCCTCCAGGAATGGAAAAGAAGGACCTTTTCCGCCGCCATGCTCCATGCCGAAGTCTTAGCTCGCCTTAAGCATCCAAGACCCGTCATGCTGAACGGCAAGCAGTTCGAAGCAAGATCGACCCCGGTACATTTCATGATGACGGCGAACCATAGAGCGCCGAGTATTGAACTATCGCAAACTGTATCCGCCGATATGCGACCACCATCACCTCCCCGAGAATCGACGGCTGCCCGGGCTTCCCTTTCCCTGGCTTCCCATGCTGGACGATCCGCTGGGCTCCAGGAAATCATCGGATCCGAACCGAACGAGGATGTGCCTCACGTGATGATATCGCTGGCCCTAGAGGAGGACCAGCAATTGAACATCAATGACTGGGAGCAGTGGCTCAAAGACATTCCGGCCCTGGCCAAGTATGTCAAAGTGCAAGGGGTCTTCAAGAGCCATTCCAACCTGTTGCTGCTCTCTCTGCCCGTTATGGTCTGGGATCTGCTCCCAGAGAACCTTGCATGCAATTTCATCGCCTTCATTCGTTCCAACAACCTCGCCATGGAAAAGGGAACAGAACAGGGCCCGATTGCAGGGGAGGTTGAGACTGGTTTCGATGTCGACGGAGACCTTGGCTCGATGTTATCCGGCACGACAGCCATAACTTCTGCTCCGATGGAGTGGTTACGAGCCGGGAGGTTCTCGATGCTGTCAGCCGGCTCTGGGAGGAATTCGGCTCTTGATTATAGAGGTCTCGACCGTCGCGGGTCTCGCTATAGCACAGACAAGCCCTTGCCAGGATGGCCAGGATCTCCCCATGGCCCGCCCGTCCGGCAACGTACAGCGCCTGTTAGTGGTTTGCAAAGCAAGTCGGACGATGTCGCAACGCGACCACATCCAAGGAGCCCACCGAGGACCAATCGGCCAGAGCTTCCACCTCACGTCCAAACCCGACTGGAAGAGGTTTTCTCGAGTAATACAAAACCAACAGCCGCGGTGAAAGAGTTCTTAGCTTCGAACTACGGTATAGAGACCGCGGATATAGACGTGAGTTCATACTAGAAGCAGTATTTGGGGCAATCGCTGATGCACGTCAGATTTGGTTCTACCACCGAAGGGAGCAGCAAGAAGTTTCCAACCGGCTCCGGAACCTAAAGATAGACGATCAGAGTCCCGATGCTTCCAACGAAAGCGCCCGGATGATCCTTCCTAGCCACTTGAGCAAGCTACTGGAGATATTCCCCGCTGGTGGCATCTTGGTCGTAGATTTAAGAGCAGAGGTGGATTACGAGAGGTCACACATCCATGGCGCCGTGAACATACACGCCCCAGCAACCTTCATCGCGCGCGCTTCCATGGAGATGATAGAGCGCTCACTCCCGGATGACGCCAGTCGAAGCTCCTTTAACAGGTGGCACACGAGTAAGTGCGTCGTGTTCTACGACAAGGTCGTGGAGTATTCATGGGAGGCCCCGGCTGCGGAGGTCCTGGTGCACAAGTTTCAAAGCGAGGGGTGGTCTGGCCAGTCTTTCATCCTCAAGGGCCACTATCGCGAGTTCTCCCAATCGTTCGACAAGTACATCGTCGGGACAAGAAAGACGACAGAGAGCGCGCAGGAACATCCAGCGAGTCTCCAGGGCGAGTCGGCGGCGGGCAAGAACGTAAGCTACTTCTCTCCACTCCGAGCCGCGCGGGTTGGGCATGACATTCCCGGCGGCAAAAGCTAAGCTAAATCTCAGCAGCAGCAGCAGCAGCAGCAGCAGCAGAAGACCGATGACGACGACGCCGACGACAAGCGCTACCAAGACTGGCTCAAGCTCATCGCGGACGAGGACCGGGTCCACTCGACGGACCTGGCGCCCGCGGCGCGCGACGAGCGGGTGCGCGAGATGGTGCGGCAGCAGCGGACGCTGGAGCACGAGTTCGAGAAGCGGGAGCCGGCGCTGCACCGGCGCGCGCTCGACCGCCCGGCGCCGCCCGAGACCGACTGGGCCGCGCGGCGGACGAAGGCGCCGATGGTGGCGCACCACCTCTCGCGCGGCATCGACAAGATGCGCGAGGCGCAGCTGCTCCTCGGCGGCGGCCGCTCGGGTCCCTCGCCGAGCGACGACCTGTCCGAAGACGACCACCACCGCCAGCACGAGCCCGGCTACCAGAAGATCCCCGGCGCCGCCGCTACTACCTTCCCACCCCTCCCCCGCCAGGACGAGCCCGGCGCGGATAAGAAGGGCAGGTCGACGCTGGGCGGCGGTGGTCGGAACCTGTTTACCAAGATCATGCGCAGTGGGCGGCCGGAGGCGCCGCGGTGAGTGAGGTCGCCGCTGCGGTGGGGGTTTGGGATCTAAGAGGAACCGGGGGGGGGCTGGATGGATTTGGCTTTCTTCGATTTTCCTTTCCTTACCTGCCTTACCTTCCTTCCTTTGGTATGACCCTATATAAAGTAAAAAACGACACTGGCGAACGGAAGGTCGTGATACCTACCGGCCTGCAAGGGGCTGGAGAGAGCAGAGCCCTGTGTCAGGGCACCCGGCGGGGACGTGCTACGTCCCCGAGAACGGTGGTCGTGGGGATAGGATAGAGAGACTTGGATCGTTCGGACGGGGTATGGCGTGGGATACTGGTTGCACTGGAACCGGGGACACTCTGTGGATTCCACCGGGGGGTATTGTTGCTAAGTTCAAAAGTATTTCGCTAATGAAGAGCCCGTTGATGTGCCGTGAGATGCATTTTGCTTGTTGAAGAGCAATTCAAGGCCCAGCTGTGTAGGCCTTGCCATGCCGCAGTGATGATAGACATCCTGACTGACCATGGTGGACACTCAGCCATTCGTGGATACTCGTGGGCGTGGGGATACCTGGTAAGTTTTCCCCCGAGGGTAGAGGGACCGGCCGGCAAGCATTGTATCGACGCTTCCGCGATTCAGGTGGCGGGCGGCTCTGGAGGATCAGTTGCTCCCACCGATATTCACATCAACGCCGACCTCGGTCACAAGTCCGTGGATTCCTTCCACCTATGCCTATGCGCTTGGTCAACGATATCTGGCCATGTGGTGGTTTGGAAATCAACAGGTGTATACCTTATATATCCCCGGGCATGTAATGATGATGAGAAGAGGCGTTTGGCGAGTCGGAAGTCAGTCACTCACCCAGGTAGTAGGTAGTTTTCTTGACCGATTTCAGGAGAGGCGTAGTCCACACCCTATTAACAATACATACTAGTTCGCTCGTCTATCTCCCATTCCGTCTGTCCGTCCGTCCGTCCGTACAGTTAGTTAGTTTCTAGCCGTGCCACCTGCTTCGGTGTGCTCGGTCCGCCGAAGGCATCAGATTATACCTAGTAGGTATTTACCACGAAGCACCAGGGGATAGATATATATACCCCAGACGCCCGAATGCCGAGGACGCCACCGCGGCACCCGTTCGCTTGTATGCATGTTCCCTTCACACTTCCTTAGTCCCGTCCGATAGATACCTAGGTACCTACCTAGGTAATAAGTACCTGAGTAAAGTATTCACCCAACCCCAGCGCCGCCATCGCCCGTACCTACCGCGCCGCCCGCCCCACCATCCAACCCCGCACGCAACGCATCCCAATCGACGGCATCCAAATCGTCGGGCCCGAGAAACGCGAACGGCTCCGCCGCCGCCGCCGCGGCACCGCCGCCGACATCCGCGAGGTTGACGAGGTTGAGCAGGCCGCCCCAGCGCGGGGGGTTGGTTCCGAAGCTCGGGTTGGCGGTGCCGTTACCGTTGCCCGTATTACCGCTGCTGCTGCTGCTGGTGGTGGCGGTGTTGTGGGTGCTGGTGGTAGCGCCCGGCGACGACGTGCCGGCGCGGTGCGCGAGCTTCACGCCCCCGCCGCCGCCGCCGCCGCCGCGGCGCACGATCTGCGGCATGGCGGCGGCGCCGGGGAAGTAGGTCGATTGCGGACCGTTGTGGAGGAGGAGTGGGGGGTGCTGCTGCTGGTGGTGGTGGTGGTGGTGGTTCTCGGCGGGCGACGACGACGACGCACACGCAGACGCAGCCTGGAAGCCCCACGATGCGGCGGACGACGACGAGGACGACGACTGCTGCTGCTGCGGCTCGGTGCCGGTGGTAGCGGTGGCGGCCGGCGACGCGGTCGAGGTGCGCCGGCGTTTGTGGTTGTTGTTGTGGTTCGTTGGCGGCGGCGGGGGGCCGGACGAGCTGCTCGTGGTCGCGTCCCCGAAGGCGGACGGCTGGGGATGGTGGCTACTATTATAGGGACATGCCCAACCGACCCGCTCCTCGTCGGCGTCGGCGTCGTCGGCGGTGGTGGCGACGACGTTGCCGACGGGGTTGCCGAGGGGCAGGCGGCCGGGGAGGACGGGCTGGGCGCCGCCGGAGTGGCGGGAGACCTTGGAGCGGGCGAGCAGGGGGATGTTGTGCGAGGTCAGGGGCGCCGCCGCCGCGGCGGAGTTACCGGTACTGCCGCCGGCGGCGTACTGCGGTACCCGCACCAGGTGCTGGATGCCGTTGCGCTCGATGTCCAGCACGATCTGCCGCAGGAAGGCCCGCGTGATCGTGTGCTCCCGCCCGATCGCCTCCATCGCCGCGAGGATGAAGTCCAGGTTGCCCACGTGCGCCGGCGCCGGCGCCGCGTTGCCCTGGCACAGGTACACGTACACCGACGCCGCGCAGTACAGCGACAGCGCCGCCAGCGGGCTCTTCTGCGAGGTTGTCAGTACCTAGGTAGGTTCTAGATCTGGCAGCAGATATGGACAAGTAGGTAGGCAGATACGTACCGGGTTCATGGACAGGTGGCTGGTGAGCTTCATGATGTTCACGATCTCTTGTGCGGCGGTACGCAGCCGGTTCTGGCTGTCCTGCTTGGCCGAGTCGGGTAGCCCGTGTCCCTCGATTTTGTCGAGAGCAGCGTGGTGCAAGCAAATGGTCGAAGCATGGAGATTGAGGTTGGTGTGTACGGCTGTTTGGTCACGGTAACTATCAGGTAAACGAAAGGACTCGGGAAGAAACATGAAAGCGCTTGTGAGAGTGTTGTCGATCTCGCGATGCCGTTGCCAGAACTCGCCGTATTCATAGTTCTCGGGATGGTCGTTTGGCTTCGGGCGGTGGACATGTTTAAGGATTTGGTTGAACCTGGCTCCTTAGTCAGTCTCTCGTTCCAGACTGGAATGGGTCTTTGTCTCCCTGATACACTCACAAGTGACAGATCAAGATAGCACCAGCAAAGGACGAGTATGAGTGGCCTTTGAACGCGTCGTGTATCGTACATGTCTCCATCGGCTCGCCAGTATGGAAAGCAGACTCGGTCTGTATATGATAGGGTTAGCATGAGCGCCCTTCCTACTACGAAGGGAACACTCGGAAACAGGGACCAGAGGAGAGGAAACAGGGAGCCACTGACAGCAGGGAGGTGGGTTGTGATCTAGACGTTGTTAGTATCTGAGCAGAAAATCGGTCCGTCTCGTCCACGTACATCATTCACATCTATGAGATGAGGCCACCCGGTGGAGATGGCCGCATGGCTGTCGATGCAGAAGATGCCCCAGTATGCGCGGCGACGTTCTTCCAGCTCGGCCCAGTCTTTCGGCGGGAGCAGGGTAGGGCTGATCTCGGGGAACTCGTCTTCGGGGCCATCCAGACGGTGCAGGCCCAGCATCTCGGCCAGTCGGACGCCGCGGGCGCAGCTCATGGCCGCTCGCGTGAACATCATCGCCTTCGCCTCGTCGGTCGCGATGAGGCACCAGGCTTGGGCGTGGCGGACGGTGATGAAGTGCTCGCCGTAAGCCTTGCACGTGTACGTTGAGTAAAGGCCTGAGGATACGTGGGGGCCGTGTTGCAGTAGCTCACCTTCATCTCGTCCGACTCGGCATACTGTCGAGCACGACGATAAAACACGTCATGGTATGAGCGGTACTTCGGGTGGCCATTGGACGCCATAGCCCAAATTGCGTACTGTAAACACATAGGGGGCTTCATGTGGGGAGGGGAGTAGAAGGACTGTATGTAACGAGCTGGGTGGATGATGGGGATGAATTGTTGTTGACGTTCGAAGAATATCCGGTTACTACTGGCAATGAGTGTCTGGGAATGGGCTCGGTTGATATTGAGAGGACTCACAGATCTTCCATGATCTCGAAAGGGGGGAGCGTTTCGAATATGCCGCCAAGGTCCATGAGCTCACCCTGGAATGCACCGTTATCCCGTGGATATGTCGAGGCATTGGGGTCGCCTGTCGAGAAAGACGGCTGGTTCCCCTGCGTGAAAGTGAACTCGGCGTTCCCGCCATACAAGAAGTTCGGCTCTGAATAATCCATCCCTTGTAGAAAAACATCTTCGGTCATGGGCACATCGAACATCTGAGGGTTGATGGGTTCAACTGCTGGCTCGGTGGGCAGTTTTACCCCTGAAGCCTTGCCATCTCCCGAGTCTTTGAGAAGCTCTTCGACTTGCGCTATACGAACAAGGAGATGGTTAGATCACACTTTTGGGTATCCAGGGAGTGTAAAGTAGATGAGGTGGGGTGAGGTCTATACCCAAACGTGCTTCCAATTCCTTCACATTCCGCCGTTTAACGGCCGGCTTCCTTCGAGACTCGGGATAGACACACTCGCTATCCGATTTGGCGCAACGGGCACATGTTGGCTTGACCCGGTCACATTTCAATTTTCGGTTTCGGCATGTAACACAGGACTACGAGTTTGTTAGATCTGTGGCTTGAAGATGGATGGTGTTGTTTTTTTACCAGCGACTCTCCGGCTTGGGCCCCCGATGATCCCTCCGCAGCAGTCTCATCTTCCGGCATCCCGTAGTCTCGAGAGGACGGTGTTTTCGGGGCTCACATAGGCGAAACAAGATGTCAATCAAAAGTCGGATATCGGAAATCTGGCCTACGGCGCGGCGTGTATGGATGGCACTTGGACCTTTCTGCGTCCAGGCATCCAGACTCCAGGCGTCCGTCCGACTCCACGGCGCGTCATCTCCACCCGTATCCAGGCGACCGTCTGCACCCGACCTCCTAAGGCCTGGACTGCGCGGGCACCTGGCAGGCAGCTCGAGGCATCGTCGGTCGGAAGTTGCTCCGAGCCCCGATGGTCCCGTCCCGTCCCGTCTCTAACCTACCTAGTGCAGGTGGTCAGCTGAAGAGCCGGGGTTGACTCAGGTCGTTCCTCCAAAATCCATGACATAGCCGATTTCTGTCTTGACTTCGTCCAGGTCTTGAGGCTAGTAAATATCGTTCCATGTTTCTGTTTCAGTCCCGATCCGCCTCGACTGACTCGCCGGAAGAAGAAGAAAAGGACAAAGATGATGTTGAAGATAGAAAGAAGCAAAGAGGTATTCTTCGACAATTCCACTGCAGCCCCGTAGAACCACTGCCTTACAGGATGGGTAGAGAGAGCTAATAAAGGCTAAATGTCGATCGAACCGTTAATTGTCATCAGTTGTGACCGGGACATTCAACACGAGGCAGTCAGTCACCATCACACGTGTCACGCCCTGTTCTGCGTTGATGAGGTCGCCATGCAATCCAATCCTCCACACCGGTACCGTGCGCGCGCGCGCGGAGGATCCGTGTTTTTCCACGATCCCCCCGCCGGACGGACGGGAGCTGCAAGGGGAGCGAGCGAGCAAGCTTGTCGGTAACCAAGCGGAATGGAATCCTGGAGGTGTGTGCGGGTTGGCGGGCTGCGGGTCGGGAGGGATGGTAGCGCCAGTACCTACGTAGGTAAAGCCACGATACGACAGGCCACGATGGTGTTTCGAAACACTCAACAACGGTGGGGAATGATATCAACTGCGACATGGACCGTGATGTGCCTGGCAACCAGGGTTGCCAAATACTATACTTAGTATAGTATTGAGGTCAATACTATACTATACTAAGTACTACTATAGTACTACTATAGTACCAAAAGTAAGGTCCACTTTTTAAGTAAAAAATATACCGTTGAATAGCCCGAATTTTACTTGTTAATATGATATGTTAGCCGATAATATAGCTTATAAGTATAGCTTGTAAAAATTTAAAAAAGAAAAGTTTTTTATTTTTTTTAAACATATAGAAATAAACCCAAATTTAGCTTAAAAATAAAATATTATATAAGTAATAAGCTATAGTTTTTGGTTTTATAAGTACGAAAAAAAACTTTAATAACTATTAATATAGATTTAATATAAAAAATATAAAAATAAATTTTTAAAATAAGGTTTTATTTTTTATATAGCTTACGTAATATGAAATGGTTTTGTAAGTCTTTTATAAACTTGAACAAAAATATAGATTTTATATTTTTAGGAAAATAGGTTAATAGCTATTTTATTTAATTAGTTATTGATTTTTAAACTTAAAAAAAAAAATGAATTCTTTAACGTAGCTTAGTCAGCCCGGCTCGTGGCCATGCTAGCGTGACTGTGGCTTATCGAACGTTTTTATATTAGAAAATTAAAGTTTAAAAATTAATAACTAATTAAGGAAAAATAATCTAATAAATCGGGCAATAGTATTACTATATAACTTTTTATAACAGGTTTAAAGGTATTTCTTATCTTATCATATTAAATGGAGATAGTACCTTAGTATACTAAGTATAGTATTGAGGTCAGTACTATACTATACTAAGTATAGTAATACTAAGTATAGTACTGGTACTATAGTATTTTTTGGCAACCCTGCTGGCAACACGCTCAGGCTTCCGTCTGTGAGCCTGTCTAATATACCACGGACGAGTGAGAACCGACGACCAGAGTGCGTGCCCGCCAACCCGCCAACCCGGCAAGGCCAGCCCAGACACCCGGAGCAGCGGACTGGGACCAGGGGGGCAAGGCGTTGGGAATCTCGACATCGATGCTGTGACTTGTCGAGGTCGAGATTTGATGAGTAACAAGACAGATCACGTAAGTAGGTAACCTCGACTTGCCAGCTGACAGGTGGTAAGGCACTTATTACTGTAGGCACTGTTCATGACAGCCCCAGGCCCAGCCGGGGGTACTTGGCAATGGGGCAAGGTTTGTCGCCATTCGCCCGGAGATATCAATCTTGACAGGCCGCACAGAGATCGACCTAGACCCAGATTGGCACCTACCGTCTTTTTTCTATCCCGCTGCTCTCGCGAATCACGAAATCGCCAGCCTTTGCTGTCCGCGATTGGCTAGTCAAGACGATGGCGGCGCCATGACACCTGATTGATCTGCTCTGCTGCTTGACCATGCCTCCTCCTCGAGTGCATGTGTGTGTGTGTGTGTGTCAAGTCAAGCCGGTAGCCACCTACCACACTCCACGGACCAGAGACCGGGTTTTTGGGAATTAGTGCCAAGTTAGCGCGCTAAGGACGGACGAGCAGCAGCAGCAGCAGCAGCAGCAGCAGCGGTAGCAGCGGTAGCGGAAAGATCTAGGAAGTAGCTAAAGTACCTACCGGCTAGCTCGCACTTCAACCTGCACCTCTGTGACACGTTCCCGTATCGACATGTCTCGGACGTCGAGTAACTCGTGACGGGACGCCACCCAACAACATGATCTGTTGCGCCCGCGCCCCATTGGCCGCCACCGCGCCCGGCAGATATGCGCGTGCGTGTGCTGGCAACTCAACGGCAATCCTGCACGCCCCCCCCCCCCCCTCGAACATTGATGATGATTTCTTGATTACATACTAGAAGACGAGCGGGTGGTCCCCACCGGGCACGCCTTCTTCGCTAGCGCTCAGAAGGTCCAAATATTACGGAATTCCATAAATTATGGAAAAAAAATCACACCAAAATTTGTATGGGAGCCTGGTCCGTGCACCCGCGAATCTGTCGAGAAAACGTCAAATTCCATGAAACCGAACATTGACGGGAGAAGAAAAAGAAAGATACCACTATGTTCTCCTCACTGAGCTGGTCATCTTTTGTATGAACCGAATCATGACAGGGTGTAAGGTGAAAGAGATGCACGACGTTGAAGTTGACCGTTTCCCATACAAAAGTGACTTTCCATAGTTTATGGAATTCCGTAATATTTGGACCTTCTGAGCGCAGCGAAGAAGGCGTGCCCGGTGGGTCACCCGCTCGTCTTCTAGTAGACTCCTCGTCGACTCGACAAGCACCCCGGGCAAGGGATCTGCAGGAACGGCCTTCCATGTAGCCAGCCAGTCCATGGGCCATGCTTGCGCACCCGTAGCCACGTCATTCGATGATGATGACGATGATGCCCGGCTTATCTACGTACCTCACGTATCGTTCGAGGATCTACACGCGCGCAGCCGGGCGTCTTCGTTGAGGATTCAAAGGGGACTGATGACTGATGAGGAAGGGGATGGGGAAGGAAGGAAGGAAGGAAGGAAGAAAGAAAGAAAGAAGGAAGGAAAGAAAGAAAGACTCGTGAATGAAAGGAACTAGGTAGGTATCTAGGTGGCCTGCCGGGTCTACTGCTTCTGCTGGGTTTCGCTGGAACCAGTCAGCGTCCAGGGTCGAATTGCCCAGTTACCTGCTTGGGTATTCGTTGCGGCTGCGCATGTGATAGGCGATGCTGTCCCCTGCCAGCCCTTTAGACATCCCCGGCGGCATGGTCTGTTTTATACATGCTATGTACTTACGTACCTACTTGCATATATGATGTCCATAGTAGATAGTAAGGAGGTAGACATGGGAAGTAAGTAGGACCTTAGGTAGTCATTATTCTTGGCCCTGACATAGTTCCGAGAGTCTTCCCATCTCGGGCCCGTCTGTCCCAGAGGCGGCGAGAGGGGTGAGCTGCCGGGATTGGAACAAAAGTCCCCATCGCTCGTACATAGTCCGAAAGACAAGCCGAATTTGGGGGATGCCATTGTAGGCTCTGGTGTATTAGCTCCCCCATTTAAACGTTACCCGCGCATCGCGTCTGGGCCCCCTCCCCGCCCGGCCGCTGACACGGGCTGGGCAGCGAACCCTACCAGGGACTACGCCGATGCTGCGGGCGCGGGGCGGAAACTCAATCTGCCCGGGGCCTTGGCTCATCTCGCAGGAGGCGTCAGCAGCAGCAGCAGCATTTGGTACGGTGGAAAGGAAAAAAAGGGGGGCTACCAAGAGAGAGAGTGTGTATGAGAGAGAGTGAGAGAAAAGAGTTTCTTTCTGCCTCTGGCTGACTGGTTTCCACATCGGGAAATCCAGTCGCCGTTGGGCAAGGGTCCTCCTCCAGCGGCTGCCAAGGGGGGGGGAGGGGGTTGCTCCTCGGCGCGCTGAAGGCCACCACCCTTGTAGCTGTCATCGACTTTTCGGTTTCGACTTTGCCCCAAATTCCCCAGTGTCTGTCTGGGGTTGGGGTTGGGTTGGATTCGGCCTTCATTTCGTTGCCTTCTAGATCATCATCGCCTTTTCGCACTTGTCGTCGACGTCGGTGCGGCTCAACTGAGACCCTGGATTGCCCAGACAGACAGACAGACAGACAGACAGATGGATGTGTCTGTCTGCCTCTCTGTCTGTCGGCCCCCCTTCGGTCGACTGGCGGGCGGTCTCAGACAACACGCGCGCGCAAAGAACGCCCAAGTGAAGGAAACAGACCAGACCAGACCAGACCAGCACGAGACCACGGCCAGGCCGTGGCAGGTCGTCCACCATAACCCCCGAACCCATCCCCCATGCTTTGGGCGGCTGCAATTGTGACACGGCCAGCTCAAGACACTTGACTTGAAAATATGTCCGAGGGACGCCATGTCTCTCTCTTTTTTTCCCCCAGAAGCCTCTTTTTTTTTGGTTCATTTTCCCTCAGCAGTAGCGACAGGTCCCCTGGTTGGCCGTTGCCCAACGTGACAAACGTGACCAACGTCCTCGTTATCCGGCTGGCTGGCTGTCGGCTTGCGCGAGGGGCGGGATCTCCGCTCGACACCCCATGTCCGTCGCCAATCTAGATCGTGACACCGCGCAGTTTATGTTGTGTAAAGCTTATGTGTTTGTCTGGTGTGCGTGAGCGAGCGAGTGCGTGTGTGCGTGCCAAAGTTCGGCTCCGGCTGATATTGCCATGCTTGGGGGTCACCTTGATGCTTCTGTGTAAGTGCTCGTGAAGGTCGTTCAATGGCAGCAGCTTTCCGCCAGCTCCCCCCTCCCCACCCCTTCCCCCCCTTTCCCCCCTTTGCCCCCCCGGCGAGAACCACGTTGCATGGCTTGCTTGCTTGCTTGCTGCTGCCTGCCTGGGTTCATATTGCAAAAAAGTGGTCTGGGTAACGAGGAGGGTAGGCAGGCAGGTTGGCAGCAGGTATAATGAAGCAGCAGCAGCAGCAGCGTAGTAGTGGCGGTGAGATCTCTCATCTGTCTCCTCGACGGATAGCAGCGTAGAGCGGTCATGCGGTCGTCCAATTCGCCAGCCCCTCCTCGCCATCCGATCAACTCCAGATGCGTGGCTGCTGCCAAGTGGCGGTTTGGGTTGCTTTTTGATCCCTGAGACGGTGCGATGCGACCAGATCCGGCGGCAGCATCAGGACGCACCTCGAAGCCAGCGAGACGGAATGGTAGCGGCCAGCAGCCTGTTCCCAGCATCGGGGGGATCTGCATTTAATCTATCGATCGGAAGCATGGCAATGCAGATATCATGCTTGCCACGGCCCAAACAGTAACGCTGCCATCGAGCTGGAACGGCTTCATATAAGGCCTCGGAACCGGGCCCAGGCCGCGGGGGAATCAACCGTTTCCAGACCCGGCAGTTCAGGGGAGGCAAGACAGCTTCCGACTCGACGACACACAAGCACGCATTCATTCACGTCATGGGGGCAGGAGGAAGCAGGGACTTGATGTGATTGATGTATATTGTATAGGTAGCGTTGCTGCACCTTGCAGTCGTAGCGGATCTATATGTACAACGATACGTGCTGTGTATCTGTCTCGCTCTAATGATGATGATGATGAGGATGATAATTTTGGTACGCCACCATAAGATCCCAGTGGGTAGTATACATCCGCTACCTGTGCCAGTGCCTGTGTCTGTCCCTGTGCCAGTGCCTGTGCCAGTGCCTGCGCCTCGGTCACCCCCTCTTTGCTCTCTCTCTCTCTCTCTCTCTCTCTCTCTCTCTTTTTCTCCTCTCTGGCTCCCATGCAGAACTCGCGGTGCGACGCTCCCGCCCTGCTGTGATGCATGTAATGTAGTGGTCGATGCTAATTGCCATCAGTACAACCAAGATCCCTCCCTCCGCTTGCCCCCCCAAATCTTGCCCAGTCCCGAACAATGCTGCCAAAACATGAGACCGTAGACCCGTGGCGTAGAAGCCCCCTGTAAGAAGAAGAAGAATAGAACGACGCTCGTAGTAGAAGGTGGAGGATAGAATAGAATACACGTGTCGAATCAAATATATCGTGGGTCACATGATGAATGGGCGAGCGGGCGGTGTAGCGTTAAATCTGATCGGCCTCGGGCTCAGATGCTGTCCCGCTTCATGTTGAGGGCCCTGCTGCGTCGGCTCAGGGCCTCGAGGCCGGAGTCGTCGTAGCTGCTGCCCTCACCGTCGCTGAGCGGTTTGCCCTCGGATGAGTCGTATTCGCGCTCAGCCGAGAGGATGACTCGGCCGTCGCACCCCCGCCCCGCCGTCGTAGCGTCCGACTCGACTCGGGCGTTTTTGTTGATCGTCGGCAGTTGACGCCGCCTCGCGTTTATGAACCAATTGGAGATCTGGTCTGGTACGATGGAGATCTGTTAGCCATGTACGCCCACAAAAAGACGATCCGAGCGGAGCGCAGCGCCCTGGAGGGGTGATGGTTGGGTGGGGGGGGGGGACCAAAGCGTGCGGGCGCTTGCGTGCTCTTGGCCGCGTCGGTAGTGTCGTCTTGACTTACTCATTTGCAGGCCCGTCTGCCTCATGAACTCCTGCTTCTCGTCTTCGGTCGGATACGGGTGCTCCAGGTGCGTCATGAACCAGGCTCGGAGCTTGTCCGTCGTCTCCTTGGGCAGGTTGCCGCGGCGTTTCCGCTGCTTGCTGTCCACGTTCACGCCCATGCCGAAGTCGCTGCCCATGCGCATCATCTGCTCCGGGTGGTAGGGGTGCCCGTGCCCGTGCCCGTGCCCGTATCCCGACGAAAAGGGCGTCCTGTCGAACGGGTGTGCCGACCCGACAGAGAGCGACTGCGCTCGGCTCGGGTGGTGGTAGCCGTAGCTGAAGTTTGCTTGTCGGTACGCCGGCGGCGTCACCGGCTCCATTCCGTAACCCGCGCTAGACGGGCAAGCCAAGCTTGGTCTTCTCGTGGGCTCCGGTGTGAAGTCCTCTCCCGAGCGGCCTCGGATACCGTACATCTCGCCCGCGCCTCGCTCGAAGTTTAACAGCGGTAAGCTCGGTAGCGTAGGCCGCACCTCGACCCGCTCGTGGCTTTCCACCCTTGCCGGCGATCTCACTGACGGAAGAACCCCGTTTCCCACGTACGGACTAGTTCGGTTTGCGTTTGCCCAAAGATCCTGAGATGGCCTAGGCCCGGAGGGAGGCGATTGCTGGCGGTGGGCGACTCGTGAAGGGCTGTTGTAGAGCCTCGGGACCTGACTTGCCCGCTCCGGTTCGCGCTCATGCTCGAACGACAAGCGCCTTCGCTTGGAGTGACTCGGTGAGTGAACGTATTCTGGCGGCGTGATCGTCCCCGGGAACGGTCCGCTGGTAGGAGACGTAGCGGGCGGCGTCCGCGCGATGCCATCTTGTTGAGCGTGCAACTGGAATTCGGGGAACGCCTGGAGACGCTGTTAGAGCAAGACATCCACGCGGATGTGCCGGGCTTACCTGTCGGATAGACGGCAGTGCTATCCTCTCGGGGTCGTTATACGGCCGGTATGATGGCTCGGGACGTGCGCCCAGCCCAGCAAATTCGCGGTGGAAGCCTAGGTGATGGTGATGCGGAGAAGGCATGGTGAGGGTAGACATCTTGCTGATCTCGTGGGATGGATGGTCTGCGAAAGTTCTTATAGCGAGTCGCGAGGAGCCTCTTTCCATAACATAAAAGCACAAGAGTAGGTTTCTCCGCGCAGCGGTAATGCCTGGAAGCGTGTTAATCCCAGCCTTCTCAATGGCATCCTCGGATTCGATGCGTACTAACTCGGAGAAAGAAGTCTTTACCTTCTATGGGACGCAGAAGAGAACTACAGACTGTGAAAGACCGGGAAGCCTGCTAATTTAAGAAGTCGAGAGCGTGGTGCGGTCTGGTTCCAGACGGCAAAGGGGGGTTCAACGAAAGTAGGAAGTCGGCCCCTGGGTCCTCCCCTGCTACCGGACTCGACGGATCAAAGACGACAACAACCACAACAACGACTGCGTAGTGTCTCGTTTGCAGAGCTTTAGCAAGGTCGCCTCGGTCGGGAGATGGTAGATATATTCGATGTTCGACGGCGTTCAATGCGTATGTTGTCCCCTTGATAGACAGAAAAGAGCAGCCACAGACTGTTTTCGAAGACCCCAACTACACGGAAGGTTGCTCGGGAAGACGGTTTGGAAGCTTTGAAACTTGAAGCTGGTCCGGGCCAGGAAGTAGGCGAGGTGGTGGTAGAGGTGGCAATGGTCTCTTGTATAATCCCCAAGAGCTGTGACCCCCAGATGGCCTCGGAGGTGGGAGATCAGACGCACGGATGACGTGCCTAAAGCGGCAATTGTAGAGAGATGGGAGAATGAAAAGAAAAAGAACCCGAGCTTGTCGTCCGTTTCATGGAGAACTGACACAAAGAAACCTCGGGGAGCAGGGCGTGGTCTACAACGGTTGGCAGGTCAAGCCCCGGTCAAGATCCAGCTAATAATATCGTGAAGAAGATGGGGAAAAGGGTCGATGCTTAGGAAGACCAGGAAGCCGAATGCTTTTCTACATACGTTGAAGTCGGGACTGTCTCCCAGGGTGTGGAGAGATGGTTTTGATGGGCTCTGACTAAACCATAAAGAGCCCAGGCATGCGAGGCATGAACAAGGATGGTATACCAAGAAGATGCCAGGCCAACGTCCAGGGCAGGGAGACTGGGAGTGACTGACAGTGGTAGGGAGAGTAAGTAGGTACGTACCCTACGCGTTACGACGATGAAGAATACTAGGGCGTGCTAGGCCGGCGTACCCACCTCCCCACAGCCGAAGGACCTGACTTGTGTGCTTGTGGCGTTAGCCTGACGAGAAGAAGGAGACTTGACGGTCTCGACGGTTGACTTGGCAGTAGGCTTGACGGTTGCCAGGCTTGCCAGGCTTCTGGGTGGCGCTGGCATACTCCAAGCAGGCACCTGGTCCCTAGGGCCGGCTAGTACGTAGTGGTCCGTCTTCGTGACGAGATGGAGCAGGAGAGAGGTGAGAGGGGCGGGCGGGCGAAGGACGCTACAAGGTTACGACGGGTTGGATGGTAGGTAGGCACAGCGGTTCAGTGACACGACAAGGTACTCGGTCGGCGGTTGGCGAGCAGGCAAGTGAAGGAAGGGCTTGGGCGGCGGTGGTCGTCGCTCTGGTCTGTACAGTAGGTAGGTAACAAGTACCTGTATCTGCAGGCAGGGGATGGAGAAAGACCCCGGACCGCTGGAGTTCGTTGCTTGGGTGCCAGATGAAATTGCCCGATGGAAGGAAGATACCTAGTACCGGGGTGCCCTAACACGCGTGGGTGCCATTGCATACCTGCGGTTACATCGCAAGGCCCGATCGAAGTCTCTGTCTCCTGAACCGCCCTGGTCATATCACACGCGCTGCGGACCAGGCCTCGCCGCATGGGCCGAGTCGGCTGCGCTTGTATGTACGGTATGCTAGGTACATAAAATGGTGCGGAAACGGGAGTTGTATAATAAATGTTTATGTCGGGTGCAAAGCACAAGTGGCCGGGGCGGAAAGAAGAAGCACCGAGGAGATGAACGGAGGCGGTTGAAGAGTCTCGACTCAGGTACACGTGCTTGACGTGCTTCCACTCAACCGTAATGGGGTTCCAGCGTCCCAGCGTCCCAGCGTCCCAGGACGAAGGTGATGAGCGATGGCGGCGTTGCTAGTCGTCCAAGAAGCCTGACGGTCTGTTGTAGTGGGACGACGCCGTTACACTCGCACTTACGAGACCGTCGAATGTCGTCTCAAGCGCAACCTACCACTCCAGCTGTCCAGCCTCCAACCTCCCAGGCAAGATCGAGGCAGAATGGAGGAATGGGGTGGATGAATGGGGGAGGGGAGTGAGGAATGAATGGTCGACTGCACCCAGCCGACCCAAAGAAAGTTCCCGCGCATCTGCATTTCGGCACCGGGCGTTGCTGAGCATCAAATGATATGACGCAGACGTGCCCGAGGCAACGGCACTGTCTGAAGGTTGTCTTTATTCGGAACAAACGGCGTCGTCGCCTGCTTAGGTTGTTCGTGTTCTGCTGCTTGCTTACCTTAGTCTGGCCGTACTGGATGGCATCCCGACCCCACGATCTAGGTATCTCTCTTCAGCCTCTGCCTTTTCCTTTCCTCTTTTTTCCTCTTTTCGTCTTTGCTGGCTTGTGCCTCTGCTCTGCTCTGCTCTGCTCTTTCTTTCTAGTTCTTCTCGAGCTTCGGCACCTACTGGGCAGACCTTGGCTGGCGAGGTTGGGGCTGTCTGAAGCCAAGGTGATGCGAGGCACAGGCGACTCGTCTCAATGAATCATGGCAGGTCCGGGCTAGAGAGACTCTGCAAGTGACGGAGTTGTACCAATGAGCTGCTAATGGGCCAATGACGGATGCGATGATACAATTGGACGAGGTCGTGCTGATGGTGATGGGTGACGGACGGGCGGGCAGGGCAAGGCAGGGTAAGGCAAGGCAAGGCACGGCAGAGAACAGACTCGGGGCTCGGCGCTGAGCGGCAGTGCTGAAGCCGATGAGGAATGGGCCTGTTCCCATCTGCCAGCGCCGACGCGCACGCCAGCCCGCAGTCCGTGAGCAAATAAGCCTCCTCTATCGCAGTAGTTGGGGGTCCAAGGAAGTGGGCTACTACTGTAGGGCGGCCCACCTTCCCACGCAACCGGCCAGCGCTAGGGCGGCTGAGCCTTCCGTGTCCACGAGCACAATAGGTATCTAGGTTAAGGTACCTTAGCGGGGGTCCTAGGGGGCAAACATGCCTAGCACAGGAGCAACATCTATAGCGCTAGGCCAATATGGCTTGCTAAGCCAACATCTCTTGCCAGACCAACATCTCTTGCGAAGCGGCCCCCTATAACCGGCCGCTGCAACCCCTTATAGCCACTGTAGCCTATTGCAGCCCATTTCCTATTGCAGCACCCCCCCCCCCCCCCCCCTGGCAGGCACCCTGTCCCGGCAAAACACACGTGACCGTGCATCCAAAAAATTAAAAAAGGTTTCCGTTCCGCCCACATAACCTTAGTGCCACCCATAAATTTTATTTTTAAACTTTCCACTTGACGATTAGCCGCGCTCCTCCACACATACATACATACACACACACCTCGCGCCGCGCGCCGCACTAATCACGCTGCAGCGCCGCCCTTTAACAAGTGTTAGCAAGGCCTATTAAGTGATGGCCTTTACGGCGGCGCGGCTAACCTTCTAACGAGTGTTAGAGTGGGTGACTAAGGGTGCAGCGCGCGCGTGAGTGCATTTCGAACGAACGAACCGACCGGCGGGTGGGGCTAGCTGGCCGGCAACGGGCTGGGGGGGCTGTAGCGGGCTTAGAGGGTTGCAGCGGGCTTGGAGGGCTGCAGCGGGCTTAGAGGGCTTGAGAGGTTTGCAGCGGGTTTGGAGGGCTTGGGAGGTTGTAGCGGGTTTGGGAGGTTGCAGCGGGCCTGGGAGGTTGTAGCGGGCTTAGAGGGCTATAGCGGTTATGTAAAAAGTTAGGGGGTTTAATAGCGAATGTTAATAGATTTTAGTGCATATGCTTTAGGGCTTTTTAGTGAATAAAAAATCTGGCTAGGGGCTATTATAGTGGGGCTTTTATAAGAGATGTTGGTTTGGCAAGAGATGCGTAAGGGATGTAGCTTATGTTTTAGAATTAAACCCAGCAGGTCATATAGGCCTAGCACAAGGCATGTTCACCCCTATGGAGCCCCGCTAAGGTAGGTAATATACTACCTAAACTTACCTCCTACCTGCATAATACTGTACATACCTTACATACCTTAAGTAGGTACTCCGTACCACTTTCCGTCGCGCCGGCAAGTGTCGTAACTAATGACAACTACCTTCTCGTTCTAAAACTGTTTTCTGGGGAAGTTGTCCCGTCATCGAGATCTTCTTTTTACTTGCCTCAACGAGCTCGAAGTTCGAACTACCTACCGATCGCAAGGCCAGGACTATATACTCCGTACATGCGGTGTGCCTGTTCTACATACCAGTCCGGGATATAGTTGTGCATGTTGTGAGGCCTGTTTGGTTTGGTTTGAAGTGAAGTACATAAAGTGAGATGAAGTGGAGTGAAATGAAGCACAGTGGAATGGCAGCGGTTACAACTTCCTTACCCAAGCACCCAAGGCAGTTCCCGGCGAACGGGAGCGGGACGAGGCTTGCTTTTCTGAGTTTTGTGCTTCATCTTGCCTGGTGCAAGGTGGGCACCCCGGCATTGAGAACTGGCATGGGCTCTCTGCTACACACTGGCACTGGCGCCGCGATGTAACCTTCCCAGGGTCGCAACTCGCAACTGTATCTGTCAATCTTCCGCATCCGCTCGGTGGTATAGCCCCGGGGGGGCATAAAACCACGAGACCCCGAACACCGCAGCACAGCCGGACTGTCAAATCTGAAATCAATGACATCTCGGACGGACACCACGGCTCCCAGGCTCCAAAAGGCAAGCAAAGCAAGCAGCCAAGGACTGCGCCATCGCCGGACCTGTCTCCGTTAGTAATGATAGAGAGCACTGCACAGACGTCTTTCCGAACCGGACTCGAAGCAAGCTAGTTGGATCTCCAGGAGCCGT
Organism: Xylariomycetidae sp. FL0641; assembly: GCA_022376655.1. Classification (NCBI taxonomy): domain Eukaryota; kingdom Fungi; phylum Ascomycota; class Sordariomycetes; species Xylariomycetidae sp. FL0641. The sequence goes on from JAJJKE010000005.1 coordinate 98,583, forward strand.
TGAGCGAAGGGCGAGCCGTGCGAGGCTAATATCAAGAAAGCGTCAGATATGGTTCCGCCGCTGTGGTAACGGGCTTGTCATGTTTCTACCAGTCGAGCCGGTTGCCTGTAGGCCGAGTCATGGTGTTGAGACGAGGCGGCGGCGGCGGCGGCTAATGCAGTCCTACAACCAGATCCACGGGCTCGCTCGGTCCCAGTCAACCAGACTTTGGGCCTCGTCGACACCTTCCCAGCTCCCCTTCCCGAGCAAGGCAACAAGCAAGACAAGGCGGCTCAAGCACCAAAACCAAGGGCACCCACGCAACCACGCAACCACGCTCGTGCCCACGGACCAAGGGAGTTTCTGGGAGTTGGCTTAGGTCGTCCTCGTCGTCCCCATCCGGGTGGGTACGCGGTGATCGTCTGGCCTAGCCGGCTGTCAAATCTCGTCGAGCTGGTATGCTTTGGGCAAAACCCCCGTTGGCGGGCTTGTTTCGATTCGCATTCCGGCAGGGGACATGCTCGCTCCGTCACTCCGCCCGCACAGAACTCCCCGACTGGCCAGACCCCGTTCGCTCAGGCTCGTGCTCATCGTGAGTCCGCGGCGAAGCTGTCACGGCTGTGTCGCTGTGAGGTGGCAGGGCTGCAACGCTTGGAGGCCGTGAGGTAGGTACCGGTAGCTTGTTAGGTTGCACGTCATCACGAGAGCCGGGCAGCATGCGGTTCATGAGACGGTAGGCGTCGCTCCATGTCCACGAGCCAGGCGGAGCACAGGCCGACTGCCGAAAAAGCAGGTACGGCCTCTGGCGAGCGCATCTGAGCATGTCATTGGACGTTGGCGATCTTGCTTACCGGCCGAGCCACGAGACAGATCGGAGCCGGTCCGCCCTCCCCCCAGCCAGGCGTGCCAGGCCAGTCAACCAGTCGGGCCACTCACTGTCAAGCGTGTCAAGTCATATCACAAGTGTCAAGCAGCTGCGTGCTCGGCCGCTGCTTGCCGCGATTGGTCACGGCCACCTCGAACCGGCTCCCGACGTCCAAGTGGCTGCGCCTCAACACCATGCAGATGGGCGTGTCGCGAGTCGCGCGAGTCGACGCTCCATCCGATCCACGGCCTTACATACATACAATGCATCTAAAATAATGCCCAGGCGTCGAAACGCAGAGACGAGACCCTCGGCGCGGCGATACGTACAGTACAGTATAGTACAACTGCGGGAGTTTCTTGTTTTTTGTTTTGAGTGTAGAGCAGTTGTGGGTTTCGTGGGTACGATCGCTTTGCTGTGGTTCCCCCGACGGGCAGCGCCCTTCAGGGACCGTCACGATCGACAGCGGGTCGGAGTCTGGCTGGCGTCTGGACTCTGGCACGCAAGCGACCAGCATGCCAGGTTTGATGTGCATTGGTGCCTGCTGACAGATCTTGGTTTATCCCGTAGGTCGCACGCTTGGGTCGGTATGACATGTGCGACATATCACTCGTGCGACTGGGGGGATAACTTCGACTTGTCATTCTCAACAACACAACCACGGGCCATCACCCAGGCAAAGGCAATATAATAAGGATGCCCCGGGGGGTTCGCCAGCCGGCTGGGCGAAGAGGGGCACTAAGGTTAGATGATGCCTCACCTACCAGGAGACTGTGAATGTTATGAAAAAGGAGTTCCAGAGCTCTGGCTCTGGTAATGACGGTGGGGGAAGACAGCGTTTATGACATGGGCAGCATCTTGGCCGACTGGGAGATTCTCGAAAGTGACGCTGTCGCCATCGTTGTCATCTTTCCATGCGAGAGGTGGATATCCAATCACCGCTGCTATGCGATGTTCAGTAATCCCCTCATGCCCCTAATGCCCTCGTTGAAGCCCTGCCAGCCTCTCAAAACCTTTCCGGTGTGCTGGACAGAAAGAGACTTCGGTCATGTTATCGTTTCGCGATGTTTGTCTGGCTTCGCATAATACTCTCGAGGTACTACTGACAAGTGACAAAAGCCAGGCCTGCGGGCCTCGACACCGCACGCGCATTGCCATTGGACGCTCCCGCTGGCTAGGCAGTTACTAGGTTCACAACGGCAGGTGCTCACTAAAAAGTCGTCAAGCGTCAACCATGAAGCCACGATGGGCATGGCCATGGACAGGGCAAGACAGCCCCGCCGCCCCATGGTTCATATCCCGGTTGTTCCGTGCGCTCGCGTGCCACAATTTACCGGCCGCCGTTTAATTTATTTCCGGTTGGTTTCGCTAGCGGATTGCGGATCTGGATGGGGTTTCAGCCAGTCTAGACACTCACTCTACTTCAGACCGCGTGCCGGACCTATGTAGCAGGCAGACGTGGAGGAAGAGGTAGGTCTACGGCACAGCTTGACAGCCTCGACAGTCTGGACAGTCTGGAAACGGGAGCCGCGCTAGGGCCAGAAAATCATCCGATCATTGGTAGCGACGATGACCAACAGCAACGGTACCTAATGGCAGATGGCAGATGGCAGATGGTCGATGGCAGATGGAGATAGCGGCGTAGCTGCAGGTGGATAATCGTTTATCACAGCGCCACGGGCACGTCAAACCTGGTCCTCGGGTATGCCATGCTTATGCTGATCTCCCCTTCCCCCCATGACTTCGGCTGCCAGGCGACCAGGCTGCCAGTCAAGTCATCAGTCCGGCTGTCAAGGGGTCGTTGTCACTTCGAACATCGAACATTCCTCATCCTGCCCGTCTCATTTTAAAGCTCTCAGCCCGACGATTGCGCATTGCCGGACGCAGTAGGTATCCAGATTCATGCCACCATGTGGCAACAGGGTTGTCAGATGCTGGAAGGTCACAGGTGTGAGCTCTCTGGGAGAATTCCGAGCGTAGCGGCACGGACCACCGACCACGGAGAACGGAGCACAAAGTAGGTCCCTGGACCACCACAGTTCATAGAATCCATACGGAACATGCCTTCTTCATTACCGATACAGTTGTTAAACACGCGTACGTCTGTCTAGAAGCGAAGAGACTCTTTGACAGTCGTCGGGGGCACGCAGCACCACTATTACCACAACCCTGGCGTGGCAACAAAAGATAAAGTACCCAGGTATCAAGTCAACACCAGGAGAGTTCGATATCACACCAGGTAGCGACATCACGACAGATCAAGCAGATCTACGGTAGGCCCATCTGCCTATGCCTGGTGGAGGCTGCTGGCACGGTGAACCCCGATTTCAGCAAGCTGCATATCCGTCGGTGAGGCTCCATGAGCAATAGTGACAGGAGATAATGCAACTTCTGCAGGGAGGTAGACGATGATGGCCTTGCCTAAGGAAGGTACCTACCACAGCTACCACAGTTGACAGGGCCTCCTGCACTTGCCTGCTACTCTCAGAGGTATCTCCCCCCCTGGTCGCGCGTGACTGCCTCACTGCCACTACCCTTTAGGAATGGACCTCATCTGGTGGGCTGCATACCTCCTACCTACCTCTCATCAGGCGCTGGCTACTACTGCTGCTGCGTGCTTCGTTGCCTTCTTTCTCCGTATCTCTGTCAGTGTCCTTTGCCTCCTTCTCCTCCTCCTCCTACCTCCTCTTCCTCCTCGAAGCTCCTCCACCTCCTCTCCACCTCATCCCAAACGGACGGCCCGTGCTTCTTGAGGGTCCCTGCTGTCAACGAACCCTTGGTCAATAGTCTGATCTTGACTCCCCTGTCAAACCTGCTTCCGATCCGCTGCCATCGGACGGCCCACACGCCCACACGGGCAGCGGCCGCTATCCTGTGTGCCTGTCAACCTGCGGGCTTCGTGCTTGCTGCCGCCGCCGCTGCTGGGGTCGGTCTTGGTGCGGTTCGCGACAATTCCTACAACAGGTAAAGATGGGATGGGCGCCTGGGAGTCCCGTCAGGTTCCACGCACCTGGGTTGACGTTTCCACCCTCATGGGTTACTTTACTTTAACCCACGGCGGCACAGATTCTAGTTTATTACCCCTTGCTTCGCACGCGAAAGTGCCCCATTGCGGTAACCACAGCATGTACATGCCTTTTCTGAGTTGCGTGTCATAAATCTACCAAAGTCTACTTGCCGTAGAGCCTTCACGGCATTACGAGCGAGTCCAGATTCTGGTGCGCGAACCTGGGAGGCCAGCTTCTCAGCAGCCGAGCAGCCTCTTGCAGAGTACGTACTTACCTGGGTAGTGAGGTACTTACACACGGCACGGAGCGCATCAGATCATTCAGAATAGCCGGACAGGCCTAGTCTTCTTCCCGCGCGTGTCATCCCGGTAAGTATCAACTCGTATGGGGAAGCAATAATAATATCATCATCACCTCCTTATTAGCTTGCGAGGCTGCGCACTGCAACGGCTGCCAAAACCACACCAGACGAGCCAATCGCTACCCCGGCCTGCCTCAGGACATCAGGTTCTCCCGCTAAGGCGACTCTGGCAGGCCGCGGCCCTTTGGCTAGGGCTGATGGACCTCCTTTCTTCGCTGGGCTGGACACCACCGGTATCCTATCAGATCTCCCCTCCCCTACTAAAGCCCGAGAAGGAAGGGCCGGTGTCCTCCTTCACTCCATATGACTGCTCGCTTTTCGGGTCCCACCGACAGGAGCAGAGGGTGGGATGCACAGAGACAAGTATGGCGCGTTGGCGCAACATCGCCAATCTCGCAGACGGCCTCGGACATTCCAGAGGCCCGGCAGGAAACATCAGGGACCTCTGCGGCTGCCCGAGAGGGGAAGCCTGCCCTCGTCCCCATGTCCAACCCAGTACCCCCGAGTTGGCGACCATGGCAGGCCGTTGCTGTCAGATGATCCGCAAGCGGGTTTCGTGGACAACCGCCAAGGTTACCGAGATACTGGGAAACTGTCCCTTTATTGTTCGCTGCCGCGCCCACCGCCCTTTCTCCCTACGGCGTACGGAACGGCAGTACGCATGGTGTAGCGGGAAAAAATAGTTCGTCTCTTCAGAAGCACCTGTCCGGTCCTGCCTGCGCGGGCTCCAGGGGTCGACGATTTGGTAACGGCTTTCAGTGGTAGATCTGCGTTTCACGTGCTGCCTCAAGCCCAGCGGCCAGCCGCGGTCGCCAACTTAAGCTTGTGTTCTTGTGATATGCGACCTGTCATCGGAGATCGAACGAACCAACCCACGAACCATTGGTCGCAGCCAACTTAATACGGACGTTCCGAGACAGGCAGCTAGCTAAGGCACCCATTCGCGCCCCCTTCGAGCTGCTCCCAAGCTCCCAGCAGAGAGAAAGGCGTACTGGCATTCACGGGTTGGTGATACCTACCGGTGTAGATTCCCAGATGAAGAAACTCGTGATGATGAGTATGCCTTGTCGTTTTGGTGCCAAGGTCGAATTCCGTGCTACACGTATAACCAGTGGTCATAATTACAAGGGGCTGCAGCTTAAACATGTCATATCTCGTTGGAAATCCCCTTCAAAGATCCTTGACACTGTTTGGGCAATCCCATTGTAGATATAGATCGCCATTCTCCCGGCAATTGCGTCGAACTCTACAACTACCTACCTTAGGTATAAGACGAACGCATACTTACCACTCGTCAGTGCTATCTGTCACTGGTCAGAGGACAGCGGCAGATACCTAGCCGCGTCAAAGAGGGCCCGTCTGCAGTAACTGTTTCTAAAGACTGGGAGTGTATCAGGCAAACATGACTGAGCCTGACTCATCGGCCATAAGGGGCTGCTGTGACATCTGACGTTGACTTGTTCTGTACAATCGCCCGAAAGTCGCCTTCCCAGCCTATCGGGTCTTTTATTAGTTCTCGTTTTTTTCCTCGGTCCATAACAGAGAAATGCCTGCTTATATGCCCAACGACACTGAGTGGCTGCTGATAGCTTACTCGTCGGCAACGAGGCGGTATGGGGTTATCTCTTGCTGTGTATGTACAGCATCAGAGTGGTAATGTTGTTCTTTTATGTAGATTACATACAGCCAAGATACAACAGCACAATCCATGTACGTAAGTTATGTACGGTATCAGGCTGACCTGGAAGCCAGGTTCTTTTCCCATCGGCGTGCTGACACGCGGTTGAGGAGCCCCCGGTAAGGAAACGAAACAACACAGAAGCAGAAGAAGAAGAAGAAGAAGAAGGGTCGTGTTTGACTTCTTCTGCGCATGCCAGAAGGGCCGAATGATTGCGTCGTCATCGGCGAGCCCACCCCCCAGGGTCGCGCAGGTCGACTGACTTCCTCGAGGGGACAGCAACTCGGCTGCTACCTTAGCACAGCGAGCCCGGTCGATAGTCGTTATAGCTCAGCGGACCCTGTCGATAGCAAATCTTGCCAGATGCAGCGCTGACAAGGACGTCTGGGACGGCTTGCCGGGTTTGACAGTTGCAAGGGGCGGCGGCCGGGCAAGGCGGCGGCGGCTGCTGCTGCTGCTGCTGCTGCTGATGCCCTGAGCGGCTACCTACTTACCTAGGTACTTTATGTAGCTCTGGCGTTGTCAGATCTTGTGATTACTCGAGATCAGACTCCTCGCGTCGCCAGATCGTGGAGCAGCAGTAAGCTCGGCCGCAGGATGATGGCGCTTCATCCTCTCCTCTCGTCGACGGCTTGACACGGGACCCAGGTTGCCAGGGTGGGCTCTTCTTGATGAACATTGTTGCTGTTGCTGTCACAGAGAGAGAAAGATGCAGAGAGAAAGAGAGAGAGAGGATGTCAGCCGTGCAAAACTGCCGGGATCGTACCATGACGGCGCACGACCCGGTTGCATGACTGACTGGCACGCTTTGCACGCTTGCACGGTATGTACATACTACGCAGTCCTCTCGTTACCGACCAAGGCGCAAGCACCGCGGCCGGGGAAGCGGGCCCGGCGTCTGGAATGGGGCCGTGTACATGTATGGCATATGGCACCACAGACGTTCCCTTCCCAGCACGACGGCCATTCGCGTGGCCGGATGGAAGGGGATTGGGGGATGGATACTTATTATTACTGGGCAGATGAGAGATGGGGCCGCGGGCGAGGTGATTCAGAGATCCTCGGGAGTGCTGGCCCTGGCCCAAGCGCCTGTCATCTTATTAAAACCCCTTGGTTGCTTGGGGTCCAAGTTGGAAGTTGTGGGTTCGTCCTTGCCAGTCTTGCCAGTCTTGCCGCATGCAGGGCCCCCCGTCCCCGTGCTTGCCCGTCCCCGTCTTGCCCGTCCGTCCCCAGCAAGCCCAGCACCTCCCCTCTCCCCTACAGTATGTCACATTGGCGCCATCGCCGAATCGCATCTCACCTCGCGCAACCACCCCCCTCCCTCCCCCTTGCCCCCCCTGACAGTGTTGACAGCAAGATGACCAAGATGTCCCAAAATGCAAAATGCATGAGAGAGAGAGAGAGAGAAAGAAGGAAAGAAGGAAAGAACGAGCCAGGCTTGCCAGGCAACCAGCTGGACCCTGCTCAATGCTCATCATCAGCGGCAGAGCGGCGAGCGGCTCTCCCTTTTGGGAGTTGGTAGCTTACATAGTAAGATCCCCGTTGTCGATGGACACCCTGATCGGCGCCTTCCCCCATCGTTTCTATACCCTATCCCATCGGGCTACCCGCGACTACATACAGCCCGACAGGCAGGCAGGCAGGTAAGTGAATGACATGACAGGCAAAGGCAGGAATGCCACGGGTAAACAGGGTTCGAACGCATACCCAATGCGACCCCGGGGCCCTGGTCGGTCGGTCGGTCGGTCGGTCGGTCGGTCGGGATATGGCCTCCTTCCTATCGGCCAAGCGCTCCCGGTACCCTGGTGAATGCGAACTGACTGACTGACTGACTGAATGACTGACTCCCTGACTGACTGACTGGGCCGGACAGGGCGGGAGGGACGGAGCGATGATGCATCAGGAGGAAGCGGGTTGCGGACGGACGAAGGAGATAGATGGGATGTCACCGCTCAACCGCTCGCTCGCTCGCTCGTCCGTCGTCACGGCCACTACCTACCAACCGTGCGTGAAGTGACAGACACCCCCGGCACAGCGTCGCGTTCTCCTGAGTCCGGAACCTCGTCGCGACACGTGCGAAGAACCGCCGCCATGTTACCAAATGACGGGCATTCAGGGGGGGCGCCGCCGGCCTGCCCTCAACCAGCAACGCGCCTTGTTTGGTTCACCATCCCACCGCGTACAGCACTCCTATTCCTCAGCCCCCCTTCCTCCTCCCCGTCCCCCCCGTCCTGCGGGCCGTCATGCTCCATTCGGTAGCAGCAGCGGCTTCTCGAGCGCGCCGGGGTCAGATTGTCTGGTTGGAAACTCGGGAGAGCTGAGAGGCTGTGGCTGCCACGGGGACTGTCTCAAGCAGCGAGAAGTGGCTCGGTGCTTCTTTTGCTTCTCTTTCTCTCTCGCCTCCTCTGCAACGCAACGCAACGCACGGAACACCGAGCCAGATGAATAGACAGACAGACACTCCTCCGTGGATGCTGGCTGCAGGCGCCTGCCTGCAGATCCCGAGGTCGACGCGTCTCCCGTCACCTTGCCAATACGTGCCGCAGGTGGGACACAGGAAGGCAGACCACGGGGAGAGAGAGAGAGAGAAAGAAAGAGGGCCAGTCAGTCAGGTCATTGCGACCTCAACGGCGCATCCCCACGCCGTGGCGCCCGGCCGTGCGCCCTATGGACGGTCGACCGCCTTCGACCGTTGGGGGCGCCGGCCTGCGCGCGATATTCGAGCCGGTATGCAGATAGCCGTCGCTCCAGCTGCAAGCCTGCCTTGCCTGCCATGTAGAGCCTACGTCGAGGTCGTAGTCCATCTGCATCGCGCGCTCTTACGCGCATCTGGATGTCCATCCATCAAGGTAAGCTGCTGGATCGAGCTGTCAAAGAGCCCGGTGCAGTATGCAGCGACGATCCTCCCGTCCTCCATCTCCTCCCCTCTCCCCTCCCCTCGCTCCTCTCTCAGATCGAGCTGCATGGGCTGGCTTCCCAGTCGTCCTGTTGTGGCGAAGTCGACACCACCCCCATGGGAAGAAGAAGTGACTTGACACTCTCCTTGCGTCCGATATATTCAGCACCTTGCTTGCTTCTTCGATCTTGGTTCGCGATCTCTATCTGCCCTTCCGTGACGCCCGATTGGCTTATACTTCGGCCGGGACTTACACACAGCCACTGCGGTCGGTTTGGCCTTCGTCGGGAGCCCCAAGGCCTGACAACCACTTGTCTTCATACTCCTTCTGGAGCTCAAGTCGGCATAGCCAGACCGTTGTTCCAGAAGACGCCACTGTCAATTCTTATTCCTCGCCTGATACAGGTCGCAGCGTTGCCACCCCAGCCGTACCGTAGAGACGTACCGTCACATTGACTCCCCCGTACATACAAGCCAACGAACCCCTGATGTGTGGCTGATGCAGGAAGGAACCACATCCGGGTATCGCGCCTATGGAGTTCAAGACAATAGATTGAATCAGCAACACCGTCAGAACTTGCGTGCCTGGGCTCAACGCCATTGCAGATGACAATCCTTGGACGCAAGGAAGATCCCAACCGCCGCCTGCAAATGTCTGCCCATACGCCGCTCGGCTACTACATACCTACCTACAGCAGAATATGATGATGATGATAATAATAATAACAGACCTACAGACCGACCGACCTTCCTCGCGTCGCCGTTGTCCTAGCGTCATCAACCGTCAAAAGCAATACCTTACCAACACTGGCCCAGTACTTTCCCACCGAGCAGTTATTACCGAGGCCCTCATGGATCCTGACGGCGTTCGATGCAACATGGCGTGACCTTTACTGAGCTGTCATGTACAGGTTTTACTTCTCGCCGTCTCAGGCAGGCCGCACGTCCATGGTGGCGGATTCAATACCCCATGGGTAGGAGGAGGGTGATAGTCAGCTGGAGAAGACTTCCGAGGCGGACTTGCCCACAGTCATAATGGTAACTTGAACACATATTCCTCACGTCTCGGTGAATTCATCGGAGCTTTCCATGGATGGCTTGATATTCGACTTCTCCTGTAGCGAGGGTGGGTGGTGTCTCTCTGGGAATGGAGGAGGAAGAGGGGGAGGCAGCAGATCTGGTGCCACTACCTACCTACTTCATAGTCCTTTGTAGCTAGCATACGCGCCGACAGAGCATATTCAGAGAGGAATATGCAGTCAGATGAGCGGTGTGCCCGCTTAGGGCGGCAACAGCATCCTGCTCACCTCCCCTTTTGGGTCCCATTGTGCGGCAGTAACGTATAGCATCTGTCCTAACGCGACGGCCTTACGAGTGGCCAGGCTTCCAGGCCCACCATCACAGGTAGAAGCCAGCGTTAGCTTACTGTCCACTGCTCTCAGAGGCTGGTTGGTCAAGCCTCGGGCTCCTAGCTCGATGCTCAGCGATTATTGAGGCAGTAGCATCAGTATCTCGGTCAATACACTGCTTCGTAAACGCGTAGAGCGTGATATACCCGATAGCATAGGCTCCACGGGTCTGAATCACTCCCTCGGCAGGTCAGTCGTCTTGATGGACGAGAATTGGGGAGAAACACCCCTTGATCCCATGATTCAAGGTTTCCGAGCTCTGACAATGACCTACTATCTATTGGTGCTCAGTACAACTAAACAAGCCTACGTCTCTATTCAGTTGGAAGAGACGTTCATACATCTATATCTGCACCGTGGTCATACTGGACACTTTGTTTCCTGGTTGTGACGCATATTATCCTCAGTCGATACGGACCCTACTCATCGAGACTACCCATCGAGACTGGAAGATGCGGTTCCACAAACCGCTGGTATCATGACCCAACTGAACAGATCCAAGCCATTCCCACGAGTGAGTCGAAGAGCGGCGAGAATGCTTAACTCAGATTAATTATGTAGAGCGGCATTCCCACCTTGGCTGACTTCATGATGCTCGCAACGTTAGCTGTTCTACCGAAGCTGTCCCCAACTCCTAATGGCCTCGAACCAGTATCAACACCACCATCCTGATACCGGAACTCCCTAACCGAACATATATGGAGGTAAATTACATGGACTTATAATCAATAGAGCTTGATTAATAACTTAAGCACACAATAGAACCTCGCATCCCCCAGGGAGTATACCACGCGTCTTTCCACATGCATGCTCCAACGCCAGTCCCAGTGGCACTATCCCCAGCCTCGCACCCGTACGTGAACAACAGCGACACGGGCGACAACGGCGCACCAGGAGGTCCTGCCTAGAAGCACCAGGAGTTGAGACCCATGGAGGAGAAGAGAACGAGTACGCTGGAGTGGCAAGTCTTGGCTCAGATCTACTACCAGCGGGCAGAAAAAAAAGTCGTGCACACGAACCGACCTGAGCGCAGTACCGCCGACTCCCAGGCAGAGGGAAGATACCCTCGGCCAAAGCGGGCAATGGCCACGGCTTCCGGGCTTCCACCTCCATCGCACCGTGAGGCCACACAGCCCTGCACAGCGGTACCGCTTATTATTGATCAGGTTGACTGAACGAGACGCAAACACCGCTTAAGAAGCCCGCGCCGCCTAGGTGTTCGCTTCGCTGGCAATGCTGTGCTGTATTCGGGTAGTGATCCTGCCATATATATATATATATATACATATGCGCCCCACCGCGTGTGTTTCTTTCCGGTGAAGCCAGTACGGTACCCCGAAGCCGACTAGCCAGAGGTAGGTAGGTACGTTTTTCAACCGCAACTCTCCCCCGTGTCGTCGCCCTCGACGCGTCCACAAGCCTCAGACCTCGGCGTCCGCCTCCCCACCCGTCCCTCAGCTACCTACCTAGGTACCTAATGCGTCGAGCCCAGCAGCCCGCCAACATCGAAGTCGAAGTCGAAGTCGTCCATGAAGCTCCAATCCACGTTCAGCGCCGCGGCGGGATCGGAGAGCACCGCCGCCGCCGCCGCCGGCACGCAGGTATTGCCGCTACCACTACCACCACCACCACCACCATCACCGTCCGGCTCCGCGTCCGGCTGGCCGCACGTCCTCGCGGCGCCGGGGTCATGCTTCCAGCGCCACAGGCACTCCATGGCGACGGAGGCGGCGAGGCGGGCGCCGAAGAGGGAGGCGACGGGCTGCTCCTGCCGCCGCCGCCGCGCGTCGCCGTTCGGTCCCGGCAGCTGCTCGAGCCAGCTCTCGAGTAACGCGCGCAGGCGCGCCGGCAGGTCGGGCTCCACGTCCGCGAGGCTGGCGGCGCGGAGCGCGGCCACCGCGTCGCGCGCCGCGCGCTCCGCCGCCTGCCGCGTCAGGCCGTGCGTCGTGGTCGTGGTGGTCGAGAGGTAGTCGTCGCCGCAGCGCACGGCGACGAAGATCACGCACGTGGCCGACACGAGGGCGCGCAGGTGGAAGTGCGGGATGTCTGTCGGGGACGGGGCGTAAGTTACCCAGCGAGCCTGTATGGAAGAAGGGAAGAAGCGTGCGTGGGTGAAGAGGTTTCGGAACAAGCCCTGACTATCCGGGCCCAACCTGTGCGAGGTATCTGCGATGCAGTGTGTAGGGAACGCAGACTGTACTTACGGTGCAGAAACCCAATGGTATCCTCGAGGGCCAACGCTTCGCGCAGGACTGCTTGAGCAGTGGTACAAGTCCGTAGAACCCGCCGCCTCAGCGCCTCGCGATCGGTCCCTGGGGGTGGTAGCATATAGTATATTTGAATCTCGAGTTGAACCAGGAGAGCGTTGAAGCGGTCCAAGTCGTCTGCTCTATGTGAGTGGTCGAAAGCAGTTCTTGATGAGAACTGACGACTTACCGGCTCGCTCGGAGCAGATGATGCCTTGGACGGCGTTCCATTCGTCTTCCAGAAGTTGGACTGCATGCGCCGACACTCCACGCGAGTCTTCCATATACGTTGACACTGTTCATGGCGTATAAGCTCAAGCACATCCCCCATTTCGTGCGCTAAAGGGAAGCCAAGGCTTTGCAGTAAGGAGGCAACTTACTGGTCTTGCTCACATGATTACAGAACTTTTGACATTCTAGCAGCACCCGAAACGCTGGTGGCACGTGGAACGATGTCCGGCCATCGATGACATTTTGGACTGCTTGGTTGAACATAACCCCAGCTGGTGGTAGTCCTAGATATGAGGATACTCTAACCTCCGGTTAGTGAGTACTCGCTTCTCTGGAGATGAGTGTGAGCTTGCCTCTGTGCGACAATGTTATAACCAGCCCACGTGTACGATGCATCCTCGTCAGTAAAACTATTCTGGAAGATGCCGTGACTGTATGCTTCATGTGCGCCCTTTCCAGTGTGGATACCAAGTAGCGTACACGAATTCTTAGCCACGCTCATGAAGAGAGCTGAGGGATCGTTTATGAAGCGCACGTCGGGGAAGATCCAGGAACTAGCCAGGATCATGGCGTTGATCGTCGAGATCGAGGGCTTCTGTGCCATGGAGGCATACATCTCGCCCTTGACTTCTTCCATCAAGAACTTGAGCAGTGATGGATCTCTCGCGAAACGGCGGCAGGCTATGTATATGATCGTCCAGAAGAGGAGAGGCCCATTCTCGTAGCACTTGTTCGGGTCGCGCTGCCGAATGATGGGCATATATGGGTGGTAGAATTCGAAATACTTCTGGAAGTAGTAGTCGATCTCCTCGCCGGTAAAAGGGTGCGATTTCAGTGCTCGAGGCAAGCTTGGTCCGATCACTTGATCTTGCGCCAGAGTATCTGGCGTATGCAAGGCAAACGAAGTCTCAGTGAAGGGTGCATTTTCGCTCACAGCTGGCCCTGCGCTGTATCGTCTTGGCTCCGAAGGCACCGCTAATCCGGTGCTTGGGGTGGGTATAGAGGGTTGAGAAAGCTCTCTCTCCCTGGGAATGCTTTGCAGCGCATTCTGGTGCTGTGTGAAGACAGCGCCGGAGGTAGGAACTGATGCTGGGCCAACGGACTGCTTTATGGATAGAATCTCCTTAGCGAGTTCGTCGATCTTGCTGTCGTTCCGGTCGTCAGCAAAGCGCAAAGCAGTGAGACTCGATAAACAGCCGGCAGTTGAGAACATCAGATCACGCGATGGGGATTCCACGAGGGCTAGCATGAACCGCGACGGGATGTGTACCCGCGGGGACTTGAGAGCTATTGGACCAGGGGCAGTACGGGACTCGCCTTTTCCGCGGAATCCTCCTATGAGATTTGTCTACCACGCATGTCGTGAGCAGCTTTGCGCAACGCTGGCACGGCTCAGTGGGCTGAGAGCTGGGATTGCAGCGAACCTAGTAGATGGAAAGTCAGTCGGCCGCCAACAGTACGATGCTTTGAGCATCTATAATGTGTACCTTGGCATCTCTGCAGCTGGTACAAGCCGAGTTGCGCTTGATTCGGGAGGGGGCTGTGGCCGGCTGGGACGGTTCGGGATCCGGCATTGGCCTATCTCTAGTAACTCTGCAGTTTTCTTGGGAGAACACAAACCTCAGTCCAGACCCTAGAGGATCGCGGCGGCCAGTGGCGCTGGATTGGAGGACGAAGATGCGGAACGCCGCTGAGGAGTTCGCGATAGCCGTTTCGGCTGACGTAGCGGAGGGGAAGTTCGGCTCAGGTTCGGTTTTGCTGGAGGAAGTAGTGCGGAGAGCTCAGCGTAGTACCCGGACTTCTCCATTTCGGCTCCGAACCCAGCCCTACCTCCGCTTGTACCCGGCTGAACCCGTTCCAGAAGTGAGACCGGCAACTTTACACCCAAGTGATTCTGATAAGCTGAGCAAGTAAAATCGTCTTGTCCTCGGGGTTTCAAACAAGCAAGTCAAGGTATCAATTAATGGACTACCTTGGTGTCAAAACAGACTCAAAAGGATATCTAAACGCGAATGAAACGCAATGCAACCTGGACGAGCGCCCCAAAGACTCGTAGATATCTTCTGCTAAGTGACATTGCACAGCGAAAATGACCCTAAGCCAGCCAGCTCTACCACGTTCTCTCCGCAACACCAACCCACACACCCCAACCGAGGACCTTCCCCACAATGGCATCGGCAATCTGCTCCCTAGTCGCCGCCGGCGTCAACAATCCTGCGGGCAACGGCTCGCTGAGCGCAACGACGTAGAAGAAATAGCGATGGGGGCCGTGATTCAGCAGGGGGCGGGGCGGTATATACGGGGCGCCATTTCGCGAGCGGCCGAAGTGGAAGCCGCCCTTCAGGCGGCCCGTAGCGGGATCCACGACCTCGAGGTCTTCGGACGCGAGGCGGCGTTTGCTGGGCGCGACGCCCGTGTAGATGCTGTTCATCTCGGTCAGACATTGCCTACCTGGGTAGGCCGAGACCTAGGTAATGTGGAAGGATGGGAGGAAGGGAGGGAGGCAAACGCACCCGTGGCAGATCGGCGTCGGCAGCGGCGCGTCCGGGTCCTCGCTCACGAGCAGCCACTCCTTGATGGCATCCAGAGTAGCGCCGGGCGATGCAAGAGACCACGCCAGCGCCGGGAACCGCCCCGCGCCGTCGGCGGTGTACTCGGCGGCCAGGCGCGCGCCGCTGGGGCCGCAGGCCGGGGCCTCGACCGCGATGCTCGGCTCCGGGTGATCGGCGAAGGCCGGGCGCGTGGGGAAGGCCTTGGCGTCGCGGCCCTTTTGGTTCTTCAGGAGCCAGGAGAGGGTGACCTCTAGGAGGGCCGCCATGGTTTCGGCTTGTTAGCGCTGGGCTGGGCTCCGGGGTTGTTCGCTAATTTGGGCGGGAGAATCAGTAGGTAAGTAGGCTGGTAAGGTTGCTTGACGGCCGGTCAGGTTGAATCAGTTTCGGTTGAAGTCTTGCTAAGAAAGCTTGCACTACAGCCCTCGTATGACCTTCACTATGTCGCTTTTGATGCTCTACAATACAACATACCAGTGGAATGTTATGAGCATCAAGTTGTGAGTAATTGAGAATGGGAAAGCTCCCACGGTTGACTGCGCAGTCGGGCAGCTAAGTTGTATAACTAGAATCTCTCGGAGCCGAAAGCGCATGTTCGGCCAAGCATTGTAGCCGGACCCCACAATCAGCCCTTGGGTTGGCTGAATTCTCTTGCAGGTCCCGTCCGACTGTGACAGTCGTCCGGCGTTAAGGGACCCCTATTCTGCTGCCAATCGCGAATGTTTCCCGTCCTTACTTCGGAAACCAACAAGCCTAAGCTGTGGACTTGAACCTCGAAGCTGTTGAATCTCTCACGAGCACCGGATTGAGATGGCCAGTTGGTGGCCCCTGAAGCCGAAGGATAGCGATGCCTTGCCGGTAGTCGACAATCCGCCAGAGGAGCAATTTCTCGGGCCTCTGCACCCCTATCACCCCCTGGGCGTGAATATACCCGACTATGCGCCCAATGATGCACCAGTCCCCATTCTCTTAGCTTCTATGGGCGGCGCATTGGGTTGTACGCTGCTGGCCGCTTGCGTGGTAGCTCGTAGGGTCAATCCGGGTCTGAGTTGGTCAAGTCTAGCAGTATTCTGCTGGTTTGTGATGAGTGAGTGGATGTACATGTATCAAGGAAGTACACAGCTCTAATGGATATATCTAGACGGTTGCCTACACTGCGTATTCGAAGGTGAACTATCGTGGCTCTTGCATTGCGACCCGGTTCGAACTGACAACGGCCAGGCTACTTCGTTCTCAACCACCGCACAGTCGCCTCCTCTCAGCAGCTCTTGGCCCAGCTGTGGAAAGAATACGCCCTGTCCGACTCACGTTACTTGACGTCTGACTACTTCATGTTGAGTGTGGAAAGCATTACTGTGGTAAGGCGCCCAGAACTCTGTTGTCCAAAATCAAGCCTCTTGCGCAATAATGCTCACCGGTAATAGTTCGTCTGGGGCCCCTTATGCTTCGCCAACGCGATCTCCATCATCAGAGGCAGCGCACTGCAGCATCCATTGCGCATCATAGCATGTATGGCGCATCTTTACGGCGTAGCATTGTACTATTCGACGAGCCTATGCGAGTCGTACTTCACCTCACACTCGCATAGTCGGCCTGAGTTTCTGTACTTTTGGGTCTACTACGTCGGATTCAACCTGCCATGGGCCATCATACCAGCCAGTAAGTCCTGCTTCGAGCGTTTCATCTTGGCGCAAACAGTAAAAGGCAGCAACTGACAGTCATGAACCAGTACTGTTACTCAACAGTGTCACAACTATCGCAAGGGCCATAATAGCTCTGGACAAGATGGATCAGACTTTAAATGATCATCGCAAGAAAGACGGAACAATTGATGCGACAGAAGAATCGAAAAAGCTGAAATGAGACCACTTAGGGGTCAATTTCACTCCAGTCAAGGACACATATATGAATATCTGGTTTGATGGCGTGTCGTCTGCAAGGATGCGTGAACCTGCCGATTTTATTCCATTTAGACCAATGCTATCAAGTCTCTGGAAACAGTGGCTTCGAGTCGCTAGTTTTGGAGTCCGCAACTTGCCACGTTCCTTAGAATGGTTAGCTGACTTGAAGCTTGGCCACTCTGGACATCTTCCTTCCTAAGCAACTGTGCTTGTTTCGTGTCCATTGACTATCCAGCATGCCGAAAAATCAAGAAGGTGGGCAGTAAGGTATTTTTGGGTATCTCTGAATTTACAACTTGTTCTCCCTTCCGCCTTTATCTGACGTATCTGTTCATGAAACGCTTGTGGAAGTCTGAACGCAGCATGTCCTATACGAGGTCAGTACTCCGCGAAGACTTGCTTACATCAATGAAAGGGGCTTCTTGGCTTACGTTGATGAACTCCTTGCTCTTGCCCTTATCTTCGGTACCTCGAGCCTGGTTCTTGAAAACGACATCGTCGTCCCATCTGTAGCATTTAGTTACTACAGCATTGTCACGGAATACCTTCCATTCCCAACATACCTGCGCTTCATATTGAAGTTCTGTTTCGGGTTGAGTAGCGGATTGCCCA
This sequence comes from Xylariomycetidae sp. FL0641, assembly GCA_022376655.1. NCBI lineage: Eukaryota > Fungi > Ascomycota > Sordariomycetes > Xylariomycetidae sp. FL0641. Next base: position 116,318 of record JAJJKE010000005.1, read on the forward strand.
GCGCAATATCACGTTCCCGCTCCTCCTGTTCGGCCGCAGCCCTCTCACGTTCTTCCTTCTCTCGCTGCTCAGCTTTTTCGCGCCTGATCTTCTCCATCTCCCGTTGCAGTTCAGCTTCCTCGTCATCCTCGCTGTCGTTGTCGCTATCGTCATCGTCGTCCTCGTCGTCGTCTTCCGAATCTGCGTCTATGTCTCTGGATTCCTCTAATATGCGCCGCCGTTTTGCTTCTGGATCTTCCTCCCCATCCGCATTTGATGTCAACTCAAGTGGTCGCTTGGTGTTGTTCGCAGCGGCGGAAGTCTCGTCCTCGTTCGCATCGGGCAGAGCGCCGCCGTTCTGCTTCGCAAAGTGGGCGGCTTCAGCGGCGAGGAGTTCGGCCCGCAAGTCCCGACCCTCGTCCGCATCTCCTCCTTGGCCGGGTTGCCTGGGATCGCATTAATACAGCTAAAGACATTTCTCGGGCTTGGATGCGTACCGAAACTTCAGCTGAGTATGGGCAGGGAGGAGTCGCTGGTGGTAGGCAGGGCCTCGAAGGGCGTCCTTGCCACGTGCCTACAACAGGGTTAGTAGGATTCCGACGTTATGGTAGAGTTCTCGTAAACGCACGGGATCGAATGTGGGCCTGTGTGCTGTAGTCATCGCGGCAATGTGGTGTTCGTTGTGTGATGCGCTGGATTAGAGAAGCAGAGACGGGTTGACCGACAGCAGCCGAATGGATGGAATCTCAAGATTGGAGGTCGGAGGTCAGCTGGTGCACTGACGCAGGCGCTGCGAGTCGGCGCTACAGCAGGGAAAGAGCCGATCTGGCAGGGGTCAAAGCTTCACCGCCTGGCAGAATTCCAGTGGTTTATGGATTTTCCCAAGCCTTCTTGGTCTTCCAGTGCAGCAGCGCAGCCTAGGTACTGTACAGAATCGATAGCCCCACCATCCCACCAACGATGAGGTGAAGACGGGAACAAGACCGACAAACACCTGCGATCAACGCCGACATTGTACCAAGATGCCTCGCGAGGCTGAGCCTTCTCTCAATGAGCGGACCTTCGTGGTGCAGGCACTTCAAGAAGGTCTGCGCGTCGATGGCCGTGCCTTGGATCAGTTCAGAAAGCTTGACCTGAAGTTCGGCGACCAGTATGGCGTCGCAGACGTCACCTTGGGCAAGACAAGGTGAGCACCAATGCGACACAGCTTCGGCCGTTACATACTCGGCGCCAGCTTACCCATGTTGCAGAATACTAGCCAAGGTATCAGCGGAAGTCACAACGCCCTATTCAGATCGCCCGTTCGACGGCATATTCACCATCACCACGGAACTCAGCCCCATGGCGTCGCCTGCATTCGAGGTGAACCGACCAACCGAGACCGAAGTTCTGCTCTCCCGATTACTTGAGAAGACAGTCCGCCGATCCAATGCGCTTGATACCGAATCACTCTGTCTCATTGCCGGAAAGAAGTGCTGGTCTATAAGGGTTGACCTACACGTTCTCTCCCACGATGGCAACCTTGTCGATGGTTCATGCTTGGCTGTGGTCGCTGCCCTACGGCATTTCAAAAAGCCAGATACAAGCATAGAAGGTGGCACGTTGACCGTATACACACCCGCCGAGAGGGAACCTGTGCCTCTGAGCTGGTTGCACTCGCCCTTCTGCGTCACGTTCAGTTTCTTCGGAGAGGATGGAGAGATCATGCTGCTAGATGCGACTTTGCTGGAGGAACAGTTGAGGTCCAGCAGTTGCACCATCAGTCTCAACAAGCATGGCGAAATATGCCAGATTGCCAAGCTGGGTGGCACCCCCGTGGAGGCGGTGGCCTTGATACAATGCGCCAGTGCAGCTCTCACTAAGGTGACCGAGTTTTCGGGCTTGCTGGACGAAAGACTGGCCGACGATTCAAAACGCCGGGACAAGGGAGGGTTGATGGCAGAGTTGTCTGCAGAAAATGAGAGATAGCAGCCTTGACTGCCCTGAGATTACCAATGAAGATACCCATCTATTGAGTCCGTCCACCACGGTGGACTTGGACTGAACCCGCAACGCCGTCCCCATGCCGCTGAATGCCCAAATCGCAAGCCGTCCCGATCCAAACATGTAGCCAGGGTATACCCCCTTCACCTCATTACCGGTGGCCTGGATTCTTTGTTCCATTTGACCCTGGATCGCACCCAGTCAATGGCTTCACTCACGCCCGTTCCCGTCAATGCACTGACGGGCAGAACTCTAGAGTCACGAATGCTCGACGCCTTGTCGCCTTCAAACACCTTCTTGACGAGACCCTCCTTGATCCGCACGACCTCAACACAGTCCTCGCGGTCTTGCTTGTTGGCCAGGATCAGGAGCGGCACGCCCTCGGTCTCGGAATTCTGCAGGACGTCCTCAAGTACCAGCCTGCACTCGTCCAGCCGGCCCGAGCTGTCGTGCTCGAGGTTACCGTCGCCAATGTCGGTGCTGTCGACGATGAAGACGATGGCGTGGCAGCTCGCGTAGTAGCTCTGCCACAGCTTGCGCAGGGTTAACTGGCCGCCCACGTCCCAGATCTTCAGGTACATGTCCGGCAGCGTGAGCGTCGACACGTTCTGGCCCACCGTCGGCACCGTCTTCAGCTTCGGGTCGCCGTGTTCGGGGAGGAAGAGCGATTTCGCCTGCTCGTGGAAGGTCGTCTTGCCGGCATTGTCGAGGCCCAAGAGAATTACCGAGTATTCTGTCGCAACAGGGTATTAGACAGAGGCAATGGTATCGCGACAGGCAAAGCACTGACCCTCCTTGCTTGTAGCAAGTCTGTAGAGGCCCTTAGCCAGATGATACATGTTCAAACGGAGAGGGTTGAAAGAGCGTGTTGGCTAAAGCCGCACAAAACATCAGCGTCTGTCGTTGTGTGTTGCAACTGCGGTTCCGAATGCGACGGGCCCCTTCAGACTCCCGTCGTGATTAGGTAGCCGATTCTAGAGTAAAGTCGCTAAGATGAATGCGACGTCGCGGCTACGGGGCGGTACAGCAGGCCTCTGGCCTCCCGAGTCCCGACGCCCGTCTAGGGCTGTCACCGATGCTGCAGGTGGGGTCCGGGGCTGTTGCCAAGCCAAGGTCGAGAAACCTTCTGCCACGCAGTACAAATCACTCAGCTTCGAGTACTGGGTACTTGACATCAGACGAATCGCATCGATCGTCCGGCAGTCTACCTTAGGTATCCCAGACCCGCGTCGCGTTCCAATTCCGGTCAGGTTGTTTGTCAGTCTTGTCAGTCCAGCCACGCCATTCAGACGTGAGCCTCATTCGTGCGCCTCCCTTGCCCGACTGCCCAGCCTGTACGTTATTAGTGGACCTTACACCTTACATCAGGAAAGGCCTTTTCAACGAGGACACTTTTCCTACCTACCTACCTAGGTACCTACTTACGTAGTGGATGAAGTAGTCTCTACCGCACACTGGTCATCATGGCACCAGTACCCTACGGGCACCCGATCAGGTCAGAACGCAAGCCCAAAACAAGTGATGTAACCACTCTCACACCAAAGCTGACTGACTTACATCCAGGTACGCTCCCTTAGCTTTGGCGGGGACTCAGCTCACCCTCATCGTCTACTTGACATATGCCGTGGCCGCCAGTCTATACACGTCTTACAAGGCACTTGGCCCAGCTCAAGACACAAGATCGAGACTGGCTCAGCGTAAGAAAATTGCACCGGCTTTCCTTGCGTTGGCGTTAGCCGCGTTCTCGACTGCAACGTACTCGGCGGTAGCGTCTGGAATAGTGTCCTACAAGACCTGGGCCTACCAACATGGCCTGGATATGTCAAATGGGTAGGCATGATCTTAGTACCGTGGTCGAGTCATTCTAACGGTAGTTATATAGAGCGAATGAGCAGCTGTTCGTTGGCTCTGCTGAGCCTGGGGACTCTACCCAGCTGTACATAGCCGAATGGCTGAGTGACACCCCCGTCTACCTCGATCTTGTCGAGATCGTTTCGGAAAAGGCGCGTCGTTTCTGGTGGGGACAACAAGTCGATCTTGCCACCATGGCCTTCAGTCTGCTGCTGGCTGTTGAAGGACGCCGAAAGAAGATACCTATGTTATCGGCTTTCATGGTCTTGGCCCATCTCGTCAACCTATCATTCGCCCAGAACCTGTTCTATCTTGCTTTGCTACTTACGCCGTCACCTTTACCGTCCGGAAACGAGGACCTGGAGCTGCCCGTTGTCCCCCTTTCGAACTCCAGTTGGACCAAATTTCGCAACAAGCTGATGCCACCGAAGCCGAGGAACTGGTACCCGAAGCCTATCCTTCTCTTCGGGTCTCTGGTCTTGAACTTAGCCTCGACTTTCCTGTTGCCGTACGCAGCAGGCACCCCGACCTTCCAAACGACCACCATACTTGCCCGCGTGTCAACTTTCTTGCCATTGGTACTACCCAGTGTTGTCCCAACCACTTGGGGCAACACGTACGACCAACCACACGAAGCTTATGCGTCATTTACGAAAACTTTCCGGTTCTTCTCCACAATGGCATTGGTCATGCATGCGAAAGCCACTTACCTCGCACTCGTCTACAATGCTCCTGACTCCCACTATCATCGGCACAGCAAGTTCATCCCATGGGATGTAGAAGAGCGCTCGAAATGGGAACGCACTACCACTGCTCTTGGAAAGGTCCTGGGATCCATTTCTGATCATCCCGCTGTCGCCGGTGTTGGTATAGATGCTCTCATAGCCGCATTGAGTGTCGGCCTCTGGGCTGCTGTTCGCGCAGCCAATGTCCAAGACGTGCTGAGTTCAGCTATCCCCTTCTACCCATACGTTCCAAAGGTCGATTCTACAGCCTCCAATGGGGCTACCAAACCACTGGAGAAGATCGAAGCGGATCCCGTCGAGGACACCGAACCCGAGCCCCCAGTGACCCTCCGCCGCAGTGGTCGCAAGACCCATTCGAGAGTCGGCAGTGTCGCAAGCTCAAGCAGTGCGAGCGAAGCTGTAGCAACTACTCCCAGCACGCGAAAGAGAGGCCGACCGAAGAAGACCAAACCGGCAGAGGAAGACAAGGCATATTCACCGGCACCTTCGGTAGCTAAGCAGCTTGTGGAAGGGGATGTTCCTCCTCAGGACCTGGACTGGGAGTCTGCCACTCTGGGCTGGGGGCTGGCAGCTCTCGGTGGTCTGGCCTCTGCCTGTGCTGGCGTCTTTGGAGGCGAATGTGTCTCGAGATGAATGACGAGATTTTTGACGCATGAAGGAACGAACGTATGGATCAATGGCACCTGTGGATTCAAAAAAGGATGGTCTCTTTAGGGCAAGAATGGATACAGCAAGCGGACAGAAGGGTTGCTGGCGTTTGTTGTGTAGGATTGCCTTTACTGTCATCATTCCCTCCCTCCCTCTCTTCTGGCTGGAGCATGTACGAGATACGAAGATACGGCTAGATATATGGATTGTTTGGGAATTGTCCCTGAATTCTGTTCACTATTATAACTGCTCTTAACGATACGAGAAGCATGCTAGAGAAATCCAACTCTGCTTGCGTGGCCTAGAGCTCATCCTCTTGCGTTCTTAGGAACGCCTCCTTTGAGGATGAGCCCACACTGTCATCGCAAAATATGATCAGCGTAGAGAGAGCATCTTCATTGCCGGATGCGAAGAGGTCACACGACCTCCCTTTGCAAGTCTAGACTCACAGTAGGCCTCGACAGCCTAATCAGCAGGGAGGACTCGTGCACTGAAGCTCTTGATAGGTGGGAGACGCATCCATGCTTAGTCTAGTATTAAGGCATGAGGCTGTTCGCCTTAAGGTATCTCGCCCGACATAGCCTACCCTGATAGGTAAGAGAACGAGGTCTGGAGTATACCGGTTGAGTGTACCATAAGATGCAAAGATGCGGCCGTCATTAGGAAACCGAAATCTATCAGGAGATGCCAGGTACCTAGACAGTACACTGCCTGCCTACTTAAGTACGTACCTAGGTAGGTAGATAGTGAGTGCTGCAGCACAGTGCCTTAAGGGAGGTTATCTTCGAGAGCTGCCTTGCAGTGTACCTAGGTAGGTAGGTAGGTGCATGGTGCCTCTGGCAGGCCTAGGTAGTTGCCATTGAATGCCTTACATCAGGTGGAAGTTACCATACAAGATAACGCTCTTCGATAACGCTCTTGCCCCTTCCCACACACCACCAGGCAACGTCGACCCCACTCTGAATCCCAAGCACTTTCCACTTACAACAGAGTACACACATCCGTGGACGTTCCAAGGTCGCGTAGCCGGTGTTTTGCCTTACGCGTTCAGGGCTGTAGGCCAGGTCAAGCACCTAAGTGACGTACCCATCTATGTAATTGCGAGGGAGCGCGAAACATCTACCTGCAACCTTGCCGCCTTGCCGTCTCTTTGCCTTTGTCCCAAACAACACCTCCCCTCAACCTCGATATCAGCGCGACAGTTGCCATAGCACCTCTGGCATTGATATACACATTTCCTTGCCCAGGGTGTTTCCAGCAACTATCGCGCCCAACTGTACACATACACATTCTGCGCGCCAACCCGACACTGCTTCACAACACCTCACCGGCACACGCGACAACGCAACTTGCCTTCTCTACAGCCTCAATTTGGCGTTCTTTATAGGACAGTACAGTCTGCTGCCCATTCGTCGACCTCGCTGTCCTTTCCCTGCAACCGCCACCTTTCTCTGTCGCGCCACCGTACGAAACGCGCCGACTTGATTCGCGATCTTCGCAACACGTTTAAGGTCCAACAATAGCACCTGTGCAACCACAAAACACTTGGAACGTCTGGTAAGCGTCTAGTTCACGGATCCCATCCCCGTTCACACTGGCCCTTCCTGCCGACCTCAAAGTACTCTTTCAGTTGTCTCCCAGCTGTCTCGTGTGTACCTTAGTTGACTCATATGCTTTAGGCCCAGGCGTCGTTCCCAGTTCAAGAGGTCTTCGTTGCCAGCGACTTCACCTTTTCGTGATAACGCCGCCGTCTTCTTTTTCGCGTCAAGTTCCCGTCGTCTGCTAGGAATATCGAGTGTCTGCAACCGACTAATCCCCTTCACGATTTCAAGATGGCGACTTACTACGAGCAGCGCATGCTGAACCTCTACGATCGTTGGGGCATCAGCCGCAACGCCCAGTGCATGCTTAGGGTATACGAAGACTACCAGACTTCCAAGGTTGATGCCGAACACATCGGCCGTCTGGTTCGTATGTCTGACAAGAACCGGAACGCCCTTACCAACACCATGATGAAGTGCGCCAGGGTTATGAAGGACCACCCTTCAGAGACCAAGCATGCCTTCACTATGATCATGAGCTGCTGTGAGATGATCAAGTTCGCAGGTATGCCTCGATTCCCCCGTTTCCCCCCACGGCGCCTGGGCCTATGCGATTGGGTAGATTGATATTGACATTCCAACCAAGACCAGAAACCGAGCCCAGTCGGCTTCCCGGGCTTCTTGAAGCTCCCTCGCGAGATCCGCTATCGCGTTCACAAGTTCTACCTGACCATGAATACCACTACCTCGGAGGTCGTCCCTTGGTCCAAGAAGAGCTCTTGTGTCTGTGCTAACGATTCGTCTCGCCGCCCCAAGGTCGACATGTCCCTGGCATTCACCTGCAAAGGCATCAGCCATGAGGTCTTGTCTACCTTCTATCGCAGATTCGTAGGTCGACTCCGTGAAGCACTGTGGTGGTTCATAGCCATGACTAACCAAGTATCTTCATAGATGGTGAAGTTCCCTTGTGCCTGCGAGATGGGTCATCAGCTCGCTCGTAACGTGCGAATGCGGAAGGCCATCTCCAAAATCGCCTTCCACTGGTGTGGACCGACCTGTGACCGAAACATCTTGCAGCTGCAGAAGCTCCGGGCCCTACAGGACCTGTGGGTGTATATCTCCCGAGACACCACGAAGCACTACAACGAGCGAGCGTTGGAGGTTCGCAAGTACTTCACTTACAAGAGATCGCAGGATATGCTTCCCGACGCTTTGGGATTCGACGAGCTCCTGAGCTTGCGCGGCCTGCGGGTCGTTGTGGTCGACCACTTGCCCAAGACGAAGGCTGATCAACGAAGCAACTCGGAAAAGGCTTCACTGCAGTCAATGCTCGAGGAGACAGTCAAGAAGAGCCCCGAGAACGGTGCCGAAAACGTGGAGGAAGAGGACTATGACGACCACCTTTGGTGATCAGAACCCCTTGGATGTCGCACTGTCAATCTCGGTGCTACTATCAGTGCACGCGCATGACTGTGACACAACACAGGAAGGGATTAGAGCGGCAGCACCGTAGGTTCGGGGCCATCCACTCACGGGAGTTGACACCTGCAAGGAATTGATGGATATAGTCGTGTGTGTTTTAGGATTGAGGAGAAGGGCAGACTGGGTCCAGCCGTGATCAGGCAAGCAAAACCTAGTAACACGGACAGCCCGAGCTCCTCATGGTCCTCCGGAGAACAACCTGGCGCAACGGGGAAGGAATACCCAAGGCGTTAATCTGTGCGCTTGCTAATGCTATTCTATGTGCCGCAGGCAGAGACAAGAGTTCGAGATAGTTGCGAATCAATGGCTTTGCAGAGATACGACCCGACTTGGGAAGGCCGAAGCAGGTGCTCAACTTGACCATATCCCATCTGCGCCATCCCATCCCATCTGCGCCATCCCATCCCATCTACTCCACGGCTCCCGAAACCGGGTTGCCGGTGAGTATACAGTAACCTTCCAGCCGTGCCATGCTACTTGCAGCCTACAGGCTCTTCCGCCGCCGCGGCGGATACCACCCAAGGGCTGGCTGGCTGACTTCAGCAGTCCCAGCGATCTCCGGGTCTAGGGAAGCCACCACAGCAAGTCCCATCACGAGCCGACGATCACCCCATTCGCACGCCGGGGGAGGCCACGACAGCGCGCCGCACGGCTAGGCAGGGAGAACCCAGCTCCAGTGAGCTGAAAGCTGAAGCGCGAACGAGTCGGAAGGCGAGGGTCTGCGGTGGGTGGGTAGGTGGGTGGATTGATATAGGTAGGTTGGTTGGATGATGGATAGCGTTACATGGCTACCTACCTTCCTACCTACGGCCAGAAGGGAGGCAGATCATAGGTAGGTATGATCTAAAGTCCTGGGTGGGTAGGTACTCAGGTGGTATATGCAAGGTCAGAAAGACATGGGAGCTCACGAGAGCGGCCGCTCGCTTAGGTAAGTAAGTAAGTCTGGCACCTGGGATAATGATTAGGTAGGTTTTGGCTTGGCTTTCGTCTGCGGATGGAGAAGGGGGGGAAAATGATTCGGCATTGGGGGGGATGGATGGATGGATGGACGATGAGGAGGAGGAGGAGGAGGAGGAGGAAGAGGAAGAGGAGGATGATGATCATTCAGCTGGCGACCAGCGAGCGATCGATCTACCCTGCCTCGCCTCGCCTCGCCTCGCCTTACCCGCTACTCTAACTTACCATCCTATTTCCACATCCAGCAGCCCGAGTCGATCGGCCGCGGCCCGGCACGACGGCTGCGCAGGAAGCTTGATGATCCATTGAGGTTGTCACAGGTGCGCAAGGCGTGCTGCTGTGGAGTCTCGACCAATCCGTGTCACTAAAGTACCTACCTACCTACCATCAAGTGTCGACGAAAGTGAACCCGGGGAAGCTTCTCGTTCTCGAAGCCATACGACATTGACGTCGTCGAAAGGATACCTACCTTAGTGATACCGTAAGCCGGCCGCCAAAAATGCCAGCCAGCATCACCGGCGCCATGGGGCAAGCCGGGGTAGTAGAGCGCGAAGGCCAGAATTTCTTGAGCGCGAGCCCCAAGATACCAACCATCGGAAGACCTAGCCCAGCAGCGGACGATCGCGCAATTGCGCCAACCGGCAGGAGCAGAAACATAAGCAGAAGCAGAAGCAAGCCTGCGACGAAGAACGCGCCAGCGGCGAAGCGGCAAAGCAGAGCAAAGCTGCAGGTAGGTTTCCAGGAAGCGAAGGTATGCCACCACCACCACCACCACCACCACCCACGCGCGCCGATCGCGCGTGAAGTCGGTCGCGGTCGGTGGTGGTACTGGTACTGGTGACCCGGTACCGGTAGCCGAGTTCGCGACGCGATGCGATGCGATACCACCGAAAGGGGGAGAGAGGGTTGGGGGGAGGGGGCTGAGCAGAGCTTGGCAGGGTACCTGTACAGACCGACTACCTACCTAGGCCGTGGTGGGCAGGGAGTGGGACTTCTTTTCTTCGAGCGCAAAAGCATCGAAGCGACCTACCAGGGAGGCGAGAGAGAAAGAAAGAGGGATGGTTGCATGCATGTATGTATGTATGTAGCGGCGGCGGGCGTAGTGGTAGTAATAGCCTACGCGCCGGCGTGCCTTGCTGACACCGAGACGCAACCCTACGGCGTAAGGGAGAAGCCGAAGGCAGAGGAGGAGGCGAAAGACGAGTTGTTGGGCTGTCTGTCTGTCTGTCTGTCTGTCCATCCCGGTTTGGGAATCCCGTCCTACCACACAGCTAACTAGCTACAAGCGCACGCTTACGGGTCGTGGTATGTCGATCAAGGGAGGGCGAGGGCGCAAGCCGCGCCGACCGCATTCTAGAAAGAAGAAGCCGTCGGTCGGGGACCGGCGGACAGGCAGGCAGGCAGGCGAACGGACGAGTGGAGCGCTTGTGAGCTCCATAGCCGCGGGTCATGTCGACGGGAGTGAGCGCGAGTCGTGCTGCGCGGCTTCGTACGGTATCCTGATCGTCGTCGTCGTCTTGTCGTCGTCTTCTCGTCGTCTTCTCGTCGTAACCCGTGGGACTGGTTGCTAGTGAGTGAGACAAAAGCATCGAGATTGTCAGACTGACCACGCAACCACTGGCTCACGAAGGCCAAAGATTCGACCGACATAGCTGAGATCGTTGCCCTCTCTCTACTTTTTCCTGCAGAGCCCCCCACGTGTGCCGGCGCATGATGCGCCAGATACGAAGGATCACGCGGCCGCGTTGCATATCATATCTGCCACAGACGACAGGCGATCAACGAACACTTCCCCTCGTCTGGAGATCTCGGAAATACTTTTACAGATTGTCGAGAGAAGGCCTTGGAGGGATGATAATATGTCATCCAAGCAAGCAGTCAGGCCCTTGTTAGCTTGTCTTGGACTCTTGGGAGACAGGACAGCGATAGCACCAGCATAGATAGGACCGACTCGGCGGCACTGGCGGGCCTGGGCGCATACCCGCTCCAGTGCATTTAAGCTTCCGGGGTCTGGAGGGAATAGGCTGGAGATACGTAACAGTAAGGTGAGGTCGGTGCTTCGTACCTACCCTGAGATGGGTAGCTAATAAGTACCTAGACAGCGAGGCTGAATGTACGTACTTGGCAGTACGAGCCGGCAGAAAATGCCGATCGAGTCGAGGCCGCGACGGCGCGACGCTCGCTCGCTCTCTCTCACCCCGACCTTTGACCTTTGACCGCGGTGAGACGGGCAGACGGGCAGACGGGCTCTGAAGGGAAACGCGAGCGCAGCAGTTGCGCCAGCGTCTACTATAACCCTGTAGTCTAGGCCGTCGTTGCCGCTGTGCTATGCGCCGATCATTGCCCGTAGGCCGTTCGTTCTAGAAGGACTCGGCCGTCTGTGACCCTGTCCGCCCACGCCGCCCTGCAGCAACGAAGCAGGATGCCTGCTCGGCGCTGCTGCTGCGACGACCTGCATGAGGCCATTTCGAAGAGCCGTAATAGGAGAGGACATAAGGCAAAATGTAGGTGGTAGGTGGTAGGTGGTAGGTGGTAGGTGGTAGGTACCTTGGGAGATGTGCACCAACGCTGCGCTGCTACGGTCTGCCACCGACTGGAACGTCGGCTCTGCCCCGTCTGCTGCTGCTGCTGCCGGAGAGCAGAGCACACAGTTAGATCCCAGCTCTCCCAGCGCCGGATGCCGTGTAACTCGACGTGCGACAGACGAACATGGAAACACCGTTGGAAAAGCCTCGCTTGAGGTCCCCCGAGGCGCGTCGCCCTTCCCTCTTTGGGCCCCCTAGCCGTAGCTTTTTATGAGGGATTACCGCTCGATCTTGCAGATGCGAAACAGGAAATCGTTAAACGGCCGTCGGACACCAATGCGCAGTGCTTCCATCTCCGCCCGTTGACCGGGTCGGATGTGAGCTGATGGATGGGTGGGTAGATGGATGGATGGATGGATGGGCGCGAAGTGCGTGCAATAAAGTTTCGAGGCCGCACTCTCGTCTACCTACCTCCTACTGTCCGTGGTTGTACGGAATATGCTGCCGGCCACTCTGACGTTGGATGGTTGATGGGGACCCTGCTCTGGGCTCCTGGGCAGTGGACAGTGGGCATTCGGGACAGTTCGGGATTGGACTCTTGAGGCGGCACGGCGACAGTCGACAGTCCGTCATCCCGTGGCCCATCTCGCCGTCAGTATCTCCTAATCATCGCGCCACTGCCATTCTCGAAGTAGCAAGAGTAGTCAAGTAGCTACATCGTCGTTGTCCCGGTAATAAGATAGGTAAGCTGCAAGCGCGGCGATGTGCTGGGTTGGTTGCCTTTAGGTACAGTACTTGGCCTTGTAGGTCGATTTGCATTCGGTCGGCGGTTTTATCGCATGCTGCCAGGGGGGAGGGGAGGAAGAGGGTGACGTACCTACCTAGGTAGGTAGGTACCTACTGAGCGTGTGATGCTTCGGCGGGCGGCAGGCGGCACTGCGGCAAGATTCTGGGGTGTCCTTGGGTGTCCTTGGGTGATCCCCTCTGGCCGCTGCTGGTGAGGCGGCAGGGCGGCACAGCGGTTGGCGATTGGTAACACTCAATGGTAAGAACTGGGTCGATCTTTAGACCCCGGCGACCCCGCGCTGCGTCCAGGGTCTGTCCAATGCGCTGCGTGGCAGCACCGGTCACTGGCCTGGTGGTGTGCAGTGTGCAGTGTGCAGTGTGCACCCAGCCAACCCAGCCAACCCAGCGCTCTGTGTCTGCCCTTGGCTTGTCTGGCACCTAGAGTCTGTTAGGTGGCCAAGGTCCACGCCGTCTCGTGGCGGGCCATATTCCATATAGCAGTGGCTATGGCCAGCACACTGAACAAATCGCGACCGCTGATCATCGTCTTGCCCGCAACTTGAAATGTCCCCCTCTTCGACATCCAAAACCTCCTGTCCGTCTCTCGGCTCAGATGTCAACTACACCAAGTAAAACAACAACCCAAAGCAACACGCCCGCCATCTCCTCTTCCGCCACCGTTTCGCGTCCCATCACCGTCACCGTCACCAGTCTACCATCCTCCTCCTGAACCACCCACCTACACCGCTTCCCGGAAAGGGAGGGGCCCGAAGCAAAGCACAATGGGCTTCAGCAGCAGATGGAGGTTCGGTTCGAATCGGAAACAGTCCACCGCCAGTTCGGCAGCCAGTAACAGTTCCAATGGTACCACAACGCCTGAAAACGAGACTTCGGAGCTCACCAAGACGCCCTCCCGTTTGATGCGAAGCTTGACTGGGGGACTCAAGGAGCGCAAGGCCAAGAAGAAACTGGCTACCCCTGAAGAATACGCCCATCTGCACAAGCCCTTTACGAGGCAGAACCTGGAACACCAAAAGATGTTGAACGCCTTCGAATGGAACTTCGGCAGAACCATTAGCCACGGGGGGAGGAGCGAGCTCAGCGGTGTCAGTCCTGGCGCCTCCAGGCACACCAGCTTTGAAGTGGACCGTTCACTGCCGCCTTCGAATCTTGGGGAGACCCGCGTCCGGTTCGCCGGTACGTTACCAAGCAGGCCACCGGACTGCTCTTCCTGTGAGGACGATGACAAGGACCCCTCTGGACTGTCGGATCAAGATATCCCTCAGATCGTCGAAATCGAGAGCGCATGATACGCTGCATTGGGAGGTACCAGTGCAAAGGCTAGGGCGTATTGCATATAGGATTGCATCATGAGGAGTTTGGAAAGCGCTTGCTTGCTTGCTGTTTTAGCTCCGGTGTTAGCGGGTGTTAGGAACCCCATTGAGAAGTGTACATAGGTAGACCAAGACGATGACATCTGCGAAGGACTGTACATAGAATCAACCAAGCAGCTTGATTGGAGTCACCTGAACGACATCCAGGCTCATGACTTTGTGTTTTTTTTTTTTTTTTTTTTTTTTTTTTTCTCTCTTTTCATCGTTCCCAGAGCTCAAAGTGGAATGGTACCTGGGTCAAGGTGTGCCCCGATAAGAATTGTTGCAGTCATCACGAAAGATTGTTGGGCGAGACCAGGTCTGTTGGAGATACAAGATGGGTGTTCTGGAACGGTCCGTAGCCAAGACTTGCTGTGCTCCAGGAGCAACACGCTCTGACGCTTGAGGAGAAAAGCACCTGTGATTCTCTACGGGAAATGGGTATCCGTAGTGGGACATGGAGCGAAGGCCTCAGAATTTTCAGTGTAAATGATAACTCATTGGAGTAATCCTCATAGACTGTGTAAAAATCGTTCATCACTGGCCGACGAAACCTTTGCCCAAAATTGGCAAAGAAGCGACACACTTGTGCCGGTGTTGTAGACGATATCATGAGTGTCGAGGTCCGAAGGCGACCGCATGACATAAGCGGCAAGCGACGCCTTACAGCCCCCAGCAAATGCTCGTCGCTGGGGACCACTTGATTTGGAAGGCGATGGCAGCCTACGCAACCTCAGCAGATGGGCCCTGACTTCAGAAGCGGTCGATCCGTAGTACCTCATGTACTGTACCTTCCCGGTCGGCCAGCCCGCCATTCTGATGATTTGATCGTCTTCTGCTCGCTTGTTATCCCTGATGCTCACGTTTGCACGCGGGCGGAAGCTCTTCTCAGCTCGTCAGCGGCGATCCTTCGTGAGGTTGCGACATCGCCAAGTATGCCCACAAGTGTGGCAATCAGACCGTCATATGAGCAGATCCCAACTGCAATTGAGCATCAGTCGTGAAGAAGGCCAGGTACGGCGTGCCTGGACCCTGATTGTTGGTTCGACGTTGAGAAAGCATGTGGCGGATGTGAGGTTGAGGCGAGAAGGAATGCATACGCCTGAAGCCGGTCGACAAACGCAAATCTTTATTACATAGCTTGGACCCTGAAAAAGGCGGTGTTGAAGGGCAATACCTAGGGCAGAAGAGGCGAGCTAGGATAACGCACTGGCCACTGCCAATTCATCATCAGGGCTGTCCGGATAAATGCAATCTTGACGAGTAACCTAGGTATTTACCGCATATAAGCAAGCAACCCCAATACAGGGATTTGCAATCTGCGACAAAGACAAACACCCCTTGGTGTTGCTCGTCGCAAGACGATGCTTCTTTATGCGGCTTGTAGGAAGCAAAATGCACTCTTCTGCCTTCCATATTTTACCATACCTACCTTACTTGCTGTATCCTATACCAAGTACCTCGAGTAAAGTACCTACCGGAACAAGAGAGTCAGAGGAGAAGGAAGTGGCTTCGAACCTGGATGAAGCTCCTGTTCCGGTATACAAGCAGCTCTAGAACTTGGTCTTGTCCGAAGAGCGAAAGGAAGAGGGTGCGTACATCTTGGTCTGGGCAGCTCTTCGCGCACCTTACGAATGCTGCGACAAAACACTGGATAGCGGCAACTCCCATGCCTTGGGGCGTTTCCTTACAATCTGAAATAACGAAACTCGAAACCCGAACAACTGCTGTTTGGTACTACACAGGTTGCCATTTTCCTCGCCATTTTTTTGTGGCCCCAGACTCTCTCGATGTGAGCTTGCGGATAATGCTATACAATTGATGGGCACAAAACAACGCGGCTCATGTTTAACGACTAGCATGAGACATGGAAGACAACAGCTGGAGATGCTTGATAGATTACTACCCGAGCAGGGTGGAAAGGCAAGATCAGGTATGACCGGCTAAGCTTCTTCAGCACCACACAGACACTCCAATGGGCCACGGTTGGGCATGTGAGGCATTGCATGGGCAGATTGAAGGCAGGTAATAACTCTAGTAGTATGAGTTTCTGATGGAAAATAGAGGCCTCGGCCGCTATACAATGCTGCCAACATGACGCGTACGCTAGATCCCGCAATGTGCACAAGATCTCCCCAAACCCATATTGGCTGAAGTACAGACGAACTTCTAGCCATCGACTAACCAACTACCGAACGCCAAGCGTTTGAAATAATCCGCCTTCCATGCAGAGTTTGAGGTCGTGAAGTCTATAAAAGCAAAGAATGACCGCTATGCGCCTTGACAGAACCAAAGGTTTGCCAACTATGTTCCCGTATCATGCCTCATCATCATACAGACTCCGCGTTCGCAGACTCCTTCCCGGGATTTTGATGGTGCCCGGTGTCCGTAAGGCTGCGCGGGGAGGCTCCAGGCTTCGAATCGGGCGAGATGATTTTGCTAGGGTGGAAGACATTGAGGATGATGCATGCAAGGATCATCAACATGGCATCAAAAATGTAAAGCCAATACTCATGACCCTGAAGACTGCCCTGATAGCCCTGGCAGTACTCGATGACTCGGAAGATGGACCGCACGAGGATGAGAGCCGAAACAGTATAGAGGACCCAGAGATACTTGGCCCAGGGTACGCCAACTGCCTGGGAGGCTGCCGTTGGAGCCTGCTGCATTCGCCGATGGAAGATGGAAGCAACGATGATGAAAGTGCTGAAGCCGACCAGCTGGACAAACAGGCCAACGATGATCACGTCCTCACCATGCTGGAACTCCTCGGTGCTCTTTGCTACGGCGAGCCACCCGCCACCGCCACCTTGCATAAAGAAGGAGATGACATCGGAAGTGACAAAGATCTTGGTGAGCCATCGGAGCGGGATGATGGAGTGGTGCTCAGCCTCGACGAGCCGGATGATGCGCCCGAGGATCATGTAAATCGAAGCGGCAAACAGCGCGGGCGCGACCAAGATCAGGATGGACTGGATGATGAAGGGGTCCATCGTCCAGTTGGGCGTCTGCTGGGAGGACCATATGCGCCCTCCGTAGCCGACAGCCTCGGCCACGCCGCCGACGACGAAGGGTATGAAATACCAGGTCCGTTTCCGAACAAGCTGACCCAGGTGGACGATGGCACTGAGTCCGAACAGGGCGACGAAGGCGGCGGCAGCGGCGCGGGACGGGTTGTATCGGTAGAAGACGAAGGCCGGCTGATAGCTCGCATCCGCCGCGGTGTCGGCCATGGTGTCTGCTGTGAGGTCCCACTTCGTACGCAGTTCTACTTGTTCACGCCGTCGCCGATAAGGTGGTTGACAGAGGAAGCGGTGCCCGGCTGGCTCTTCGGTTCGAATGGACTGCTTGCGGGTGAGGTTGACGGCAGCAGCAACGAATGAAGAGCCAGCCGGGGGCCATGGAAGGTGCCTGACCTTTAAGGCACCCAAGGGGACGAGGTGAGAATGGAGAGGTCTCTTGGCGGTGATATATTCCCACATGGCACGGGCACAGCTTCGTTTGAGGTCTTTAAGCTCGCATTGGCCTCGTGTTGGTTCGGTCTCTTCGTACTCGGAGACCAATGCGATGCTCAGCCCGACGCTAAAACGTCAACTGCTCCACGTCCTACCAACCACGAGTTCTGATTGGCATGGATGTTCCTTCACCGTTGACCGGACCTCAAGTCCAACGGGGCTTCACTAGGAACAAAGTCGAACCAAACGCGGCATCCTTTGACAGAAAGACATATAAACAGATGAATGCGAGGAGTAATGCGAGGCTACAGCTGCAGCTTCCTAAGCTGGGGCGGCTGGCAGAACGTGAGAGCCGTTATCAAGCTATACGAGGCGAGACCCGAGCAGCCGAGCACAGGTGACAGGCCCCGGCCGAGGACAGTACGAAGGGGCCGAGGAGTGCGAAAAGAATGCGAAAAAATGCGAGCTCCAGTCTCCGTACCAGCCAGCCAGCCTACCTAGCCAGTAGCCACGTTACCGAGCAGCCGGATGCTCTCCGTACCGACGTACTCCCATCCCACTGGACCCGAAGCAATCAATCACCTTATTTACCCGCCACGACAGCCTGGCTCGCCTGGTAACCCGACACCGACTGATGACGCGACCGACCGGCTCACCCCAGACCGGCGGCCCCGCGTCCAGGAGATCCCATCCCAAGAGCCGGACCGGATGCAAAACCTGCAAGGCTCGCAAGATCAAGGTGAGCTGCCGCCGCTGGCCTGCCGCCGTCTTCATCTTTGACCGCCGACCCGGCCTATATATCCATCGGCGCTGGTTGTGCGGCTGTCCGGCCTGTCCCGGCCTGTCCCTCCTCCGTTGCTTCCCTCTTCCCCTGCCTCTGACGGAGGTGCTCACTACGTTACCTTGACCCACTGCTCACTACTGCCGCCGGCCGACTAACCGACGACCATCAACCGCGTAGTGTGACGAGCAGAAGCCGGCCTGTGGCAACTGTATCAAGCATAATGTCGACTGCGACTTCAGAGCCGTCGCCGAAAGGCAGGGCTCCGGAACACCGACGCCGGGCTCGTCCTCCGACCTGAACATGCAGGATCTGGAGCTGATACACAACTTCACCACCTCGACCTTTTCCACCATGTCCGAGAGCCTGGTCATCCGCGACTTCTACCGCATCAGCCTGGTCCAGATAGGCTTTGCCTGCGACTACATCATGAGGGCCTTGCTGGCCGTCTCGGCCTTGCAGCTCGCCCATTACCGCCCTCACATGCGTGACTACTACCAGTCCCTCGCCATGACGCATCACCAGAAAGCGTCGCGCACCGTCAGTAAGCTCTCCCGCTTGCTCACCGTCTCCTCGTCTCACCGGCCTGGCTACTCACCTTCACGCAGTGGCTCTGATGACGAATGTGGACGCCTCCACCGCCCAGAATCTCTTTCTCTTTTCCGTCCTGACCGTTTTCGTTGCGCTCGCCTCTCCGCGCAAGGAAACCGGCTTCCTTCTCGTAGGCGAAAGTGGCTTCCCCGACTGGATGTTTCTCCTTCAAGGCACCCGCGGCTTCGTCCAGGTCATGGGGGAGGCTGCTATGGGAGGGGTGCTGGCGCCCATCATGAACCATGGCAAAGCTCGGGTAAGGCTCCGAATTCCTTTCCGTGCACCATTTCCCAACTGATTCGCTACCATCTAGTACATATATCGCGCGGACACCCGGGAAAGAAGCTCACCAGCGCATCTGCACCTCGACTACATGCGGACAATGATCGCGCGCCAACAGAGCGACCCGAACCTGGTGCGGGTCTATGACCGGTCCATTGAAGAGCTGCAGCTGTCCTACGCCGCCTTTGACAACCACAACAACAAGGCGCGCGATGTGACGGATGCCTTTGTTTGGATTTTCGAGGTCGCCGAGGACTTGCTGCCACTCTTGCGCGTGCCCACTCAGGAGGCCGTCGCCATCTTCGCCTTCTTTTGTGTGCTCTTCAAGCGGCTCGAGAACCAGTGGTGGCTGCATGGGTGGGCCGACCACTTGATCGAAAAGTCCTACTACCTACTGGACGAAGAACATCGTCTCTGGATTCGTTGGCCCATAGAAGAGATTGGCTGGGTTCCCGCGCACTAACGATGTAAGAGACCTTGTCTTTCTGCTCGCTGTTGGATAATGTGTGCATATTGTACATAGATATACGAACGACCATGCGGCACAGACATGCCAGCACTCATGCTGTATTGCCCCAGCCCCTCCCATACTCACCTCTCCGTGACTAACTCTATTGGCTCTGTCCCTCCTCTCCGCGCTGGATTTCCTCAGGCATGTAGGTTTGCCGACTCACAAAGGCTCCGTTTCGCAACATGAGAGCTTACAGTGCAGGCTGTTCATGCAGGTTCCAGAACCGCTTCGGGACGGAATTCTGCCATCTGGCCAAAGGCCGAACAAAGGAACTTGTTGTCGCGGCTACCCGCTGTTGCCAAACAAACTTGGAGCTGCCCCTGGTTTCGACAATCCGTCGACGAGGGTCGAGCAGGTATATCTAGGATCCCGACGGCCCAAATGTTGGGAGGAAAAGCCAGTGTTACCCAAGCAGTCAGAGTTCAGAGCTGAAGCGAGAACTCTGAAATCTCACTAAGGATCCGCCAGTCTTTTACACTACAAAGTTACCTCCCGTCGAGCTGACATCATGTCGGCTCCATGTCCCCTGGGCCACCCACACAGGTCTCAACATGGAGGCTTCGCGGTCGTCGTGCTTCAGTCCTTCCAGACGAAAGACGACCCGGAGACTGACCCACGGATTCTCTTGATAGAGGAGGATGGTCATGAGACGATGGTGACCGGCATTGTCCAGCCGGGCAAGACCATTCAGCAGTGCGCGAAGGAGGCGATGCAGGCGTGCACCGACACGGCCGGCCTATCGCTCCAGTTCAACGTACGGGCCCTTATTGGGGATTGTGGAAACGGGTGCGACTTCACCTACGTGTTCGCCGAACCCCGAACGGACGCGCTCTTCCAAGGCGCGACCCTAGGTCCGAGTGCCCAGTTTGTCTCGATCAGTGATCACCTTCCGAATGGCAGTATTTGGCTGAGAAGAAGGCTGGCATCTATGGGGCAGATGATCTCCTACTTGAAGACGCGCACCCAGCGGGACCCCGGAGGAGCACTCAGTGGAGATTTTTTTTGGATGGGCAACTTGGAACGTATCAGATGGCAGCCGAAGCAGTCGAACGCGTTGAGCGGGCCTGGAGCCTGGTTCCTAACAGAGGGCAATCCTTGGAAGCCGGAGGACCTGAAGCCAACGGGGGTACCGGGAACCGAACTTTTGTCCCCACCCGAGGAGGATTGGGGGTTCGCCTACGTCTTCATATGTGGCTGGCACAAGGAGTTACAGAGATACGTTATTCTGGTGGGGGAAGAGGGCTCTCAAGAGGGCTCTCAAGAGGGCTCTCAAGAGGGCTCTCAAGAGGGCTCTCTCATGCTCCCCGGGGAGTTTATTTACGAGGGAGAGACGCCCACGGCCGCCATCTGGAGGCTTTTGCAGCGGGCCTGGCGCCCCGATGAATACGAACTCGAAGACTGGATCTTCTGTTCTGACAACGACGGCCGGTTGAACTGCCACGCGCTCGTGAGACTCAGGCAGGACACGCCCTTGGACACCAACATGGAGTGGCGCGATCCAAACGACATGCATCTACCCAGCGAAAGCGAAATAAGCATGAACTTCAACATCCACCTCCTCTGGGTGTTCCAGGACTTCCTGGCCAGCGAGGAGGCCCGGAAGAATGACAGGTTCTTCGTCCCGCTCCCGCAAGCGCCTGTCGCCCACCCGACGACGACGAGGCCGCCCGGCATGTACTACTGGCCCATGTGGCCCGCCGAGCTCCGCGCGCCCTTCAAGTGGGACGGCGTCCCCGGAAATCTTCCGGCCACACCGCCCGCTTCTTCTCCTCCTCCTCCTCCTCCTCCTCCTCCTCCTCCGTTCCCTCCACTGCCACCACCACCACCACCTCCTCCTCCTCCTCCTCCACCTCCCACCACGCCTCCAACACCACCACCACCACCTCCTCCTCCTCCTCCTCCTCCTCCCACCACGCCTCCAACACCACCACCACCACCTCCTCCTCCTCCTCCTCCACCTCCCACCACGCCTCCAACACCACCACCACCACCACCACCACCACCTCCTCCTCCTCCTCCACCTCCCACCACGCCTCCAACACCACCACCACCACCACCACCACCTCCTCCTCCTCCTCCTCCACCTCCCACCACGCCTCCAACACCACCACCACCGCCCCCTCCCCCTCCCCCTCCGCGGCCGACGATCGACGCGGACCCGGCGGCGACGGGGGTGCACCCGCTGTCGGGGAACCTAGCGTGCGCGGGGTGCGGTGCGGACCTGACGCGGGGGCAGCAGCGGGCGCGGGTGCTGCAGTGCGCGACGGGGGAGGGGCGGGCGTGGGAGGACGACGAGGAGGTGCGCGGGGCCTGCGCGGCGTGCCTGCCGCGCCTGCAGCGGGCGGCGGCGGCGGACCAACGCTGCCCCCGCTGCCGGCAGCGGCACCCCCTGCTGCTGCGCGAGGCCCCCCGCCGCCGCTCCCCCTTCCCCGACGTCCCCCTGCACCCCGGCGAGCTCATGGGCGCCGCCTTCGCGTTCGCGCGCGCCGCCAGGCGCAGGTTGGTCGCGCCTGGGCTGGTGGGGGAGGAGGAGGAGGAGGAAGAGGGGCAGGGCGGGGAGGGGACTGCGGGGGAAGGAGGCGGCGAGGGCGGTGCGGGCGGCGCGGGCGGCGAGGGCGGCGAGAGCGGCGAGGGCGGTGCGGGCGGCGCGGGCGGTGCGGCCGGAGGTAGCTAGGATGGATGTGAGACGCAGGGCGGGAAGGGCGACGATAAAGGATATACGATTCCTCGGGGAGGAACGGTGGAGATAAGTGACCTCTTCCTAACCTCCCGTATCCTGATCTATCACTGTGTTCAGCTTAGCATCACAGTCTGGGACCCACCGAGGATGTAAGTCTGCTGTGAAATCTGCTGCTTAATACCTAAACAAGATAATTCAGTTGCCGAACAATGGACTAACCGCCATATCTTGCACCTACGTAGGGACTACTCGTCTCTTTCTTGTCTCAGTGCCTGTAAGTACCTCTTGTCACTTTGTCACTTTGATGTCTCAGTCCAGTTGTTGATTGTTTTTTGTTAGCCTCCAATAGAGGATAAGGTAGATAGTTCAAAAAGAGGGGTTCTAAGAAAGCCATCCCTCGAATTTCGAGCACGTTCGGATATACGGCACCGAGGAAACAGATTTCGCATACATGGAAGTCCAGGATAATACCAAAATCCGACTTACGCGAGCCACCGCCGGCCCTCACGTTTGGGGGGGCCCACGGCATATCCAAGAAAACCCAAGTGACCAATAACGCCATGCGGCGTTATAGACCTACATATCTATCGTATCAAAAGAACCCGAGGGGGGGGCGGGGGGTCTTCGTTGCCACGCCCTTGGGAGACATTTTCCATCCTTCCCCGCTCAGCTCAGACGGTGACCATGGACTGGGCCATGGACTGCTGGCGCTCGAGGGCGTCCTTGGCGGCGACCTCGTCGGCGGCGGCGGCGGCGCGGGCCTTGCGGACGCTGCCGGCGGTCAGGCGGCGGAACTTCTTGCCGGCGAAGAACAGCACGGGCAGGCCGACGGCGGCGGCGGCGCCGATGATGCCGCTGAAGATGCCGAGGAGCTTCTGCGGGCCCAGCTGCTGCAGCCAGACGGTGGCGTTGGACGCGGTGGCGAAGGAGATGATGATGCGCAGGGAGGACACGTTGACGAGGACGGGTCTTTTTTTACCTCTTATCAGCACGACACGACCGTGGTCTTTTTCCCCCACGCAACCAACCAAGAACAGAGGGGGGGGGGGGGGCAAGGGAAGTTTACTCACCCGGCGAGCTGCGGGTAGCTCTCGATGACAAAGGTGTTGACCAGGACGGCGCAGGCCAGCGACCCGGCCAGCGCGAGCACGTTGCCGAAGAGCAGCCAGGCGTAGTGCAGGCGGTGTTGGGCGGCGTAGCCGAAGACGACGGGGCCGACGACGCCGAGCGCGAGCGGCGCCGCCAGGTTCGGCAGCAGGTACTCGGGCTCGCGGCGGCCGCGGCCGAGGCGCCGCGTCAGCCACAGCGAGAGCCGGTCCGCCAGGGGCCCGCCCACCGCGTAGACGAAGGGCGTCGCCAGCACCATCGAGACCACGCTCAGGCCCGTGTACTTGTACGGGATGCTGCGGCCGACGTGTCAGCGGTCGTCGTCGTCCTCCCTCCCTCCACAGCAACAATACGGATAGGCCGGAAGCGCAAGGAAGGGGAGGACACAGATCTCGGAAGAAAGAGACAGACAGAGAGAGAGAGAGACAGACGTACCCGGCAGCCAACAGCGCGAACGACACCGTCTGCCCCGTGCCGGACTGGATGGTCATGAAGGCGCTATTCAGCACGACCGCCCAGAGGACGGCGGGGAAGAAGGTGCTCTTGGCGCAGGCGACGAGGGCCCAGGCGGCCTGCTTCCACTCCCAGGTCGGCGGCGCGACCGCCAGGTTGGTGCGGAGGGTGCGGCGGCCGTAGCGGGCGTGGTCGAGGGTGGCGCGGTCCCGGCCCTCGGCCACGGGCCAGAGTTTCAGCCCGGCTGGTCCCGCGGCGAGTAAGCAAGTGTCTTTCTGTGTGTCTCTCTACTTACTTACATACACACGAGGAGAAAGAAAGAAAGGGAGGCGGGTAGGTAAGTAGGTAAGGTAGGTAGGTACTTTAGTCACGTACCCAGTTCTTCCGGCGACCGGTTCCAGCGCGTCTCCGGCACGAAGGCGACGATGCCCAGCCAGGCCACGAAGCCGCCGATCGACGTGGCCCAGTAGATCCAGCGCCACGAGTACATGGTGGCGATGTAGGGGGCGGCGACGCCGATGGCGACGATGATGGGGCCCTGTTTGTCGCGTTTCGCGGTAAGTACCGGCACGTGCTTCCCCCGCCTACGGTGCTTCCTTCCGTCCGAGGCGGTCATCGGCTTACCTGGCTGGACATGATCATGGACATGGCCTGGTTGCGCTGGTGGATGAACACCAGATCCTGGGCGATGAGGGGCAGCAGGGCCTCGACGGCGCCGGCGCCGAGGCCGTGGACGACGCGGGCCGCGAGGTGGGACTCGAGGCTGCGGCTGCAGCCGGCCCAGAGGCCGCCCGCCCAGGTCAGCGTCGCGGTCAGCAGCAGGACGGGCCGCCGGCCCACCGCGATCGACAGCGGCACCAGGAAGTAGGAGGCCAGCCCGTTGCTCAGCAGCGGGATCGCGGCGAGCAACGAGATCTTGTGGAGGGGGGGCGGCGTCACCCCCGCCGGCACCACGGCCAGGGGATCCAGCCCCGGCGCGCCCGCCAGCTTCGACTTGAAGTCCGTCGACCGCATCACCGCCGCCGCGTCCAGGCCCGAGTACTCGAGCAGGAAGACGGGCAGCAGCGACGCGATCACGAACTCGGCGGCGAGGGAGAGGCCGCCGACTGGGATGTTCTGGTTAGTTTGGGGGGGGGTTCTTGGTTAGAGGCTCTGAGCATCACATCCTATAAGGTAGGCTGTATCTGATGCGATCTGAGAAGATGGCATGGGACTCACAGAAGCAGATGACGCCGATGGCAGTCCATTTCCGCCAAGGGGGGAGGTTCAAAGGATCTGCCGTGTCGTCAGTATCCGGGCCAGCAGAAGGGGGCAGAATCGAGGTCAGTAACCTTTTGGGTCGGGTGTTGGTGTCTATCGTCGTGGTCCCGTCAGTCCAGCTCTCAGTGAAGGTTGGAGGATAGACAACCTACGGGAATCAACCGAAGCCTGCCGTTCTCGTAGAGGTTGGTGCTGCCCACAACCTGGGAGACCTGGCTGTCTTGTGTCTGCGAGCGTGACATGTCCGGCATCTGCGACCCCTGATCGCTGATGTCTTCGAACGTCTCTTCGGTCACTTGCACTTTCTCCTTCCCCTCCTTCTCCGGAGCTGTTGATTCGTGTTGAGACGACATGTTGGACAGGTTCTCTAGTGAGACCTCGGGAACTGTTGCGTGCCGGTCGGTGTCAGCCTGGAAATGGAAAGGCCACTTGGATCCGGCAGTGGTGGTGGCTGGCATGGTGAGATTATCCTAGAGTTTGAGCAAGTTGGATCATTGTGGGATGTCTGGATAACTGAGGTGTAGATGGATGTTGTAAGACCAGCCGTCTATCTATCTGTCTGGAGAAAGGGAAAGCCTGAACTCAAACGGAGATAGTTGCATATATGTAAGCGTAAAGCCACTCCCCTTACACAAGACGCCGTCAAGCCATGGCGCTGAGCGATCCGTCTCATGCTGCACCAGCGGATGATGATGCCTCCCGCCAACGTTGAGCGAGCCAGACTGCCGAGCTACTCCAACTGATCGGAGTGGAAAGGCCATAACGGCAGAAGGATATAGGGTCCCGGATCGCAAGGTCGGCCTTGTGTCTGAACCTTCCCTGGTAGCGGTATCTTCCGCGCAGTGATTGAGGACCTACGAGGCGATGATGGCATCCTCGCGGAATACAAGATTAACCAGACAGTAGCAGACAACCAGTCCGGAGGTGCCCCGGCGCCAATATCTGCACGTAGCTGGCAGATCCCTGGGCTATCGCGGGAAGACGTCGTGTTAGAGGCCCATCGTCAATAGCCGCGAAGGGAAACACGGTGGCGCGCATCGGTTTGATCACCTGTTAATGCTGGTTAGTGGCAAGTTGACTTAAGGGCCAGAATAGGTGGTGATATGGGGAGCGGTATAGACGCGCATTGCCGCCGCGAATGGCCTCCTTCTCGGCCGACGAGCTGTGGCGCTTATCCTCGATCAGTATGCCGTCGTCGTTGTCGTCGTTCTGGGTGGCATTGAACACGAACCAGTAACGATGGCATCATAGTGCCTCGAAGAGCGGTCGATGACTTGCACTGCAAAGCCCTCAGAGCACCCGGTCATCGTGGGATGTACGGTAAGTTAGGTATGCCTCACTGCCAAACGTCAGTGCCGGACCTTCCCATATCACACTGAAAGGGTGATACACTCGCTCCAGACCCGGCCCATCTTGATTTGCTTCTGGGATAAAGCGTTGCCTCAACGTCAACATAGACTACCCCTTTTTCCCAGCCTGCTGCTCCCTTCCCCACACTCTCCCGGCAATTGGGCACAGCAAACCAGATCGAAATGCAATCTGGGTAGCCCAATCACGACCAGGGAGCAATCTGGGCCAAGAGGAAACAAAACAAAGGATCGCCAGTTTAAGTCGTCATAGGGGCGGCCAGAGCAGACCTCTGTGGGCTATCGACCTTTTAGCCTTGTGCATCAGGCTTCACGAGAAAGATGCATGCCATGACCCAAGATGTACGCTCCCCTATCGAGACATGGCAGTCCGGCAGTTCGACACGCGACATCACCCCAGACGGCCATAGACGTAGATGCTATGCTCTGTTCGATTTGAATGTCTAGTATATTTGCCAGGGTTCCGAGCGGCCATGACCCACGGAACCATGCTATCTGGGTCTCTCGTCTTCCGACGCCTTCTGCGCTCTGTTTCCACGTCTCGATCCATCGCCATATTCACCCGTGTCCCATCCGTAAGTCTTCATGCAGCCGCCCGCAAGTCATAGCCAGTCGATGGTCTCATTCCCCTATCAAGGAGCTGCTAGGGACGCTGATCCATCCGCACTGGTGCGAACTACGAACCATTAATCCTGATTCTTGGGGCGTAGAAATATATCATGCTATGCGAGACTTCATCTATGTGTGGTTCCAAATGGCGAACGCACTTTACCCGTGCAGATATTGCGAGATCAAGCTGTCAGCCCCAACGCCAACAACAGTCTGAGGAAACGCGTCTTTCTAAAGGCGCTTGGTTATACTAATGCCGCTTTTTCACGCTTCCGTCGTCGGTCTAGTCACTTCGTGAGTCGAGAAATAGGGTATCATTGGGTCGTGAGGAATCCGCTTATTTGGCGTGCTTGCGGAAGGCAAGGAGATCGGAGAGAGTCGGCAGCGGGCAGCCGTGCTTCAGGAAGTCGTGTTGGATGAGCTCATCCGCCGAAGCGCGACTCTTGACGTCCACGCACAAGCAGACCGACAGGAAAGCCTTGAGCTCTTTGCTCAGCTTCTCGGGCTTCTTGAGACGAGGCGTGCCGTTGGTGGCGATGAGGTAGAGAGCCTTCAGGGGCTCCTCGTTGAGGTACGGCGGCTCGGACTCGATCATTTCGATGGCCATAATACCGAGCGACCAGATATCAACCTTGGGGCCGTATTCTTTCTGTTTCACAACCTCGGGCGCCATCCAGTATGGCGTTCCGACCATGGTAGCTCGCTTGGACTTGGTTTCGGTAAGTTTCGCACAGAATCCGAAATCAGCTGAAGAATATGTTAGTGTCTCTTCACCCCCCCGTCTTGCTGCACCTGGAAAACTTACTGATCTTGACATTGCCTCGAGCGTCCAGAAGAACGTTATCACTCTTGATATCACGGTGAATGATGTTCTGAGAGTGGAGATGCTGGAGTCCACGGCAAGTCTGCAACAATGTTAGAGGTCTGTAGCGTTTACGATCTTCGATTGACTTACCTCAAGACAGATCGTGGAAATCTGCTCCTCGGTGATGATAGGGTTGTTGTCAATGACATCAGTCAAAGCACCACCCTCCATGTACTCCATGACCACCCACAACTCGGCATTGTTGTTCCGGAGGAAAGCGTCGAGGAAGTTCACGATGTTCCGGTGCTTGCTGTCCTTCATAACCATGATCTCGTTGACGATCAGCTCTTTGCGGGGTTGGTGTGCAAGATCCATCTGCTTGATCGCCACCTGAGCCCTGTTGCCAAAGGTGCGAAGGGTCTCGCGAGCCACAGCAGAGATAGCGCCCTCCTTAACCTTGGCTACATAGACAGAGCCCGAAGCACCCTGTCCGATCTTCTTCTGCTTGGCGTAGGACAAGTTGGGATCATCCTTCGAAACGGCTTCAATGAGTTTGGCCATAACCTCCTTCTCCGACATCGTGGACATCCTGACGTCTTGCTTCCTCTCGGTTGCCGGAGGCTTGGCCGTCAGAGCGGCTTCCGCCGCTTTGACGCCATCGTTCTGCTGAGGCTGAGGCTTCGCGGGAACGTTCAAAGGCTTGACAGGCGCAGGGAGGCGGGTCGGGGACTGAGCCTGGTTTTGCCTAGGCTGCGAGGATCCATTGGTAGCTTTTTCCTGCTGGTAACGCGAGGAAGAAGATTGTTGCGGCTGACGCTGCGCGGACTGGCTGGACTGCTGTTGGTCACGCACGCTGTGTACAGAGCCCGAGCTCTGCTGCTGCGTTAGAGGCGGACGAGACGACGATCCCGAAGAGCTGGGCGCAGGCGGAGCCGGACGCTGTGCACGAAGTCCATTGGCCTGCGCATTGGAGGATTTTGGCGCGGGGGGAGCTGCGCGAGAAGGGTTGTATCGATCCGCTTGGGAAGGCGATGCCCCGTATCCTCCGCCTCCACCAATCTCTTGCTGGGCCATCGGTACCTTTTTCTGAGGGATCGAAGCATTGTAGGCCTCTTGTTCGCGTCGGGCCTGCTCTTCGATCTCCCGCTGCCTCTGCATTTGCTGCATTTGCTGCTTCTGGCGCTGCTCTTCTCTCGCTTGGTCCGGCGAGACATAGTTCGGCGCCATGTTTTGCATCTGCTGGCGCTGTTGCATCGCGTTCTCAGGGGGAGTCGGCCGCCTCGGTGCAGCAGCCTGCTGCGCGGGGTAGCCTGGCCTCTGCTGCTGGGATGGAGGCAAAGGTCGCGGCGGCGCCACGGATGCGCCGCTGCCGTAAGCGAGTTGCTTGTTAGCCTGCGCGCCGGGAGGCGGCGTGGGCGTGAGGCCCGAGTACTGCTGAGGGTTGTCGGCCCGCTTGGTAAGGTCCGAGTAGAAATCGAGGACTTCGAAGACTGCCTGGGGGTTGCGCTCGTAGTCTTCTTTAGTGATAGCAGAGGAGTTCAACAACTTGGACCACTCGGGAGGTAGTCCTACAAATTGTCCGGTCTGGGGGTCAAAGCCAACATGTACGGCGTGGGAGAAGTTCGTGGGGTTACTCACTCCCCCCATAGTAGGGCATCGCCCGTAGAGAAGATCGATCCAGTCGTAGAGGTCATCGTCGCTTTTCACCCGGATGTGTAAGGTTTTAATCGAACCGTCGTCGTCGCCAGGGCTATTGGAACTGCCGTTTGCATGTCTCTTGATCTCGAATATGGTACCTGCGGCCTCGACTCTTCCGACGTTAACAACGTCCTTAAGATAGAGGGTATAGGACACTTTGCCGCCCTCCTGCTTGTGGAAATCCAGGGTTTCTTTTCGTAGGCTCAAGTACTTCTGCTTCCACGGTTGGATGAAGTTTCGGCTCTCCTTCACCTGGGCCCAGCCTTCCTTGATGACGGCGACGCCGCCCATACCGTCGGTTTGGTTAGATCGCTCGCGGGCTAGCGGAAGGGAAATGGTCGATCCGGTGTACGTGGACGTGGCGGTGCGCTGTATGGGCGAGATGACCATATTGGACATGCTTCCGGGGAGGTTGCTTCCTGGTAAGTTGGTATTAGGAGTTAGATTAAGTCGGGGGCGGTTGTCTGCCGGGGGTCGTGGTGCCGGACCTGGATTCATGAACTGGCCTTGGGAGTAGAGACTGTCGGGGTTCGCCATGGTCAGCAATGATGTCCGTGAAGAGGTTCTGGTAGAGCCAGGGTGTTCGAAGATTGGAAGTGTCGAAGGCTCGAGCATCGAGGCGCGTCCAGCAGAATAGTGCGGGCGTAAGGTAGCTCTCTCGCTTCGCACGCCAACAGCCAACGGGCCAATTCAGGGGAAGGAGCCTAAGCTGACGGCGTCCATGGAGCGGAGCCTAGCGTCGGGGCGGGCTTGGACGTGGGTGAGAAGGGGAACAAAAGAACATACCTATTCGGAGCTGCCATGGTGACGAGCCGTGTATATTACAAGTAGGAGAGGATTGTCTCTGATCCCTCGTGATCGCCTCGGGGGAAGGACTCGGTGGGAGAAAGGCTGCTGGCAGTCGACGCTTTGTTTGGGAAATCAAAGCCCCTAGGACACCGCTTTATTAGTGCTGGGTGCTCCTTTAAACTGGGTTTAAACTCGGGGCGGCGGTTGAGGGGTCAAGGCGGAACGGCCCCCAAAGCAAAGGCGAGGCAACGTACGGAATGCGGCTAACCAGTCCAGCTTGATGGGAAAACAGATGCACCATTAGATGTGGGAGACGGAACTCGACCAGACCAACAGTGAGCGTCGAAGCGCGATCGCAGGCGCGCAGGGTCGGAGAGGAAGAGAGGGAGGAGAAGAAGTGAGGGAGGTGACAGGAAGACAGGTTTACAAGCAAGCAAGCTGGAGCGCGCTCAGGGCTCAGGTTGGACCCGGGGTGGAAGGGTGGAAGGGTTGGAAGAGTGGTTCAAAGGAGCAGCTCGACCAGCGGGGAAGAAAGGAACAAACGATCGGGTCAAGCTCGCATCCGAAACCGTGAGGGGCCTTTAGGCATGAACCAGGGCGGGCTTGGGGCTGCGACGTCGAAAGAGGAGCCGGGAAAGCTTTACAGCCCTGTAGCGGTGGTGGTGGTCGTCGCCGGGCTGTTGTGGTGTTTGCAGGTATGGAAGTTAGTGTCACGACCCGCGGTGGAAGTGTGTGCAGTCTGGCAGTCTGGCAGTGTGAAGCTGGAAGTGTGTGTTGTTCTGGAGCTCTACTATTCGCGCTGTACCCCTTCGGCTATTGGCGCTGTAGGTCAGAAATCGGTTCTAGTGAGCTCCGGTCCTTATACAATTCTAGTGACACCTGCAGCTTTTTAATACTGCTATATAACTTTATTACCTGCATTAAAATTAGCGTTAATAATGCTTAGACTATTAACGTTTTTTTAATAAGTTTTAAAGCTTAAATAACGTTAATTACTATAATAAAAACATGTTTTTTAATTTTCTTAATTAAATAAAAGCTTTTATATACTTGATTAAAATTACTTATTAAGTTTATAATAATTAAACTAGTTTTTTTTTATTTTTTTTTTAACTTTTTTTAAATTATTACGGTTATCTTAGTTTTTAATACTGTTTTTATTTCAATTATAACTATTATAAAAACTTTTAAAGCTACATTATTAATATAATTTAAGTTTTTAATAATTATATTATAATAAAAACTTAACTTTATTACTTTTAGTTTATTTATTTGTTATATTAATTTTATTTATAAATAAATAATATACGTATATAAGAGGGGTTTTTACATATAAACGCTTAAATAAATAAAACATAAATTAAATAAAAAGACAAAAAAATAGCATTAAGCTATTAGCTATAACATAAGCTGCAGTTTTTCTTTTTCCCTTTTTTTATTCTTAAATATTACTTATTTAAGTACCAATTTATTATTATTATTATAACTTTTTATTTATATTTAATTTTTTTATTTTTTAATAATTTGCTTTACGTTATAATAATAATGTTTATAACTAATTAAAACATTAAAACATTAAATAATATAAATTAATAAAAAGTAAACTTAGCTAAAAGCGGTTTAAAGGTTTTAAATGTTTAAACTTATAATAAAAGTAAATAATCCGTATATAAATTATTTAAAAAGTTAAAGGGAAGAAAGGGGCGGAGGGGGGGGGGGAGGGGGGGGGGGGGGAAGGGGGGGTTAGTTGTTAATAGAATGAAAAGGCAAACGAATAAAGCTTTAATTGTATAAGAAAATGTATAGGCGCTAGAGCTTGCTAAGGTCTGAAGACTGGCGGTGGGCCAGGTTACTAAGCACAGATTTCCGACCTACAGCGCCAATAGCCAAAAGGGTACAGCGCCAATAGTAGAGCTCTTGTTCTGGTGTGTCGTGTCAGTATCAGACGGAGGCAGGCCGTGGACAGCGGACAGCGGACGGGCGGGCGGTTGATCGGTTGGTTGGTTGGTCGGTCGTGGTGGCAGGTAACAGGTTGTCTGCTCGTGCTTGTTGGCGGTTGCGGTACAGTGCAGCGGTGCCCTGGGCGCAATGGTGCAGTGCAGAGCACAAATTAACCTAGCCGTGGGAGATTGTGTGTGTGGAGGGATGGCATGGATGGCTCGATAAGAGGGGGGTAGGGGTGTCAGGGGTGTTCAGGGAGTCGTGGGAGTCTTGGGAGTCTGCGCGACCGCTGAGGGGACACGAGGGGCCGCACTCGCCGTATTGGCTGGCATTCGCATCAACGCAAGGATAGCCCAGGCAAGCCAGGAGTCCAGCACTGCGGACGCATCTCACTGGATTGCCTAGTCGCCACGCAGGGTAGGCGCCGCCTAACCAGAGGCCTCGGGCCACCCCTATTTCCCTATTTGCCTCTCGGCACGCCGGCCTCCACCACGTTGGTAACATGCAAGTAACGGAGCCCTACCGTACTTATAGACGTTTCCATTGCATACTTCACCTACCTACCTTACCTATTTCACTTGTGAGCAACATGTTGGCCACTCCAAAGTACATCTATCCTCTCCGAATCACAGTTCGAGTTTTGGTGACTACTTAAGTAAGTAGGCATACGCATGATGAGACATCGACTTATACTGGCAGCATTGACGAACAAGAGTTATTACAGTGGTTACCCTAGATACTGCATATGATTCGGGCAGGCCTCCAATATGCAGTTTCTAGAATCTATGCAGTTTCTGGAAAACACGTGACCGCACACGGTATGGGCCAGCTGCGCCACCCATACAATTTTGCCGTGAAATGAAGCTTTTCACCACAACAATAGCAGCACTATGGCCGCCCAACAACAGTTGACTGTCTCTCTCGTCTGTATGTGAAGCTCAAAAACCGCTCTTTTGACCTGCTTCGCGGGTTTTTCTGGTGTTGCAGTTGCTAACTGGCTGCAGGCGTGACTCCAGACTATGGTCCCGAAGGCCCCGAATCTGCTTCTTTCGAGCCCCAGGCCACCTATGACCTAGTTCTGCGCCGCCCTTCCGACCCTAGCAAGCCACTGGGCATCGCTTTGACTGCAAAAGGAGTCCATTATGGGTGGATTCGGGAAAAGAGCCGTCCTCTCGTGGAGGCTCTGGTACAACAAGGGGTGGCCAAGGTCACAATCACGAAGCTTGGCAAGCGGTGGACTTCCCAGCAACGGGGAACGGAGAAGACGTGGAGGGAGGGTTCTGGCCTTGTATTTACTGCGGTTTGAACCACTTGGTCAAATCTGCCTGTTCTGCGTTGCTGGCGATAGCACTGCTCAAGGAGCTTCGCATCTTCCGAAGCGAGGCTAGGTCTTTGCTATCAAAGGTCTCGTTGACCTCCGCTAGTGACAGCAAGTTCATCAAGCCAACCAACCCTTCTTTTGGAGATATGACCTCCGGTAGCTTCTGGTGTTTCTCGTGATCTATTTCTTCGGCATCCCTGCAGTCTGCTTCCTTGAAATAGTCGTCAATAACCTGTTCAAGCACTCCCTCGCTAGTTGTGGGCTCGCCAGGGGGGAGGTTTTCGTCTTCCGGGTTCAAGAATTGGTCAATTGACATTCGGTCTTTGACGTGGGCTGTAGCCTTGCTATACAGCTCCTGTAGGTCCCTTGGCACCTGTTGTGACGGTCCTTGGGTCTGTATCTCCTCCCCAAGCAGTGTTGATTTGCGCCAGCAATTGTGTATAGTCGACGCCTCCAAGGTGTTGTAGTAGTGCTCAGCAACCCACGCCATCGTAATTCGTAGGTGCATAGCATCGGTAGGGTCAGCAGTAGGGTCTGTATCCAATAGCTTGCAAGTCCAGACCAGAAACGACCTCCTATAGTATGCCTTGAAAGTGCGAATGATACCCATATCGCATGGTTGATAGACTGAAGTCACATTGGCGGGGAAGAAATCCACGGTGATATTGCTGGGAGGGGGCGCCATAGCCAGACCGCAGTAATGGGAGGAAAAGCCGTCAAGCAAAAGAAGCACCTTCTGGCCGGGCTTGGTCCTTTGAATATGGCTGTAGAAGGATCGAAACCACTCTGCCATAATAACGCCGGTAAACCATGCCTTCTTGTTGTGACGCCATACAAGGTTGTGCCCTTGCCAGTTGAAGTTGCGCAAAGCGTGCGGGTTGGCTGCCTTGCCAACAACCCAGAGAGTGAAGCGGTCTGTGCCTGTATCGTTGTTGGTGCACCCTACAGATATCCGGGTTTTATCCAACTTGCGGCCAGGGCGCTGTTCGGTAGCAAGGCCGGAGGAGGCGGTCCTTCGCCAATATAGACCAGTTTGATCCATATTGTAGCGGTTGCCAACAGGAGTCTCAGCTACTAACCTCCGAAGCTGCTCCATCTTGGCCTTGGTTGCGGGCAAATGGAGAGCGTCTTCGGCAGAGGAGCGCTCCCCATACATAACCCGGTGCTTGATATGATACCGGTTTTGGAATAGGGACACCCACTTGCGGCCGAAGGCGGGAGGGTTGACGGGAGGGAGGTTGTTGCGTGCTTGCGGGTGTTGAAGCCAGATTTCTTGCGCCTTGTGCATCAACACCTCTCTGGAAGTGGCAAGCCCGCGCACCTCCATCCCAATTTGCCATCGTTTCAGCAGTGTCTCAAGCACAGGCCATTGTGCCTGCGAAACGCGACGCTGCTGTAAACCGGGGGAGTCCTTGGAGATAGTTGGGAGGTTGTTGGCAGAGAGGTAACGAGAGACTTGGGACTGTGTCAAAGGGAAGCCATATGTGCGCTGGAACCATTCTATGCACCTCGCTTGAGACGGCTTAGGGCGTGTAGATTCGAAATAGCGGCGTAACGCAGCGCGCTGTTCAATGGAGGCTCGATTCGCTTGCTGGGGAGGCATTTCGTTGTTGTTGTTGGTTGGTTGGTAACGGAGGTTGGAGATAGGGGGGGCGGCGGCGTTGTTGTTGGAGGTTAGGTTTGGCTGGCCTAGGCCGTTCAAAGAAAGGTGCAAAAACAGTGTTTTGGAAGGTGTAGGGGCCGGCTTGGGTGCCCTAGAAACAATAGATTAGGGCAGTTGCAGTGGTTGGGGCGCTGTTGGGGCCGAATTGACGATAAAAAATCAAGGGGCAAACGGTCCGCTACACCAAAAACTAACCCCTGCAACTGCATATATTCAAAAAGTGTATGCAGTATGCAGTTTATGCAGTTTCTGGCAAATTTCCCATACAAAAAGATTCGGGACCTAAATAAATATGCAGTAACCCTGGTTTATGCAGTATGGGGTGTATGCAGTAACTAGGGTAACCACTGTAGCTGCACCTTGGCACCGCGGATTTCCCATGCAGATGCATTGCATTAGCCTCTGTTTCTTTGGACGAGAGGTGTTTTAATCCGTGTCTTGCCTCGGGCTCCTGTGACATGCAAGGCTGTCAGCTGTTCAATGCTGCTGCTGTCGGAGGGCGAGGGAGGCAGCCAATATCGCGTCGAGTACTTACAACTTAAGATCGACGGTAACAGCAAATCGGCAAAACTTCCACGAACTGCAACTCTTCCAGAGATCGAGGTCCAGTCCAAGAAAAGCTCTTCAGGGTCTCGAGGATGATCAGTAACGATCTGCAGCTCTACCATTGCATCCCTCGCAAGCCGCGCTCATCAATAGAACGGCGCTTCTGGTCTGGGAGACCGCCGGCCGCTACTTGTATCAGACCAGTCAGACCAGTCTACCAGTCGCCCAGTGCACTACAGACCGCTCCAGAGGCGAAAAGCACCGTCGCAACGCCTCAGTTGCCCCGCAAAGAAGGGGTGAGTTCTCGGATATCGAGTGTATGGGCACCAGTCTGGCAGTCCTGTTGGAGTTTGAAGGTTCTCTACGAGCATCTTTTGCGATGCAGAAAAGAGAGAGGACTGGCTGATGGGCAGATCCAGGTAACAAGTAGGTACAGGTAAAAGAGGTGACGGTAACGGCAACGGTAACAGATACCGACGTCGTGGATGCGCCAACTCCAGCAGGTTTGCCAGGCTTTCCACCACGGCCGTTTCAAGTAGGTAGAACCTGGCCGGGCTGCACAGCAACCTCAGCTGACTTTTCGGTGATCGCAGCCGCACCTTTGCTCGGGCTTTGACGTAGCAGGGCATACCAGCGAATCAAGAATTCGCTGGCTTCGAGAACCCAGCCTTCGACAAACAGACTGTGTGCCAAGGGCTGACAGCAGGTGGGAGATCGACGTTGAAACAGACGAACAGACATCTGACCCAGCGGCGCATCTGTTTTCAGTCTGCGGATCTGTCGCAGACTTCAGGGCAGTTCAGGCCTGTCCAGGGTCTGTCTAGGGCCCGCGGCATGGCTTTCCATTGGTGGATGCACTTCGAGAACAGCCACTAACCTTGCTAACCAGTGATCACCGGCTGCTACTTCCAAGGCATATCTGGGGTGGCCCGCTGGTTGCATGCGCACAAACTGTCAACCGAGGCTGTCCGCAACAGCAACGTTCATCGGTCCTCCTTCACGTGGATGGAGATGTACACCGTAGACGCCTTGAACCTTGTATTGTTCGAAGGTCATCCGAACTACACCACGTTGTCTCCGCGTAGGCATGTGCTCGTTCTGTGCTTTTTTTAAGTGGCGAGAGCTGGAGAAAACCTGGGTCACCGGTAGCCTTTTAAACCTCAAACCCGGGCCGGGAGGTGGTGGACAGAGAAGGCGCTGCTGGGATTTGTTCAACGGCTCGCGGCCTGTAATAGAAGAAAGTCGAACGCAATCTCTCAGAAGCGTCTATCTGATGTGCCATGGCCGAGTCATTAGAGAGAAAGGGTGAACCAAATGTTCTCCGCGCTGTTAGATTACCTATCTACTTGAATTGTGGACTAAAACATGGGATTGCTCAGAAATGGACTACTAGAAGATCCACCCTTCGTTGCCTTTTTTCGCTGCGCTTAAAAGGCGCTAATAATTAAAACACGCTAATATTTGAAACGCTACCCCACTTTAGTAAGGTTATAATAATATGCCTTGCTAAATATTAATAGCTTACGATAGCACGAAGCAAAACGTATTAACTAACATTTGGTATACTAAAAAAAAACGACTAAGTGGTTACGCGCCACTATTTAAATGCGATTTAATTAGTAATAAAACATTGCAGCCGTGTTATAAGTGTTATATGCGTTGCTTTTCTTATATAACATTTCGGGTGCGTTGCGGTGCGGTAGCCTTGCTTAAGCATTTGCAGCGCGTATAACACCTGTAACATGATTATAATGTTTTGTCATTGATTAAATAGCATTCGAATAGTGGCGCGTAACCTATTGTTATTTTTTTCCCGGTATACCAAATGTTGTTGCGGCGTTTTGTTTCATACTGTTTTTTCCGACTATAGAAATATTAGGGCTATAGTGGTGTGCATTGCAAAATAATAACTAGTGGGGTAACGTTCCGATTATTGGTGTGTTCCGATTATTGGCGCTTTCTGAGCGCAGCGAAGAAGGGCAACGAAGGGTGGATCTTCTAGTATTGCTCTTCGCAGCAACAGCTCTTCCTCATTCTCCTACCCCTTATTTGTCATCGAATAGCTTGTCGATTGTAGTCCTTATTCGAGCATGTGCGTCACTTGGTCACCCAGTGTTCATCTATATCTCGAAGATCTTTTATAGAACGCGCCTGGGTGGTTCTGCTAGACGTGCTTTCAAGTGACAACGGCAACCCTCTAAGTGGCTTGCTATCGTAGACCAATCCGATCCCCAAAACCTGAAAATTACACGCGAGTACATTCCTCGGCTTAATGGAATGCGAGATATCAAATCCAACACTACGCTTTACTGGGTTTGTATCGCCAAAGAGCGAGGCACGCATACGCGTTAGTTTGTACAATCTCAAACTTTCGCTAGATGCATACCCCGGCTAGAACAATTCGGTAGACCTCCCGACCCCTCCATTGGCGAGATTGGCTGCATTGCCCCTCTCTACCCGTTCTTGCACCCTTCTGGGACAGGGGTCCAATGCAACAACCAGCTCCACTAAAAAATTCTTATCGACAAGGCAGCTTTTCCAGAGCCAACAGATTCCAGAGAGGATTCCAAAAGGTTTGGGCGATAACTTCCTCAGCACTGCCAGTTCGAATTCACCAGACCTGTATTCTCCGGAAAGTATGGGGTCCCAAAGGTCCGGTCGCAGCTCTTCGCTGTCTACGAAGACCGGCAACAAAATTCACCGTCAGTCGCTATACGTGAAGCAGAAAAGAGAGAACGAGAAGGAGAAGCGCGAGAGCCGCTTTCGTCGAAAAAAAGAAGAGGACCAAGATCCCGAATTGCGCAGACAGCGACGCGAAAAAAACCAGCCAGATTCTATCGACAAGAAGCGAGTCTGGGACGATGTCGACGACGATAGTCTGGGAGCGAATGTAGACATGGAGCAGTTGCTCAAGAGACGGCGCATACAACAAGAAGAGGCCGAAGAGCGCAATGCTACGGAGGCAGCCCAGGGCGATGAGGAGGATGCTGAAGGGGCTGGTGACGACGTGGACAGCATGCTGGGCTCAGACGACGACGAAGCAGATTCCGACGAAGAGGCAGCTTCTAAAGCCCACGCGAGGCAAGTGATGCGACAAGACAGTCTCGCCCCCTCCACCACTTCCACGAATCTCGACCTCAATCCAGAATCGCTCATTGCGAAATTTCCTTCCTTATTCTCCGACGATCGGCCTGCCGAGCCCAAGGTTTTGGTTACGACCACCCTCAACGCGACGATACATAAAGAGACCCAGCTACTGTGCACCCTTTTCCCCCATTCCACCTATATCCCTCGGTCGGCACACAAATACGGGCACAAGTACAGCGTGCGAGAGATCTGTAAATATGCCACGAACAGGGGCTACAGTTCTGTCATAGTTGTTCGCGAGGATCAGAAGGTGCCGGTGGGCTTAGACATCGTCCATCTGCCGGAGGGGCCGACATTCCACTTTACCATCTCTAATTGGGTTGAGGGCAAGAAGCTTCCGGGTCACGGGAACCCGACCAACCACTACCCCGAACTCCTGCTCAATAACTTCAAGACGCCCTTGGGTGTTTTGACGGCTAGGCTGTTCCAGACACTGTGGCCCAAAACTCCGGAGTTCGAAGGTCGCCAGGTAGTCACGCTGCACCACCAGCGCAACTATATCTTCGTACGGAGGCATCGTTATGTCTTCAGGGATAAGAGAGCTACGGAGAAGAGCGTTGTGGGTGCTGACGGCAAGGAGATGAAGGGCGTAGAAAGCATTCGGACAGGTAAGTTGCTGCTCCAAACTGTTACCGTCGACTAGGCTGACGTTTTGCAGGTCTCCAAGAGCTGGGGCCAAGATTCACCCTGAAGTTAAGACGCATAGATAAGGGAATAGGCCGAGCTGGCAGTGAGGGTGACGATGCAGTACAGTGGGAGTGGAAGGCGAAGATGGAGAAGCAGCGGACGAGATTTTACCTCTAGCTGGTAATCAGACTCGTCGCGGTCGACGCACAGTTCGTAGTGGACATTATACCCAATCACTGACACGGAACGCTCCAGGTTTCGCTAACAACGTCAATGTCTACCTGCTTTGCCAGCCCGTTGGCGCTCTTGATGTGAAAGTTCAGTAGCCATTCAATGTTAGGCCTGCACTGGCAATACTGTCGACGAACCGCTGCCTCCCGAGCCGTCCACCGAACTATCGCACTACAGCAAACGCAGACGCTCCCGTAAGAGGTCAGTTCCGCTCAAGAACGCCGTCAGCCCAGTATACGCGATCACAGTGCCATAACCGCTTTCATGGCCTCTAAAGACTTGCAGCTGCCATCGTTTGCCTCTGATAAGCGCATTGCTTGGAGAGACGGAGATGATGTTCCCAAGTTCTTAAAGATGACCTTATACCGTTGGTAGGTCAGCATGGTTGTACTTTCGCTCTCTCCCTTCTGGAAGACTTCTCTGAAACGAAGAGTATGGACGGCGGCGATCGCTCACGGAATATCACGGCTTCATATGACGTTACAAGCAGCTAAGAACAGCCACGCATCCTTCCATTGCCCGAATTGTTGTAAGGCTAACTCGGCGAAGAACGTTTGAGGCTGGGGTTCGTCGTATGACAAGAGTCTCTGCCGAATGTGAGATACCCCGTCTTTTGCCATGGCCAGCTTGGGATTTGGTGGTCCTACGATAGACGAATGAGTCTGCGGTCCCATCCAATTCCCATCTCATCTGAAACTTAGGGACAGCTTATACTATTGAGGATGCTCTTACAAATACTTCAGGAGTTGCACCCATTAGGTCTCCTGGTCCCGGGCGTCCGTTATGAACAAGGCAAGCGGAAAACCCGCCGGCGTCGACTTTTACATCCGCAAGATTCGCCTCGTACCCAATCTGGGTCCCTAGAAGATGCAAGATGGGTTGCGAAGGTAGCGGAAAAGCGCATACCCATTGATACCAGTCCGACAGTCCAAGCCCGAGCCCGAATGAGCTCGGGGTTTGGGGTGGTGTTGGGTAAAGGGGCAGAGGCTTAACGAGAAGTTGACACAAATTACCTTTCTCATGTGTAGGGAAACTTCACTTCACTCAGCAATGTTTTGACATTCGTTTAAAGCAATCTCCAACCAAAAGCCTATGACCCTTCGCTGGCGGCTCGTTCATTTAGCATCAACCAGAGCCATCAAGTTGAAGTTCAAATTATCCCCCTGAATCAGGGCCTGTGCCATCATGCCACGAACAATGTCTAGACACTTATTGGACAGGACGTCCTCCTCGATCCCGAGACCTCCCAAGTCAATGGGCCTCTTTCGGTCTCCATCAAGGAGATACAAGTGCCCGTTCTGATGAGATTTGACAAAGCAAAAGTAGTGGAACTCGACCTCATCTTCCGCATCTGGCGCTTCCGTATCACCTTCGCTCGCGACTGAATTATAGGCATCCTCTAGCGGCTTGCTGTTTTCTAACGCCGCGGCTCGCTCTGCTGGCTGAAGGGGTATGCATTCCTGAAGAAGGTGAGCGAGGGTGGTCCCAGGTTCTACGATAGGCAGGTCGAGTCAGTTTGTGAGTAGCCCAAAATCTGTTTGCAAGTGATAGGAAGCAGGCCCCGTACCTATACGTCCCCGGGCCTCACCATTGCAGACAGCATGTAAGAGAGCGTATAGTCCACATGCATTGTGGATGGTCTGCTCGAAGTAGACAACGGGCTCGTGCTCTCCGGACCCGGTATATGGTACCGCGGTAGCGTCCTCGGTTGCGAAGAGCTTCCCGTACGCTTCTGGACATACCAAGACCAGTGCATGAGCCGGACGTGGTACGAATGCTAGAAGATTTGGATTATTGATGGAATAGACGTCTTGGAAACATAGTGTCGTGGAGACGCCCAGCCTGTGGAGTAATTTGGTGAAGACCTCAGGATTAGATTCCAGAGGGATGAAGTGCTTGAGTGGTCGTGAAGGTCCCGGAGCCGGCCCTGTCCTCGACTCCATGTTACATATGGATATGGTCTGTTCTCAGTGTAGAGGTGGCCGAAGCCCTCACCTACTGGTGGTTGGTTGTTGCTATTGTCTTCGGCAATGCATTCCTGATAATTCTCACGTCTAATCCCGTAAGAATACCGCACGTTTGATGCAGTGCTGGATCAGATGGGCTTTACTGAAGATAATCTGCTAGTCTGGTGGAGTGGGAAGCTGTTAGCCAACTGGAAAGACGTCGTGGGCGTGAAAGGGAGGTGGCCTTGATCAGCGGGATAGCGGGATTGCGGCGCCTCCAGGGCTGCCCGCCCAGGGAGAAACGGAGGTTACGGCAGAGGTTCCGGGCTCCGCAAAGAGGGCTGCTGACTAAAATACCGGGTGGCCAGTGGCTGCTCAGTGCTGGCCGGGTAGGCTGGTTGCAACCGTTGCCCAAACCGACCCGCCACGTCGAGATCCACTGCCGCCTATCGCGACGGGCATTTGTTCCTATGACATATGCGGGTGACCTGCCTGACTCTGGTCCCGCGCTTCGATTGACATTACCGTCCGGAGTCATGGGGTGAAATTCATATTGGACAAGACTCTACCGAAAGCAGGGACGACCAGTATCTCTCTGCTTCAGCCGCGATTCTCTCGGGGCCGACCACCCCCTTTCGCTCCTAGATGTGTTCCTAAATTCGTACCGAAGCGTCGAATTTGAACAGCCCAAGTTGTTTCTCGAACAATCAAAACCTTTGGAACACCATGGATCGCTTGCGAGCCCTCTTTCAGAAGAGGGAAGACGAGCAGGAGTATGAGCCCTTGAATGAAGAAGAATCGGGGTTTCTTCCCGAAAATCACGATGAAAACCTCCCACCATTCTCGTTGGTCGAATATGGCATCTTCGCTCTATTGGGTGTTGCGATGCTCT
Source organism: Xylariomycetidae sp. FL0641 (assembly GCA_022376655.1). NCBI lineage: Eukaryota > Fungi > Ascomycota > Sordariomycetes > Xylariomycetidae sp. FL0641. The sequence continues at coordinate 158,891 of JAJJKE010000005.1, forward strand.
GGGCATGGTACGTTTTGACCCAGGCCGATATCTCCCCCATATGAGATGCTGAACTCTGTAGGAACATGTTCCTTGCCGCAGCACCGTATTTCCAGCTTCGTTTCCACACCGATGAGTGGGTTCTCGAGAACTTCCAGCCCGCTATCCTCTCCGTGTCCACGCTCACGAACCTCCTGGCCATGCTTGTCCTGACAAACATACAATACTCAGCCTCTTATCCTTTCCGAATCAATCTCGCCCTCTACTTGAACATTGCCGTGTTTGCCCTTTTGACCCTGTCAACTGCGACATTCCTCGATTCCTCTCCGACAGCATACTTGGTATTCACGTTATGCATGGTGGCGCTGACGGCGTGGGCTGCCGGGTTGATTCAAAACGGCGCCTTTGCATTTGCTGCGAGCTTCGGAAGGCCTGAATATATGCAAGCCATCATGGCTGGCCAGGGAGTTGCTGGTGTGCTACCCTCGCTTGTTCAAGTGGTTACTGTTCTGGTCGCTCCCCCTTCAGACGCAGGGGCGAGGGCAGAGGAGGCCATTCCAGAGAAGGGAACGGCTGCGTTCATCTACTTCCTCACTGCTGTGATCATCTCAGCTGTGGCGATCGTAGGCTTCATCCCGCTCGCTCGACGCCACGATCGAATCATCGAGAACCGAATGACGGAGCAGATGGCATCGTCCATGACGAGCATCGAGCAAGCGGAGCGCGCAGCACGCAAAGTCGTCGGCATGGCAACGTTGTTCAGGAAATTGCACTGGCTCGCCGGCGGCGTGTTCATGTGCTTTGCGATTACTATGTTCTTCCCGGTCTTTACACCGAAGATCCTGTCGGTGACGCCTCCCGAGGAAGCGAGCACTCTGTTGCAGCCTGCAGCTTTCATCCCGCTGGGGTTCTTCTTCTGGAACCTTGGAGATCTTGGTGGCCGGGCAAGTTCCCTCTACTTGCCCTATCAGAAGCGACCTGGGGCGCTGTTCGGCATCAGCATCGCGCGGTTGGTATTCCTACCACTGTATGCAATGTGCAATATCCACGGCCAAGGGGCTGTCATCAATAGCGACATTTTCTATCTGGTGGTCGTCCAGTTCCTTTTCGGATTGACGAATGGTTGGGTCGCTTCAAATTGCATGATGGCTGCTGCCGATTGGGTAGAAGAGGGTGAGCGAGAGGCTTCCGGAGGGTTCATGGGGCTTTGCCTTGTCGCTGGTCTGGCATTTGGCAGTCTGCTGAGTTTCACTGCTGCTGGGATATGAAGACGTCTCGCAAGAGGAGACGTATGGTTCCTATAGAATTCACCTTGGGTTCGCATGGGCTGGGGGGTTCTCGGACTGATTGCTCAACTTACGCGCTAGACGGCGACGAAGACGAGCCCTTGCTTTGCGTAACCGCTGTCGCGCAGGAATATATAATTCACAACCCAAACAACTACCTCCTTACACCTCCTGATCGTCTCTAACCTCCAAGTACGTGATACAGGCTTGTCCGACACAGCTAAAGCGGTTCTGATGCATTCCCTTGATGTACCCAAAGCGGTTTACGCACCACAGCAGAGCCTTCTGCCTCTTCCTATATGCCAATCCTACCACCCGAGGTGGCACTGTATGGATGCGACAGACGCACCTTACATAGGTACCTACCTACCTCCTACCTACCTCAGGTGGGTGGGTTAAGTACCTATAGGTAGCAAGTATCTGCTACTCCAACAAGTCTCCAACACGAGCTAAGGTACCTAAGGTAGCTAACAGCAAGAGAAAACCTTGAGCGCAAGTGCGCGACGGTCACTTGACCTAGCTTGAGAAGGGTAGGTACGAGATCCAACAGGAACCTGGAATCCATTAGCCTGAATTGGCTCTGCTCTGTGCCCTCGTTGGTAACGCATTGCTTTGTTGCTCCGCTTAGGGGATATCTGGTCATTAAAGGACGAATGCAGCTTGCAATCTCCTCCATCTGCGGAAACATCGGAAGTTGAGACTTGAGACTCACCTGGCACAGGACTCGAGCTCGAGACCTGGAAGGCGCGAAAACGGGTCCGGTCCGCCTCGTTTGTTGGCCCGCTTCTGGACCTTCTAGAATCTGGACTTACAACGCCCCGGACGAGCACCGCCTACCTATTACCATCTACCTAAGTAGGTACTTCACCGTGCTTACCTCCCAGTTCCCAACTGTATAACCCATCCCCGGCCTTGGAACGTACCTACACCAGGTACAGCCACAACTGGTCCCTCTACTCTACCTTAGGACACGACAGATGTAGGGGTTTTGTTTCCTGTATGCCAGCTGGAAATTGGAATGCAAATATACGACAAGTCTATTGACCATCATCTCACGTCGACCACCTAGCCGGCAACCATGTTCGACTTCAAATTGCCAGACGTTTGGGAGGAACTATCGAAGCCACTGCCAGAGGCTGGAGCTGCCGACGCCGCGGCTGCGCCCGTAATCTCCTCCGAAGCACGTGAGAAGCTCATTTCCGTACTCGACCAGTGCACCTTTGAATTCCGGGGCGAGGGGCGCGCCAACGCCGTCTTCGCCATCCACGCGCCGGACGGTCAGGGGCAAGATGAGGCGACGACAGCGACAGCGACGGCGACAGTGCCCAGCGACTTCTTCGCGGGGACGCTGCTGCGGGTGCCGAAGCACACGCCCAAGATCACGCCCTGCGACTACGAGGCGATGCAATGCTTCCATGAACGACTGATCGACGTGCACGCCGGGCGGGAGCACATCGTGCCGCAGCTGGTCGTGCGCATCTCGGCCTCCGTCGCCTCGGCCCTCGACGCCCAGCGGCGCGGCGACCCGGCCCACCGCGACGACGGCTCCTCCATCGCCGCCGGCTACGCCATGCTGATCGAGGACATGAGCGAGACCCCCAGCCTCATCGTCGGCGAGTTCAAGCCCAAGTGGCTCGCCCAGTCGCCGCTGGCCCCGGCCGACGCCGTGCGCTGCCGCAACTGCGCCCGCGAGGCCTACCGCCTCGCCCAGAAGGGCGCGGACGCCGGCCACGAGGACGACCCCGACGTCCCCGTCTGCCCCCTGGGCCTGCTGCACGCCGACCGCCGCGTCGTGCTCGCCACCATCGACCGGCTGGTGCCCGACTGGAGCGAGCGGCAGCGGGAGCGCCTGGCCGACGCCCTGGCGCGCACCGGGATCCTGGAGCGCCTGCGCGCCGTGCAGGTGCGCGGGGACCCGCCCGGCGAGGACCGCCTGCACGCGGACCCGGAGAACGAGTGGTTCGGGCTGGCGATGACGCTGCGCGACTGCTCGGTGTTCGTGCGCATGCCGGTGGACGACAACGACAACGAAGACGACGACGGGGACGGGGCGAGGGCGGAGGAGCGCGAGGTGACGCTGAAGCTGGCCGACGTCGACATGAAGAACGCGCAGGAGAAGAAGACGTACTGGCAGAAATCGCACCAGAAGCTCGTCGACGGCGGCTGGTACTCCAAGCCCCTGGACACGGCCTGCGTCCTCGACCTCGACCGCTGCCTGGCCGAGGGCCGGACCGAGGACGTGCCTGCACCCTTCCGTCAGAGACTGGGGCTATCGGCCTGATGGGATAGACGGGTGTTACATCACGTCAGGTCCGAGCGAGCGGTTGAGATGGTCGGTCACACATGGTTCCGTTTTCCATCAGCTACACGAGATACGCGACTACGGCTGGGCCTCGTTGAGTATACAGGGAGGGCATGGAGTCTGTGCACGTTCGGTTGGCGCGGTTGGGTGTTTGCTTTTGCTCTTGCTCTTGCGCGCATGTGAGGTTTTCAGTATACACAAAGTACGTATTTTGGTCAAGACGGAAAGATGACCGCGAGGTCATGGAATGCGAATAAACACAGTGCCAACTGCATGGCTAGGTAATATCAGATGGAATTCGAGTTAAGGCCTCATTTAAGTTACGAATGTTCATTTTCTAGTTCACAATGGGAGATGGGCTGCCTCCTCTCCGACCCTGCCAAGCTGCCAGATGTTACTTTTTTCCTTCTGAACGCTGAAGCCGAGGGCGAACGAAGTGCCCATTGGGTTATCGCTCATCAGGATCGAGGAGAGGTAGAGCTGCCTGCTACCAAGGACGGCCTAGTGTACTAAGTTAGTATAAGCGTGGCCTTGCCTAGGTAGTCTGGCTCTACCTTGGTTTCACTTCATGCGCGCTTCTATATAACTGGAGATATTCCAGGTTAAACAAGTTCTTAAAACATCCGTATCCTCTAGCGAACCCCAGATTTGGATATCTTTAGAAATTCCCGTAGTAGTGGGGGTGGGTTTAGAGTATCGGATCGAATGTAGGGAGGTGGCTGTGATCAACCAAGAGCTCAATGCAATAAAGCATGAGAACCAAGAGAACCTAAGCACTACCGTGTCACGCGAGCAACGGCACGCGAGGATTCCAACGGTTATTCCTGCCGGTGGTGGAAGTCAAAGTTGGGACGATCATGGGAAGGGATGTGTGCATCGCGTCGATGCAACCTTGAACTGGGCTGGGTGGTCGAGTCGGCGCCCGACGACCAACAGTTGTCGAGGGTCGGAGTGCAACTCGTACCCGAGTGTGGATTCTGCGGAGGGGATGGACGCGATGGGGTGCTCGCGTGCGCGTCTGCCGAATCAGGTGAGAGACCCTGAATTGCCGGGGTGGTGTGCAATGGCTTGACTGGCCGTCAGTTCTCTCACCCAAGCCGGCAAGCCGGTAGGCCGGTATTGTGCGAACCGCCGCAGACGCTGTCAGGCAGCGCAGAGCCGGACAACGCGTTTTCCCCGACTTGCCCCCACTTGAGCTTACGAGGTGGGGCATCCAGCCAATCAGTGACACACCCATCCTCGCTGGACCACTCCGGCCAGCGAAGCGTCAGTGATTCCAGAAAAATATTTCGCCTGCCAACCTGGTGCTGCAGCAGCTTCTCATCAAGGCACAGGGCAGAGCACAGGGCACCGTACTTACGCTGCCTAGCAGCGATCCGGCCTGCAATCAGCCACTGAGCGACACTGCAGCACTGCTACAGCCCACTGATGAGCAGCGATGAGCACTGATGGGCACGCGGCCAAAGAACGCATAGCGTCATTTCCTGCACAAAGGTCCCCTGCAAGCCTGCCAAAAACCCATCGCTCTTTGCCTTCGCCCTGCAGGCTGCCTGTAAAGTTCTCCCGCATCATACCACCACACCACCCAAGAGCACCTTTACCTTATCCATCCGTACCAACCAGCTCGCCAATATCGTCGTCAATCCTCCTGCCTCCTGCCTCCTGCCTCCTGCCCGTCTTGCTCAGCACTACCCTTACCATCACGAGCTTTTGCTTCACTCGTACGACTTTCCCAGATCCTTCGACCTCGCCCATTGCCGCCGCGCACGCGACCACGCACGAACCTGCCCGCAGAGCTCGATATCTTCACTCGGGGTTTTTTTTTTTCCCTTAACCGTCCCCATCGCCAACTCACGACCACCCCCCGCTCACCTTCGCTGCCACCCGGCTCCTCCCCAAGACCGTATACCTTCCAACGATGCGTATCTAGACGGTAGTGCCAACTCAGAATGGCCTTCAATTTCAACTGGTCGCCGCTCACGGCCGACGCGGAATTCTACAAGCGCGCGCAAGAGCTCCTGACCGACGCCCTCAACAAATCCCCGAAGCCGCCGATTATCGTCGATGACATCCTCGTCACCGAACTCAACCTGGGCTCCGTGCCCCCGGAGCTCGAGATCCTCGAGATAGGAGACCTCGCCGAGGATAGGTTTCGCGGCATCTTCAAGATGTGCTATTCCGGTGACGCATACCTGACGCTGCGGACGAGGGTCCAAGTACGTGCGATCTCGGTTTCGTCTTGTCTTTCGCATCCACCATACCCATTATACTATGGAGTCCAGCAGACGAGGGTCGACCCCTCCAATCTGTATCAAGACTGGGGATCTTCGTTATCGCGAAAATCCCCGAAGCTTCATTGGCCTCAATTCATCCTACGGACTTGTAGCTGGTTTGTCAGCAGTCTTGGGCCGTCTGGGTTGGTCCCGAGCTTGAGAGCAAGTGCTCCTATAGCTCTGAGGGCATCACCACCAGACTTCAAACTCTGCCTCTTTACCTTGCCTCACGCGTTTTCTCTTCTACGCCCCAGCTATCTCCCTTCCCCAATGGCAAATGCATGTTCTCCGCACGTCTATGCAGGCTTCGTGGAAAACCGCGTTTGGAGGGATTCATCGCATGAATCTTGAAATTGAGACACAGGGATTCGCGTGCTGCGATGTTTCTAAGCTCTTCCCCAACTAGGAAATGCACGTGCGTTATAACGAATGCTAATATCACAACAATACAGGCAAACCCCCTCAACACCTATCTCTCGGCCAAGCCCAGCTTCACGTCTCCACAGCCGTTGGCAGCTGCAGCTGGACTCACCATCCCGTTGTCTATCACACTATCCGAGATCAAGCTATCCGCATTCATCATCCTGGTCTTCTCGAAACAGAAAGGCCTGACCTTAGTCTTCCGCAATGACCCTCTCGAGTCTCTCAAGGTCTCTTCGACCTTTGACTCGATTCAGTTCGTTCGGGATTACCTCCAGAGGACCATTGAAGGTCAATTGAGGAATCTCATGATGGAGGAGCTACCGGCTATCATCCACAAGCTCTCGTTGCGTCTGTGGTGCCCCGAGCAACTACCCAGAGAGGAGGAAACGCCGAAAGAGGCGGCTGAGAATGACATGGTTGTAGATCCGTTTGCCAACCCACCACCAGAAGCCATCACCTCAAGTGGTCACGTGCTTGATGCGAACGAACTCGCATCACTCTCCCTGGATGGCGGCCCGGAAATGCAATCGCTCTTTTCTCAGAAGAACATCTTGAGATTGGCTGCTCTTGCAAACTCGCAACGAACCTTGTCTCTGTTCACCCCCGGTATTCCCAACGTGATGTTCAGGGCGTGGACAGGGCTTATGGAGCGTAATGATACTGGAACATCCACGCCACTCGCAACACCGAGCTTAATGCGGACACAGTCCGTACAGGGAACGTCGACGACCTATACCTTCACGGATTCGGGCAGCATGGACCAAGGCAGTCTACCCTCACGACCGTCCTTGACGAGTCTACCTTCAGCTACTACCGGCTTGTCTCTTGGGGCGGGCCGTAACTCCAGAAATGCGCGGAAGAAGAAGACCCGTGTAGTTAATCTTCGTCGCACCAAGACCGGCAGCGAAACCAGCAGTGAGATCGCGGAAGCTTCATCAGATTCTGCTTCAGTTGCTGGTCCGAGTTCGGAACCCATGATGTCAACCTCGATTCCTGAAGAACCCGAGGAGGCAGTGGTAGAGCCTCCACCGATGGCATCAGGCCGAGTACGTTTCCGATCAGATAGAGAGGCGCCAGTTCGACCTCCACTGAACATGGAGATATACAAAGATCCGGCGGCCAGCGGTGAAACTCCGTTACGACATTCTGAAACCGAAAGTAAGATGTCTATCAGTCAGCAGGTGAAGGCCATGGAGGCGGCAGCGGCTTCCCGGGGTCTAACCAACCTAGAACGGCCACGGCCAGCTGGTTCCGACACGTCATCCGTGATTCTGGAGCAAGCTTGGATCATGAAGATGGCCAGTGAAATTGCGCGCCGCGTATACGACGAGAAGCAACAACACGAGAAAGAGTGGGACGATGGTCAAGACGTTCCACCTCCGGCCTATCAAGCCACCCAATAAGTGTACAAAACAACACTCTGTCATCACGACATTTCCTTCTGTCCATCAAGACATTTCCTTCTGTCCATCAAACTGCAACACACATGATTCACGGAGTCGAATTGGTTCTCAACCCAGTTTTGCTTGGGACACGGGCGATATCCAGTTTTTAGTTTGTATTGCGATGGTTGCCCAGCATTGGCGTTTTTGGCGAAATCTGGTATATCAAAAAGGAGAGAGAGGGCATCCTATTCTTTTTGGCCTACGAAGTTCACGAGAACTCCGAGGTTGATGGTTACCGAACCGTGGGTCGCTGCTGCAACAGGCCCAGCAGACCACGGAAACGTCAGTCAGCAGCAGATCTGTTGGCTTTCTCCACTTGGTGATACGATCACCGCGAACCCTCATCTCCTTTGTCTATTCGAATAAGGTCATCCTAGATATCTAGCGAGACATTGCTGCCGCTGCTACTATTACTTGTATCAGATTTGTTGTACCAGGTACGCGAAGCGAGGCCGAAGAATCCGGCCCGGTTGTGCGATAACCGACTGCGTGGAGAGGGGCACCATCATAGTTATTTCCAGTACGTACAAAAGTCTCCCGTGGGAGAAGAAGGAAAGCTGGCGAACTACTTCTGCCGGGGAGACTGGCTCGAGGCGTTGGTCCTCTTGAGAGAACCACTCCAATCCAAATACATCAAGATTCGATGAAGTTCTTATTCCCCACTCATCGTGATATGGTCGTGGTAAGCTAGATGAGGCATGTGAACCCTGGACTTGCAGACACGCCATTATTGCCCGCGTGGCCGGCTATACAGGCAAATACATACGAATTCGTAGATCAAGCCGTACGGTCAGATCGAAGTCAACGTGTATTAGTCTCGTGCTAACTACATCTGAGCTGAATTTGAAATCATGCGCAAGTAGCATCTCCTCGAAGCACATGGATTCCGCCCCATTGGAAATCGTGACTATATATCATGTCCCCGACTATCCACGGAGAGCCCATGTGTCCGCAACCGCCCCGTAATGAGGACGGTGACCAGTCGAGTCAGTGGCTTGATAGGCAAGTTGCAAGGCCTCGTACTGCTCGCATCATTCAAGCAATAGGGGGTAGAGGATCGTCCATTGTCCTGCCGAGGGAACTCGATGCTCGTGTTAGCCCCAGCTGAACGGCTCCTCCGTCGCCCCTCTGTCGAGACGTTTTCAGACTTCCGATATGCGCATCACGTCTCGATCCAAGCGGCCTCGGGTAGTGTAGAAGCAGGACCCGTATGGCGGCGGAGGAAGAAGAAGAACGTGTGTTGGCGCGTCGGAGGCGCGAGCGCGGAATTAGGCGCGCGCCTTGCAGCTCAACCCAAGGGCGAGCGCAGTGTAATGGTGGTGATAATTTGTGGATTTTGTAAGACGGGCTCGCCAATATCAAACGCGTCAAAAATCCATCAATTAGACCCAAGACTCGCTACCGGACTCTGAGACCACGTAGTCGTCGTCGTCATCCTCAAGGTTTACAAGGCCAGTTTTTTCTGCTGGCAGAATCGAGCGGCTAGTTCCTGTCGGCGGGGGCTCATCGCTCATTCTGAGCGCCACCGCAAGCATGGCGGGACGGAGGTAGAGGGTGACGAGGAAAGAGGGAGGATCGCCGTATTCTTGCGAGGGGGCGCTCTGCTCGCCGGGGGTCAAATCTTGCTGGCGGTCGTCGAAGTGCGTCGCATCCTATGCGTCCGCGCCCGCATTAAGGCTCGTGATCTCTTTCACTTTCTCCCTGGGAGGAGTTACAAGGCCAATTTCTTCTGCTGGCAGAATTGGGCGGTCAGTTCCTGTCGGCTGGGACCAATCGCTCATTCTAAGCGCGGCCGCGAGCTTGGCAGGGCGGAGGTAGAGGGTGACGCGGAAAGAAGGAGGATCATCGGATTTTTGCGTGTGGGCTTTCCGCTGGCGGCTGTTGAAGTACGTCGCATCCTATGCGTCCGTGCCAGCCTTGAGCCTCGCAATCTCTTTCTCTTTCTCCTTGACCTCCTCGGCGGCCTCGTCGGTCCACTTCTGCACCTTGGCGAAGGCCTCGCGTAGCTTCTTAAGTTCCGCTGCCTCCGACTCGTGGCTGAAGGGCTGGCCCGGCTTGTTGCTCTGCGGGATCATGGCGCTGCGCTCCTTGACCTCAGTGTCGTTGGGGTTCAGCGTGGCCTTACCCTTGCCCTTGCCCTTTCCACCGGCGGGAGTGCCCTTGTCGCGAGCGCCAGACGTCAGGATCTTGTAGAACTCCTCGTATGGCTCATTGAAGATCTGCTCCTCGTACGTCCAGCACATGATCTCTTCTGATTGGTTTCGCAGAATGCTCGGGTCGTTGTTGCGCATCGCCTCGGTCTCGGCGTCGGTGCGCCCGTACGGGTGAAGTCGCAAGGGATGGTAGAGCGTCTGGGGTTTCTCGGAGCTTTTGCTGTCGTAGTACAGTTTGATCATGATCTCAAACTCTCCCCATCCTGTCTCATTGACGACGAAGCCCTTTTGTCTCTTAGCCCAAGGCTTGCCCTCATTTTCCTTAATGATGGTCTCGGCGTCGATGGTGCGGAGGTGGTTGGGAATCGAGTCGTGCAACTTGAACTGGACTCGGCGCAGCCAATAGAAGATATCTGTGTCATCTATGCCTCGTACGAACACCTGCCAGGAGTGGGTGTGGTTGGAGGGAACGCCAGCAGGTCGGGGATTGTCGGTGTCGTTGAAAGGCTTTGCAGTGGTGCCGTACATGAAAGGGCGGTAGATCTGCACGCCCTTTACTCGCTTACCAGCCGGCGGCGCCATGGTCCGGTGTCTCAATTAGCACAAGTGTGCCGACGGATAGGCGTGTGAACGTCCTGTGTGTTTCGCGATCTGGCGCGATTCTCGAGGTTCAATTGTCGATGCTCCAGAATCCCACCCCAGCCTTCGTTGGACGCGGGCGACGTTGCTTGGCCTAAGCAACCAGGAAGGAGTGGCGGGGAGGGTGACCTGGCCTTTGGTAGATGGTGCTGAGCAGAGAAAGAAGGCAAGTACCTAGGTAAGCTTCCACCTAGTTCGATAGACAGTGCAGTGTAGTAGCCGCCGGAGCAGGTTTACGTGCAATTTGCAAGTTAGAGTCAAAGGTGCCGGGCAACACGTTCAGCCTTGTGGACATAGTAGGTGGGGGTCCAAACATTCTCGTCAGGGTCTCCAGTCCTTGGCCAATCGATAATTGTGATAACGCCCATGTCTTTCACAAAGGCCCACTAGGGACCCTAGCGCCGCATCAGCCTCACAGATGCCCTGATGATGTAAATGATTTCCACCAGTGAAGGTAATGCTTCAGTGCTATGAATTGATATCTAGACATCGCCTCTTGTCAGGCTTGAGATCTCACGATTCAATCATATAGGGAGGGCAGCACTCAATCCAACGTTCCAAACCCTCACTCAATACCCATCGCTCCACAACCATCTCATCGAAGGGGAACCGAAGCACCTTTTGAAGCTGCCCGGACTACCGTGTCCAACTACATGAGAATGTCAGCCGCGGCAAAGAAGATTGTCGTGTGCGGCGGTAATGGGTTCCTAGGATCACGGATATGCAAATATGCAGTTGCTAGAGGGTGGGATGTCACGTCTATTAGGTAAGTCCACTGCGAACCTGTCACCAACACGAGGCTAACTGACTCGATCCAGCCGTTCGGGGGAGCCAAAATGGAGAGCCGTCACAGAATCCGAGACGCCGCCACCGTGGGCGCACCGGGTGAGCTGGGAGCGGGGCGACATTCTGCGGCCGGCCACGTACGCGCCGCTGCTGAAGGGGGCGAACTACGTGGTGCACAGCATGGGCATCCTGCTGGAGGCCGACTACAAGCGGGTGGTGAGCGGGCAGGAGAACCCGCTGACCGGTCTGCGGAACGCCTTCTCCGCGGCGCCGCAGCTGGGCAACCCGCTCGAGCGCGACGTGTCGTCGGACGAGGACATTCGCCCGCGGGAGACCCGGGAGCAGCTGACGTACGAGAACATGAACCGCGACAGCGCCATCATGCTGGCCAAGGAGGCTGCCGGCGAAAACACCGACGCCTTCGTCTACATCTCAGCCGCTGCCGGCGCCCCCGTCCTGCCCGCACGCTACATCGACACCAAGCGCCAAGCCGAGAGCACCATCGCGAGCGAGTTCCCGCGCATGCGGGGCATCTTCATTCGGCCGCCGTTCCTGTACGACAGCTCGAGGCCCATCACCAAGATCATGGCGGCCATGACCGGTGCGGGTGCGCTCTTCAACGAGGCCACGATGCGCGTGTTCGGCGGCTTCTTGGGCGCGGCGGGCGTCAAACCCTTGAAGGTTGACGTGGTCGCGGAAGCCGTGGTGGAAGCACTGGGCGACGAGTCTGTCAAGGGACCGGTCGAAGTTCCCGAGATCGAGGAGCTGGCCAACAAAGCATGGAGGAAGAATATGTTGTGAACGGCAAAACGACGGATACTCTTTTAAAAGTACCCTCCAGACTGTACATAGCCTCTTCGCATGGCACGCGCCGTGGGATGTAATATGTTGTATCATTATTTCGCTAGTAATGCAACTCGGCCAGGGCCCAACCGGTCCTTCATATCCTCGTTCCGCGCTCGAAGCTGTCTCGGATGTCGCTCGTGTACTTGTTGTAGAAGCGCGACAGCTTCTGGTTGAACTGTTTGTTCTGTTCGTTGATGTACGTGACATCGCCGTCGTCTCCATTCTGCGCCATCCTCTCTCTTCTCTTCCGCAGTCGCGTCTCTTCAGCCTTCTTCAAATCATCCACGAGCCGGTCCACAGCAGCCTTGTCTGGCTTATTTTCGGTGAAGGTCATCGAGTCGGCCGTCGAGAAGAAGCTTCCGTCCTTGTCGACGGCTACCAGTTCGCCGTCCTCCGTCTCTATAATCTCGAGTCCTCCTGACGCAGCCGCCTTCTCGAGGGCCGCCATCTTGTCCTTCTCGTACCGCTCCATGTCCGGAGCCATATCGCGGACTTGACGTTTGTACACCTTGTTGCTTTCGGCGCGGTAGTCTTGGAAGGAGTTGTTGTCGCGATGCGCCGCTTTCCTCTTCATGCGCTTATCCCATCGCTCGCTTTCCTCGGCTGTCCAGTCCCACGCACGCTTTCGCTCGAAGTCTTCGCCAGCTTCCTCGGTCTCGGCCTTCAGGAGCTTATGCGAGGCGATGTCGCGTCGGCGATGGAGCGCTGTGAGCTCCGAGGGATCGGTCGCCAGGCGCTGTGATTCCTTGGTTGCTTCTTGGAGGTTTTGGTCCGAAGATGATTTGGCACGGGCTTGTAACGCACGAAAGCGCGCCATCCTCTCTTGTGCCTTCTCTGCAGTACTGGCTGCGTTGTTGGAAGTCTCCTCCTCTTGTGGCTTGCCTTGTTTCTCAATATGTTCCGCTTTGGCGTCTTCAGCTGGTTCTTCGCTGTCGTTGCTAGGCATTGGCTCGGAGGCGGGTGTCTGCATGGGGGCCGGGCTATCTTCTGTTTGAGCAGCCGCTTTGGCAGACCTGGTCGTCTTTCTTTTCTTTGCAGGAGGCATCTCGGCGTTTGAGTGGTCTTGTAAAGAACTCGGTAGAAGGTAGCGATCGGAGTGTACGGGCCAGCGATGATCTGAAGTGAGCGATTCAGCCGTAGGTTGCCTGAATGTACACTTAGGCGGGAAGTTGGTTGATGAACGGAGAGGCCGTCGGTCCTGGACGCACAATGATGCACCATGCACTTAGGTTGACCGGCAACTTGCAAGGTTAGGGTATGAACAGAAACCCCTCCAGCTGGTGGCAGCTGGAGGCTTGCGAAGACCGACACGGACAGGCCTTGAGAACTGCGGTGGTAATACTTTAGCCGAAGCAGGTTAGGTTCTTGAACCATTTATCGCGAAATGCAATCGCTACCACACTAAAAGCTAGCGGCGGGGCAGCTTGCTAGCCGTTCCGATGTGCGCTAACTTCCCCAGGAAGTCGGAGAAGCTCCAGATTCCCGCGGCCTTTAGCTCGCCTGATCCTACCGGGTGCATGTCACAGTTCAGTCCTCCAGGCGGGCCAGGTTGCCAGGTCTGCCCAGAATCCACGATCCTGAGCAGATCGTTCGCTTTACTCCGAACTCCTCTCGGCCTCTCTTCTCGCGCCACCTTTCTGATCATGTTGACCGATCTGGTGTCTTATGGTTCTGTCTATACCCTTTCTCTCCCCTTATAGACATGCAGCGGCAGGGCAGCCCATGGCTCCTGAAGCTGACAACCAAGATATCGCTACCGAACCACCAAATACGTCAAAATCACAGATTTGCGCGGCTGCGTCGCAAGAGAGAAGCCATCAAGGAACGGAAAACCGCACCTCCATACGAGTTCTCCGATTTGCTCTTGAAACTGGAGGATGAAGGGTGTCAATACGTCCGGCCGTTCGACCCGGACCTCGACGGCGTCACCGAGTCTCCTGCAAACTTCAAGATCCGCCAGACACTGCCATTGCGGGCGCGTGTTGATAGATTTGAAAAGCAGTATGACCGCTACACGGCAGCTCGCATAGCCTCGTCCGCCGACGCCTTCAACGCATCGTCAATTTCCGACCTTGATATCTTCTCGGCCACGCTCGTCGGCCCAACCCAGTCCTCGCCTGGTAATCCTGCAGGCTCGGAAACACAGAACCCGTCACAGCAGCCTGTCTATACTCACGAGCTCGATGCCCTGCTCGATCGCAATGGCATACCTCCTGCCGTAAGGACGAATTTCCCCGACACAGTCTCATACATGCTTCGCTGGCAAGAGCTTTCTCGGCGTCAAGAAGTGGCATCCGAAGATCCAGCTTCATTCGCAAATGCCCTCTCGAGGTGTGAGACTTTTCATCAGATCATATCTGTCGTCACTACAACGATGCAGACCTCACATGGTTGCAATCTTGTTTCCGCATCCACAGCCCTCCTGGCCAAACTCTCCAACATGGACACAGACGCGCAGGATGTTACTCCGGCACAGCTCACGACTTTCCGAAGCGTAGCTCCCGTGCCGCTCCTTGCGTTCTGGAACAATCTACGGATCAACTTGAGCCAGAAAGATCTTCCCATTGCTTCTGAGTTCTACCAGGTTGGGTTGAGGCTATCTTTGCATTGTGGCGCTTATACAGCAGTCCAGACATATCTCAAGTTCTGCATCGATGCCGGCTGCACTATTGAGGAGCAACGGATAAGCGAATTCCTCAGAGATATGCAGTCATCGTTGAAGTCCGCAGGTGCTGTGTCTTCGACGCCCTCGATCGAGCCGGACTACACCAGGCGACTTCTGGACGTTTTCGGCCTTCTGACTGGATGTGTCTTCGGCGAGGAAGCACAGCAACCTGGGTTGGGATGTTTGATTCACAACCCTCGCATGGCGTCCTACAAGGCTCTGATCCATAATCTTGCTCAGATAGGAGCCTTCCGCACCATGTGGCATATATGGCACCAAGGTACTCGAATCTTAGGCGCAGATGCCAGACAGGGATCCAATCACTTGTCGAGTCAGGCTTCCGAGGGCAATCCAGGTACGAACCAGCAAACGGATCCAAGGCACCGGGACGTGGAATCTTTCAAAATCACTGCCTTTGCCGGCGCCATCATGGGTGGCATCGGTAGTGGTGTACGGGAGGTAGCCAGCTCGCCGAGCTTTACGGCTGCAACTGGGCAATTTGAAGCCGACTGTAAACTCGACATGCAGACAGTCGCGCATTTGGCCGCTGTCCTAGAAGCGGAAGCCGACCCGTCACAGCTGACCAGTCCCGCCCCGTCAGGTTTTCTCCAAGTAAGCCATATCAGAGACATCTTTTCCCAGAAGCGGATTGAAGAAGCTATGCTATCTCTGCAGACTCTTCTGGCGCCTAACGCAAGGCAGCGGCACACCGAGGCCGCCCCGAGGAAAGTCGATGATTAGGGGAGCAGATAAATAGTTTGTGGGGAGTCTTGCAAAGGATCTCTCGCGAGCTTCCGAGTGCGACTCGGGTCGCCTGTTCTTGCTCTACCATGGCTGCGAACTTGGCTCGGAGGTGACCTGACTCTACAGCACAGGGCTGAGGAGAACTTAGAATGGAGCGATTCGACGTATGGCAAGCTTTAGCGTCCTTCGTCACATCCTAGTTCCATCTATCCCAGCCCTAATGGACTTCGTTGGTGACCAGGCCTTGGAGGCCTGTCCTTGAAGATCGTCTCTCAAGCGGCTACGCCCACGAGCTGAAGTCGGCGACGGTGTAATCTTGCCGCTCCGATTGGCTACACAGCGTGCTTGTGGGCAAGGGCAGTGAGGTCTTACGTCCACAGGACGCTTCGCTTCGCGTCTTGCCCAATTATCCCCTCAATTGCCTTCTAACTAGCGATGTTCGGCCGCTGGCGTGCAGGGCAAGTGAGCCGGGGCAGTGAATTGCCGGACACGCACATGGGGATACCATCCGGCTGTGTGCCTTGGAAGGGCGACGGAACGGCGTGCCATGCCAATCAATCCGCGCCATGGTGCTGACCGCACGGGCTCGCCGCTGTACGAAGTCCAAGCCATGCAGCGGTGACAATTTCTGGTAGTGCTGATGCCTACCGCCATCCTGTGTAAGCCACTCGAGACCACCAGATAGGACACTGGGAATGTCAAAAGGCTATCCGCCTGGTAGAGCTAAAGCAAGCTCTGCGGGTCTAACTGTTGTCATACGCTCTCAAGTGTCCCGTCTACTACGTCGTACGATTCTGCTCTGCCCCTCCGACCTCACGCATAGACGCCGAGTGCATGATATTCCTCGATACCTTAGCTTGAGGCAAGCCCCAACCACGCCGCCGGGCTCGTGGACATACAGCAGTGATGTTGACACTCTTTCCATCCCAATGATGACGCCGTCTGGCTCGCTGTATAACCGAAGGCCCCTTCGAAAGCGGCCACGATCGAGACAGAAGAACTCGGTAGATGCTCTGCCCTCTTTCTCGCCATGTCTCGCCTTCATGTTGCCTGTTCTCGTCCTCCTATTACCCGGCGCGTCCGAGGCGCAGAGGGACCCCGTCACGGATTTCTGTAGACGGTTCGGTCATCAGACGGCCTTGATCGACCGCAATATTTACATAGACGGTGGCCTGATTAATTGGAATCCTCTGTCCAGTGACCCAGCGAACCACACCAGTACGCCCCCGCCTTGCACTTCCATCGCGCTTGTATGAGGATGGACTGCGACTGATATTGATCCCCAGACACGTGGCTGTCCTACCAGAGCTTAGACCATGAGGGGCTTGCTGGAATGCCTCAGCTTTATGCCAACCTCTCGAAGAATGCTTCGATACCAACCGTCAGTGGCGGTGCTTTGTGGGGAGACGACGTGAATAAGAAATTTTACCTTTTCGGTGGCGAGTACTCCGAGGAATTGCCACCTGAAAAGCTGGCCATCTACGTGTACGATGTTTTGGAAAACAACTGGCAAGTCATAGGCGAGCCACCCGAAACCATCCAGTCGGTATCGTATGGCGCGAGCGTGTCGATCTCCGAGACCGGGCAAGCTTTCTACTACGGTGGTTGGGCGAGTAATAAGACGAGTCAAGGCTGGACGGGACCGCGAAAGGCAACAAAGGGGTTGGTTCAATATGTCATCGACGCCGACGACTGGAGCAACGACACGACGGGACCGGACTCCTTGGGGAGAGCAGAGGGTGCCATGGTCTATCTTCCGATAAGCGATGGCGGTATGCTTGTCTACTTCGGTGGCCTTCAAGAGATGGAGAACGGCACTATAGTCGGCCAGCCCATGGAACAAATCCTGGTATACGACATCGCCAGTTCTCGCTGGTACCAGCAAAAGGCGGATGGCGAGGTACCCGAGATGCGCCGTAGGTTCTGTGCAGGGGCTACGTGGGCAGAAGACCGGTCGAGTTATAACATCTACCTGTACGGCGGTGCAGGTATGCCTCCTTCGACCGCCGGCTTCGACGATGTCTACGTCCTGTCCCTCCCCTCTTTCACTTGGATCAAGTTCTATCCCGACGACAACACAACCGATCAGTACCCTCACAACACATTGACTTGCAATGTTATCGACGGGGCACAGATGATCATCATCGGGGGCACCTTCCCTCTCGACGACTCCTGTGACGTCCCGGATCAGTGGGGGAGCCATAGCTGTAAGTCCTAGCCAACCGTCGTTTCTGCTATATGTCTCCAAAGACTAACAAGCCACCCACCACCAGTGGACCTAGGCAAGCAGAACCCCGACAACGCCGTGTGGTACCTCTACCGCTCCAACCTCGCGGGCTACCTCGTGCCCGACGAGATCACCGACGTGATCGGCGGCGGCCTGCACGGCGGCGCCACGCGCCACGCCCCCAAGGCCGGCTTCGACGAGCACGACCTGTCGGTGCTGATGGCGCGGACGTACACGGCGGCGCCGCGCGCCCCGACCCGGGACGTCGCCGACCCCCACGGCGACGGCGACGGCGACGGCGACGGCGCCGACGACAACGCCGACCTCTCGCGCGGCGCGGTCGCCGGCATCGCGGTGGGCGCCGCCGCCGCCGCCCTGCTGGCCGCGCTGGCGGGCTTCTGCTGGTGCGCGCGCCGCCGCCGCCGCCGCCGGGGACACCGAGACGCGAGCGGCGGCGGCGGCAAGCCCCCGGATGCCACCGCGGCGGCCGGCCTCATCGGCCCCTACACCACCAGCACCACCGTGGCCGGCACGGATGCCGCCGCGTGGTCGCCGTACACGACGTCGGTGTCGCCGTCGGTCGCGCCACCGCCGCCGCCGCCGCCGCCGCCACCGCACCCGCACTACCACCACCACGTGCCCGGGCCGGTGGAACTCGACGGCGGCGTCGGCGTCGGCGTCGGCGTCGTGGCGACGCCGCGCAGCCCGTCAGCGTATTCGCACCACCAGCACCACCATCACCAGCAGCACTCGCCGGTAGTGGTGGCGGCGGCGGCGGCGACCAGCAGCAGCACGGGGACGACGCGACGCACGAGCCTGGGGGGCCACGACGACAACGCCGCCGCCGCCGGGTCCTGGAACCCGAGCCCGGTGATGGCGCGCGAGCCCGCGTTCGCGGACCGGACGGAAGAAAGCCACGGCGGCAGCAGCGGCAGCAACAACAACAACGACAACCGCTACGCGACGGCCGGGTTCGGGCCCTCGGAGCTCAGCTCCGAGGGCGTGGAGGAGGAGGAGCAGGAGGGGCAGGGGCCCGCGGGGCTGCTGCAGCCCGGACGGGTTAGGCATCAGACTTACTACCACCCCTGACGGGGTACGGCTTCGAGGTATTCGTTCGTCTTGCGCGATGGCTTGGCGGGACGGAAAGAGAGGTTTTCCTTGTTTCTGGCGTTAGGGTGCGGCGGGGGGGATGCTGCATGGGCTTCGATGGCCTGCGTTACGGGCCATGAGGAATGGACGATCGTGTATACATGATAGGACAAATGATGATGAAAATTTTCAGTACGTGTCTCGACACTACGACTTACAGTTGTATGGGGTCAAGGGGCAGAACAATAATGAGAGGCCGACTGTTGGGCTTATATACGCGAAATGCTCGACAGGAGTGACAGGCTCCATCGTGGAGCCTCCAGAACATGGTGTACAGCTTGTCACTTAGAAAGATCATTGGAAAGGAGAACCATGAGACTCCTCCGGTTCTACTTTGTAGAAACCGTGCACTCAGGTAATCTGGAGTCAGTGGCAGCATGAAGTACTGTCACCCCTTTCGAGGCTTTTCGACGTCCCGAGGGCCGTAGGGGACGTATACATCAGTGGATAACAGGGAAAAGAACAGGCCACCAGGCTCGGATGCGCAACCTTGAAGCTAAACAGAAAACAGTTCTCTGTACCTAATCGGTGTCATCATGACTGAGCCAATTTTACTTGACATCCGCGGCCATGGACTCCCAGTGCTGTCGAGACAGATCTGGTATAGCTACTTATAGAGAAGTCTTCTCTTGCTGCGGCAGCTACACCGTCTAAGCCACCATTGCCTACTCACTGACCAGATGCCGCTGCTTACCTCTTGATCATCATCTTGGTGTCAATGGGATGGTTCACTACCCCTCTGGCGAATGGTGAGTGGTGGGCTCACAGATCAAGAGCT
This sequence comes from Xylariomycetidae sp. FL0641, assembly GCA_022376655.1. Classification (NCBI taxonomy): domain Eukaryota; kingdom Fungi; phylum Ascomycota; class Sordariomycetes; species Xylariomycetidae sp. FL0641. The sequence continues at coordinate 178,586 of JAJJKE010000005.1, forward strand.
CGTCCCTCATCCCATCGGCTTGCATAACGTACCTCATCGATGGACATCTAGAATATTTTACTTACCTCCCTTCTCGACCAAATTCCTTTACGGATTGCGAGTCACATGGAGAGTTCCATACTATAGGACGACCATCTGCGGAACCGTTCAATGGCAAAGGAACTACTACTCGTATAAGGGCTTTCCCATGAGCCATGGCCGTGCCTGGTACCTGGCCTTGCTGTGCCTTAACGGAGCTCTACGGACATTTATCGTGCCCATGGACTTCGCCTTCCGGGCCATCTCTGCCTTCGCTCTGACGTTATCCGATATCACCTGCGACGTTCCGCCCCAACTATCTACTCCCGCACCGTATTCCTGAAGTCAGGGGACGAGGCCGTTACTTAGACTTGGGTTCCCTACTCTGTCTTCGCTCCCGCTGCCATCAACCATTTCGGTATCAGCTGTTGACCCAAAGCAGCTGTCCTCCCAAGGTAACAACAATCCATTAGCACAATTCCTGGGTCTTGTATCACCACGCCCAGTTCAGTCCATATAACAACACCGCCAGGGTGTCTCTCAGCTCCCTTCTTCAGCTCATTACTGGTACGACGATGCGCATGACGGTGATGTCTTAGGGTGCCCGGATAAGCTCACATACCACCGGGTCGCCGTCCACACAGACCTCAGTGCCGGGCTCACGGGCAGAACGACGAAGGGCTCCGATGCTCGGCCTGCCATCAAGGTGTATATGGATGGAGCTTGGGTTGTATACTAATCACAAACCCTCGCGGTCGCAGGCCCGGCAATTCTGATCCGTGGGAAGACATCTCGACGGGATACAAACCCCTCTTCGCACTCAGGTAAGTAGCTAGCTCACGGGCGAGTGAGTACAGAGTTGAGGAGCCAAATCCCACCTAGGTCATAGGTAACGCAACTAACGATGGAGGCGCATGACAGCCGCCACCATTCTACTGGGCGTTGCGCGACCACAACATTGGAAGTGAACAGTAGATCCCTTACCATTTGCTGAGGGCTACCTCACACGCCACTCATCCATGCGACGCTTTTTGCTTCGACCGGTTCGGGTCCATGCCAAAGCAACGTCATAGAGCGCTCATCTGCAGCTATCGCGACATTTGTCAGTCTGCACCAGCGCACAAAGACACAGGTTGCAAGTGCCACGGCCGCAAGAGCGACACTACCACCAAGCACGACAGGTAGGTGACTAACTGCCTTCGCGCGACACAGGGCGCTTCTCGCGTGCCATACTGCCGAAGTTAGCGAAGGCAGACGTCTGCAACGTACCGAGATCGAACGTCTGGGCCCAGGTTGCCGGATGGCAGGACATGTGGGAAAGGGGGAGAAAGGAAAGGATAGACACTGCAGTTACCGTGACACAACAGCTGTCGGCCGGTCGAGAACAGGCGCCGGCTCTTTTCCAGGTAGGTATGCCGCCTCTCCTCCCTCCTGCGTGAGGGGGCCGGGCGGATTCGCCACTGCCATTGTCGTCGAGGGAAGAAGCACTGCGACTGCAACGCAACGGGATCACGGCTTGGCGGAGGGGGTTCACCGACACCGTACCGTACGCGCGCGCCGGCCGGCAGAAGGAGGGAAAACGCGAAGGGGAGGAAACCCAGCCACCCTCCAAAGGCCCGCGTGCCCTCGTCGTCCGCCGATCGCTGCCGCTTTGCTTGTTGCGCGCAATATGGCCATCACTGCGGTTCGCGTTCGCCCGACGACATGGACGCGCATAACGTGAGGCTGACTACTCCGCCGTCTAGACCTCGCGATCGCCCTTCTCCCGGAAACGAGGTTGTCCTGTCCGCAACGGCGGCTTCCCCGCGATCGTGGAGAACTGCTGTCCCCTCTTGCTCTGCACTTTTGTTTCACGTGTTGTGGCCCAGATCACCGCCCGGGAGATTACGCGATGCGGTGGATGAGTCGACGGATAAGGTCTTGACGTTTGACCCCGATCTGCAGCAACAACCAGATCGCCAAAAGCAGACGAAGGGGAAATTTAAGATTGTTCTGACCTCGATAGTTAGCTTAGTACATGGGAGAACCCGTCAGTCGAGCGGTACGTGAGCTACTACTTGCGCCCTATCATTAGTGTGTATTTTTGGCAAAGCTGCACCGCAGAATGCTGGTCCTTGGACCGTGAAGACGGATCGCAAAGACGGCGGTGGTGGGCTCCTCCCCATGCCCCGGGTGGTCTTCCCAGGCCGGCCGCGGCCGGTCATGGTATCAGCTGACTGGGCCGCTTACCGGATCGGCAGCGGGTTATGCTCACTTACTAAGTACCTTATGCGAAGGCATTCAGGGCTGCCGAAAGTCCCGGAGACGGACGGGTTGGTGGCAAGGTGGACCTGGATAATCTCACCTCCAGCCACTATTGCGTACAGCCACGGCTAGTTCTCTGCTAAGGTCGGGTTAGCACTCTCTAGAGACTGACGACCAACAACCGCTGCGAAGATAACGTCCAGTGAACCGCCGGCGGCTGTCCAAGCGGACCTCCTTGCCCTAGGCCTGCAAGCTCCCCTATCTGCCCGAGGCAATTTTGATATATGGCGCAAGCTGCCAAGGCGGCCTGTCTTGTCGAAGATATGGCCGATAAGCATGGCACCCATGACGCCAGCGACGTCGGGCACGTCGGGGTACCTGCAGCATGTGCAGGCAGCACGGGCAGGCAGGATGTGCAGGATCACGAATGGCGGCAGCGAACGACGGGGCAACCTCGGACGGGAGCGAGTCGAGGCTCGGTAGCATTCTGCCTACCGCCTACCTTAACCTACAGGCTACCACCACCTTCTACCCACCCTTGCGTCTTGCATGGTGTCTTTCGAGGTGGGATGCTTATCAGGCGAATAGAACAGCTCTTGTTCGAGCGCATGGAGATGTACGTACCTATAAAAATCTGCGCCGCCGTTATCTCTGCATGGAATTCCGAGGTCACCCCCCCTCCTCCGGGCTGTTGTTGCTGCTGCTGCTGCTGCTGAAACTTTCTCGCTTGCGCTGTGTTTCAAGGTCCCATCGCCATCGACTCGGTCTTGTCGGTGTAATCCAGGCCCGCCAACAGCCAGGAAACGACCCCGCTTCAATTGGGCCTTGAATGGCCGCAGCTGGCCGAACAGTGATAAACATGTCGTCGCATGGCATCCATGACATCGTCCCTGGGGATATCGTAGAAACACCGTTCGCTCGACCCTGATTTCATGAAAAGCTCGCAACCTCAATGAGCCGACAAGAACGTGTTGTTGGAGATGGTTTCTCGGGTTTCACTGCATTTGGACAGCTAACCGGTTCACTCGCGGTGGTGTCGTGACTCGTAGACCAGTTTGCCAGTCTTCCATAAGAGCCCTGACGATCATAGCACTTGGGCGACACACCTCGGCATAGCTGCCAGCCTGTCTCTGCACGAAGGGACCGCTGGCTGCAGATCCGTACGTGACCTGACTCGCCACTCTCGTCTCCGAGACATGCCGTCCGTCATCTGGGACCAGGCGACACGTACTCGGCCGCGCTCTCGTCGACAACTTCTTCTTCCAGCACACCGCAATTTGAAGCTGGCTGCCGCTTGGATGGAAGACAAGAAGCCGAACGACTCATTCCGCGTGGGGTGGTGTCTTGGTGTAGGGCTAATGTCCAAAAGGGCATCCCGGGCAGCAGACTGGGCAAGACTGGGTGGCTCAATATAAGACAAATGCGGGATACGGCTACGTATGGGGCAGTTCTTTCGGCAGCTCGTCCCAGGCAGACAAGGCAGAGGCACATAAGATAGGACTTGATAGGCATAAGAAGCTCGAATTCTGAGAAGCCTCTCCCACCGCCTTGTGGCATGCCTTGCAGTAATGATGTAATTGTGTTCCGGTGATAGTGGAGCGCCACGCAGGTGCGGGTAAGAGGGCGTGCTTTCTGCAGGCAATGCGGAATATTTGGAAGCTTCGTCGTCGCTTTCGAGATGCGAGCGTGGTTGTGAAAAGATGTATCATGTACGTAGTACGCACACTTGGCACAGCACCACACCCAAGACACCCCACGGAGGAGTACCGGACTTGCGCTAGTCCTACGAACGCGTGGTCTACGGTGATGGACCCCGAAATGGGGCAGACAGGAGCGGACGAGTTGGAAGAGGGGCCGGGAGAGGGGCGGGCGAGCCGGCGAGAGGGGCAGCAGAGGGGAGAGCTTGATGGCTGGAACGTCCCTGAAGCTGGAACTTGGAACGAGTCTGATCAGGGGGTGTTCGTTTTCAGAAGCCAATTCCTAGATTATGGACTTCAGACCCTTGTACGATACTTCGCCGGATCAATCGAGGTAGGGCCGCAGGGGGGGCGTTGGCTGCCGTCAACCTTCGTAAGCCCGTCAAGTTGGCTGACGCTGGCTGAAGCTTATGCCAAGCACGTCTGCCTCTTCCCGCCGCGGCCTCCCGATATCGTAGCGTTTCGATTGGGTGCATCGCTGATAAAGAATTTAGCGAAATAAACGACGGGAAGCCTTGCGATCAACCACTTTGCAAGTACTTCGAATACAAGCCCCACGTATACATCGTCGGAAAAACCAAAAGTATACGCCAAGACGACCGGCATAGCACGGGCCATAATCCCCCAAAAAGATTCGAAAACGAACACCCCCTGAGCATTGATGTCCATCGTGGAGTCGGCTCCCCGCCAGCTGAAGGGCGGTGGGAGACTTGCAGAGCAGGGCGCACAAAAATTCTCCAAGGAGATAGCCGAATGTCTTATAGTAGTGCCCTGTGTGGAGATGAGATAGCGTCGATGGACCTGTCACCTGAAGATCTGGGGAAGTTTTCTTCTTATCGTGGCATTTGATCTTGGTTGAAGCCTCTGTGCCTTTTTTCGACGGTGCCTTGGGACAAGGCAGAGCCGACAGACGACCGCAGAGCGAAAAAGAACCACGGCCAGAGCACGACTCGGCCTCTTAACTAGTGTCTCCATCTCCACTGCGGGAGAGCCAGCTGTCAGTTAAGGGGCATTGAACTGGCGGTGGGCGAGCTTGGAAAGGCAAGGGAAGATGCTCCTGCACTGTCGGGAGTCCCCTCTGTTTATTAATGGAGAATGGGAGAAGGCCAGAACGTCAATCTCCAGAATTTGGTCTCTGGGGTTGCCCAGTCCTGGGCTGTTCTGGAGTGTCTGGGCGAGCGCAGGAGCGTACCACGCGGAGAAGCTCTGTTGATCAGCGATCGCAGCTTGGAGCATTGCTTGGACTTCTCCATATAACACTGGGACTCGTATTCCGAAGCGGTGTCACGATGCCATGCTAGCAAATGATGCCACGACGCTCCGGTCCGGAGGCGAACGTCGGTGGTTGTTGGTTGGGACCTGGATCGCCGCGACTAGAGGGCCAACCCGTCGCACCCGTCGCACCAAAAAAGGGTGCCGTTGTGATGGGTCAGGGCGCCGCAGTTTTCTTCACGACCGTTAGGGCACATTCAGGATCAACAATTCAGGGCCAGTCAGGGCCAGTCAGGCAGACCCTGATGCCACAAGTGCCACTGGCGGAGGATTAGGGCAAGGCCAGGTCAATAGGGGAACAGGCGGCTCTGGAGCTTTGTTGCGCGGCGACTGGCCGGCGCCCATGCAGGCTGGTGGCGGATGACTCCAGACGCTCCAAGATGTACGAATCACTGGGCGATCATGGGGAGAGAATCATGAGGCTCACCAGCTGACGGTGGACACGACATAGCGGGCTCGGCGCGTGAGGCAGTCGAGGCACGATCTGACGGTCATCGAGCTCATCGAGAGGTTTCGAGCGATCACGTTGACTAAAACTGAAACGGAAGAAACAGACAAGCAGACAACGCACTTCGTTCGTCAGGCAGGAGGGGCCATGGCTGCCACGAATTGACGATTCACGAAGAAGAAAGGAGACGTGGTTTTGGGTTTGCGCGGCCCGGGTGCAGTGGTTTTTTTTTTTTTTTCGTGGGACCGCCGTCCACTACGGAGCTGGCGTACGACGTGCACTGTCCGGAAGCAGCTCCCGCTGGTCCTGACCCTCCTGAAGGCCAATCAATAGGGCACGTTGCGTCCGTGTTTGGCAAGCGTGTGGGCTCGGCACTGTAATGCACTGTAGCGCACTGTACCGATGCCCTACTGCGGTGTGCTAAGAGTCTAAGACGGGTGCTTCCCATTCGGGATTTGCCCTATCTGGATTCGACTTCCGACTCCCGCTAAGGTGTGTCCGCCAGTGGGAGACTGTCAAGACTGTTTGGGCACCAGGGCACCTCGTGTGTCATGGCAAGACACGGCTAGGGTACGGATTGATTGAGCACTGAGCAGAAGAATTTCACCGAACACTTCCATGAACCAGTCTCATCTTCGACGTGGTTCTTGATCCTTGCCCTGTCCCTGGTAGCCTCGCGGCACAACGGGCAGGAAGTCGGAAAGTTTGGAAGGCCGGGAGTCTGGAGATTCGGAAGTCTAGAAATCTTCTTCGCGCCGGTCCAGGACATGATGATTCCCGGGGCCCTGTTGACATTCGCCCGAATGTTGGTGGGCTTGATATTCAGGGAGGTAGGTAATAACCAAATGGATGAAATATAATAGACCACGCAGTTACGGAGTACTATTCACATGCATGGCACGTGTTCAGTGGGAGGTTTGATGAAGAAGTGCACGGCATTGACCAAGGTCACATTGCATCTGGAATTATACACTCCAACACAAGCGTTATACCCCTCGGAACTGCTTGCAAAACCGCAGCGGGGGTTATGTTGACTGCATTACTAGTTCGTTGCCCGTATCTGCTTGTACTGGATTACTCGTGAGCCAACTTGCATTCCCAATGCGTTCAGAGATGCAGAGCCCTGCATGCAGCAATATAACTATAATGATGATACTCGTCGACTGCGAGAAAGATATATGAATTGGTTCCCAAGGTTCTCGTCCTCAAACCCCCAACTCCCCAACGTCCCAAAATCCCAATCACTCACAAGCCGACGTCGCTCAGGACCTCAAGATCCTCCTCAGGGGACAAGCTTGCGCACAGGTCCCGTAGCTAGCCATCTGGGTTTAGCTGGCACCTCTTCCAGTCGCGACCGGTACGGAACGGTGCCAACCGTGGTGACCCCCAACTGAGACCTTCCGCTAACCTAACATAATCCTTACCCGTCCACCCATCTAGCCATCGTAGACTCATCGAAGACCCTGACTGACTGAGTGCCTTACGAAGCGATATGAGTAACCAGGAGGGAAGAAAATTTTTCGTTGTCTGTGTTGCCCCTGCACCGTTCAATTTTTCTTTCGGCCCAAATGAGAGCGAGGAGGACTTCTGGCCAGAGCGCGGAGCTCCAGCCAGGCGCCAGGCGCCCCGACACCCAGGCACCAGGCGGTTGGCGTCCGTGATAGCTGCAACGCATCCGCGCACACACATCCTGCGATGCCCATATGACTGGAGGGGGCGTGTTCATTGGCCGAGCTGCCCATTCCGTTTTCGGCTTTCCTAAGGAATGCTGCCCAGACGAGCCAGAGCCAGGTCGGTGCTGACTGTAAGCATGGTATCAACCAACCTAGCACGCCTGGCCAACCCGCCCGAAGCCCGCCAACCAGCCCGCCAGCCGCCAGCCCATCCCCTGCGTGGGTGCTCCGTACCAGTGCTGGATGCCTCGGGTGCCTTGGGTAGGCGTCTGGCATGCAGCCCCGGCAGCCTACCACTACGCAGGCCCTGCAGGGCACGCGGGAGCAGAAAAGCGAGTCACCACTGGGGACTGGCGGGCCTGACGGGCCTGACAGGCTTGAGTATCCAAGCAAGCCAAGCACCCAAGTCGGGGTCTCGTCACGAGAGACCTCGCAGCAATTACGTGCTAGGTGATCGCTCGCCCTAAACCCTGTATGGTATTTCACTTGACCCCTCCACGCAATCACTGTCCGACATTGCCTGCACATGGCGGACCCCACTTACCCTTTTCCACTTGGTCTGCTATCTACCTATTGTGCCTGGCGTGCCAAGCGTGCCTGCCGCCTGTCCTCTAGCGACTCCGGCCTCTCCTCTGGCTCCTCCCAGCGCTGTGCCCTGTTCGGTCCTTGCCCACCGCCCACTGTCCACTGCCCACAGTCCAGTCCAGAGCAGAGTCCTCCTGCCTGTGCCTGCCTGTGCCTGTGCCTGTGCTTCCCCAAGCCCGAAAAACACCAACGAACGGCCAAGCCAAACAGGTACCCTCATTCTCGTCAGGGTGGAATATATCACTTCGCTCGCCGCCGTCTCCTCTCCTCCTCTCCCTCTCTTTCTCCTTCTCCCTCACCCCAAGCTGCCAACTCGCCTGGCTCTGCCATCCATACCTAGGTACAACAACCAACAACAGCAGCTACTACAACAGCCTAGCCTGCCTTGCATCATTGCGCACACAAGCGAACCTCGGAACACTTTTGTCACCCATCGTACCCTGCTCTGCTTTGTCACGATCCCGACTTCGTTGGCGCTATCTCGGTAGTACCCCGACTTGCACCGCATAACTGGTTTTGCTCTCTTAGTCATTAATCGATATCTTGCTCTCGAGACCCAGACCCCCGAGCGCCGACTAATAATAACAACAACAACCTGGGACCTGGGACGACACTGGCTGACAGACGCCCGGACGCCCGCCTCCAACCAAGTCACCTTGCAATTGCAACTGACGACATCCCAACTGCGCACCACAGTCGCATTCCCTGTGACACATCCAGTCTCCACCACCGCACTGCCCTACACTTACACGTATCACGGTCTACCATTCAAGCCACCGCAACTACTGCTACCACTGCCGGTGCTCCAACAGCCTATCCTCGTCAACCTGTAACGGCCAAGGCTCATAGCATTCCCACCGCGAGACTTTAAGAACCCACCGTATCTTGGGTCGAGACCTCGTCCGCGCCACAAAATCCCGTCCACATCGTCATTCCCCGGAGTCTTCCAACACATCAAGCACGCCATCCCACCTCTTCTACGTGGGCAGACGGCTAGTAGCTTCCTAGTCTTTCCTCTGCCGGGTCACGTCAAGTCCCATACAACCCACCCAACCCGGCCAACCTTGAAAATACGGAGACTTGGAGATCTCCAACATATTAAAGATAGCAAAGCCCCTCGGAGCCTACTTATCTTTGTCTTGCCTTGCCCTGAACTACCAGAGCATAGTGAGAATAGGGCACTACCTCCGAATCGTGCCTCTGCGATATCTTGACCATCACGACCGTCTTCACGGCGACAGGATCTACAAAAGAGCCACACCCAGGTCATATTCCGAACTTCCAATAACCCCGCTTCAACCCCTCGTCCAGGACAACACTGGCGCAGGACCCCTATCAGAGCAGCCAACCAGCTACGCTCTGACCTTTGATTTCCCTTACCTCCACACCAATCACAAACCGTTCCAATGCACCACACTCGTCGCAAGTCCGGCCATGCGTCGACCAACACCTCCATGACCGACGTCCGCAAGGCTGTGGCCGCCGCTGATCTGGGCCGGCCGAAACGGCCCGCGCTATCCAGAAAGAACACTCCGCAGACACTAGGAAAGCTGGGCAAGAATGCCCGAGAGCGTGAGCGGGAGTGGGAAGAGGAAAGATGCTGGGAAGACGACCGAGAGAGCTTCCCGCAGTTTTGGTAAGTCTATTTCTTCCTATACATCACATTACGAAGTTCCAGCCCGGTGTGGCGGAGGTCTAGATCCCCCAACTCCTCACATCCCCAGATGCACATTTTGCTTCTTCAGACCTCCCCCGAACAGGGCTGCTGCAGCCACTGCTTTACGCTGGCTTCTAGCTTCTGCCGGCTGCATCATCACCTGATATGCAGGGGATCTAGGTGTGCTCGTCTCCGGGGTCGCGCGTGTAATCCGGGGCTGCCACCAATGGGTCAAAGCTATCGTGTTCCTGTGTTCGTCTAAGGCTATTGGACCACCTCACTGACTGATCACGTATTGTAGCATGACGTGCGAAAAGCAATTCATCCCACAAGATGCGCGGTTCTTATATTGCTCAGAGACGTAAGCCTACCCCTATCCAGCCAATGGACGACACAGAGAGCTTACTTTTTTCGAATCAGGTGCCGTAAGCATGACCAGACGAGTTCCGGTGCTGCGACGACATCGGCTTTCCAAACGTCAACCAGCACCAGCATTCCGTTCTACTCCCTGGGCGACCCAGAACCCCGCGACATCGTCCCCCGGGCTTCGCCTTCGCGGCCCAACTCAACCTACCTCTCACCTCCTTCCACCCCTACCAGCTCTTCCCAATATACCAGTGCAGTATCAGCGCTGAGGTCCCTGAGCATACGACCGCCGAGTCCGCCGTCCCCTGCGTCAGCAGGCGCCGGAGTGTGGCCATTCACTAAAAGCGCGGCCACCAGTCCCTGTACCTCATACACGAAACCTTCCAATTTCTACTCTTCAACCTATGATGGGGGTTATACTACTTCGGGCTATGGCTACAACACCACTACGCCAATCTCAGAACGCCCGTTGCCGTCCAGAACATCGCATTATTATTCCAGGCCGAAGAGCATCGAATTGGTTACTCCCATGATTGGCCGTTAATTGATCTTCCCTGGGAGCCATGCCGGGTAGGCTCACGATCGTGGTCCGCTTATCCCGGACCCGGATCCCAGCGCTGATGTGAGATTCGGAGGACATCAGCGTCGGCCCAATGCGGCCTGGTCCAGCTGAGTTTCATTGGGCTAGGATACCGCACCCGACTTCTCGAGCACGGCATCCTGTTACATTGACGCAATGCGGGGCATTCTTCTCGGAACTTTCAGGTTCAGGGCGGTGCTATTCCCTGCCAATCACGACACGATCTCTCGAGCACGCAGCAACGGCCGGTTCTGTCACATCGACAGATTGATTCGGCAAGCCGAAAGCAAGGCCCTTTCTTTTCCGCTGGCCACTTGTATATCAGCCAACCTTGTGCCACCCTATCAGACAGAAGGTTCCAGGTTGGCTGGATACATCGAAGCTTTGGGTTGCGTCGCAGTGGCCATATTGGTTGGTGCTGGTAATGCAGGCGTGGCGGTTATCACGGCACAGGGCTTCGCGTGCCGTTCGTTGTGGCCCTTGCCGAGTGGATATGCCTGCCATGGAGCTTGCATGTAGTGCGGGAGTAGGACCTCTTCGCAGCTACTTTCTTGCATATGAGCGAGGTTGGCGTTCAGGACACGGGCAGACACGATGGTTCTGCTTTATTCCATCACCCTGCCACACGGGCCCAAGGGACTCGAGGCCAATTTGGCTGATCATTCACAACTATACTATTGCGTGGGAGACGCAGGCTCTGACGTTTTGGACAGGCGAAGCATGGCATATCCTTATCTAGATACCACATACAGCACAGTCCTTTGCTATTTTTTTCTTGTTTCATCAGCCCAGGACAGGGCGTGCGATTAGCTTGCATAGATAAATGTCTTTTAAAAATACAGAAAACTCCTATTCCTGTTGACAATCAGCGCATCATGCATCGGTGACATGGCCTGACGGTGGGATCTTTTCTTATGCCGTCCGGCTCGCTGGGCGGGGCAGGAACAGTGGGGCGAGAGACTTGTGCGACGCGGAGCAGCAACGCTCGCTTCCGGAGTCGCCAAGAACGGGCACGGCACGGGAGGGACGGAACTTAGAAAGACCATCGGCGGCTTTCTCGCGGCTTCTCCTCGCTAGCCCAAACCTAATCGGAGGGCAAAAGGCTCCGGGGGACAGGACCCAGGCGACCATGGCGCGGTGCCTGCCAAGGAAAACAGGTACAGGGCCCTTTGGGCAAGATCGATCGAGAGAGTTTAATGAGCCGCCGTGTGTGGCTCTTGGGAGAGTTGGGAAATTCTAGGATTTCATTTTGCCTGCCTCCCTGCCTCCCTGCCTCCGTCCGACGACCGACCGGGATCATGGCGAGGCGAGCCCCGCGCGCGCGCGTGACGGGACGAGAAGTTTCGTTTGATGAAAGTGCTACTCGACCCAGCCAAGCCAGCACACGCCTAGACGCTGCTGATTAAGGTAAAGAGGGCATTATCACCTTTGACCACTAAGTAATCATACCGTCACTACTTACCATATGCGATGCGCACCAACACAACACAGCCACGCCACCACCCGCCTCCCGCCTCCCGCCTCCCGCCTCCCCGGTGGGGTTTCGTGCGCGGTCCCGACGTCAACTGCTTGCTTACCTTATACCTGGGTACGTGGCCATGTTACCTAGTAGGAGGTAAGTTAAGTAGGTGCCTTACTTAATATCTACCAATCGATGGCGGGTTCGATTTATGCACCGGACGCGCGGAGCCAGAATCGAGAAAACTTGGTTACTTACTTGCTTGCTTGCGTGCGTGCGTGTCGTGCGTGTCGTGCCCCGACCTGCATGATGCGCACGGATTTCGCGGCCGCCCGCTCGCTCTCGACGTTACCTAGGTAGGTAGTAGGTAGGTACCATCCCGACCTCCGGGGGAAGCGAGCCAGGCTCGCCCGTCTTCAGGCCCGATGCTACCGCGCAGGGCTGAGGCGCGCCCGTCTGCGGCCGGTTTCGTTGGCCTATCTGGGCGGTATCAGCACCCAATCAGCCGGCGCGGGATGCTGCTGGAAAGAGCATGTCACAGCCCGCGGATATTGGCGGATACGGATCTGGGCCGACCCTGACGCTGCTGGTAAGGTAGGTTGAAGATGTATCGAGATACCAGAACGGCAGGTGTACTAGGTAAGCGAGTCGAGTGAGAGTCGTCGGCCTCGTGCAGGATACCCTCCATACCTAGGTACATACCTGGCAGGCAAGAAGGCAGGTAACGCCCAGCGCGCCCCCAGGTCACGTACACGGCTTGGGAGATTCGGCGTATTCCCCGGCCGCCGACGATTATTGGACATGCGTCTGCGAGGGGAGGGGCTGGTGTGGATGGATGATGAGCAGACCACCACCACCACCACCAACATCAGGCTTCGAGTTCTAGAACGCTTCCCCTCCTGGCTGCTGTGGCGGTGCCTCTGCTAGTTAGTGTGGCCGGCCTGACGTGTTCTGGAGGCTAGGCTCGGGGGGACGCAACACCAACAACGAACAAGGTTACCTGCTTGCGTTCCAACTTGCTGGCAATGGAGCTGCCAACACGCGCTCGGCTGACCTGGACCAGATCCGCCTGATGCGTGCTTACGCTTTCGGGTCCCGCGTTTACGTGCCATAGGGTCGGAGGCCCGGGGTTCGCGCTTCCAGAGGGAGGTTTGTGTTCGGCTGTCTCGAGAACTCCGCTGGCTTTGGGCAACTCTTCCCGAGAGCTCGGCCCGGCTTGCTTTCCTAGAAAGAGTACCCGCTGGCGATCTGGGGTTGATATGCTTACATATGAGTTGCCGTTGGTGATGATGCTCAGGTACCGGATGGCATCATACGCTAGTGGGTCAATGTCCTAATGATATAGGTTACACACTTGAGTGAGTTCTGAGTTGAAGTTGCTTTCTAATTATGAGCGAGCAATCTGACGAATCATTGTGCAAATCGTGACCTCTATTTGCCAAGTTGTGTAAGGATCGATGGAGGGCAGTTCGACGATGGTAGGCTCTCCATACCTTATCCTTAGACGTCATAGGTTACCTGGAGTTGTCATCATAAGCCCATTGACATCTTACCGCAAGCGGACCTAGTCTACCTACCAGATAATCAACAACTACCATCTCGTCAGGGTTGCGGATATGCGGTGATTGGACACAAGATTGCCATATTCTGAAAGCATGAATCAGTGCCTGGTCTTCAGTCCCGAACATGTTGTTTTAGGGAACGGATGCTACCATCGTGAGTCGGAGACTGAAGACACGCAGTTGGATCATGATGCGCTCAAGATACAGTAACTTGTAATCAAATGAAGAAGAATATCAGCTGGGTCTTTATTGCTGGTACGGCCACCACCCAAGCATCCGGGAGACGGTATGCCACGACTTCAGGGACGAAGCCAAAGGGCATAGGCACCAATTCAATTTGTTTTGGTATACGAGTCCAAGCCGATGCAGCTACCCTGTGTTTTCAATGCTTGCGAAGAGTGTTGACCACAGGTGGTGCCATCTCACTTATCGAAAGCCTTCTTAAAAGGTTTCCTCATGGGAAGCCGAAGGAGACGCCCCTAGCACTAGCAATATTCCAATAAATCGTCTCCTGGCAAGCCTGCTTGGTAGCGGGAGGGAGATGAGTGAGTTGAATCTGGCTCATGCTCACATCGAAGAAGAATATCGTGTTTTTCGAAAGTCTGCGAGTGTTAGGATCTTATGAATAGGATGGTACAGAACCACCAGAGCGTCTTGAAAGCGGCCTGCTCGTGTAAATGGACGAGGTTAACGGTACTTCGCAAGGGTCCATGACGCTCTTATACACCATCTGTTGGGAAGTCAGCAACGTGTACGCTACGGAACATACTGAGCAGTAGAAGGTTCCTAAGTTGATATACGTTCAAATGGCGCTCATCAGGGCGGTATTCGGTGTCGTCGGTACATTGCGATGGCATAAGAATTAGGTCCCCTTGTCAAGGCAGTTCTTTTCTGACGATTAGCTACTCATTACCTAGGTACTTACTGCCAAGAGCCTGGTTTGCGGCCAAAAGGCGAGAGGTTAAAACCAGGTCTGCCAAGATACGGTAAGTCCAGCCTGTGCCTTGTGGTCATTGTGAGGCTATCTACGGACCAGTCCCTTCATGGGGCTGGGAGCCTTATGGACTCGAAATTCTGATACCCCAAAGGGGCGTTCTTCGGCTGCAGGTTACGTTCTGGGTCCAGTACGACTTCCCTGGGCAGTTCGGGTTGAAGTGGTCAAGGAGGTAGGTACCTAGGCACCTGGTAGCAACTTCTACCTTCCAATCTGCTTGGAAGTCGCGGCCAGTCACTCTTACAGACCTGGGTCGCTCCTTCCTGCCTGCTCTAGGTCCCGGAGCACCACCTTCGTTTTTCTCCCCCACCCCCATCCGACTTCTCGGAGGAAACGATGCTTCGACGCCAATTTATCCCCATTGAGCAGTGGTGGTCAATGTTCCCAACTGCAAGAGAATCACGACTTCACCAAAGGCCTGTTCATCGTCTCCTCCCCACCTTCCGCTGAGGCTTTACATCTTCTCGCCGCGGCACCCATGACACAACATCCGCCACGTATCAACATGGCACCACCACGAAGCGAGGATGGCGACTCTAGCGCCGATGACTCGCATGAGTTTGAGAACCTGGTGACCCTGGAGTCCATCAATCAGCGCATGACAATCAACTCTGCGATCACCTCCGACTACGCCGGTCTTTGGGGACCCGTCGAGGCTTTTCGCGAAGTCGTGCAGAACTGGTGAGTTGGAAGCTGCATTGCCGGCTCTTGACATGACAACAGCTAACATCTACCTAGGCGAGACGGCATCATCAAATCATTCAAGATGAGCGAAGCGGATTTCGTTGTGGTACGCGAAGACAAAGGCGACAACATCGTATTCAAAGCCATGAACTCGGATTCCTCGCGTCGGAGATCCAAGTCCATGACAGAATGCCTGGGGTACATCCGCTGGTCTTCCGTTGAGGGAAAGGGCGTGGTGGAAGTCACCAACCGACAAGCTACCCTACAGCCCTGGCATCTTGACATGGGAGGTTCAAGCAAGAAGGGAGACGCAAATCAGGCTGGGTTTCACGGCGAAGGTTTAAAAGTCGCCCTTCTCATTCTCATGCGTCGACCTCAGAACCATGCGGTTCGCTGTTACTCGGGAGGTTTCTCTTGGACGTTCAACTTCACCAATCAACGGAAATTGGTCACCTGCCTCATTCGCATGAAACCCCGTGCCATTATCGATGCACGCGACCAGGCAGAGTCCGACGTGGACAGGGGATTGCTGCCTACGGCAACATCACCAAACCAGGATGTGCAGTTTCTGATCGGCGGAACTGCGAGAGGAAGAGATGACAATGGCTATCCAACGGAGCGAGATGGAGTGACCAGGGCGCAGTTCCTGGAATGGACGAAAGCTGCTCTTTTTCTTCAGATCACTGCGCACGACCAATGCGTGGCAACGGCACGAGGGGATCTTCTACTCAGTCCTCGTTTCCAGGGACGGATCTATCTGAAAGGTCTCTTATTGAAGGCTTCCACACCGAATCGTTCAGCAAGTAGAACTGGGAAGCCGCTTGCATACGGGTACAATTTCGCGAATGGTATCACCAACCGCGAAAGAGAGTCGATGGCAACGGCGAAGGACGAGACTCGGGCTATTCTGTCTATCTGGCAGAGCGCCTGCGCCAAATCACCCGACCCCGATGGAATCATACGAACGTTGCATGAAATGCTCAACTCCGACAACCCAGATTGGGCCGACGTTGCTCGCGCCGACTCTCTTGTGAAGCCTGTCCTCGCCCAATTCATCAAGAGGTTCATACTCTCCAAAGAATTCGAAGGGAAATGGTTCCATACATCGATGGAGAAAGCCCAGGTAAGACTCTCCGAATTGCTTTGTCTGTATGTCTTCTAATGGAGCAGAACATACGCTTCGACCAGATTATGTCGGGCTTCCGTCGCGAGCCCGTGAAGTTAACGGACAGTTACTGGAGAATTCTGGAGGCGAATGGCTTTCGGACCGCCAGCGACGAGGAACGGAAGCGATTCGCGGCAGCTAATGCTATCGAGCTACCCGACAACTCCTTCGCGAAGGCAGTCCAACGAGCTGTAGCCGCTGGTCTCCGTGCATGCCCGCTAATAGCGGGCTGGACTATACAATTTGTTGGAGCTGGGGATCTTGGACTCGACTCGTTTTACGACGACAGAACAGGGTGCTTCAAGATCCACGAACGATGGCTAAAGGTTCCCGGAGCACAAGAAGAGCTGGGCCTCGCTCGCTCCGTCCCCGAGGGGGCCCTTGAGATGTACACTTCCAAGCGACTCCTGGCTAACGCCATAGCCCAGATCCCAGCCTCGAAGATTCGAGATCATAAGAGAACCTCTGAATGGTATCGAAAACGACTTATCAATCAGAGTGACCAACGAATCACAGAATATTGTCAAATCAAAGAGGATCTGCGCTTCAGTATGAAGTTGGAGAGCCAGCTGCTGACCCTGAAGGTTCATTGGAATCGCAAGTTGGGCTGGATCTCCAATGAGTGGATTTGCGTGGAAATCCATAGCGAGTCTTCTTGCTCGCAACTCAAGAAGTGCTTGGTTGCAAGTGAACGTAAGACTCACATTGTGTCCCCTAGTGAGTGCCCTGTTATTATATGCTGACTGCTTGTTTAGTTAACCGCCAGAAAAGAATATCACCAACATGTGGCGTTTCATGCCGCAGTGATTACCTTCGTGTCTCCTGGGGCGGTGCCAGATATCCCGGACTCTCGACGGAAGCGGGGAAATATTTCCTGCTCGTGTGTCAATCTGAGGACTCTTGGAGCATTCCGGATTCCTTGGTGATGTTGATCGACGAGCCGCAAATTGCAGAGACGCCCCGGGAGCCAAGAAACAGCACCAATGACCAGGATGCTTTCAGTGAGTCTTGTATCAGCCGGGCATTACCTCTAACTGACACCTTCTCAGGGCTTGGAGATCGGCTGGATTCGCTAGACGTGATGACCGCTCGAGACTGGTACCAAGGCTCGAACTCACTAGGTACCAAAGCAGTGATCGGCATCGATAAGAATGAAGCGCAAGGAGCCGCCAAGTCCGGAGAGGTCAACACGCCGTCAAAGCGTCCACTATCGAGTCCGTCGACACCATCCAACAGCAGGCCTGCTAAGTCTGCTCGTTCATGGCTCAAAAGGCGCATATGAGCATGTGCTCAACTATTTCAAGGCTATCGCGTCAAGCCTGAGGTTGAGCAAGGGATGCTTCCGAGAATTGCATGTTGAGCTACGATGGGATCTGCCATCTCCCGTATGACAGAGACAGATACAACGGTCGTACATGTTGCCAAATCGCTTGGGCATGCTTTATGAAAACATGGCTTGCTTGTTTATTTAGACCAGAGACAGAATCAGTGAGGAACTGCCGTCACCTGCAGGGAGGTAAAGAGAAGATATTGTACTTAGCATATACTGGACAAGCAAAGCAGCAAACTGGCCACGAAGATGCCGAGTCGTTGATTTTAGAGACAAAATGAACATGCGTATCAATGGATTGTGATCGGTGATCATTGATAGCTGTACTTTAGGCATGTGGTAGTAGCCTGTCGAATGCATGTCACTTGTACGAAGGTCCATAGCACAATGGGTATGGTATTGTTAACGGACAAGCTTGGGGTAGGTAGTGAGAAACATGAGCGAATCCTTTGCGAAGGCTTCCGTAGATGCCAGATGGCTCAGCTCGGCGGCTTTCTGGGGGAAAAGAAAAAAGATGCTTTTGCTAGACGTAGTCTCTTAATTGCATATCGGGTACTCTCCGCATGGTGACGTTACTGCCACTTATCCGTATGAGGTACGATTTGCCTTGCGCGGTCATTAGACCCTGGCGACGCGACAAAAAGTGTTAACCTAGCAAACCACGGGCCTCAGCTGGCCCAAACCGTACTTCGCATTAAACAGACCACGACCTGCTATCTCCCAGTGTCTTGCCATGGTTCTGTTCGGTAGAACTGATGCAGACTCTTCATTCCCGCCCTGATTCCGAGTTATCAAAGCAGCGAAATGTCGACTGCCGCCCGGGAGTCGCTTGGCGAAGTGAACGACATTGACCCCGATGCCCACCACACTAGTTCGAGTAGCGATGACAGCGATTCGGGCGACGATGGACCCTCCACGTCGGTGGAGTGGCTGGCAACAGGTCGAGAGAAACGCTCGACAGCAGGCAACCGCATGAAATCTATGATCGCTGCCGAGGAGCCTGACGATGATCTCGAACTGCTTTTTGCCGAAGACGAGGACGATGCCGGCTTCACAGACGTCGGGGATGATGGATCCGATGTGCACATGGACTCCTCGTCCGATGAGGAGGATGCGCAAGAAAATACCGATGAGCTGGAAGGAGAGAAAGAGCTCGAGAAACACGCACGCGAGAGCCGCCAGGCCGCCCGTAAGCGCAAAGCGCAGGAGGCAATACCGCTGAAGTTTCGCAAGAAGGTCAAGATCGACGTTTCACGGACAGGCAGCTCGACGCCTACCGCCCCCAAGGCACGACCGAAGAAGAAATCGGAGCGAACGAGTTGGCTGCCATCCCCGGCCGATATGCCTACGCGAGCCTCGCGGCGGGAAACGACTATGCTGGGCAAGGAACAACTCCACAAGCAAATGATCGAGCGAGAGGTCAAGCGGCTGAAGCAAGTCGAGGCCATGGAACGCAAGGCTAAGAAGATGGAAGCTCTAAAGAAGCCACCTATGACACAAGCACAGCGGCTCGCCGAGGCTTCCCTTGTGGAAAAGAAGAACGCCAAGAGTCTGAACCGCTGGGAGGAAGCCGAGAAGCAGCGCGAGGAAGAGAGAAAAGCCAAGCTGGCTGCGCTGAACAATCGGACCTTGGAGGGTCCCGTCGTCACTTTCTGGACTGGCGTTGGAGAATGGGTTGACGGCAAGTTGAGGCACGTCGGCAAGTTGAGGCACGTCGGCAAAATCGTCACAATAGAGGATAAGCCAATCAAGAGAAAACGAGCATCTACAGTTGGGCAGGATTCACTGGCCGAACCCTTAAGCAAAGACCCGGCCGAACTCCCCGATGCTCCTCCGCAGATCTCCTCGACTGTGAAGACCGATAAGACAGGCGATGATCAGGCTTCGTTAATAGGGTCGAATGGCAAGATGGACAAGGACGCAGACGATCTCAGAGATGAGCCAAAAGGCGACGCAATACCCGACTTGACAAGCCCCACGTTGACCACACGGCCCCGACAGCCGCCTCAGGAACAACCTGAACAACGCCGACCCTCCCAGGGAGCGCAGACGACGGACCATGCTACGATACCGGACCAAGTCCTGTCAGCGCCCACGCAGAGTGAGGTTCAACCTGTCGAAGGCGAACCTACATCGCCAATTCTCCCAGTGTCAGACAGCAAGCCACCCCAAAGCGAACCTCAAGCAAAGATGTCACCGGTGGTCATGGCCAAACCACCAGATTTGAAAGCACCAGATATGCAGCCGCCGAGTTCCAGCCCCTATACCACCAGTATGTTCGCGCCGCCGCAACAGTCGCCTTTGATGAAGCCTCCAGGGCTGCAGCCACCTTCCAGTAGCTTCCTAGCTCCTCCGGCCGGAGTTAGCCAGGGCGGGTTATCAATGCCTGTACTAGGATATCATTCCACACCCAGCATGGGTAGCTCATCCCATGTCCTGGCACCTCCAAACACCACACCGAGGAGGCAATCGCCGCTATCAATGCCGCAAAGCAATCCGCAAGTACCCGCTACGCCGACACCACCACAGCTATCTCAGCAACCGGCAGCACCCGCGCCGACGCCAGTTCAGACGCCTCCACCAGCTCCAGTCCAGGGTCGACCCCAAGCGAGAACACCTTCGAGTATACTGAAACCCACCAAGGGCAATGCTCAAAAACCTCAGCAAAGAAGTCAGCACAGGGGCCATCAAAAAGAGAAGGCACCTTCACCTCCTCCGCCTCCGCCTCCCGACGGCAAGGCAACGCGCAATTGTATTATTTTGCAGAATTTCAACGAGAATGCCATCAAGGACAAGGCCGTACAGAACCACGTCCTGTTTGGGCAGGAGATGAACAGACTTCCCAGTAAGTACCACCACCAGTACAGGAAGCCTAACCGGTAAACACTGACGATGACTAGAGCAAGGACCGCCACCACGATGCGTGATCACCAACCATCCAGCCAGGTACAAAGATCCAAAAACCGGACTACCATATTATAATGCCCACGCCTTCCAGGAAATACGGAAACTTCAGCGTGGCGAGTATAGATGGAGTATGTTCGGTGCATGGCTAGGCAGCGGCTCTCTCGCGGCGATGGGCGTCCCAGAGAGGTTCTTAAACCCAGATGCCCCTGGGCCCCCTAAACCTCCGGAGCCAGAGAAACCCGAGAACCAAGCTGCACCCGAAGGTCCCAAACCATCGGAACCCACGGAAGAAAAGGTGAATGCGGAAGTACGTGAAGCTGTCGAACCACCGGACCCTGCCGAGCCGTTGGAGAACGCGGCGCCGCAATCTGAACAGGGAGCGGGCACTGTGCCATCTGAGGCTGCCCCGGCCATAGAGGCGCCCGCGCAAAGCACCGCCGCCCAGGAACCACCAACTCCCCTTTCTACCGGATAACTGTATATCGTCATGCCGGGATCTACGAGATGAGGAAGGTTACATTCAGACGGATTCGGCTACTTCGGCTACTTGGGGAGCTTCAAGAGCCCCATCCCTCCACCATTACCAAAGCAATTTGCATTGACTGGCTTTTGCCCGCCTCTTTCGACTACAACTATGCAGCGCAGCACGGCATCGAGCACGGTTTTCGTGTACAGCAGGAACGATGCGGATGCGGAGTCCCTGATGATGGTTTTCAGTGGCACCGCAAGTCACCATACTTGAACTGATTGGCCCAAACTCACCGTGGACATAGGCCCCCGGAAAACGCTGCCCGAATTGCATGAAAGACGGCAAGGAGGTCTGGGTTATGCCAGGCCGCTGTTGCGGGTATTGCGACACTTACGTTAGCTGAAGACTTTGCTTGTAGAAAAGCTGTGGTGGTACCTCCTGCGAGGAGACGTCGGCGTGATTGATGAGCGTTGCGTTCACCTCTTGGCCTGCCAACCAGCGCCCCGAAAATCATCAATCGAGCGACATATAGGGGCGTGAAAGTATGAGCATGGGCAGTCGGATTTGTGGCAAAAAAGGGTATCATTGTACAACTTAGTGTATGCCTAGATGTCCCACGAAACAAGCAACCAAACGCCCGCGCGATGTTCCCTCTACGATATGCTTAAAAAATTTCGACGCCTCCGTGGGAAAGTGCTAGTGCTTCCTCTTCTTGTTTTTCTTATCGCCATACTTGGGAAAGACGATCTTGCTGGGCTTGCGCCGCTTCTGGATGCGACCCTTGCCAGCCTTCTTGCTCGACGTAGATGTGGACTTGGCATTGTCGAGTTCCATCGCTGGAGGGACAATATCCGTTAGAGCTATTCAATGCTCGCGGTATCCGCGGATAGGGGAAGCTGTTACTCACTGTCGTCGTTCGCGTCGGCGGCGGTGGCCTCCTTGGCGGCACTCTCTTCGTCATCCACAACCTTCATCTCCTCGCCCTCAGGCTTCTCTGGCTTGGGCTGCGAGGCCAGCTCCAGCAGCTTGGCGGAGAGGCGCTCGCTGCGGGCGATCTCGGCAGGCCCAAAGACATTCTTCTTCAGGCGCTGGTTGTTCACTTTGCGCGAGCTGGCGCGGGATGATTTGGCCATGGTAATCGTGGGTAATCGTTGGTTCTGTAGAAGCTGAACACCTGGAGTATTTGTTGCAGTTGCCAGTAAAGTGGAAAGAGAAGGAAGGGTCTCTGCAGCAAGGTACCTAAATCAGAAAAAGTCGAGATGCGCCAATGCCGGGCGGGCCTAGAGCCGACTTAGACCTGGAGCACAAAGTTTTAGCGGGGTATTAGCCAAAACCCGAGCCTGTAAAGTCTGAAAATGGCAGGCGGTGAAGGTTCTCGAGCAAGGGCTTTGACACAGTAACGCCATCCAGTCAGTGACGACAGGCGAACAGCCAATCGCCTGGAACCAATGGGAAGTATTACCCTAGGTAGGTAGGTACATGTAGGCACCTCGAGGCTGTTGCTGCTGTCGCCGCCAACCCTCACTCAAACCATCCTATCTTTCACGCTCCTGGGTGCCGGTCTTGCTCACTTGCGGCCACTGCTGACCCCTGCGTGACTGGATCATCATCATTATCGTCTTCCAAGGGGATTCCACCTCACTTGTGAATCGCAGCCATCGCGACTAGAATCTTTCCATCGCGACTAGATTAACTCGAGGCTCTCTCTGCTGCCCCCACGACGCTCAACTTCAGAGGCGAATACGAGGAAAAGACCACAAGGCAATTGCGCGCGACAGTCTGGTACGAGAAAGCTGCTGAAGGTGGATAACCCTCTGGGAGACTCCCTCCTCGCTACCTCTTTAAGATCCCGGTTGCACAGGCGACTCGGCGCAAACCCACCCGCGATTTCCAGGTTCCCATCCGAGTGCCCTCCTGCGACTTCCTGCTGCAGCCCAACCTACACCAGTTGCCAGAGCCGTCCTTCCTCATGCCGTGGCGATCATCGACCTGCCGTACCTGCCCCGATCGCTAGCCACTTGGCTACCCAAGCAACCACGACCGCGACGCGCGAAACAGCAAGAGCAAGCGCAAGAGCAGGACCACAAGCAGGAGCAGAGGGCTACCTAAGCAAGCATGACTGCCGCGTCCCACGAAGCGATTCGCCCGCTTCTCACAATCATTAAGGGCCTGTTGAACAAGGAATTGCAACTCGTCTGCCAGACGCATGGCTTGCGCACCAGTGGTGTGAAGGCTGAACTCCAGCAGCGCATTCAGACCGGTATGTCATCCTGCCTCGTCTACCTCGTCTACCTCATCTACCCGTTGCCTTGATTCTTCCCGTTCCATCCCCCCCTTCCAGCATGTTCAAGCCTCCCGTCTTGTCCTCGAGACTTAATTGCCCAAGGCACACCAATTATATGGACATATACCTTGTAGGAGTCCCCGACAGCACCCCCCTCCCCGTCCCCCAGCAACCGCCACTGCCACCAACTAAAACCCATCTCCCACTTCTGCACCACAATTTCACCAGGCCGATACCCTCCTACATACACTTCCTCTGCGGTTGCAATATCGAACTGACATGACCCTTCTCCCCCAGCTCTATGTGAGAACTACACTGCCGACCCACCCCGATTCAGCGATATTCGGAATACTCTGATGAACCTCCGCCAAGGTCGAGGTCAACGTTCAACCACTTCCAACATGGGTTCCTCATCAGCCACCGTGCCGAACAATTACTCGACATCCAATTGGCAAACCGGAGGCGCGCCCGCCATGCATCAGCCGGCGTACAGCTATTCTCCTGGCAGCGGTAGTAATTATCGTAGTAACGCCTACAGATCCTACGACCTGCGATTCAAGCCCAGTCCCTTCTACATCATTGAGTCGAGGATCGGTGAAACCCGCACGTGTGAGGGTAGGTTTTTTCTAGACCGAGAATGGTTTCTGGCGCACTATAGCTGACTCGATCATTCTGCAGCTATGAGCCAACACCGGAACTCGATCACTCAGACGGTGAAGACAAGCGACAACCCGAATCTCTCTCGCTGCCTAACGGATAACTCATATCGCATAATGGTTTTCTGCGCTGGAGACTGCGCTGGAGACAACCAGCCCGTGCAGGATGTCGCATTCCCTCACCAGTCCGAGCTCAAGGTCAACGGCGGAGATATTAAGGCCAACCTCCGAGGGTTGAAGGGGAAGCCCGGAACAACTCGACCGGTCGATATCACCCATGAGCTTCGCCTAAAGCAGTCGAATTATGCCAACACAGTCGAGTTTACATATGCGTTGACGAATAAGGTGAAGACGAATGAATCGCCCCGAAAGGCCCAAGTGAGCAGATGTTATCACTCAAGCTCCAATGCCAAGTGGCGACCTAATCCAGATTGTCAAAAAGAACTGGTGCTAACTCGAGTCTTTCAACAGAAATTCTACTTCGCCATATTCCTCTGCCGTATGATACCGGTAGACTCCCTCGTACGACAGATCAAGGGCAAGAAGATTACTACGGCAACTGTCAAGCAGCAAAGTATATATACACTTACTCCCCGCCTCCGCTGTACATGTTACTGACAGGTGTGACTAGTTGCTGCAAAGGCCAATGACCCTGACATTGTGACAACATCCGTCACATTATCCTTGAAGTGTCCCTTGAGCTTCACCCGGCTGAGAACACCCTGCCAATCTACCTTGTGCAACCATATCCAATGCTTCGATGCGACGTCGTATCTGCAGCTCCAAGAGCAAGGTCCCCAATGGATTTGTCCGATCTGCAACAACCCGGCACCGTTCGAAACTCTCGCCGTGAACGAGTACGTTGGAGAGATCCTACAGAAGACGTCGGACTCGACTGAGCAAGTGACGATTGAACCCGACGGCCAGTGGAAGATGGAAGGCGCTCAAAGGGAAGCCAGAAGGCCGCGGAGCTCTGGGGTCAGCGCTAGCGCCAGTATTGACGACGACGACGATATCGCCGTCATTGGAAATTCCCGTGGGGTCAGCACA
Source organism: Xylariomycetidae sp. FL0641 (assembly GCA_022376655.1). Classification (NCBI taxonomy): domain Eukaryota; kingdom Fungi; phylum Ascomycota; class Sordariomycetes; species Xylariomycetidae sp. FL0641. Next base: position 203,686 of record JAJJKE010000005.1, read on the forward strand.
GGGTCTTTCAGAGGCGCGAGCAATGGGGCTCATGCTTACAATACGCCGAGTCGATCTCTTATGGGCAACGGAACGCCCCGCAGTGACTCGAGGGAGGTTTCAGGCGCACCAAGGTCAGGCAGCAAGCGACCAGCAGAGGTGATTGATCTCACCCTCAGTAGTGACGAGGATGATGCACCAATCGTCCCTCGTGCGCCAAAGCGACCATACCACGGGCCTGACTACACTGGTGGCCATTCCCTTGCTTTTCCACGCTCGTCTACCAACAACTACTAGGAGTCGCGGTACCGATCTTGAAGCAGATATCCCTAGGGAAATCTCGGCCACTATTCGTCAACATTTGGTCGCGTAACCGGTGGCTAGGTGAAAGTGTTGCGTGGGAGGGCTGCGTTGGAAAGTTTCGAGAACCCCAAGGCTGACGATGTGACGAACTTTCGAAGTCACGACGTGAATCGACCGCGGGGTCACTACATCGGAGGAGTTGGTGGTACCTTATGGAGGACATATTCTGAAGTCTTTGATTTTCGATTTTCCTACCATCCAGGCCTGGGTACATAGACAGCCACTCCCTGCCTCTCGATAGAGGCTTCTGCATCAGTGAGGAAAGGTGGGGGGGGCGACGCGGCGTTCAGGCAAATACCTCTTGTATTCGGAGAACCGTTTGGCTTTGCAGACCGATGAAGACAGTGCTCAGTGCTATACCAATGCTATTCCCAGATAAACAGTGAGGCACGACTTCAAGAATGCGAAGGCGCCGAGATTCCGTGCGTGTAGGTGGTACAGCGGAGGGGTATATGCAATTACCCAAATAATTCATGAGCTGGGATCCCCACGCTTCGGCATGCTGAGGTCCCCATTCATTGCCCAAGCTCCAGGCCTGCACTTGTCGTCCCCACCACCCGAACGGAGCATGACCCCAAGCTTGCCGACATCTCCTAACGGTCACTCACGGTAAACGGAAATTCGTCAGTATTCGATATTGCGGCGAACGATTGTCGGACAGGTCGCAATTTCAGAGTGAATTTAGTGTTGAACCGCACTCCTACACCTACCGAGTCGCAAGCTGCGCGCCCAATGGGCAGGAACGAAAGCGTACATATAGAACCTCCCTGATCGAGCTTGCGCGTTGCGCCTCAGCGTACAACATACCCTACTGTCCCCACGGCCCGCTACTCGTCAACTCCGGGAACCGGTCGACCGAGCTGGAGAGAGGGAGCAGAGGCGCCACGGGCGACAACCAATCCAGCAGCCAGTAGAAAAGCAGGACGGGGGGAGACAAAAGGAGGAAAGAGGAAAGAGACACGAAAGATGTCGTTCGACGCGCCCCTGCCGCCCTTCAACGCCTCGGACCCGAACGCGACCTTCGTCGGCACCTCGTGCCTCGACCTGCTGCTGATCGAGATCGTGCCCATGGCGTACCGGCTCGCGCACGAGCTGGACGGGACCGCGGCGGCGGCGGCGGACGAGCAGAGCGCCAAGAGCGAGAACAGGAAAAGCACCACGACGACGGTCACGTCCCCGCCCCCCGCCAGCGCAAGGACCGCGACCAAGATGGACGACGACGAGGAGCGCGAGGCTGTCTTCTTCCGCCTCGAGGCGCTGGGGTATAGGGTTGGACTGGGTCTGGTCGAGCGGTGAGTTGGTTTGCGTTTACCCCTACTCTTTCGTCCGGGGGAGCCGCGCGCACTACTCGCGTGCCGTGCTGCTTGGAGAGGGAAGCGAGGGAGATATTCGCTTGAGAAGACGACCCGGGAAGTAGTTCCGGCGCCGGACAGACCGGAGAAGCATATGAGCAGCTCCGGCTACGCAGGCTTCGAAATCGGGGGCTCCTCGAAAAGCGCAAGCGCCGCGACCCTCTCTCTACCACTTTCCGATCTGGGGGAGGAGTCTTGGACTCTGCTCCCCCGTTGCCGATCCAAAGTCGCTGGATGATGGTCTCCCTCCCTTCCTCTCTCCCTCATCCCCATCCCACCCCCCCATCTTATCCCCAGCCCAAGCCCCAACAGCAGCAAGCAACAGGCAGCTAACGACCGGGCCGCATCCCCCCCCGCAGGTTCTCCCGCGACCGGCCGCGCTTCAACGACACGCTGGACGCCATCAAGTTCGTGTGCAAGGACCTGTGGATGCTGGTCTTCAAGAAGCAGGTCGACAACCTCAAGACCAACCACCGCGGCGTCTACGTCCTGTCCGACCACGCCTTCCGCCCCCTCGCCCGCATGAGCACCGACGCCGGCGGCCGCGCCGTCGCCCGCGCCCAGCCTGTACGTTTTGCTGTTTCGCTCGCCTCCTTTGTGAACCTTTGCCATTCCTACCTTGCCACTGTTTTTTTCTTAGAAGCACTGGATCTCGTCGTGCCCATCTTTCCCCGGCATCACCATCACCATCTGTCGAGTCGAACTGGTTGGTTAGTTAGTTAGTTTAGCTGTACCTGCTGACGCCGCGAGAACAGTTCCTCTGGTTCCCCTGCGGCATCCTGCGCGGCGCCCTGGCCGCCATGGGCATCAGCGCCACGGTCCAGGCCGAGACCAGCGAGCTGCCGGGCGCCGTCTTCCAGATCAAGACCGTCACGGCGAAACACTGATGGTTCCGCCTTCTCCCGCCTGCCTTTATTCTCATTCTATCGCACTATCCATCCCTTCATCCTCCTCTACTCTTCTTCCCCGAGGGCTCTTGGCAGGTCGCATAGGCCATCATGCTCCCGTTCGCTCATTGACCGGCGAACCGGCTTGTCTTCGTTTGGTATGGCGTTCCCTAGGCGTTTAAAGAGGGGGGTCACATGCAAGGGCCTCGATGCCGTCCGTTGTCGGCATGGGTGGCGTAACACTAGCCGGCCTGCCGGGTGGCTGGCTGGCTGGCTGGCCACTTAGGGGAGCATTTACGCGTAGACAAACAGACGGCGTTCAAGGCGATATGCCATTTGCCTATTTTAGGCTTGAATTTATAAAGTGTGGAAGAAACCTATTCATCCTAGCTTTTGTACACTGCATTGTCCCACACTTGAAAATCCCCCTGTCGACCTCGGCGGTCCAATATGTTCCAATGCGCGTGGTTTCGTCGTTGTATGAATCGTCCTGGGATGGAGGGCTGGTGGTGGTACAGGGAAAATGACGCGGGGGGTGTCCAGTCGGGGGCGGTCAAGTCACCTCACAACCTAAGCAGAGACACAATTTATCAGTCACCCTATTCTTGATTCATCGCAGACTTTTCATTGTTCGTTTTGCCTGTGTTTCTCTACACCATGCCAATTTCCCTAAGCAGAGCCAGGTCACGGTGTCCACTGCACCCCTCTTGGGGTAGCATGAAAACGCGGCATCGCACGCTCCACAAGGTCATCCCAAAGCAGTCAATCAGAGGGGATATTTACTTCTGAGGGGGGTTGTGGGCGAAGTTGATGCCCTTCTCGATGTTGCCCTTCAGGCCCTTGAGACAGGCATCCAGCAGAGTCTTCTCCTTGTCGGTGAGGCCGTCCAGAGGGTTGGTGACCTTCTCGACACCGTTGGGCTACATTTATGGTCAGCAACAGAAGAACAGGCACAGAGTTGCGAGGGGGGTCTTACGCCAAGCTCAACTGGAACGGAGAAGAAGTCGCAGCCGCTGGCCTTGGCAATGGCATCACCGCCCGGAACACCAGGCAGGTAGATGAAGCTGGGCTCGACAAGGCCCTTCTCGCCCTTGACGGCCTTCAGCACCTTCTCGGCGAAGCTACATAGTTGTTAGCGAGAAACTTGCAAGAACGCCCGGCCGACATCTGCAACCACTTACCGGAAGCCAGCGTAGGCCATGGACAGGGTAGCAGAGCCAGCGCCATCCTTGGCCTTGACAACCTCGTCACCACCGAACTGGACACGGTTGACAATGGCGTCGTACTTGTCATCGGGGATGTTGATACTGGGGGTAGCCTTGCTGAAGAGAGGGACAATCGTCTCGCCCGAGTGGCCGCCAATGACGGGGATGGTCAGCTCGTTGCCGGCACGTTTGCCAGCGAGCTCGCCGGCGAAGGTCTCAGCACGGAGGATGTCGAGGGTAGTGACACCGAACAGCTTCTTGGCGTCGAAAACGCCCTTGGCCTTCAGAACCTCGGCAGCAATGGGGACCGTCGAGTTGACTGGGTTCGAGATGACGAGGATGTACGCCTTGGGGGCGACCTCAGCGGCAATCTCGATAAGACCCTTGACGATACCCGCATTGATATTGAACAGGTCGTCGCGAGTCATACCCGGCTTTCCTGTAGTTGTATGAGCGGTTTTGTGCGGATATTCCTAAGAACTGGGTGTACACGTACGGGGAATACCGGCGGGGATGACGATGATGTCGGCATCCTTCATGGCGGCCTTGCCACCGTCATCCTTGGGCAGGTAGCCAGTGATTTTCTGTCATGCGCTTTAGTTCAGAGCCCATCAACTGCTTTCTGGACAGGACCGGAGCTTACGGCAGGGGTGGAGATGTGGGAGAGATCGGCAGCAACACCAGGGGTGTTGACAACATCGTAGAGCGCGAGCTCGTCGATGAGAGGGCACAGCTTCAGAAGAAGTGAGAGAGGCTGGATGCTGTTAGCTTTCGTATATCAATCGAGGTAGACTGAGGGTGGCATACCTGGCCGATACCGCCAGAGGCGCCAGCAACAACTGCCTTAGGTATCAACACAGCTCAAGCTTTGGGCGTTTGTGGCTTCGACGAGCTCCTTACCAGCTTTAACCATGATTGCGGTATTGAGGTGTTGAGATAGGTCGTAAGAGGATTGAAAGGTCTTGCACTAGGCGCGACAGAATATCGATGTCAGCCTTGGGAATGCCCACCGATTCAAAGGGGCAGAATCAATGTGATTGTTGATTCCGTGAGGGGGTAAGGTGTACGGGATACGAGCAGGAGTGACGGGACGGGAGGGGAGATGGAGATGATGGCAGCAATAGAGACAGAAACATGTGAGAGACCGAGTAGCGGGGATGAGACGAACCTTAATAGTCGAAAGTCACAAGCGTCGCGTTGTCTGGGCGGCCGGAGAGACTGGAGAGTGATGAGGACGGGAGGAGTGTGTGTGTGTGTGTGTGTGAGTGTCAGAGTGTGGTTGTTGCGGGAGAAGGACGGCGGGGCAGAGACGAGCTGGGTTGTGTTCGGGGAGGACCCCTCCTTGGTCTTCTATCCCCTCCACTCCACAGCTTTCTATCTTTGGCGTCAGCCTACCGTAGCCCCCCCGGCTGGCTGCCCGTCTCCCGTCATCCCGCTTCCTGACTTTCGTTCTTGCCCCCCTTCCATTCTTCACAGCCGTCGCCCACCTGCCATGCCTGCCATGCCTGCCATGCCTGCCCAGACAGTGACATACACAGTGAACTGTAGTCCACCCTTGAGCTCCACTCGGACCTGTGAAGCTCTCAATTCGCTGCAGCTTGGCAGGAGTTTGCTTTGTTCTTGGATGCTTAGCGTGGGCAGCAGCACTCTCCCTTGGGCCTTGACTCCAGGGCGCGGGCTCGGCGGGGTTTGAGCTACCCCCCACAGCCCACCACATCCCACCAGAGGTCCCAGAGCATCTAACCATGCTAACCCACTCCAGCTCTTGATGAAACGAAATGCCGTCACTTGTCCCTGGCACCCTGAATCGGCTCCCGGACACTGCTCGCCCTCTTTCCCAGCCAGTCCCGTTGATCGCCCTGCCGAGTCAAGAGCCCACCACGCGTCTCTGGTGGGCTTGCTTCTATCAAAGCGCGCATCATGCACCGTGAAACATTGGAAACACCGGAAACAACGTACAGGTGCTACCAAGGTACAGCTCCCTCGGCATGCAATGCCAGGCTCCCTCGGCAGCACCACATGTGTTTGCAACAAGCAGCAAACATCGAGTCTCGAAGAACTTCAGGGTCCTTCATAAAGGAGACCCTTTTTATTATTACCGGGACTTCTCGAGGGCGCTCATAACCTGCGGCAGCTTCACGTCTAATGTAAATCTTCCATGTGAGATCCGATTTGCTACCTCGCATCATTACCCGGGCTCTACCCTTCCCATCCCGAGGCTCGATCCTCGAATTCGGGTCCAGCCGGCCTCGTCACGGAACATTTGAATGTTTGCGGCTTCACATAAGCAGGCCTTCACTATTGCTCGCCTAGGAGATTTGCGCAACCGGCAACGCGGCTCGGCACGTAAATCACTCACCCACGCGTACCTTCGTGATCACTGAATGCGAGCTGGAGGATGGTCCGGATAGCACTGCCCCATTCGACGACGACAATCTCACTAACCCCTGACAGACTGGGAAGGTTCAACACGCAAACATGACATGTAGGGGCGGACACTGAGCGTCTAAGGACAACAGTCGAGGTCTTGATGGCTGACAATGTTGTTGTTATCCTCAGTCGAATTCTTCCGATTGACTACAAAATGTAAAGCAAAGTGCCTGTTCGCCGGTTCACCTATGCTTTACAAATGCTCCGTCCCGTTATCCCCTGACCCTTTATCATGACGTCCAGCTCTTACGAGGTCTCGGCGGCCTTCTGGGCCTTCTTGCCACGGGGCTTCTTCTCGGGGGTGGGCTTCTTCTCCTTCTGCGACTGGCGGATGGCGGAGGCACGGGCGACAGCGGCCTCACGGAGGTCAGGGCGGTAGCTGTTCTTGGCGACCTGGTTGGCAACGGCCTTGTAGGTGCTGTGTGGGAAAAATGCCTATCAGTTACGAGTTCCTGTATGTGTCTGTTCTCTCCGGGGCCGAGGGTTCACTGACCTGCGCGTGGACTTGCCACCGTGGATGGTGGACTCAACGGTGGCCTTTGCGGGCTGTTGCGCAGCCGACTGCTTCTTGGTCAGGAGCTTGACACCGCCCTTCTCGGCCGGGACAACACCGACGGCCTATCGTAACCCAAATGTCAGTTTCCGCTGCTATGTGTCTATTGGAGACTCGTGGTCGTGGTCGTGGTCGTGGTCAATCGTACCTTGTCGTTCACGAAACCGGCATACTAATCCCCTGTTAGCCAATCGCCTTCACACTGAAGCCTCTGCTGATCAAGCCAAAATCTCACCTTGCGAGACTCCTTGTTGACCAAGTTCATGGGGTCACGGGAGAACTGAACACCGCCAGCCTGCTTCTTCTTGCAGAGGAAAGCATTGTGTCCACCTAGAGTTGACCCAAACCATCAGTTTCTGTGATTTTCCAGCTGCGCGTGCTCCGGCCGTCAGCGAGACTCACGGGCAATCTCCCAGACGAGGTCGCTGGGGACCAGAGGGCTCGAAGTAGGGGCCATTTTTGCGATTGTTCGTGCGGTATTCGGGTTCTCAAGAGGAAGGTTTCGGTTTCGCGATGCGATTGCGCTGCTCGGGCTGCGGATTTCACTGCTAGACTTGCACGGCGAGAAGTGTGGGAGTCGCTTATTTCGCCCAATGCGTACTAGCCGCTGTGGCACTGTGGCTGGATAAGGTATCTCCAATTCCAAGAACTTACCTCCACTTATCTTATCGTATCCGTGGATTGGCGTAATGAGCTGCTCATCTCTGCACGGACCACATGTCCGCGCCTTCATGCCATTAATTATCTCCAGCCAGCCGGCGTCAGCGCATGAAGCAGATGGTGTCAGAAGGTTGACGCGGCCAACAGCGTAATACCTACCTAACTTACCGTTCACTATCATCCATTTCTCTTCTTCCTCTGGTACTTTCACCACGTTTTACAATGCGCATGGCCTGATCCGTCATCGCCGTACTTTCTGCCACTATTCGTCTGTCCCTTCTCCTTCGCTCTTCCTTTGTCTTACTACCATTCCTACAAGCTTGTATTATCTGCTTTCCTTTCGCTGCCGTAACCGACCAATCGGCCTACGATCGCCATTCAGGCACAGCCTACCGACCTGTCAGGCCAGTTGCGTACATCGCCCTCCCGAAATATCCGAAAGCGCCCATCTCCAAATACCATCGATCTAACTCTCCCAACCACCACCACCAATCCTCCACGATAATTCTCCTCCCACGATGGGCTACCTCCTCTACTCCCTCACGCTCGCCGTGCTCGTGACGGGCACGGTGCTGTACCTGACGCGCGCCTCGTGGCTGCCAGCCCTGCAGGAGCGGCTCCCGTTCCTGGCCTCGTCGCGGCGGCCGTGGTACGCGCGTCTCCCGGGCGGCTCGTTCGCCGAGGACGCCGAGGCCGGCCTGTCGAGCGCCGCCTTCGACCTCTCGGGCAACCTGGCGGGGGGCGACGGGCGCGCCGGCCTCGACGACGCCGCCAAGACCGAGATCCTCAAGATCATGAAGAAGCGCCGCCTCCCCTTCGACGAGGCCCGCCGCGTCTACACCGAGCAGCGCTTCAGCGCCAACGGCATCGGCGCCGATGGCAGGCCCAGGGATCCGAAGTTTGTTAGCTTTTCGTGAAGAAGCGCGAGCGCGCGCGCGCGCTGGGAGCGGAGGCTGGGAGACGCGAGGGTCGCTTTTGCAGATGGATGCGAGGCACAGCGTTGCGATGTCTGGCTTGAGCTGCTGTTGTCTTTGCTGGTGGTGCATACGGTACCAACACACCCCCACCAGAACACCCACCAAAGCATGCGTGCATACTCGACATCCGGGCATGAAGCCGGACCCGACCTGAAGCGGCATTGCTGAACCTACTACAACTTTACTACACCACTACCGTTGCGAAGCTATCGCATCTCTTTTTCTTTTCTAAATTTGCTCTTACCGGCGACGGCGTTATGGTCCGCCGGTCTGGCTAGACCTGGCAATTGCTTTCTTTGGTTATTTGGAAGGGTAGGAAACCCCTCGTGTACTATACGCTTGATACCTTGCGCTATTGATATCCGACAATTCTTCTATTTATTGTCACAAAAAGAAGTCCGCGGTGGAGGAAGGGCGTTAATCTGGTATTCGATGACCAACCACCGGATACAGTTTTTCTATCATCTGCTCGACTTCTATCAATTTCTTGGTTGTTGTCTTCGGGCTATGAGCTGTGCCTCGCATTGAATGATTTTTGCTCCATTGGGGATACGAAAATGTTATGACTGCACTCCTGGATTTGTGGATCGATCTCATGGACCCTCCCTCTCGTCGTCTGGAGGCCAATTTAAGGGTGACCTGGCTCTTAACGAGGGAATAAAGGTAAAGACGGTTTATGCTTCGAGGTACAGGACAGCATTTTGTTATTAGCAACGACCACTTGAGGGGCTGATCACTGATACTGTAGCCATTGCCACCCGCTACTCGAGACGACTCGAAAAGGTGCCCACGCGTATTCCTAAGTGTTCATCCTATTCCACTGGACCAGCATCATCTTCACGATTATGCGTTAGGCAAAATAGCAGAACGGAACCAATCCTTCACGAATTGACACCAAGCTCCAGTCAAGTGGCATCCAGAGACTGTGAGACCCAGCACTCGACTAATACCAAGGGTTCGTCACTCCACGGGTTCATCGTAATAAGTCGGCGCATTCAGTAAGTGCTTTCCATCCGTGTCTTATGTAAAGACTGTTTCGATCCTCGCCGTACGATGCTTATTGTCCCAGGCAGGAATCACAACGGCCACTCGTATGATAGCGATTGGACGCCCTATTTGGTTGGTCATGAGTATTAGGTTTATTCTTAGGTCATTAGAATTGTAGTAGTTTCTTTCGTCTTCCAATGTCAACGTTTAGTGACGAGTCGCCACTTGTTGATGGATCGAGAGCTGAAGTAGAAGCTAGTCCGATGCGAATCGCTCACCCGGAAGCTGAAGGTATGATTATGGTCATCATCTCATCCCATTAACGCCGTTCGCTCCTTAAATGGAAGCGTCAACACATTGGTCCGGCCCATATATACAGTTTATACAAGCAGGATCAACCGTCATGCTTCATCTGGTTCTGGACAGTCTTCCGCACCCAGTCGGGTGGGTGACCGCCATGGTCCGTACTTCTGGGTTAAACCGTAGCGCGGCTATGGATATCGGGATGCCCGGATGTGGTCCGAAATGCATCTCGTGTCGTGTAATGGCGCTTGAAAATCAGACATTCGTCTATTCGTTCTTCTTGATGTCGTTGGGGTCGTACGTCCGGTCGTCCTTGCCCTCGACTTCCTTCACCATGCGCTCCATCTCCTTGACCTGCTGCTTCCACTGGGCGTCACTCATCTTCTTCTCCTTCTCGAAGAGATCATCGTCGGGTCGGCGGTAGCTGTGGCCAAGGCGGTCCCAGAAGGTGGTGTACTGGCCGTAGTTGTAGTTGAAGTACAGGTGGTGGTAGGTGTGGCAGGCAGCACCGTTGATGACGGGGCTGTTGGCGACATACTCGCCGTCGTGGATCATGATAGTCCAGAAGTTGACGAAGATGAAGAGGGCGACGGAGGCGTACTTGTTGAGGGGGAACAGCATGGGGAAGATGTGGTAGGGCATGGACTGGGCCCAGCCGTCGACGGGATGGAAGGCGTGGGAGGCGAAAGGCGTGGGCATGATCCACTTGTGGTGAGGCTTGTGCAGGTGCTTGTAGATGAGCGGGTGGTGCAGGCCGCGGTGGATGAGGTAGATCAGGGCATCGGTGAAGACCAGGAAGAACGGGTACTGCAGGATCTCGTACCACATGCCTGGACCTTCCGAGGGGCCGTCGTAGAGCTTGGTGTAGCCGTTGACCTCGAGCAGCCAGAAAGGGGTGGTCAGGGCGGACATGATGGGCATGGCGCGGTTGGCCTGCTGGATCTCGAGCTTGATCTGGTTCTTCAGGTACTTGGGATGCAGCTTGGTATTGTGGTCGAAGACGAAGATGTACGACAGCGAGGCGAAGACGAAGTACAGCAGGAAACCGAAGATCCTGTACAGCGACGATTAGCATCAGCGTCTAAAGCACCAGGCGACTCGGTAGCAGCACAGGCGACATACCAGGTAATCATGAAGAGGGTGATAGCCTGACGGTAGATGTTCCCCCTGTCCCAGGCGCTCATGTAGGCATATTCACTGGGCTCCATGGGCAGCCAAGGAGCGGAGGACTTGTACTGCCATGACGAGAAGGTTTGCGCGGTCGAGTTGGAGCTGGCGACGTTGGGAAAGTCGTAAGGCGCCGGCTTGGCGGGGAGGAGGTTCGCGAAGACATAGTCGGCCACGTAGGTGTCGGCAATTTCGAGGACGACATCCATGCTGGGCAGATTCGAAATGCAAGCGAGTCGAAAAGGCAAGCAAGGACGGACGGTACCAAAGACGTGACGCTCGGGAAAGACGAATGAATAACAAGAAGAGAGCGGAAGGGCGGCGGCGAAAGAAAAAGGCAGAAGACCGAGAGATTAGGATTAATGGTCAATGCAATTTCGCGTGTCTACTTTTTTTCTTTCTCGGCTTTCGCGCAGGGGAATTGAGTTTCGCGGTGGGTGTCAAGAGTTGGTTGAGATCGCCCCAGCGGATCCTTGAAGTGGCTAGCAGTGCCGTTTGATCTTCGAGAACGGTGGGTGGGCACGACAGACGGGCACCGAACTGGGCACTAGCAGGCAAGGTTCTTGTTGTTTGCTGCAGGTGGTGGTACAGTAATACCTAGGTCAATTAGGTAGGTAGGTAACGAGAATGGAGGAGCGAAAGTTCTTTATATTGCTGCTTCTATCCTACCTACTGTGTACTGTTACGCTGTCGCTAATCCGCATCATGTAATCCTAACCCGGGCGCGTCTGGCCACTGAACCACCTTTTCGGGCGGCATCGGCCCATCGCCTCGCTGTTTCTGAGGGTCGACCCTTTTGTACGGTGAAGAATCATTGCCAAATTGGGGTGGGATGATGTGCAGTCTGATTCGCTCTCAGGATGACACCACATGGAAAGTCGAGTTCCCGAGCACGATAGAGTTCTCCAGCAGACTGGAATTGCTCAATCAAAGTGCTGGCCGCCCCGGTACGTACCGCTTATCGATCCAATCTGATAGCTGTCCGTCCCACGCCGTCCCACGCCGTCCCTGTCGGTAGCTTCCAGGAGGGGCAAGGCCGCACGGCCTCCGCCGTGCTTAATGCACCCCTGGCGCGCCATCCAAGCCCGTCAGCCCGCATTCGCCAAAGCCCTCGTCGTATTCGTATCGAACATGTGCAGAAGCGCGCTAACACATCACTAGCGTCCAAGGCGTCCCTGCCCAGCCTGCACAAACCACTGGCCGACCGACCAGGCTGATTGATGACTATCTGCGCCCATTCTGTACGCATTCACCCCAGACATTCGAACTTAACTGACTACAACGTACGATCCTCATCTCACAAATCTGCTTGTCTGGCTGCCCTGAGAGCACCTCGGTCTATGGATCTGTCGTTGGCAGTCTCACTGGCGGCCTGGCTGTACCTTGCCTTAGTAAGGCCAGCCTTGCCAGCAGCCCCGCACGCCCTTCTCGCCTCGTCAGCATCCATTGCTGTCGGCTGCTGTCAGGAGGATTCCATGCTCTCGCGGAAGTAATCGCAACAGTCGATTCGAACTGTTGGCTTTTCTCTTGTGCTCTTCACATTCCGCGTCTAGATCGTACGCGACCACGGCAGCGTCGTCTGCGGCACAAGGCACAAGGTAAGTACCTAACATCTCAAGTCGATTTGTTCGAGGAGAGGGTCAAGTAGGAAAATGCGCAATCCGGCATGCCTATCGTACATTCGACCGTTAAGCAGTCTTTGTTGAGAAACCAGTGGTGTACGTACGAGAACCTCCGCATCTGAGGGGTACAGTCGGTCCAGTTATATACACGGCAATCGAGTCTGCCTCCCTAACTTCGTTTTCCTTCTCGCATTTTTTCTTGTTATGCTACCCACCATCCTTGAAACAAACCCCAGGCGATTATGACTGCTGCTACACCCAAACGGAGTATCGTGGTGACGGGTGCCAACGGAGGCCTCGGGAGCTCGATCGTGGCGAAGATAGTCTCTTCCCCCGACCTTGCGGCCAACTACCATGGGATATACGTCGTCCGAGACTCAGCAGCAGCGCCTGACTTGTTACGGGTTCTTCAGCATGGACAATCATCAAAGGCGCACAGTTATGAAATTGTGTCGCTGGACCTAGCGCAAGTATCCAACGTACGGGAGGTCGCAACAAACATCAATAAACGAGTGCCCAGAGGGGAAATCCCGCCCATACACGCCCTTGTGCTAAGCATCGGCTACATCGAGCTTGATGGACAGACTTGGACAGAAGGAGACCTGGACGCCACTTGGGTTGTCAACTACTTGAGCCCGTGGCTGTTGACTTTGACGTTACTACAGAGCATGGACCGAGATGAGGGGCGGGTAGTAGTGATTGGCAGTCATAACCATGAGTGAGTCCTTTGGGCCCGTCTCCCTTGCCGGTACTAACACCGCACATCAGTCCTTACGACAAGGTCAACGATACTGCTTTCACGGGCCAGATCTTTATAGATGAGAAGTGGAGGACGATGATCGGTGATGATATCGCACCAATAGCCACGGGCGCTTGGAGTTCATGGCAAGAGAGCCCCGACTGGAAGGGGAGTCTGCGTCGCTACTCGGCTGCGAAATTGTGTCTCGTCATGATGATGTAGGCCATTGCAGTGAACCCGCGCGATGATTTTTTTAAGCTCACAGGACTCACCGAGGCCAAGGACGAGGAGAAAAGGCGGATGGTCTGGAGGGGTAGCATCAAGTATGCCAAGTTGCAAAAGGGTGAGACCGCTCTTTTGACATGGGAGTAAAACTCGGGTAGCACCACTGCTTGCTGTTTGCGTCCTCGTCCTCCCAACGCCACAATGCAAGGCGTGGTGCAAGTAACACTGCATTGTGGTTTTCGTGAAACCAGGCACAGCATCACATGCTTGGAACTTGCGCGGACTTTCTACGAGCCAGTGGCAGTGGTTTGGGACATAGGCGAGACGGAGTTGACAGCCATAGGCTTGATAGTCATGGTCGCTTGCAAGTAACCAGCCACGAAGATTGTGAAGTGCAAGTGAGTGGCATTCTCATATTGGCGGCAGAGCGAAAACAGACTCATGACAGTAAGGTAACGAAGAAAAAAAAAAAAGAAAAAAAAAAGGCCAAGAGAGACACATGCAAGCCTACCAATTGCAGCCTCTAGCCAGCCGTTCGTGTCCCCTGTACCGAGTCAAGCGACCACCAGGAACCATCCTTCGCGTTCCCGACAGCAGCGTCAGCGCCCCGTACGCTTGCGACGAAGCTATTCATCAGTGGTGATGCGATCGGGAGCGCATCGTGGTGGCTGGCCGAGGCATGGGACCCGGATTGTACCAAAGCACGCCGTGGTCATCTTCCTTGCCCGCGGCTTCCTGCTCGACGGCGCCGTCCGCGTTGCTGTGCAAGTTCTGTGCGTGGTGTCTTTAGCATCGGGCTCCCCGCGGGTTGTGAAGGAAGGGATCACCACTTACGGCACTGCGAGTCTTGCCTGGGTCCGCCTGCACCCACTGGCACTGCGTAAAGGCTGTCCACAGCGCGCGCCAGTACGATCCCTTGTCCGCGTGGTAATGCGGCCCGAGAAGGGGTTTGATGGCGTCGGTGGCCTCCTGGGCGTGGTAGTGGGGGACTCGACTAAGGCCGGGTGTTAGTGCACCATACGTATTGTGACGGGTAATTATGCATGGGTGGACTTGCGGGAAAAGATGGTGTATCACGTGCAGGTCAATGACATGGTGGAAAGCATGTCTCAGCGCCCAGCCAGGATCTCGGTCGACGGTGGCCAACGCGCCGCGGAGGTATCTATAGCTGGTGTTAGCTGCTGAGGTGAGGTGGTTGCCCCCGGGTCGAAGGCGATATCATAGAAGGGCCCAGGAACTTGGAAGTGGAGGTACCTACGTCCAGCTTTCAGGGGTGTACTTGGGAAGATAGGGAGACGTGTGGTGGAGGTAGGTGATCATGACTGCGTGGATATGTCAGTTGCATCGTCAACAGGTTAGAGGCAGCACGCTGCTGTGGAACGGGCAAGGAGGTCATACCAATCCAGTGGTTAACCCACATCCAGGGGAGGACGTACGTCCAGAATACAGTCGAATACCCGAACTTCTGCGAGGCAAGGTAGAGCACATAACACCAAGCGCCGATGCCGACATCGGAAAGGAAGATATTCCGGGACTCGTTTGGCCGGAACAGCGAGCTGCTGGGGAGGAAGTGGTTGTTATCCCACCAGCCCCTGGACTTCCTGGGCGAGCTATCCGGGCCAGCAGTGATGTGCGTCCACAAGTACCAGGGCCAGCCGATGAGTTGCTGAAGCAGGATGCGGAGGAAGACGACGACGGGGGCGTCTTCCGCCATGTGGTCAAGGTCGATCTTGCCGCGGAGGAGCTCCCGGTACTCCGTCCTCGCGGGAGGCACGTAGTTGAGGTCGGTCGACATGTTGTTGGCGAACTGGTGATGCCGGGCGTGGCTGGATCTCCATGCGAAGTAGGGGGCCAGCAGCGCCGAGTGCAGCACGAAGCCGACGGTGTGTTCCACCCCAGGCTTGGGCGAGAAGGCGCCGTGCCCGCATTCGTGAGCCAGCACCCAGAAGCCGGTTACTGGGGGGTTCCGAGTCAGCAAGTCAATACGAGAGATAGCTTAGCTGAATGAGACTGTACGCACATGGGAGGCTGGCCAGGTATGGGTATGCGACGACCCGAAGCACGAGACTGCTCCAGTAGCCCAGTCGACCTGCAAGCCAGAGGGTTCCGTACAGGATGGCGAGGAAAATCGTGGCATCCCTGAGGACGAAGCTGAGCGAACGTATGGTCGACGGGCGGAAGCAGTGGGCTGGTATGGTTTGTCGCAGAGTCTTGATATCGATCTTGACTGACTTTCCATCGACGACACCTTCCACGTCCTGTATAGGTTAGTAGGTGTATTGACTCAGCTCCCTTCGACCGCTGTCGACACTTACACCGCCCTCGACGGCCGCCTCGTGGATTGTCTCGGTGACGTAGTCGTATGTCCCGCCCATGTTTCTTCTCTAGACAACAGGATCTGAGATTACAGTGCCACAGGGCCACAGAAAGATTTCAGTTCAGGACTTACACGAACTCCGGTTTGAAAGTGACTGGGTAAAGGCGAAGAGAGGTGCTCGAGAAAGAGTGGCTGTGAGGGCTCAGGCTTGGGTAGAGGGACCGACTGATCACTGGTCTAATACTCCCACTCAGACTGTGCTCTCCGTCATCGCTCCGAAGCGAAGAATGCCATGAGACGGAAATCGGTCAAACAAGTCACGACCCTGGCGCGTGCCCTTGGGACGATACACAAAGTCGACAGAAACGATATGCTAGTCTGTGGCACCAAGATGTCCGAAATCTATACCTTCCTGCCCACTGTAATTGCTGATGTAACACTGGCGAAACGGATGAGAGTTCACAGATCACGCGACTGTGCGACCTCGAGCCACTATTTCTACCCTCTCGATAGATGAGTCTGAGAGCACTATTAAATCTTTGAAGTTTGATTACCTATCCTAAACAGCATAAAAAGTTTGGGATTGTTGGCGGTTCGAGGCTTCTACCCTGTGTTACCTAGTCATGCTTGGGTAAGTCAGCTTCGACATGACGTCCTTGAGTCTCGATACTGTTTTCGAAGCCTGCGCCATCATTGTGTTCTTCGCCGTGAGGACATCGGGTGCGATAGTGTGTGGGCGCCAGTACTCTATGAGAAGTCCATCTGAGGCAGTCTGTGAAGGCTCCCATCGCTCCAGAATCAGCTTCTACTTAGATACGTTCGGAACATCCGAATTTGAAGGTATATCTGCTCACATGACAATCGCGCATGCTTCACATGATGCACGCCATCTTCGAATGAGATATCCGAATATCCAATGAGTAGCTGGGACGCGCAGGGGAGTCATTCACCAGCTACCAGTATACGTGGACACATGGCTCCTTCAAGTACTCACGGGACTATACTTGGCTTGCGTTTATGATAGACTCGGATTGGTCCTGGGCTTCTGGCATTGGCGTAAGACTTCTCAAGGACTGGGTGCTGTCATCGCTGGTCACGGCCTTACTCAATGCTGCGAAGAACCTGTGTGTGCTGCTCAGCCTGTGTTGAGAACACTCGTCCCTATATGAGTCTCGGCGAGCCTCAGAGATTCTGGAAGACACTGGTAACTTACACCGACGACGCTTCTAGGCAAGCCATGGGAAAGTCCAGTCGAAGATGTTCAAGTTGAATAATGTTGCTTCAGTCTCCTTAATCGGATGCAGTCCATCTGATCCAGAATGAAGAATTCTAGCAGAGAACAAGACGACAGAAGCCTTATTGTTGGGTGCATGCATACGTAGGATTGCGGGATCCACTCAGCCACCCCCTCAATCCTCTATGAATGCCATAAGCCTCCATGTATGGTGCGTTCCGACTCTGACCGCATCCTTCCCGGGAGGATTCCAGGGCCGCATCCTACAGCCGCATGGATGATGTGCCTGGGGGGGTAAAAGGGGCTGGAGGCTCTTCACTTCGACCACCCTGGACTTAACCTGAATCTCGATGAATACATTTCAGTTTCCTGGATATTGATCCGGTAAAATCACGTTGACGGCCTAGCAGTCGATGTTGACCTCTTCGCTGCTGACTTCTCAGGTATAAAGTCGGGGACGCTCGCGGCCATGGAAATCGAGTTCTAACACCTCCAACAGGCATCTAGTCTACTTTGTCTACACCATAACAATGTTCAGAACAACGAAAGCCCTACTACCCAACACTCTCAAGCACAGGCAAGCCAGGGTGAGGCCGTATGCCACGATCGTGGATGCTGACGGGAAGTGCCACGATCTGACCTTCGGCGACATTGACAATGCCTCCAACAGAGCGGCTTGGTTCCTTGATCGGGCTTTGAAGGGAGAGGAGAAGTTCATCTACAAGGGCCCCAACGACGTCCGTACGCTGATCTGGGCTCTTGCTGCTATGAAAACCTGCAAATGTG
Organism: Xylariomycetidae sp. FL0641; assembly: GCA_022376655.1. Classification (NCBI taxonomy): domain Eukaryota; kingdom Fungi; phylum Ascomycota; class Sordariomycetes; species Xylariomycetidae sp. FL0641. The sequence goes on from JAJJKE010000005.1 coordinate 221,472, forward strand.
TAAGCCAACCCCCATGGATCCTCGTCCTCCGGTAGAGATCAGGACGGTGTTCAAGACTGGATTGAGTTCAGGAACTTGGAATCAAAAGTATAGGCTGACGAAGACTGCAGGCAGTGTTCTCTATGCCTCAAAACTCCCTCGCCGTGGACATAAGCTTCTTCAAGACGGTAGGCGCCACGAACCTGATCTACGCTCCCGAGAGCACCGGCATGTTGAAGGATCTCCTTCGAGCTACGCAGGGTACCATGAAATCTACCGTAACCCCTAGCTACTCTGAGATCTTGAGCACAGAGAGAGTACAACCGTACCCCTTCGATAAGACATTTGACGAAGTCAAGGATCTAGCGTTCATGGCCATCCACACTTCAGGCACCTCCGGCGACCCGAAGCCCGTGTATTGGAATCACTTGGCCCTCGCCAGCACCTTGTCCTTCCTCGATCCGTCTGTGCAGCGGAAGCTGGAAGGCGGCTCCAGCGCCACGTGGGAAGTCTTCCAGAACCACACCGTGCTTGTCCTCAACCCCCTATTCCAAGTAAGACGACCCCAAGGGGCCAACCCGGTCCCTAGGTTCAAGTACCTACCTGGGAGGTAGCTAACGCGTTTCGATAGTTTGGAGGCCTAGGCCCCATGTTGAGTTGCATCCACTGCGACAGCACCATCGTCTTGCCGGGGCCCGGGGTCCAGCCGACGCCGGAGAACGTGACCACGATGCTGCGGGCAGCCCACTGCACCTCCGGCTGGATCCCCCCGGCGATCCTGCAGGCGATGCTGGGGCACGCGGCGGGGATGCGCGCGCTCGCCGGCCTCCGCCGCGTCGCCTACACCGGGACGCCGCTGGACGCGGCGCGGGGGGCGGCGCTGGCGCGGCGCCTCCCGCACCTGTTCCCGGTCATGGCCAGCACGGAGGGCGGGCCGGCGCACCTGCTGTACAGCGGCGACGACGACGGGTCGAAGTGGAACGCGTTCCGGTTCGCCGCGCTCGGCCAGCGCATGGACGCGGTGGCCCCGGGCCTGCACGAGCTGGTGTTCCCCCGCACCGCGACCATCGAGCGCACCTACGCCTACTTCCACACGCTCCGCCCCCTGCGAGGCGACGATGCCGAGTACCGCACCGCGGACCTGTACGCGCCGCTCGGGGGCGACGGCAACAGCGGGTGGTGGGTGTACAAGGGGCGGGCCGACAGCCGCCTGCGGCTGGCCACCGGCCAGCTCCTGTACCCGACCGAGCTGGAGGGCAGCGTAAGCGCCCACCCGGGGGTGCGCGGCGCCCTGGTCGCGGGCGCGGGCCGCGCCCGGCCCTGCCTCCTGGTCGAGCTCGGGTCCGACGACGACGACGACGACCCGGAGCAGATGCTGGAGCGCCTGTGGCCGCGCATCGAGGCGGCGAACCGGGCCGCGCCCGCGCACGCCCGCGTTCCCCGGGCGCTCGTCCTGTTCGCGCGGCCCGCGAAGCCCTTCCCCAGGTCGGCCAAGGGCACGGTCGCGCGGCGGCAGACGCTCGAGGCCTACGCCGAGGAAATCGAGCAGATGTACGCGAGGGCCGAGGAAGTGCTTCGTGCTGAGATGTAAAGGTGGGCAGTGGGGGGCTTGCGAGAGTCTGCGCCCCTGGCCCTGGGTGAAGGCGGCCCTCGTGGGATGGTTCTATCGCTCATGATTATCCCAGGTGGTGAGTAAGTAGGTACTTTAGCTATAGCATATCCCGATATTTTAGCGTGCCGAGGTTTAGGCCAATATACCAGTATGCATCAGCGAAAGTTGCCACTTTTGAAAAAGCCCATAAGAACAGTTAGGTCTTTCTCATTCGAATGGTATGCGTCTCGAATCGCAAAGTTGCGCGGGTGAAAAGAAGTGAGGATTGACAGAATTACTTACACCCGACCGAGAAGGTCGTGGCGTTGTCCCGTGGCTTACTGTAGACGCTAAAACCTCAATATTCAGGTTGGTGCTGTGGCGGTGTGGCTTGGCCCGCCGCTAAGGCGGGCCTTAAGCCCCGTCATCTCCCCTTCGGGGTTCGAGCCAAACTAGTTAGTGAATACAACAACGATTGCCTTACATTCACTGTCTTGCTTCAGTGCCTAAGGGATAGGGGCAATACACACTTCTACTCCCGGGTCCTCCCCAACACTCTGACACCCGTCAACGGCAACCCCCCCCCCCCCCCCCCCCCCCCCCCCCCCCCCCCCCCCCTCCGAGGAAGCCACAACGAACACTCGCAGCAAGGATTCGGGCGTCTCCTTTGGACCCCGGTGAGACCCCGTCTGCTGTGGCTATACCATAGGTTAATCGCCGCGATCGCGTTGATCCCGTGGGTTCATCGCAAGTGGAATAATCGTTGTCCAGGTGATTATCCCATGGGATGACTATACCACAGATTAATCGTTGCGATCTCATTTATCTTATAGGTTAATCGCACATGGGATAATTGTCGTCTAGACGATTATCCCAGGTGGTAGATATACCATAGGATAATCGCCGTGGTCTCGCTTATCCCAGGCGATGGCTATACCATAGGACAATCGCTGCAGTCCCGTTTATCCCATGGGTTAATTGGTAATGGAATAATCGTCCCCCATGCGATTACCCCATTATCGGCCCGGGTATCAACGATGGACGAGGACGCAGACTCTTGCAGGCTCAGTGTAGCTTCGGGACGCCCATACCGACACTTACCGGCTTATGGGTGTAGTACTGAAACCTGCAGGGCGTGGGTGGTATGCCGTCTTCTTACACCTTTGGACCTATCTCCTTTTCTAGCTCTTCGATACATTTGAATCGCAAGTATTCATGTATCACCGAGTATCCACGCTTCTTACCTTCCCCTGGAACAAGTTGCCCCCTCCTTTGAGATAGTAGGGAACCGGCGATCCGGCAGAGAACGCCCGGAGAAGGAGATGGGCAGGCGGCTCATACGATATAGGGGCAGTAAGCGTGTTCAACTATTATATTACAATCCTGTATCTGTCTGTCTGTCTTTCTGTCTCCCGCCGCCTCGGTCCTCACACCCCCAAGAAGCTGTTCCGGAGCGACTTCCCCTTCCCGGCTGGGTCCCCCTGCTGCTGCTGCTGCTGCTGCTGCGGGCCGGGCTCGGCGGGGACGAAGCTGTTCCGCGGCGGCGGCGCCGCCACCCCCTGCGCCTCCGCCGGATCGACGAACTCCACCGTGCGCTCCAGGCGGGTGGTGCGGAGGATGCCGCGGTGGCCGGGCGGGTGCAGCAGCAGGGCGGCGCGGCGCTCGGCGGAGCCGGCGGCGCGGATGTGGGTGACGATGCGGGCGGTGTTGGCGGCGAGGCGGCGGCTGGCGCTGCCGCTACCGTCCGTGGTGGTCTTGCTGGCGGCGGCGGCGGCGGTGGGGAACAGCCGGCGTAGGCGCGGGGAGCAGCCCGCGAACGCCTTCGGGGCCGCCGGCAGGCCGAACACCAGGAACGCCGTCGTCATCTCCGCCAGGCACCAGAGCGACACCGACGAGATCCCGTACAGCACGTCGTCGCTGCCGTGGTAGCGGACCGCGACGGAGAGGCGCACCGAGGCGGCGATGCAGGCGCTGTTGGGGGAGGGGGTGAGATTTGGTTAGTTAGTTTTCTCGACGGGGGAGCAGGAAGGACAAGATGGGGGGGGGGCTACCTAGGTAAGTAGGCAAGGGGAAAAAGAAAAGAAAAAGAAAAGAAAAAGTACGTACAACAAGCCGACGGCGAAGACGAGGGAGACGCTGATCTTCTTGCGGCGGGACATGTGCAGGCCCCAGATGACGCGCTGGGGCAGCAGGAGGATGGCGAGGTCGGAGGCGAGGTTGACGGCGGCGCTGGCGACGAGGATGGCCTTGGCGTCGATGCAGCGGCCGGCGAGGGTCTTGTCCCAGATGAGGGCGTGGGGGCGGCACTGGCAGGCCGACAGCACGATCGAGGTCGCGTAGTAGGCCACGTTGACGCCCAGCACGCCGTAGCAGGCCCAGAAGAAGCCGTTGCGCGGCGTCCGCCGCGGCACGAACACCCGGACCCAGTCCCGCAGGATCGCCGCCTTCATCGTCGCCATCGTCGCTTCGTAGAACGAGGTGCAGATGTAGATGATCTGGAAAGGGGGGGGAAAGGGTGGGGAGGCTTTCGTCAGTGCGTGGATTGGTTGGACAAGTAGGTAGGACCTAGGGCACTTACGTAGAGAGCCTCGGAGAGGTCGGTGAAGCGGACGTTCCACTGGTGGACGTAGTAGCCGATGTTGAAGAGGAGCGTGTACACACCCCACACGAAGGCGAGGTAAGGGGCCTGGAGTTTACTTGGTCAGGAGACGGTACCGGTAGAGTGTCAGGGGAGAAGAGGGACATACGAGTGCGATCAGGGCGAGGTCTAGGACGCTGTCAGTAGGAATGTGACCATGAGAGAGTGATGACAACGTACAGTCCTCCAGTTCCACGCGCTTGGCACAGAACACCTTGGAGTATCCGCGGACCAAGACGGCGCAGGTGACGAGGAACAGGCAGATAGCGACGCCGACATGGGCTTGTATGTTGCCGTTCGGGGGGTTGTCGAAGTTCGGGATAACACCCGGGGGCGGCTCGAGGGCAGGCTTGTCCATGATATTTTGCTTGGGGAGGATCGTGGGTGTCGGGTGCCCAGATTCGGTGGTGGTGTTACGAGGCTCAAGAGCAAGGTCAAGATACCAAGAAGGGCAGAGGGCAGAGGGAAGCAAAAATTCGTGGGACTTGCTTTACCAAGCATAAGTAGAGATCGGGTTGGGCTACTGATCGTCAGGTCGATGTCGTTGACCAAGGACACTACTGATCGCCAGGCCGATGGCTTCTGCCAAATCAATCAACACCATCTAGTGTAAGAGAGCGCGCTGTTTCGAAAGGCTACGATGCCTCATGCGTGAGTAGTATGCGCCGTGGTGATGCCCGAGAATGCTGTGCTACGTGAACAGCGATTGAGGAATGTGATCACACGTTCTACTTCAGTGCTGGGGAGCTCCAAAACTCCAAAATGGCAAAGGTGAGCTAGAAACTTGACCGCATACATAAAACCTGTTCAGAAAGTATGCTCAAGTCGTCGTTTGACAACGGCATCAAGCTGTATTGACACTCATCGTTCGCTCATACAATACACGTCGCATAGCTCCTGGAAGTTACTCCAGCACTATCGATCCCTTGAGGGTGCCCAGTATGAAGCTTCAGTGACACGCATCCCGAAACCTAGTCAGGAATGTTCAAGAATAGTGGCCTCTATGTCATGTCGCGTTGGACTTGGTCGAGGTGATGGGGGGATACGTCAAGGCGACGCGGTGATGTAAATAGGCTTAGGAAAAGCAAGTGACTTACGGCCAATTCCAGGCCTTAAGTCAGGTTCATATTGTCTATGGCTGGTTGTGCTGTTGACGAGAATGCATTCGAAGTTCATATTCACACTGAGCCAACTGATTCATCATGACAAGAATGAGTTCCCGGACAGTCTTGTGCGACTCCTTCACAGTTGCAGCCGGGGCACTTCACAGAGTACGCCTGGACTGCAATGACGCTTAGTACTGCATGAAAGGTATATTCTTGTAGATAAGTGGTCATTATCCGACTTCAGCACTTATGAGAGCAGTCGTATAATATGCAGGATTTGGGATACTGCTGGGCGAATGCCTTGGCTGGCACTGACCCCTAGCTTTGACAGCCGAGCTCTCCAGAATATCCGAGACCTGAGAACTATCCAAAGACCTGGGCGAGGAGATAGGGAACACATTTATGAGGATCGTTCCGAGGTGTAGAATCGTCTATTGATATCCTCGCTAGGAGTGTTAGATCATCACATAGATAGGGGGCACAGTCTATGACGGCGAAAGTGTAAGGGATATCATGGAATTTCTTATTACAGGATTAATACAACAGCGAGCGCACCTCTCTCGAAGTCAGACAGGAGGGAGCCCGCTATTTAGAAGGAACAAGCTAGGCGTGATCTCGTATACTCGTTGGAAAAGACGGGGCAAGATCATTGGCGAAGGCGCCCGGAACGCTGCTCAACACGCACCTAATGGCGGTGCAGCTTGTCCTTGATCTTGCTCGCGATTCCCTTCTTTTCGCCGCCGCTGGGGCTCTTGCCCGAGTCCTTGCCCGAGTCCTTGCTGGAATCCTTGCTGGAGTCGCCGCCACTCTCGCCCTGGCCCTTGTCGGGCTCGTTGGGGTGCATGCCTTTCTGCTCCATAAGCCCTGGGCAGTGGTGTTAGCTTCGAATGTCTAGCTCTGAGCAGATAGGTCATGGGGATACTTACGATCGGCTTCACGGCCAGCGCCAGGCTTGGTGGCGTCGAAGTCACCACCGTCGGCCTTCAAGCCGCTTGTCTTGACCCACTGCTCACCGGTACCCTCACCCTTGCTCTTGGCATCGGGACCGTCTCCTTCACCCTCATCCTTCTTGGCCTCGCCGCCAGCGTTGCCAGTGGCACCAGCATCGCCGCCGTGTTTGCTGGCCAGTTCGCCCAAAGGCTTAGGGCCGGGGGCACTCGTCTTCTGGGCCTCGTTGGGCCCTTCTGTCGTGTTGTTGACGTCGGTGGGCGCCGACTTGGGGTTTGTCTTGGGGTCTTCCGGCGTGCGGGTGTCGGCCTGGCCCTTGCTCGAGTCGTTGCCGGCGTCGCGCAACTTCATCTCGGTGGACTTGTCGTTGGGGGTGTCTTCGCTCTGGGCAGCGGTGCCGGTTTGCTTAGCAAACTCGACATCCTGCTTCTTCTCGCCGACTGGGTCGTTCATGGTGCTGTTGGGCTCGTCTGGATTGCACATCGGGTTAGCATCTACGTGGCCCAAGATTCTGTCGCATGGAGGGAATTGGAAGGGCCAACCGACCAAGGTTACCAGCGTCATACGGCTCGCCTTTGGACGTGTCGCCAGTCTTCCCGGACACGGGCTCTTCACCATGCTGCTGGGCCCCTTTCTCGCCCCAGACAGCCTTGGCGGCAGCAGATGCCACGTTGTTGACGGTTTCCATTGTGTTCGGTTTGGTGGCTGGTGCTAGGGGCTGTCGGAAGTTACCTGTGGATGGATGGTGTGGCAAGGAGTCGTGTGTTCAGGTGGTGTTAGGTAGTTGTGTGGTCGAGAGCTGGGCGAACAAACAGGTGGATGGGTGGATGGCCAAGATGTTGGGCTGTTGCTATATACCCCGCGGATGTATGAGGGAGACGGGCCGGGTGGGCTGTCTCTGACGTCTTCCCTTTGATCGCCTTGTGTTGGTCGATGGCGTACTTCCACCCTAGGAGCGTTAGGTCTAGGTACCTTGGACAAGAGAGATGGCAGCACTCGTTGAACTCGTCCAGCTCACCAGCCTACCCGATGATCGATCTAGCCGTACTCTACCTGGGATGGTGCTTGCCTAGTTTGCCGGTATACCTGTATTTAGTCAGTAGGTACCGTCCATCGTCGTAGCTCCGCGCAAGCTCCCAGTCTTCTGGGACATCGTCCCGGCTCCGGCCCCTCTGTATCTGAACAACTACCCCGCCTCTGTCAAGGTACCCGGGCTTGGCCAAGTGTGACACAAGTAGCGAGCACTCCTGACATTGGTTGTTGGCCCTCTGGGCGTATCCCCACCGAAACGCACACGTGGTACCTCCAGTTGAATCTGGGCAAGCTGGGAATCCTTCCTTGCCATAACCGGTTCTGTAGTCCATCTGCCACATATGAGGAAAACATGACTACTACCTTACTCGAGCGCCCTGTACCTAGCAGAAGTTCGCTTTCTGCCTTGCCTGCCTCGTACCGGCGACCGGTAGCTGTTTGGCAATAAAGATGGTGGGACGGGATGACGTCGGCGGGGTAAGCCTCACCTGACGTCATTCTAGCGCCTCAATAAAACACACGAGCAGGTAGGTTAACGGTTCAGATCCGGCTGTACCTGCGCCAGCGAGTCGTGGCTTGGAACGAAGCGCTGGGATAATACCCCTAATTCCCATGGTCTATTACCTAAGACAGCCTAACCCAACCTGCAGCGCTGCCCATCGCAAGGCTAGACTAGACTTCTGCGTCATCTCCATGGCATAAGCTTCAGCTTCAACGCTACCGACGACAGTCGGGAGGTGCCGCCCCAAGCTAGCCTGGGAAAGGTCGTTAAGGTAATAAGAATCGCGTGACAAGGGAGCATGCCCAGTGTTTCGCGAGTTTGACATCCTCAGACGAGCCAACACTGCCCGGAATACGAGAGCGGATCCTCTACTTTCTTGTTGTACGCAGCGAGGGGTGAGCCTGCAGAAACGAATGATGGCGTACGCAAACATGATCCAACCTCATCCAGCTCAACTCTCAACGGCTGGGAGCACTGCCGTCTAGAGACAAGGTCAAGTGGTCTTGGTAGCCACCTTCTCCAGGAAGTATGTCCCATACTCGCCTTCGCCGCCGTATATGGTATCGTCCTGAACGAGCTGCTCCAGCATCTCGAAGCCCAGCCTTTGGTAGACCCCGAGGCCCTTCATGTATGCCATGACGAAGACGTCGGTGCCCAGCTTCTCCGCCTGCGCAAGACCGCTCTCCACCAGCAGACTCGCGATACCACGCCCCCAGTGCTCGGGATGCACCGCCAGGAAGTCGAGTTCTGCATCAATCGAGGCGTTCAGCACAGCCGCCTCACAGGGTCCGGTCTCCTCACTTTCCCATGTACTCCTTTCTCCCCCTCAACCTCCCCGCGACCTCGCGCACCGGCACATCCTGCTCATGCATATCGTCGCGCGGGTTCCACTGTGCCTCATCAAACCACTTCCTGTACTCCTCCGCCAGCTCCTCGCCCACCTCCGGCGTCTGCGCCCCGGGCCACGCGCCGCCCGCGAGGCGGTCCGGGAGCACCCAACGGCAGTAGCCAACGACACCCCCCGATGGCCGCTTACATCCCAAGGGGCGCAAGCTAAATTCGGAAGTTGGCTTACTCGGCTGCGACGCAGCCCCGGAAGGTATAAGGTGGCATTGCGCGTGAGTATGTTGGGCGCGAAGTGTTTCAAAGCGCACTTGATCAGTTCCGAAGTGCCTGAGGTGCGAGGTAGCGTGATTTCCCCAGGAACGCCACGCCTCTTTTACGTCTATCGACTGCCTTTCATATAGACAGCCTTGCGAATTGCCCGGAGAAGCAGAAAACGTGTCCATATCAGCAGCTAATAACTGAGATAAGGGTTGGAAAGAGCAATGCAGCTCGTTCTGCTTACATCTACTGCTCGAACCAGTATCTGCAGACTAGGGGGGCGTAGCCGCGCAGGTACGCCATAGCTAGGGCCCTTGCAGGCGCAATCTGCAGTCATACCGAAGAACAAAAGGACGGTTCCCGAGGAAGCCACAGCGACAGGAAACGGGACAGGTAAAGTTGGTCAGGAAAATACAAAGGGCGAAGAGATCGCGAGAAAGCGGCATTGGTTACGAAATGGAAAGGCCAAAAAAATCAAAAAACATACAACACCGGGGATTCGCTGGTCGTCACCGACCCAACTACTGATCCAGCGGTATCTGGCTTATCTATGGGGGAGCGGACGGGACCCCGAGTACTCCAGATCCTATGGTCGTATGTGCTTGATTGGAATTCTAGCAGAACTTATATTGGTACACCGTTGATGCTGTGGCTCTGCTAGCCGTCTATGAAGAACCAGCATCCTGTATGCAAAGGATACACGCTGCGATGTATCGTACACTTTGCTCGATATCGACTTAACCTCCATTGAGGTTCGTTCGTCTGAGACAGAAGTCTTGTCGGGGATGCTATGTCATGAGAGGAGTGTTTCCAGCTGCTGGATTGGAGGGTCTTCTCGCAATGCAGATAGTAGGCCTTGATCCCAGAGCAGCATGTCATGAACTGCGCTTCGCAGCCCGCTTGCAGTAGTACACACTAGAGTCCCATCATCGAGCACCAGATACCTAATGGATAAGCTGTTGAGCTGGGAGGTGTCAGCGTGTCAACGACTGTGGTCTGTGAGAGAAGCCGTGGGGTATATCGTGCTTGAGCTCGCAGTGATTCGATTTCCCACGTCGGCGTATCCCAAGTGGTGCTCTAAGATCAGGTACTTCGCCCTCGCGCATCACCGCAATGGACATACCCGCTGTTCCTCCCACCTGCTGGATTGCTTCCACGCGGCGTAGGGCATCGCGGAGGCTGTCGCACACCCGAGCAGAGTTCAATAACCAACCACCTTGATGTAAGTGAGCGTAGGTGTCTGCACTAGAAGGTAGGCCGTTGGGCGCCAAGGTCAAACGAGGGATTCAAGAACCAACTATGACGGTCACATTTTGGTTTCCATCTCATTACCTAGGTAGGTATTTTGAGCCTGGCACGAACATCACAAGTATTCACCGTTGATGCGGAGCGGCAGGCGATGTCAGACCCCGGGTGACATGCCTGAGGCAGCGACCGGCACCGCATCGGTCCCATGGTCTGCTCGTCCAACGAGTGCGCAACACCTGGCGTGAGGTGCTTCGTGAGGAGTGCTGACATGGGCTGCAATTGAAGAAGAGGGAAGAGAAAAAGGACGCCGAATGCAAAATAGATTCCAAGCACCCCAAAAGATGTGCGATCGATTGTCTTTATGCATATGATGAAATGTGTGCAGGCAGGGTAGGTGCGAAGTTGCTAAAAAGTTGGCGGGATGGCAAAAGTGAAGGTCCTGCTGAGACTCGAACTCAGATTATTGGAAGATTCAGAAGCTAATGCATCAGAATCCAATGTGATAACCGCTTACACTACAGAACCTGTAGTAGCTAGTGCTAGTTGTTATGCGTCGCACTTATTGGTGTACATAATGTTGTGATGTCCGAGGTTTACCCGAGCTGCATCCTGGCTTAGTCTTTGAGACCAACACAGGCACTAAGGTTAGTTCCCAGGCTTCTTCTCTCGCTATCTTCCTCTTCTGGTCCACAGTCGGCTTGTACCAAACATGATCTCAGCTAGAAAGGCATTGAGAGTCGCATGTTCATTCGCGGAAGTATGAGTTTGACGGAGGGAATGGCTGCCTACTTACCTTAGGTATGGCCGAAGCTACTCGCAAAACCTCATCTTGGATGCCGGTTACTGCTTTGGAGATTGGGCCAATCTGTTTAACAGAGTACTGAGGGATGTGTCAAGGCTGCAGCAACGACGAGGCGCTGAATTAAGTGTCGATCGTTGTTGGATGGATACAGTGGTCGCCTACAGGCAATATTGACGGGATGCGATACAAACCACGAGTGTCATAGTTCTCCTGCCACTTCTCAACTCGCTGATGGCTTCATTAATATCACTGGTTCCTTGACCAAGACACTGAACGCAATACCCATCGTCAGGGGGCATCCCAAATCACCCCGTGGTCTCCCTTACAGGCGCCTGTTCCGCCCGGCCTCGAAAGCGGCCACCGGCCACCCACGGTCGGGGCGTCGACATATCACTTCCGCCGCGTGGTCGGATGCACAGACGACGCGCGCACCGGCCGTAATGCGAGCGCTCACACCTACACCTACATATATCGGGCTGGCGTCTGGGACAGACGCATGCACGTCTATATCTGGATATGCACATGCGGATGCATGTACGTTCGCTGCCCCATCGAGGCGGGAAAGTCAGACATACGTACAGACAAATTCAACGACGGCGGCCCTCGTGCGCATACGACGATGGGGCCTATGATGGGGCAGACTTCGCCTATGCAATACGCGCGGAGGGCTTGCTTGGGCGCCTGGTAGCGCGGTACATGCGCGACCTACAGGATGGAGGCAAGTCAGGTATGCAGGCAGTCCTGCGGTGCCACAACACCGTCCTGCCCAGTATACGGATGACGCAGAACGGCATCGGGAGGTAGGCTGCCTGCCGGGGGGTGCCGTTGTTGTTATTGTTGTTGCAGCTGCTTCCGCTCGAGGTCAGCCGTGTCAAGATGGTGGTGGTGTCCATGATCATTCACCTCGAACGAGGCTTACCAGCTGACGCATCCGAACCCCCTCAACCCGGCTGCCTTCGACTCGACGACGCAGCCGAAGTGAATGCTCGGTAGTCGCAAACCCGCGGATAGTGCGACCTCGAAGACAGACAAGACAGCCTTGAAGCAGTACCGCTCTCGGGGTGAGACGAGACGAGATAACACGGCCCCCAAACCGACTTCAAACCCACCACGCGCCCGGCCCACGAGCAGATCAGGTTTCCGCGTGGCGACAACGTCCGCCAACGGCTCCTGGCTTCCTGCCTCCCCCCTTCGCAGGCTGCCGCCACCATCCAAGAATGCCCATCCGGGCGAAAACAGACCCGGGATCCCAGCGGGAAAGCGGAAGGCAAGGCTTGCCTCGGCGGCGGTGTGCGTCCATGTTGGCCGTCAGCAGAGTAAGCGTAATCAGCCTGCTGACGTGCCGCCCGCTGGGTCAGATGTCGGTCGCATTGGCATGCAAGTCATACTGTAAGATTTGGGTTTTCCTTGGGGATCCAACCATCTCTCCCTAGGTATAGCCAGCTGGCATATGGGAGGTGGCGGACTTCCTAGCTGCCCCTCTCCTTTTCCCGCGATCCCGCGCGCAGCAGCGGCGGCAGCGGCGGCAGCGGCGGCGGCGGCGGCGGAACTCCCCATCTCGGCGAATCGGCGCAGGAGGGATCGATGAGGTTCCATCGTGTTGGATTCGGGGCTGAGATGCGACTCGCGAGCTGGCTGGCTCGCGCAGCGTGGTTGGAGTGCATAAAGTAACCAACCCGAGGAGAGAGCGGGCGATCGGCCACCCGCACTCTGCTGCAGGTCACCCATCCATCCACCCGTCCATTCATCCTCTTCATTCTTTTCCTTTCTTTTCAGCTCCGCGCCCGCCCCACGTGCACCCGGGCATCTTTCGGTTATTACATGCAAAAACATGCGTCTTACCATCTCTCGTCGCGGACCGAATGCGCCTGCATGAGCTGAACGTGGTCGCGGGCTCGGACGGCGAATCAGAAAAAAGGAAAAAAAATAAAAGAAAAGGGGGCTGCCGACCAGGCAAAGCCACGATGCCATGCCCGTTGCGTGCCGCCTGCACAGTCCTTCCTCTTCGACGGGAATGGCGATCCCGCGCTCTCGGTACCACACACACACACAAACACGGCGAGATCCCATTCCTTCTTCTTGCCCCGCGCCCTCTGCCCCTCCGACGACGACGACGCAGGATGCTTGCCTGGCCAGTCGGACAGCAGCCAGGCAGAGGTCGCACGAGGTCGAGGCGAAGGAACAGCGCAGCGAGAGGCAGAGGCGTCATGCTTCCTTCCCAAGGCCTTCCTACTGCCGCGGGCCTAGAACCGCGTTTCCCCCCGCGCGCAACGCCCCCTTCCCCCTTTTTTTTTCTTTTACTTCGCGGGCCGCGCCCGTTAGGAAAGCCTGGATCCGGGGTCGAGGCCGGATGCCCTGCGCGGGGTCTGGGCTGCGGCTCGGAGAAGAAAGGAAAGGAAAGACTTGAAATTGGCAGAGTGGGCCGAGAGAGGCGAAAGGACCGCGCGTTCGCGCCGTCCAAGTACAGTAGGCTATCGGAAGCCCCGCGTAGAAGTGTGTTTCTCATGGTAAGGAGTATGTTTGCCTTTTCCAGTGAGCGAGGTATCTGAACGTGGACCCTCTGCCACCGTAGACGGGCGTAGATATATCTCCAGGTACAACGCTCTCTATACCCTGCACGTTTTGCTCCTCTACTTATTAGTGTAAATCCGAACAGCAGTAGTCTATTACGGCAACATGGAAGGCTTCAAACATGACGGTCGCGAGGGGTCTCGTCAACATCGGATGACAAACACGAGCTCGGAAGCGTGGGCACATCAGAGCCGGAATATCTAGGCAGAATCAAGTCTGTTCAGGTTGGTATCTGTTCCGCTCACGCCTGCAAATCCACGCGTGCAACAACTAGGTAGCCAAAATCTATATAATCTGCGAAAGACGCCTGGCCGCCTGCTGTCTTGGTGTTCGGGCCGATGCCTGGACCGACCAAGCCTTGACCCGGCAGTCGTCAACCGATTTCCTCTACCCAAAGAACAATGAATTCTCCTTCTCCCTAGCAAACGCTTCATGAAACCAGGTTGATTGAGGTGCTGAGGTCCTATCTGGTCACTCGAGTATGAGGGATGGCCAGGAGCTCAACTTCCCTTGTCCGTTCAACCGCCCGGTGAGATGTCTCGCAACCTCTCCCCATACAGGACAAGTTCCGGTTCTATAGATGTAATAGTGGGTGGTACACGGGGCTGCGAAGTCGTCCTAGAACCACTTGACTGGTGGCCAAATCGTGGTTGTGGGCTTGTTCTCAAGGTACAGTGACACCGAAGCTGCCCGAGGCCATGTTCTATCCAAAGGACTGGACCTCTTGCACGCACTGTATGAGTGGGTTGTACCCAATCCTCCGAATGGGTTGTCTAGGCTCGAAATCGAGTCGCTACTCCCGATGAAGCAGGGATTTCTTTAATCTCTGTCGTGTCGCAGCGTACATAGTACAGCCTAGTAATTATGTCTTCGTAAGGGCGTAGCAGCTCATGGAAATCGGGCGAGCATTTATTAGGACCAGATCGTTGGATTGTCTCATAGGAAGCCAGATTCAGCCAACACCCTGTATTCGCAAGCTTGTCAGCCACTCCGGATCAAACAGACATTGCATGCCGGGAAAATAAGGCATGCGCCAGTTATCCCCGACAAGTTGAAGGCAACGAGTGGGAGGCATTAGCAGGATATTGGCAACGTACCTAACGATTTTCTCGTCCTCGCGCTCGCGTGGCTCGACAGCCAAACTCTTGTCATACATCTCATGTACATCACCGGCAGCTTGCATGTGAATGAGAATGTAATCCTTCAACTCGGGCACAGGCTGAAGCGAATATGGGGAGCTTTGATACTGCTGAATGTCCCGGATGACTTCGGCCGTCTTCGCACGTTTGGCGAAGTTGATCAAGTTCGTCTTCTTGGTGATTGAGGGAATACCATCCTCTATGAAGGTCAAATCCGTGAGATAGACACCTGTGAAGAGAAAAAGTAAGCAAACGTCCCAGTGTGTGGTTGAAGCCGTAGGAACTAATGGGACGCATACCAAAGAAGGGAATACATGGCGGGTTGGCGGCATGGAGAGTCTCTCTGTACTCGCCGAAGTTCTTCTGACTCGCCATCAACCGTCGCATAGTCTCCAAGACAGCCTGAGTACGGGCCGGGACTTGATCCCATGTGCGTTTCAGACGGGCGATAGGCGCCGTGCCAAGCGCGGATATGATCGACGTCAGGGTCGAGAAGTTGTTGAGCGTCCGGCATTTCTGAACCAGTTAGTGGATGTTCATCATGCATACATGGCAAAAAGGGAACTTACGTCTGCAACAGACACGAAATGCTTGATAACGAGAACTCTCCTCTTCACGTCCATCTGCGCCAGAATCATTTCAGCAACCCAGTTGGTCATCTGGTTAGAGTGCAAGATAAGCGCCTTGACATTTGGCGCCGGCTCGGGCTCGTTTTCGCCAACTTTCTTTTGCCAGGTCTTGTTAAGACACTCCGTGGGCTTGATCTTGCCGTAGAGCTTAGATTCGATGATCGTAAGTTGACGAGCAAACTCGGTGACATCGATATCAAAGAACTTGAGTTTCTTCATGTTCTTAGGCAAATTCGGAGTGGGAGCGTTGCTTGCCAGATTCTGGACCAAGCGCTTGGAAGATATTTCCTTGCCGCTTAGCCGTTGATCCAAAACAGCCATGAGGGGGGTCGATCCGGGGGTTTCGGTAGCCTTGACAGTATCTCGCGCGAAAGCATACACGTCACGAATGAGTTGCCTGGATTCGTCGCTGGGCTCCTCCATCCAGAAGTTGTCGAACCAACTCTTCAGAATATTGACCACCCGGAACCTAATCGGCTTTTGTTTTCGGTCTCTCCACATCTCGAAGTCGGACTGATTGAGACCTTCGGGGGGTTGAATGTTGAAACGCTTAACCAACAGCTCGAAGAGCTCTCGTGCTGTGGTGAAAGATCGATATGTCAAGAGGAAAGTGTTGTTGAAATTCGAGTCCAACTTGTCGTGCCTGGTGAGTTGCTCGACTAATGCAAGCAAAGACCCACCCTTGACCGCAGGAGGTGATGTTTTGAAATCCCACGATAGTTCGGCTTCGAGATCCAGTCGCAGGAAGGGCGGTGTTTCCTCCCCTTGCTGGGTAGCACCCATCGGTGTTGGGTCGTCGCCCAGGATCTTCTTGATCTTCGACTGATTGCCCTTTCGCATATTCATTGGAGGGGCTCCGGGGGCGCCATCACCTTCTGAGAAGGACTGGGAGCCCATCAACTGTGGCCGCACACTCAGAGTTCGAGACTCCAGACTCCTGTGCGTGGGTTGGTACGGCATGGAGTCGATCCGCCTAATCGGGTCTCTGGAGGCGAAGCTGTCCTCTGGCATCCGGGACTCTTGTTGCTGCAAGTTGATCTGAACCTGCTCGGATAAGAGCTGCAGAGAGAAGCCGATGTGCGAGGAGTTCTTCTCCAGCGTTCGCGCACACTGCCCGACGTATTCAAGACGACCCTCCAACGACTCGCCACGTACTTCGGACCATTCATCACCCAAGGGCCCAGCAACTGCCTGGCAGCCTATGATGAGGTCAGAGATGTTGTCGTACAAGCTTTGCTTGTTCGTGCTGAAGTCGGCAAGTTGGGGCGTCTGGAAGCTGTTGCCGAGCGATGAAAGGTCGATAGACTCAATCATAGAGATCCATGGCTTGAACATCTCCAGCACTCTGCCCCCAGCAGTGCAGACGTTGTTTCCAATGAGCTCATGCTTGTACGAGGTGATGATCTTGTCACCCACGCCGAGATTCTTCTCAAGCTCCCTGATGCTGGAGACCAGCATCCTCTTGTACTCATCAAGTCTTTCCAGCAGCTTGCCGTCCAGGATTGTGGACGGCTCGGTGGTGCCTTCTTCGTCCTCCAAGAAGTTCGACATAATCGGGTCCCGCGGGCCAAGGGCATTGTTCTGCCAACTACCCCCTGTCGTGCTTCCTATCACGAAGCCGGGGAAAAGCCGGGGAATCTCCTCCCCTCGCTGTTGCCTGGCCACTTCGACGAAGCTGAAGACACCAAGCAAAACCCCATCAGCTTCTTGCATGCACTTCTGGACGGATTCCGCATTAGGCCAGTCCGCAGCGGCGATGTGGGAAGAGATAACGAGCTTCGAGAACTTGGACATCATGTCGCGGAAGTGTGGGTATAGTGCCTTGTTAGTAGAAATGATGGATGGTTGGCCAGAATGGTTGTCGGTGGTGCCAGAACCAGCCGCAAGAAGTAATCGCAGATGGTCCGAGATGTCTTCTGCCCGGCTCACATATTCTGCGCGACTACTACTCGTGATGGCATCGCGATACCGGTCGATGGCTTTTTTCATATTCGCTACCAGGACGTTCCAGGTCAACGGCTGGGTGGACCCATCGTCGAAGAAGGAGCGAGGGATAGTCGCAGCTTGGGGAAGATTAAAGCCTGCACCGGTGAACGAAGTGGCAGACGCCAGTACGGGTGTCGGACCTAGGCCGGCAGACATAGGGGGAATATTGGCTGCAGTAAAGTTCGTATCCGCCCTGGATCTCGTGCCCGGCGAGATACCGTTGATAGAATCCATGGAAGGGGAGGGAGAGATGCCGATAGGGTCGTGACCGTAGGTACGACGCTGGCGCGAAGACTACGTTACATGGTCAGTACGAGGCCCAACCAAAGACCACCAAGCCATGTCGAACTCACCAAGCTTTTGGCCCCCCTCATCAGGGTTTCAGTCTCGACCTCGGACGCGGAGGTCACCTCGGAATCTTCGTCCTCGTCTTGTGTCAAGCCCCGCGCCATCAACTCGGGCGGAGGGCGCGTTTTCTCTGGCATGTTTACGTTCATCCGGTCGCGCGGGCCAGTTTCATTTAGGGAAGACGGGGTCTCGAAGGGGATTTCCATACTGCTTTGGCCCGTCATGGTGTTGAAGTAGTAGAACAGCCTACCATCAGAGGTGGCTTGTGGGATCCAGTAGTCGGCACCGGATTTTCTCGAGGAGCTCGTTCCCTCGAGGGGCAAAGCGTTAAACTCATCCTGATCGGATTCGTCGCCATCCTCGAGCTCCTCCTCGTAGATGACTTGGTCTTCCAGTTCATCCTCAGCATGTTCTGCGTCTCCATTTTGCGCTATTTCAGGAAGCTCGTCCGGGCTTGTCACGATCTGACAGTAATTACTGGGGAACCAGCCGCGGACGCCATTGATGACGCCGTCCCACCAGCCGCTTTCGAGCTGGGTGATAACCTGGATCACGTCGCCCTCGTGGAAGCTGAGACTGATGCGGTCGTCGGCCTCGTAGTCATAGAGGGCGCGGACGTAGACGGTGCCCTGAGGGGCGGTGCCAATTAACCCATTCATGGCGTAGCCGTAAGGCTGGTATTCGCGGTCGGTGGCGTAAGAGTTGGTAAGGTCGATGGCGGAGTCGGGTTCGGTGTTGGTTTCTTTGGTGTTGGATCGAGAGCGGGTGCGCGAGTTGTACGAGTTGGCGTTTTGTGCAGTGACCAGTGCGGGTACTGGTGACTGTGTCATGAGCATCGTGAGGTTGGATGCGTGGAGCGTCGTATGGCGGAAGGGGAGCGAATGGGATCAAGTCATAGTAGTCCAAGCCCACACATCACAGATCCGACAAGGAATGCCAAAGGCGGCCGCGCAGTCACGGCGCGAGTCGACGCAGGGAGGCCGGCCAGTCGCCAGTGTCGAAGACAGAGAGGGAGACGATCGGGAGTACAGCGCCGATGGCAGATTGTCTCAAGTCAGAAACGACAGGTCAGGAGATGGACGGGTGGTCGGGCGGGAAGGCTCGGCGAGACGAGGCGAGGCAAGGCTCGTGGGTAAAAGGAGACAATCGCCGCGTTAGGAAAGACGTGGACGGGCACGGGGGGGGGGGCGGTTGATGCTGTCGCCTGGGCCAAAGACGGGCGTCCGGGGCAGAGCGGAGAGCAGCGCTTCCAGAGCAGGACGTTGTCGTGCCTCTTCTCGCACGAAACGCGAGATGCTCGTTCTACGGGAAGCACCAGGAGAATGGGGACGGGGTGACGGGGGGACAGGTTGCCAGGAGGGCTCGAGGTAATGTGAATGGTTGAAGAGTCGCCTCGTCGGGCGGGTAGGAGAGTTGAGGTAAGGAGGCCCAGGAGTGCAATTCGCTGATGGGGGGGGGGACTAAACTAGACGGGGGGACGGGCTTGACGGGGGGTTGCAAGCGTGCGAGTGTGCCTGTCAGTAAGTACCTCAGGGCTGCTGCCTCTCTGCGGTGCTTCGAGGGCTGAAATCAAAGGGTAAGTACCTTACCTATGCGGGTGCCCCCCGTTTTCTAAAAGGGTGACAGCATGCAATTGACGGGTAACAGAATGTCAAGATTCCTAACTTTATGTTACATGACTAGTGCATGTCTGTTGTTCGATACTAGTGACCATTTCAGTAAAAAACGGAACAGGTTCAATGTTTTGAAAATGTTAGGGAGGTTGGATTAAAGTTCTAAAAATCTAGTCATTCCATTTCCCTGGTCATTATCTGGTCATCGGGTTTGCCTAGTCATTCTATAACTGCTAATATGGCAGGCGCGCTGCCGCAACTACCTACCTGCCCTCTCGATATTTGCTGCCCCTAAACCAGACCTTATAGGCTGGTATAAGATCGTATTTCCGTATTATTTCCATAGCTTAAATAGTCTAGTTAGTTAATTATACACTCTGCCACTTGCAAGTCTTGCGTTCAAATCCCCTTATAAACAAAAAAAAAAAAAAAAAAACTCATATTCTAGTAAATATATATATATGCATATATCTGCTTAAATATATAAATATTTGTTTTTTAAATTTTAATCCACTTTTCTGGTCATCGTTTTTACCTGGTCATCGAGCTGGTCATTCTGGCCCGCTAGTCATCATAGCCCCTTTGGTCATTCTGCCCGCAAAAAGTGGCTGTTGTAAGCCCGACCTTCTAGCCTACTATGACCCCCCTTACTATAGGCTTGTTATCCTTATAACAAAGTGTTAAAAAACCCCCCCCACCCGGGTAGGTAGCCAGTACCTTCCTAGCGCCTAATCATCGATGGTTTCCTTTGCCAAGGACTCATGCAATTACACCCTTACCTGCGTGCATTGTGTTTGTCCCAGACAATCCCGATTCATCGATCGATCGCATAAATGCGCAGTCTCCCAGCAAGCACCTGCTTTCAACCGGCCAGAGAGTCTTTTGCTCATCAGTACCTAGATACCTGGTAATAAAGCACATCTCGAGCTGCGAGTCCTCGTCTGTATCCATCCATCCATCCATCTTCTGCCCCAGGAAATAGGTAGTGGCACGTGCGATGTTAAGCCCGAGCTCCTGTGATGGGCCGTTGACAGGCATTGGATCTGGCATATTAGCATATTAGGGGTTTGCTGCTAGGCTGCCGGCTGCGGTTAGAACTTGGCACTTGGCTCCGTAAGTCCTTGGTCTCGCCGCTTGCTCGCTGCTCGCTCGCTCTCCTGTGACCAGTCAACCCGTCTGGTCCCGTCTGGTCCCGTCTGTGCGGTACCCCTCCTCCAAGGCTGGCTGGCTGGTGGCTGGCCCTCTCCCGCGCCCTCGCTCGCGCTCCATCCAGCCATTCATCAGCCATCCACGCCATCCTTGGTCGACTCGCCCTCCACTCGTAATTATAATTGTAGGCACGCCTCGGTCTTCTTTGGCGAAACACTTTCCAGCAACAAGCGTGCGTGCAATGTAAGAAAATCCAGCACACCTCCTTTCCTTTCCATTCCATTCCATCGCGCTCCTCATAGGCTCACGTGCTCCCCCCCAACCTCGGCGTATCAGGAAAGCGACGACCGGTGTGCCATTCATGCGCTGGACAGACAGACTAGAACGCAGCACTCAGCACTCGGGAGATGCGACTCGACAGAGCTGGTAGGCTGGTTCGGGCCAAAGCCAGGCGGGGTATCGCGATATCCAGTATAGTAGTATCACTCGCCGCCGGTATCAAGTCCGGGACCTGCAGAATGCAGCTTGCTCAGATGCTGCATACTGCGCACACCCCCCTTCGTGGCCTGATCGCACTCTGCTCGGCTGTCATTCGCGCTGGCTGCTGGTTGGCTGCCATCAACGGGTCGGTTTTCGGATACCGGATTGAAGGAGCACATACTGCGAGGGCATTGTCTTCCCTCTACAGCGCTCAGCTGCTTGCAAACAATCGCCGACAGTCATTCGTACCAGCTGAGGTAAGGTACGTATGACGCTGCCCAAAAGCTACAACCGCGCCGGGCTCTCCAATGCATATCAAGCAGAGGAGGAGGCCCTGTCAGTTCGCAGGCAAACATCACGCAAGGAAGAAGAAATCATCAAACCTAGCTTGCATCACCGCGAAGAGGTAGGTATGTGATAGCGGCGGTCTCGTCACTTGCTTACCCCTCTCCGGATTGCAAGCTCTGTAAGTCTCAAATGCAGACTGTCGGTATCTGCATTTCAGTACTGCACTACTCCCACGGTCTGATTGATCTCAGCTCACGGCACTGTCCTCGAGTACAAGGCGGTTGCGAAGTGTCATTGTACCGCGTTGCTGTCTTGCGTCATCGCCATCGCTATTATTGAGTGAAGCAATGCGAATATCGTCGCACGTGCCTTTTCCGGGTACCCTGAACTTACGGGAAGGTCGGGAGCGAGCTCAGGACAAATGACCGAGTCAGAATATGGCTGGGCTGTTGTTCGAACTTCGATCGTTTCGGCGAGTGAACCTCGGTATGGTGTGTCGTCGAAGTGCAGAATGCGCCCTATCCTGGACAGAGGTTGTCTATCGGACTTAACAACTTCAGCTACTACATACACAAGTCCTGTTGTGAGATCTATGTATAGGCGTCAGCGGACCTGCTCGACCCTCATCCGCTCTTTTCAGCGCACTTTGGAACGGCGGTCAACCTGTACGATATCTGCATGCAAGCTGCGAACATCTCCCTGCGCGGGCAAGGCGGGTTAGCGAGTGGACTTCGTGTGCTTGGCGAACCAAGGGAACAAGATGGATGGAACGAGAGGCACAGTGTCACGTCCAATAATTCCCGAGACCCATACAGTATTATTTGCGGCACGTGGAAGAAACGGGGGTCTTCTGCAGCCCCTCGGACGAGGGAGGGTGGGAGGTTGTGCCACGGAGCAGGTACGTGAGGGGCACATGTCTACGATGACCGTCGAAGATGTGCAGGACGTCAAGAAAGATGTCTACGACTGGACGCTTTGAAGGGCGTACGAAAGCCGAACCCACAGCTTGAGGTGCATGATCGATAGGAACTGCAGAACTAATATCTACTATACCTGGGTGTCGTGTATATAGCAACGCTATGGTCAGATGCCCGCGATAGTCAGGCAGTGGTAGAGATAGAAAGACAGCCCTGCCCTGATTACCCAGGTGTCTCATCCCCAGTTTCCCCAGGGACCCTGTAAGCAATCGTTCGATGTCCAGCCCAGACCAAAAGGGGCACCTTGAGCGGTCAACGGCTTTCAGTACATTACTGCGTGTGTATTTAGTATCAGCATATTAACGAGTGCCTGTATCTCACTTTCGCCCGATCTCGCCCGCGAAAGAAGTATCCGAAAAGTCCACCAACAGGGCAGACTTGTTCGTCGTGATCGGAAGATTACATACACGGGTTCGTGGACTCGTTGGTGCTGTCTGCATTGTACGATCGAGCATCCGCATTTAATACGAGCAGAGCAGAGCACACCAACGGCCGTCTCGGCGGTCAGGAATGCGACGGATTTGTACCGTGCGTGTCCAGACTCTTACTACACATACTATGCAGTAGGCGTCTGGACACCCAAACAGGCCCGAGTCCTTCCTCACCGGTGAGGGTCCCATGCTCCGGGCTAGCTGGATCTAGAAATCTTCTAGATAAGACGTTGCAACGACGGCGGAACGACAGAACGACGAACAACACTCCCTCCCTGGTGAAGGGAGGTGAACGTAGCATCATCTTCTGGCATCCCACCACCTCCTCCCTGCCACCAGCTGCTTCACGTAGGGGCAGCTGTGATGCGAGTTGTGAATGACCAGGACCAGGAGCAAGTACTTAGTTAGCCTACCCCAAAGCGATCAAAAACGTGGGCATGGAGATGGCCCTGCCCTGCCAGCCTGCAGTATTCGATATGACGCTCTACCCCAAACCCCAGCTTTATGTCTTGTGCTCCCCCGCCAAGCTGCAAGGCCGTTACTGACCTTCCACTTCGAGGAGGCATCTTGCTTGACTTGGCGGCGTCACGATGATACCAATCACTCGGAAATATGACTTTGATGACCAGAAGTGATGATCATACCATGAAGCCCGAGAGAGACGCACAGCTTGGTAACTGCCTTGGTAGCGAGAGGTTCTGTGTCCCCATACCGCAACCCCCACTCTCATCTTTGTAGGACACTGGAAGCTGTGAGCATAGCATCATACAGCTGCCCACGTGCCGGACACACGGCGTGAAACCTCGATGGGCGTTGAGGGGTCCATAATGGGACGAAGCCATCGACAAGACCGATAAAGAGTTCTTGAGAGTTCTGGTAAGCTTGAGGTGTTGGGTTTAGTGAATATAGGGGAGCCCGTCGTTGGGGCCTCCTACGTGAAATATCCTCAATGCGGACTGATAACTACAACAAGGAAGCCATAGCCTGACTACGCGGAGGGGTCAATGGATGTGTTACAATTACTGTAATCGCTGTGCTGTGTTCAGCCAGCTTGCTCTGGTGCGGCAAACAAATACGCAGTGCTACGGGTCAGGTCCGCATATCGGTTTGCGGCAAGCAGCAGCAGTTGCGACGTTGAATACGGCTTTTATATTCCATATTTCTGCTCAAGACTACCGTGATGCGGTATCATGAGCTGTGGCATGGGCTTAGGGCACTTCGTTCTGAGCAATAAATGCTGGGGGACGGCGTACACTCAACCGAACCTTGGAAGCTCGAGACGGGGTGCCAACGAGAATCTTACCTTTTGGAAGTTTGTTTCTGGTCGTCCGGGGGGGGCGTTCGTAGCGTCCAGAATTTCGCAAGCAAGAATATGCCGGGGTGGACATTTAGATGCGTTCGTAGCAGTTGGGCATACCGAAAGTCCGGGCATAAGTACAGGTAAAGGAGAACTCTAGCAGTGCTTTCCGGGCTGCGCTTCATTCCGTGAACAAGTCCTTCGACTCTGAGCAGTGCTTGACTGGTAGGTTATAGTGGGATGTAGAACACGGGGAGTTGACGATAGCCGTGGAGGGCCGTAAGAGCCTCAGCATGGCCATATAAAGATACATACCTCCCTTGTCTCCTCCTGGGAAGCAGCCATCATCGATCTTGGCTTGCAACGACCGACCTTCCCAAGATTTCGACTATCACGGGGCCCGTATCATATTCGGGGAAGGCGCGTCTTTCATGACACGCTGATTCCGCGTACGGCCACGAAGACTTCAGTTGTTTGACTGGTAGTCCAGAGAAGAGCCCAGCCAAAGCCGTTGTTGAATGAGGTTGTCGCAGGAAAACGAAGGTGCCAAAAAATAACCAGAGTACCAAAGGGACTCAAACAGCCGACGCGGTCTGGAAGCGTCTCATCCCAGTCCACCTCCACCGCCGAACACTGACGGGGTTCGGGAGGAAGGCGGGAATCGCGACCGCCAACCGCCCTGTCGAAAGGCTTCTTTCCCCGGTTATCGTGGTACCTTGATGGCAACCCTGTTGATGACGGGACCCATTAGCACGGTTCCTGCAAGCCAGCAGTAGCCTCCTTACCTTACTACTTACGATTACGAAAGTATCCCAAGTTCCTCGGGTGTGTGCAAGAGAGTCCCATCATCTGAACTCCGGCGCCGATTTCAAGCGTCGTTTCAAACGCAGTTCTCGGCGCCCTCACTGCAACGGGGCTGGGGAGTTGTTGATCGTCAGGGGAGCGGGCCATCGATCACGGGCCCGGCAGGCTGGCGTGACCGGCAGGAAGATACCAAAATTGGCGTCAAAGCTAATTGTCAAGCGGTTTCCAGAAGCATGGAACGGCCAATCAAGCATAGCCCCTTGCTTCCAGACTGTTTGGCATTCATGAGGGCGGGGCACCGTCCGACGATATGACTTCTTCCATTTCGGTTGCCATTCCACTTCCATTTCCTTTCCCACTGCTGTCGACATTCGCGCACCGCAAGGGAGAGTGGCAGAGTGGCTGACGGGCATCGCGTGCGTATCGGGGCGGGCTTGGGCTGATGGCATATCGTTATCTGGGCCTCCAATTTGCGCGGGCGGAGACGGAGAGGAATGCCATGACATCCAAGACATCCTTGACGTTGACTTGATTGACACCTTTGACAAGTGGGTGGCTTGGTGGACAGCTGGATCCATGATGCGTGCTAGGGTCAATTTGGGAACGACGTCCTCGTCCTCGTGTGCCCTTGACGCCCCTCCAGGAAAACGGCCTAACGCAATGGTGGATCCGGAAGCGTGCCGCGGGACCCCATGGCGCTCCGTCGAATCGTCGCTTGCCTGGCCCGCGCCTCTGCCCGCGCCCGCTTGCCCACTTTGCCCGCCTTGCCCGCGCTGAACAGTGAAGGCTGCCTCTGGGAGTCGGGCGTCTGGCGTAGACATGTATGGCAGCCCATCCAGCGACTGACTGCAACGGGCAGTCGCCGCGATGCTAATACGGAACAGAAAGGGGATGGTGGTCCCGACCGGCTAGCCAACCCGACGGTTCTGTTTCAACCGTCCCGAAGCAACGACATCGCAAGTTGCAACACCCGATCTCGAATGGGGTGCAATCTCCCACACGCACGTACGGGCACTCATCAGGTGCGTGTACTGTAGTGGTAGCTAACCACGATCTGATCGACGAACGCGGGTCTGTATGCGGACGCGGCGCGTCTGTAGTCGAGCTGCACTCCGGACTGCCAGGCGCGGTGCGATGGCCAGGAACGTGGTGTCGGCCTTTTCAGCGGGGCGGCGCGACCAAGGATAGGCTGTCCGGCTACGAGGGTGATCATTGATCGCTCGTTGCCAATTGATCCCTGGTGCCTGGCCAGCACTGGCAGACTGGTGCCGGTCTTGTCGCCCTGTCCTGGGAACCTGGCTCTTCTGCCCTGTCGCACATGGAATAGGCGAGCCGCGAGCGAGAACAAGTCCGGCTGCCAGGTACCAGCTGAGCCTCGGAGCTGGACGGCTAGGATCGAAAATCGAGCGCGCAGAGTCAGCAAGGAAAAGAACATCTGCGATTCACAAAGTATGTACCTGTTCCCGGGATACAGCGAGCCTTTTTGCCCCCCCGTCAAGTCTGCAGAGAGCAACCTGGAAGTCGAATGTCGTACGATACGGTTGACGGAATGCGCTCGACCGTGGATGATATAAACAGGAACAACCGCACGTTTCTACCAAACTTAAGAAGCCGGAACTCGGCCAGCTCGGCTACCTTACTATCATCCCATGTGGCTGTGTGGTAGCCGCAAGACTGCCAGCAATTCGCCTCCCGGGGCCGGGGCCATCTTGGGTGAGAGGCGTCGCAAACCGTAAATTACGTGAACATGTTGGACCGCGAAACATGCAAGAGGGCTGTGAAGGGAGCAGCTTCTCCTTGTCCCCTATCCTCGGACGGACTCAGAGGTGAAAATTTTTCCTCGCATGGTCCTCATAGGTGTCCGTGTCCATGGCGGCGGTTTTCGTTTGTGACTCGTCAGCTCAGAGGACCACGGGCGAAGAGATCTTGGAACACACGCAATTGCTTTCTGCCTTGACTTTGCGTGCCGTTCGCATGTGTCGCAAACGAACGTTGTGCGAAGGGGATCGAGGTAGCAAAGCAAGTTCGTTGCCTACGCGCTTCATTCTCAGCTAAAGTGGTACATAACGCGTTCGACATGGCAACCCGAACCCGCACTTGGAGCTATTCAAAGCTTTATCCTTAGAAGACCCCTCAGTCGGCATGAAAGTTCACGTCTTCTGCCCCGCGCGCAGCTTCAACCCCTCATCCCGTCTATCTTCTGCTGCTTACTTAAGTACGCAGTCAAGCGAGGGAACGGAACCCTTCACTTCTAGACGTTGCTCCCAGGACTGCAAAGCGCTATCATGTGGACCAAAACTGACGGCATGTGACCCATCGCCGTGCAAGATACCCCAGAGAATCCCCGATCTCCAATTCCCAATATAAAAGACACCGGGGAGGGGCCAGCATTGGACGCTCGTCACTATCGACGCAACACGACTGCGGATATCTACTCCGTGTGTTCGGTCCAAGGCGTCCAGCTTCTATCGGATGAAGTGGGGTAGCACTCAGTTCATCTCAACGTCGCGTGATGGAATATGGCATATGTGGCATGAGCCGGTCTGGTCTGCCGCGGGAGTTCATGCATCAGCACAGCAGGCTGGTGGTGGCAGGGACGGTGATTGGAAAAGGGGTCTTCTGGAAGCACCAGCCTCACTTTGGATTGCAAAGGTTCTCCAATCTCCTGCATGATCCATTGAACAGTCAGCCAACTCGGTCATCCATAGAGGGTTGCTCCCCCCAAACATTCCTCGAGCCTATCTTATTAAGGCTAATCCCTATAAGTCGCGCATTGTCGTTGAGTTTGGCGTCAATGTTTTGGGCTCTTGTCAACATATCGCAGACCAGCAGGCAACGACTGCGATCACTTCCTCTCCAGAAGATTGCACCATCCGCCGCAACCAAGAGCGGAGCCCCTTTACTATTTACCCAAGGTTACGCACGGCCATGGTGGAGGCGCTGTCTGAAGAGGTGAGACGGCTGTTCAGCAAACGGAGCACGGAGTAACCTCAGGACTATTAATAACTGAGGTGGGATGAATAAGACGATGGAGGGCCGAAGGATTTCTTCCAGAAAAGAAATTGCAGAGCGACATTATGGACATATACAGGCACTGGCTGAAGAAACAAGGAAAGAAAAAAAAAGGAAGCGATGCGCTCCAAGCCACAACACCCATTTTGGTTTGACACGGGATCTGTGCCGCTAGCTTGGTCCCTCAGGCGTCTGGGAACGAAGAACGGCTTTTCACGATGCTGGCCCGAAGTGGTGATCCGGGCACTCGAAATAGTGAAGGAAGCCAACGGTAGCATCAACGGATCGAGGAATAACCCCGCTTGTACGTCGAAGTCGGAAGGACCTCGTCAGCTCGTGATGGGGGATGATGGGCTCGCGAGCTGTCGGTCGTGAGGTCGCGAGGTCGCGAGCTGCCACGGTCAAGCTCTCTGGCGTTGGTCGCTTGCCCGCTGCGGTAGTGCTGGATAGTGGAGGTAAAACGAGGGGTTGGGAGAGGGGTGCCGGGGGCCCATGGCAAGGACCAGGGCCCTCCACCCCAATCTCCTCGTAAGATCACGACGCACTTCCGGATTCTAGCTAGGCCCAATGAGGAATGCCCCGCTGCTTTTATGCGAACGACGGTGTTTTCGGACAGTCGTGACAACCTGGAGGCGACTGGTGACGGTGACAGACAGCCACCAGATTGCGATTCATCATCCCTCGCGCTTGTGACGGGCCTCCAAAGCAGTTGAACCAGGCCAGCTTGCCAGCCTTTTTAGGACAGAGCTGTTCTGCCCCTCCACGGCCTCCCACCACATCCCCCTTTTGGTCGGCGACCGATCGCATTTGGATCGCATTGGATCGCACCGTTGGCTCCCCGCTTCCAAAAGCCTGGGGGGCTACGTGCTAATTAGGTACCTAGGTAGGCATCTTGCCTGTACAGGAACCGACTTTGCAAGCTGCATTATGAGGTCGTTTGGGCTGTGAAGGTTGGCATGTCCTTTTGCCTACCGAGGAGGTAGGTACCTAGTTACCTTAGGTACTCTGTTCCTTGGTAAGTACCTACACCTAGAAGGAGGCATATAGAGGAGCTCTTCGATAAACCAACAACACGGCCGCCCGACTTCGGTCTTCTTCAAACACTTCTTGCAATTCTCCCAGCAACCGAACTGGGAATAATAGCGGTGTAGCTGCAATGCTTTTGAGGCTTTGCCTCTTGGGTATATCTGTCCGTCATACTGCACGCAGACCGCTTGGTGGAAGGGGGTTGAGAGGGGCTGCTGTTGAAGCTTCGAGGGTCTGACAGGTACACGTAGCTTCCAGCACACGCGCAGGGGCAGTGAGTCCACTACAAGCTGTTGCATCCCCACTAGAATCCTAGTATCGAGCCGGACCCGAGAGCCCTGTCCGCCCTGCCCGTGCACTGTCGCGGGCGGCGGGCCTGCCCAGAACTCGTCCGCCGGGCAACACCACCCACCACCACCATCACCACCTTGTACACTGCCTACCTCCTCCTAGGTAAGTTCTAACGGCTGGAGGAGTGGTCTGCCGGTCCTGCCAGTCTTACGTTGCCCAGCGCACTCGTTGCCCAGGTTGCTAGGTCTGGTCTGCTGTCTGCTAGACACCGCCGGCCGCCCAAGCCACGCGCATAAGGCCACTGAGATTGCTACAGCAGAGCACCTACCGCGCTGCAACCAAGCCCGGAGAAGCGACCCGCACCACCACTTCGCGTGACCTCTGCTCCCACCTCATTGCCCTGTGCCTCACGGTCCTCTGCTGTCTGCCTCTCCCACCCGCGCCCACCTTTGTTGCAAAAAGACGGGAGAGCTCACGAAAGCCACACCCTGACACCTCCGATCAGCCCGCCAGCCCACCAACCCACCATCTCCAGCTGCATCACGACCGAACCAGCCCGCCCGTTGTGACCCGCACAACCGACTGCATCTGGCATCATCGCGTTTGCCGTCCCGCCGTTCGTTCACCTTGTTCACAAGCCATCCAGCTGCCAAGCTTGTTACCCGTGTTGGTCCGGTACGTGGCACCCCCTCTTCCTCTCACCCATCTCACCTGGCAGCCCGAGAGTCTCCGTGCTGTCGCGAAGTCCCGATCTAACTGGGTACCCTTCCATTTGCTGCCAGTCTGCACAGCGCAGCACATACCTTAGCACAGCGCCCAGCGTACAGCACTTGCACAGCACAGCATAGCGCACCATCCACCCGTACTCCCGCGGCAGCACTGCTGCACCACCCAGCTCCACGCACTGCACTGCACTGCAGCACGCGGCCAATTTTCCCTCCCTCCCTCTTTTTGTCCCTCCTCCATCCCTTTCCCCCTCCTTTTTTATTTCCAGCTTTCTTGCCCGTTACCCTCTACCACCACCACCACTTGCAACCCCTCTTCCCATTCCCCCATTTCCAACCCATCTACTTGCGTCGCCCCTCAATCGTCTGGGACGACTGCTTTCTCGTATACACCAGGTGTATCGAGACTTAATACAGGCCTAGGCCGCTTATACTTAATCACAGCTCATTCCATGATCCCCATATCCATACCAATGACCAACTACATTCAGTCCTGTCAAGAAGACACACTTTAAACCCCACGGGAGTGCGCGCGCGAGCGAGGAGCCAGGAGATTTCAACTATCGGTCTGTGACGAAGGGTTAAGCGCAAGAAGAGCAAGACAAGAGAAAGAGCAGGAGCAATAGCAGCAGGAGAAGGAGAGATTCGTCGTCGTCGTCGTTGTCGAAGTGCCACTTTCGGATCGAACCAGAGTCCGCGACTACCACAACCACCCCCCATCATACCATCCAACACGACACCGTCCAAGATGCCTGGCGCCGGCGTTGCTGTCCTTCCCACCTCGGCCTCGTCGACTCCGGTCCCCCGCAAAACCGCCCTCGCACAACCTGAGCGGAAGTACAAGTGCCAATTCTGTGCTCGCGCCTTCAGCCGGAGTGAGCACCGCAGTCGACATGAACGGTCGCGTACGTGGCACGGTTTCTTTATGCGCAGTTCACCCCCTCTCTGTCTGCAACTCTATCATTCCCCTCCCCCTCCACCCCTCTATTGACAGAGCTTGCTCCTGTCGCCTCCCACCATATACCTACCCCTCCAACCCCATGAATCATGTTCAACACTGGTCCCGCATCGCGCCTAGGCTAACGGTCATGCAGATACCAAGGAACGTCCCTTCAAATGTATGAAGTGCAGAAGTACCTTCGTGCGACGCGATCTTCTCCTCCGACATGACCGAACTGTCCATGCAAAGGATGGTGGTGTCCCTCTGCACAGCGATGGTAAGCGTCGTGCCGGCGGTAGTGGGCCTAAGACGCGTGCTGTCGGTGGGCCGTCCAAGTCTTCCCTTGCCCTCGACACCTCGACCTTAAGCGAACAAATTGAGGCGAGCAGTGAGGGCATATTCGACGTTGAGCATGCTGCCATGCTGGTTGCTGATCTGCATCACAAGGCCACCGCCGCCATGCGCGACAACGAGAGCGGAAGCTCGTACTCCCAGTCCCCTTCCGTGCCTTACCATGCCAACGGCCCACAGATGATGGATACCTCAGGCTCCTACCCTGCTCCTGGTTCTGCTTCGTTGCCTCACAGTCTCCCCTGGGATGGCTTCGCGCCTTCTCAGGCAACCGCTGAGACGAAGCCTCGTTCCGATGCGTCCACTGGATCTGGTTCCTTCGAGGCCCAGCAGTCCTTTGCTAGCGTGAGTACTGCCCCGGCACCTCCCAACCCCGAACCCACCGCCTCCGGTCCAAGTTCTTCTGGCCTCATAACCATGTCACCGTCTATGGATATGTCACGTCCCCGCGTGCGCGCTGATGTCCCAAACAATACTGGCTTCTCTGAAACCCGCCGCGTTATTCCATTGGCTAACCCTACCCAGGCTTCGGCGGGATTCAAAGCTCCTCAGGTTCTAAACGAGTTCGAACGCAACTTGATTCTGGATCAAATCCGAGCCCATGACACTGAGCACGCCATTCCGGAAGGGTTCCGTGTTCCGAATCTGGGCTCATTGAACAGATATCTTGCTACGTACTTTGGCTTGTTCCATCACCACTTGCCGTTTTTGCATCCGTCGTCCTTCAAGGTGACCGAAGTGTCTCCGGCTCTCTTGCTTGCCGTACTGTCAATTGGCGCTCTGTATGCCTTTGACCAAGACCAGGCTTACATGCTCCACATTGGCTCCAAGGTCCTCGTCAACCAATTCCTTCAGAACAAGGAGAACTTCAGCTCTCGCAAGTGCCCCTTGTGGACCATGCAGAGCTCGCTCCTGAACATGATCTTTGCCAGTTGGAGTGGTGACCCCAAGGGTCTTGAGTGGGCGTGTTCAATCAAGAGTCTGCTTGCCAACATGGTGGCTGGTAACCGGTACGAACTGAAGCTTCGCCAAGATGCCCGGGAAGCCGACTATCCGAGCAGAACCGAATGGGTAGAAGATGAGGGATGCCGGCGCACCTACTACGCTGTGTATATCTTCTTCGGGCTTCTCACCTTGACGTACAACCACACTCCCGCCATTGCCTTCAACGAGTTCGAAGACCTGCAGTTGCCTTCTTCGGAGGGGCTGTGGAACTCGAAGGTCAGCGATGAGAAGGCTTGGCGAGAGCAGCTCAAGGCATCGCCCGCTGTTAGCTTCATGGTCGCCCACGACAACCTCTTCCAAGGGGAGTCCCTGCGGTACAGCGCTTTTGCAACGCGTGTTATGATCAATGCCTTGTTCCTCGAAGTCTGGTACCACAAGCGTAGCCCGGAGGCTTTGCAAGACGTGGTAACCGAATACAAGCTTCGGCTTGCTCTGGAGACCTGGGAGAAATCCCTCGATCTCTGCGAGCCCGAATCTGACGCGGTTCCGCTGAGCGCGCCTCACAAGGGACACCCTCTGATCTTCAACGCCAAAGCCATGTTCCGCATTGCCCGCGCCCGGCTAGAAGTCGATCTGAAGGCTGTTCAAGAGGCTCTTCGCTACCACGACCACTACGAAGTTGCTGCTGCCATGTCCAACGCACGTGACCGCGTCAAGCGTTCGAGCGAGATGATCAAGGTCATCCAGGAGTGCTACAACTGCATCGAGACTGCTGTGCGACAAGGTGTCCGCTGGGTGGCTCGGACGTCTCCCACCAACTGGAGCATCGAGCATCCTCTCTGCGGAATGGATCTCATGATCACCCTCACGCTGTGGCTCTACCGTCTGGAACATGACGAGGAACAGGCTACGGAAGAGGAGATGGCCATGTACCAGAAGGTCCGGATGCTTTTCGAGAAGGAATCCGAGGGCACGTTGAACTCGCAGCACCTCAGTGCAACAGTGGCTCACCTGTGGGGTTCCATGCTCGACGAAGTGGTCGTCTGGGGGTAAGTACCGTTCTCGGTGTCCACGAATAGGCTTTCATACTAACGGGGGCCATAGCATTACTCGCCTTATGGGAGAATCCTTCCGCCTTCACTCTCAGGCCCTCATTGGGTACGTGGACGATGTCGAGGCATCGTCCAACGTGTCGACTCCTTCGATGATCTCGCAGGGGGCGGACGAGGAGAGTGTGTACTAATACTTTTCACGAGGCCATGACTCTCCTATGTCGTTGTGTTTTTTTCTTTCACTTGGCCCGCCATGGCGGGGTGCGATGCGATGCGATCTGATCTCCTTACGCATATACCTCCTCCGTTTCTGCTTTTCGTGTCCGTCGGTACGGACTGGCGTGGGGTTGCGTGATTTCGGAGTTGGTCGTGTCTTGCTTGCGTTTGCGGGTTGCATCGACCGTCTGCATCTAAGGGTCACTGGAGTCCGGGGGGGCTGGAATGGCAATCTAGGCTCTCCGTGATCTGGTGGAGGGGAAATCTGGACAGCGCGGCTATGCGCAACTTAATGTGTGATGCAGAGCTGGCTGGTCCATTCGGAACTTCTTCTCTTCCCCCATTGTCCTATTAGCTACGGCACTGTACTGTTGTTTTAATGTCGCTGTTATTTGCACTGCGTTTTTGTTGTCTCGTTGCGGATACTCTGTCTGCGCTTGTTGGTTTCCGCTCTCGTTGTCAGATACCTTGTTTTTATATATGGATGTTTTCCTTGAGGCCATCGTGCCGTCTCCTCCTTTACTTTTCCTTTGTTTCCCTTGGGACGTTATGAGATGGGAATTGGGTCTGGCAAAGGTGACGAATGGCCTCGAGCATCAGAATGATATTTATTAGTTGTCAGCCCGATTGAACTGAATCTCCAAACTCTTGAAGGGTGTAAATAGCTTATCCGCGCGATAGCATTGAATGCACCACCACCACTTCTTCCATCCGAGACTCGAAATGGTTACAAGGTACCATCTGGGTGATCAGTCCCTCAACTAGGAATGTCCCTGAACAAACACGAGACCCCTCTCTCGGCCCCCACGCCCAACCGACGCACCCCACGACGCAAGGGATGGGGTACTACTACCCAACTCTTCCAACACATTGGGCCGCTCGCCAGTGCTTTGGAACTTGCGCTCACATGCAGGTCTCACTCGAGTTTAACCAAACGCGTTTCGCGAAAGCGAGACCTACCTCTCTCTCTCTCTCTATCTACGTTATCTACCTCTCTACGTGGAGCGCATACATACCTACTACTACTACTTTACCCTACCTATCATAGCCAGAAGAAGCGGTGGACATTATCGTAAACCCACCTACCTACCTAGGTATGTAGGCTAGTCAAGTCCTCTCTCTCCCTCATTCACACAGCAGCCAAGAAGAAACTGCGCGCAACCTCTAAATCCACGTACCTATGTAGGTATGTAATCTTGCCAACGAAAGTAAGCAGGCCTATCCCTTCCCGCCGTTGTACTCCCGTAATATAAGTACGCAGGTAGGCATGATGATAAGATATTACACGAATGACCGACCAGACAGGCAGGCGGCAACGCACAGGAGGCTGCTGCTGCGCGATAGGCAGCGTGCGTGCGTGCGTGCGTGCCCGCCTGTCCGTCCGTCCGTCCGTTCGTTCGTTCGTTCGCAATCCCTTCCCTTCCCAGGCGGCCGGCCGGTCGTTCGGTCGGTCGGTTGCTCGGTGGTGTGACAGCTCGCACGCACGCATGCATACATACATACATACATACATACATAAAGTACCTACCAAGGTAGGTAGGTAGGTAGGTAGGTAGGTACTGCTCGGTTTGCTCTACATACGTGGGTTACTCGGCGAGCAGCGATTGTTCCTGCGTCTCGTGTTGCCGTCGCCGTGCGGTTGGTTACCGTATCCGTTCGTCTTTTCTTTCTGTCTGGCACGGCTGGTCGGGTCTCTTTTTTTTTTTTCAATCTCCATTATCGCTCGCTCGCTCGCTCGCTCGTTTGTCGCCGACTCATCACTACTCCTGCTGGACTCGGAGTTGAGTCACTCGCTCGCCCGCTTTGCTTAATCAAACCTCGACGCTCGTTTGACTTGATCCTCGAGTCGGCTGGGACGATTGGTGCTCTCCTGATCGCCGCTGCCGCCGCATTCCGCGCCCCTTCTTCCACCGTCCCTCCGCTTGAACCTACCTGCGCGGTGGCCGGTGAGCGCACGGAAACCACCTTATCCTCCTCGCGCAGTGCATCGCGAACCCGGGTGCCACGGACGCAATATGATGGTTCCCATGCGGGCGCCGAGCCCGATACTACTTCTTCTTCTTCTTCTGCGGCTGCTGCCTTCGTCGGCCCGGGCGGACTGCGAGTGCGGGTACACGGTGCAGGACGACGCCGGCGGCGCGCCGCACCTCTTCACCTCGCTGCTGGAGACGGACTTCGCGCGCCGGGACGTGACGACCACGGACGCCGCGGCGGGCGGGCGCCGGGACGGCTGGGCGGCCCAGCAGTTCGCCATGAGCAGGGAGGCGGCGCGCGGGCCCTACGGCGAGGCCTTCGTCCCCGCCAACGTCGTCGCCGACCCCGACCCCGCCGGCGCCGGCCTGCGCCTGGTGGTCGGGGCCGGCGCCCCGGACGGCAGCGTGCGCAGCGCCGAGGTCGCGACCACGGTCCAGCAGTACTACCACGGCTCCTTCCGCGCCGGCATCAGGGTCACCGACGTGCCCGGGACGTGTAGCGCGTTTTTCTGGGTAGGTCGAGTTGCTCTATCGCGCGCGCCCTCTATCTACCTAACCTTATCTACTTCCTATATATCTATCCATCTACACCTACCTAGGTACCTACCTACCTAAGTGCTCTACCGATATATACCTAGGTATATCTATACTAACCCGCCACCCCCATCCCCTCCTAGTACCTAAACGACACGCAAGAAATCGACATGGAATTCCTGTCCTCGCAATTCGACCGCTCCGCGCAGTACTACCCCGTGAACCTGGTGCTGCAGTCGGCAGCCGCGCAAGCGGCGGCGGCGGCAGCGGGCCACGAGTCCGCGTCGTCGTCGTCCAACACGTCGTCGAGCGGCTTCGCCACCGTGCCGCTGCCCTTCGACCCCACCGCCGCCGTCCACGAGTACCGGTTCGACTTCCTCCTCTCCTCCTCCTCCTCCCCCCGCGTGGCCTTCTACGCGGACGGCGCGCGCCTGGCCGTGCTGACCGGCGACGGCGTGCCCTCCGCCGCTGCCGCCCCCGGGAACCTCCTGCTCTCCCACTGGTCCAACGGGAACCCCCTCTGGTCGGCGGGCCCGCCGGCCCGCGACGCCGTCACCACCGTCCGCTACGTCAAGGCGTACTTCAACGCGTCGGGGGGGACCGAGAGTGGTGGTGGTGGTGGTGGTGGTGGTGGTATGCCGGGCCCCTGTGCGGAGCCGCGCAGGGTGGGCGCCGTTTGCGCCGTCCCGGAGTTCGATCCCGCGTTCTTCTTCACGGACCAGGGGAATCGGAGTTCGCCTGGGGATGGCGCTGGGGGTGGTGACGAGGGCGGAGGAGCAGGAGGTGGGGATGGTGGTGGGGATGATGATGATAAGGACAACGCGGGCGTTAGAATGATTAGGTGGTCAGCGATGGCGTTGCCCGTGGTCTTGACAGTCAGTATATGGTCTTTAAGTTGACGATTCACTGAAGATTCGATGTATTGCTCAATCAGGCGAGCGAGTGGGCTATGTCTTCGGTGCCTTTCTTCTACTGTATATACCAGATATGATGGTTAAATGGTCACGAACAGCGATGCCCACCCCCTATGAACGGCTTCTGTAATGGTAGACAGATAATCGTTTGCAGTGAAAAACCATCATGTTACTTTGATCAAGCGGTTCTGTAAGACTTTTCCAACGGACGAGGGTCCTCTCAGTATCTCGACGAAGTTATGGACGAGCCTTAACAATGAGCAATATCCCATAATGAACTCTTCTCTTGTTTGCCTCATGATCCAGGTAAGCATCCTCTCTCCTCTTCTCGTTGGCATGACTACGCAGCCAACTTGACCTTCACCAGTGTGCCATCTACCGGCTTCGAGGTCATCCTCCGAGTCTATCACCACGTCAGCCGAGCCTCGGCGCCATATTATAATGAAATGGATGAGGGATGAGGCCATGAAAACTCACATTATACAACTCCGACTTGACCTTATACCGTCCCTTGCCATCCAACACGGGCTGTCCCTTCTTACCACACACGCACTCGCCCAGCCCTACCTTAACGAAATCGTACCTGCGCGCCACCGTCGCAACCATGATGCGCGCCTCGAGGTTCGCGAGCTCGAGCCCGATACAGCTCCTAGGGCCCCTCTCGAACGGCCGCCACGCGCCCGGCGGGATCTTGTCCTCGGCCGCGCCGCCCTCGCCGAGCCACCGTTCGGGGACCCAGTCGTCGGCGTCGTCGCCGTACACGGCGGGATCGCGCTGGATGACGCTCTGGCACGAGTAGAGCACGAGCCCGTCGACGTCGTACTCCTCCTCGGCGCCCGCGGACGCTCGCACGGTGAACCCGGCCCCCGGCGGGGCCATGCGCGCGGTGCTGGCCGGCGGGTGCAGCCGTAGCGTCTCTTTGATAACGGCGTGGACGTACTGCAAGCGCGGGAGCAGCTGCTCGCCGGACCGCGCCAGCTCCGCGCAGATCTCCCGCGGCTCCGTCGCGCGGCCCAGGACCCGGTCGAGCTCGTCGCGCACGGCC
This sequence comes from Xylariomycetidae sp. FL0641, assembly GCA_022376655.1. Classification (NCBI taxonomy): domain Eukaryota; kingdom Fungi; phylum Ascomycota; class Sordariomycetes; species Xylariomycetidae sp. FL0641. Next base: position 259,158 of record JAJJKE010000005.1, read on the forward strand.
TGCAGGGCCCGCGGCGTCCGGCTCAGCTCGTAGAACACCCACTGCAGCACGCTGGTGTTGGTGTCGAAGCCCGCGAACAGGAAGGTGCGCACCTGGTCCGCGGTCTCGGAGAGGAGTTGCGGCGTCAGCGTCGCGCTGCCTTGGATGCTGAGCGCCGCGATGCCGCGCGAGCGGTGCCCTTCCGCTTCTTCCTTCAGCGCGGCGTAGTTCTGTTGGATCACCTGGCTTATCCGCGCTTGGATGCGCGCGGCGAGGCGGTTGCGCTTCAGCATGGTCCGCGGCACGATCCACCACGGCAGGTTGTTCTTGTCGTCGATGTAGGTCTGCAGAAGCTCTTTCAGCAGCCGCACTACCTCGCCCTGCGAGGAGGGATCCAGGTGTTGCGCTTGGAGGTCGGCTTCCATGACTGCTGCACCGATGACATCGATGGTCAGATTGGAGATGAGGGTTTCGAGAGAGACAGCTTCGCCCGAGGCGGCAAAGTGATCGAGGTGTGCATAGAACGGTTTCATCTTCTCGAGTATGAGCGGCAGGAGACTCCATAGGTGTTGGGTCGAGAATCCCGTGCTGTACTTTTTACGAAGGTCCTTCCAGTCTTGCCCCTGAGCAAAGGCGCTGTCATCAAGGACCACACGCAGCAGATAGGCAGTCCGCGCTTACCTCTTTACCCAGTATTGAGGTTTCTCCAACGATGGGAATCATATGAGTCCAAGTAGGTGACTTGGGCGTGCTCAAAGGGAACAGCTTAGAGGGTTTGGCGACCTGTTCGGCCAAGTCGTGGCTTGGAATGAGAAGCATGGGCGGGCTCACAGGCCGCATGTCTACCAGCATGACCGGAGGGCGGCCGATGGATATCCACATCTCCTCAAAGATCTTGTCTGAGGGATGATCAGCGAGCTAGCATCTCCTTCCTTCGGAGAACTAATAGCCTACCTGGATGGCGGTCCTGGATCCCACGAGCCATGAACTCACCGAAGACTTTGAGGTGTCCCCAGAGGAGGTGGTTAGGCAGTTGCGGGATGTGCGCGTACTGTTGGAAACGCAGGTATCGCAACCGCAGGTAAAGATAGGAGGCGATAGCGGTGGCCACCGCGAGAATCAAAGGCTTCAGCATGGTGCCGACTACCTAGGGGGCTGTCGTCGTGTCGCGTACTTTACACAGTTACCGCTGCGAAGATGGCTCGGCTCAGCTTCACCGTCAGGCCTGGCTTGCGCTCTTCTACGTTCTCGCTGCTCCATGCTGTTGGTGCTGACTAACACACTAGCCCACTGGTCCATGCAAGGGACTCAACTTTATCAAGTAACCTGGATGGGAAGTAACCTGGATGGGGATCTGGACGTTGGTGTGGAACTTGACTACGGTGACGCTGGTGGTGGGGTTTCTGGCTGTGTTATAAATGTCCTGCGTAACCATGCAGTCTACGTGTGATGTGACTGTTGGGACATGGTCTTGGAAACTGGCGAACGCCGCCTTGCTGTCCTTTCGAAGCTACTTGGGGGCCGTAACCGAGTTCTTGGTCACACCGAACGGCAGCTCATTGGAAGCCTTACCATTATCTTCATCCTCACACTCGCTCTTTCTTGAGGGGATAGACTTCCAAACATCCCAGACTCGGTACACCAATACAGTGTCTGGTCATTGGCTATGTCCTCCATCCCAGATGATCCGGATACAACTCCTGCTTTAGCGCCTCCAGATGGTGTCGTTCCCAACTTCAAGGAGCCCGTGTCCAACGCATACCTCAGCAGATATACCATTTACGTGTTCTTGCCCCTGATGTCTTTCTTCCTGGCCTCGCGAGTCTATAGCCGGACGAGAATCACGCACAGCTTTGGCGTCGATGATGGTACAAAAAGTACATGCCTAAGGCACCTACCTGAGTAAAGCTTTGGCATCACACATCAAGCCACTGCGCAAAGTCTACTGAGGTTGGGTAATGAGCGGAATGCAAGTGAGGCTTGTGACAGCCGTTATTGTAACAATGATGTCTAGAGTCTAACCATCTTCAGACCGAGTGTAATCCATACCGTAATCCCTAGTGGACAATTTCTGACCACGATTATTCGTTCGGTCTCCGGTGAAGCCCCAGAAACCCAGTGCAATGGTGTCCCGAATTGTGTATGCTTCGAAAGTAAAAGCAGTCCCTGACCGAGGCTATGCAGTGCGCCGAAAAGAAAACCTCAGATGCAATGCTGTTCCGAAGGTACCCTACCCGTTGTGCGGGAGCCGGTCGCAATAAGAATATGCAAGAGTGCAGGTTGACCATCTAAAATCGTGACTTCTCATTCCTCTAGCTCTTTCTCCTCCAGTTCGCGCATGTATTTCACAAAGCGTTTCTTGTGAGTCTGTGGTACGCGGTCAGTAAGATTGGCCATACAACCGGCTCGATAATGGTGGAGACTTACCATGCCAGCATAGCGTCCATTTCGCAAGACGCATATGTACCGTAGACCAAGCTTGGCGAAGCACTCGTATACCAGATCCATGGGAGACTTGATGTCCAAAGCCACCGGGGCTGGGTCGATGTAGCGCGTGAAATCAGTTGGGTCCTGATCATCGATATCGTCATCGTCAATGCTTGGAACGTCCGCCATGAGACAGAGGCTGTTATGCTCGTCCTCCAGATTATCCAGCGCATATTCCAGGTCCGGAGCAGGGATCAAGCCTACGAGAATGCCGTCTCTGAGAATGGGGAGACCACCGTCCAGCTCACCGGCCTTATGCAGTGTTTCCAGCTTTGTTCGAAGGTCGGTAGCCGGGACGAGAGGGGAGTTCGTGATATCGATGACGCGCTCGTGTCGAACACGAGGGACAATCTCTGAGAGGTCCCCTGTGAACACGGGCTTGTGCTTGTTGTCGAGATACGGGTAGGAGTTCATATTGGTCAGAAGGTCATAGATGCTCAGGGGTTCGAGAGCATCAGCAGTCCATTTCGCAACCAGAATCGCCAAAGAGAATGGCAGAACGTAGTCCAAACTCCCAGTCAGCTCGAACAAAATGACGGCAAGCGTCACTGATAGTCGGGTAACACCGCACATGGTCGAGCCAGCTGCAATCAGACCGTATACTCCTGGCTGAACACAGGTGGACTCCTGGAGCAAAGGACATGTGCCCCATATGCCCCAGTTTGGGAACCGGAGAACTATCCATTGCATAAGATGGCCAATTATTCTGCCCATAAGGCCACCAACCACCATGGAAGGAACGTAGATGCCGGCGGGGACCTTGATTCCGAAAGTGACCGTAGTCAGGAAACCTTTGATGACGAACGCGGCGAGGAGCATGCGGATGATTCCGGGTATCTCGTCGATGTTAGACGGGCACAACCCCAGATTGTCCCTGGTGTCGTCCTCGCAAGGAGCAGCGAGATTGAGCAACAGCTTCGAGACCGGTAGCTTTGTCAAGGTATTCCAGTAGCTCATCAGTCCTGTGACGATGGCTACAAGGATGACCTCGACTAGGGGGAATCTCTTAATGAGAGGGATCTTTCGGAAACTCAGAGCCCAGCGACGCGAGGCTTTGATGAAGAAGGCACCGGCAGCTCCGCCCAAGATTCCGACAAGGATGAAGCCGACGAGCTCGAACCACTCCCAATCTATCTTGTAGCGGACCTCGAACATGACAATCTTGTGAGTACCGTAGGGGTTGAGGAATTTCAGGGAGAGGGCCGCGATAATGCAGCAGAAGAAGGTTCGGAAGAGTGTTTTGGCGGGGAAGAAATAGGCTACTTCTTCAAGGCCGAAAAGCACGCCTCCGAGGGGAGCTCCAAAGGCGACCACAACACCGGCAGCCGCCGCCGCAGACAGTACTTCTCGCCTCTTGGCATCATTGCGGTCGTACTTGCTGAACAGCCGACAGCAGATATTGCCAATGCAAGTGGCTATATGAACGTAGGGGCCTTCCTTTCCGAGACTGAGGCCAGAAGACACGCTTACGATCAGTCCAGCAGACTTGATGACCAAAGTCTTCAAGCCCAAGAAACCGTGAAGGACGAAACCACTCAGGATAACCCGAACTTCAGCCACTCCACTGCCAGCTGCCGAATAGTAGACCATGGGGGGTGAGGCCGGTATCTCCTTCAGAGCTTGTCTTGGGCTCATGCTTTCCTCGTCCGAGTTGTCGTTGTCGTCCGGTGACCGGGAGTAGTCTGCGCCCAGGTTCTCGTCAAGCGTAGACATGCGATAAGCAGATGGAACAACCGTTTTGGTAGTGAGAGTAAGCAGGCATGCCAGGACGGAGAGAAGTACGACTGCAACGAGGTAGACTCCGAAATCAGTCCACTGCTCTCCGTCGGGGTCACTCCCTAGTATTTCAGACCATGTGCGCCAGTCGGTGCAGGGGCCGTGAGGGCAGCATCTCTGAGTGATAGGGTTAGCTTTGCGACTGTGTATGAGTGCTGGAACGACGGAGCTTGGCAATTACCTTTTCTCGCAAATACCAAGCCCTCGCACAGTAGCCATCTTTGTAGTCGAATATGGTGGTTTCCGCCACGTCCACGCAATAGGCGAGCACGGCAGTGAGAAAGCCAACCACTGCACTCAAGATCCAGCCCTGGGCACCATCGAACAAGATGACCAACCTCCCCCACCAGTCTCTGCGGCTGCGAAGCTGCTTCACGCGATAGGCGTCGGCGATGCTGTCATGAACCCAGTCGGTCGAAGTGAATTGATCGTACCAGATGCGCTCGTCGGCGAGGAAGGACTTGGACTCGGACATGGACTCCTGGCGTTCGGATAGAGCCTGCATTAGGCGATGTCCCCAAGACCCATGCCGGCTGTGATTCCTCGCCGTCCCGTAGTATGAGCTTCCTACAAGGGCACCAAGTTAGCAAGAAGGACGGAGTGGTGAAGCCGGAACGTTATTAGGATAGTTGCTAACGAACCTGCAAAACTGTGGTTTCTTGATAGACGACCGGGAGTGTCCAGAGGGCTCTGGATGCGTATGCGGGAGCGGGAGGGACGCAGAAGCGCAGTATTCTCATCGGGCGGATTCGACATGGAGCGGCGGCTGGCTCTTCTTGAGGGCCCGGAAGGTCGTCGTGTATCTGTAGGCGAGACAGGAACCGCGAGTGTCGGGATTTCTTGCCGGGGGGCATCGTTTGCAGGATTATCGGCCATGTTGGACGAGCACGGTAGCTCAAAAGCCACTCGAGGTACAGCAGCACTTATTGAAAAGCAGGCGATCGGTTACGAGGGTGTCGTATCGGGCAACATGAAGGCGGAGGTACCGGCGGCACAGGATCACGAGGAGCAATATGCCTGGGTGGGCAGTGACGCGAGGCGCTGTGTGCTTGATGCTGTGCGACTGTAGAGAAGGAAAGCTACGGACGGAAGATCGACGCTATAGGTAGATTGTGAGCGCGAGGTGAGGCAAGCTGACGCACGGGCTGGCTGTAGGTGGGAACGTGGGAACGTCGAGGATTCGGTGGATGGAAGTTGGAACACTATGGAGGTTACCACCTACAACTGTACTTCGCTCTGGATGCTTGAGGACCCCGCCTGGTGGTGTTACTGTGTCGTACGACTCATTCTCTGGCCAACAGCCGAGTCAAGAGGAAAAGTAGTGAGACAAAGAAAAAGCGAAGGAGTAGAGAAGATCAGGAGGGAGGGGTAGGTGGTGGTGACCCAGTTGCCAGTCCGCCAGTCGGCCAACGTCGCGCAGTGGTTGGCTTCGGTCGACGGTTGGTGAGTGGGAAGACAGGAGCAGTCGAGTCAAAGGGCATCGACAGAACAGGCAGCCAAGACGCGGGTAGGTCAAGCGACCCTCATACGGGTGGCTACTTGGCTACTATCGTGTCTACCGGCTCGATCTAGGCCGGGGATGAGGCGGCGGCGGCGGCGGCGGCGCTCGAGTCGAGTCGAGGCTTGATAGACTGCGATAGACAAGGAGGGCTTGGAGGGCTTGGAGGGATGCTTGGATGCACACCGGGATCAGCGCGTGAATGTGACCTTGGCATCTTTGGTTGCTTGGGACAGAGAGAGAAGGGGACCTCTATTAGCTCATCGCGCGTCGTTGCAGGGGTGCTGTACTCCTCTGTGACCAGTGACCACCTGTTGCAAGCAGCTGTAGGCTACCTTCTTGGTAGAGTGGGGGTGGGGGGTTTTGGTTTTGGTTTTGGGCTCTCCGTTGTGCAGGCGGTTGCCAGCGGTGCTGCAGCGTTGTTTCCCATTGTTTCCCAGCGACATTGTGAGCAACAATACCTTATGGCAACCCAATGCGAGGAGAGGACCCTGATGCTCACGGAGCTCATCGTGCTCGCTGCGCGCCGGGCGTTTCGTGAGTGCTCGTGGTTAAGGCGCCAGATGACCCCAGTCTTCTGCCATGTGCTAAGCCGTGCTAGGGCATTTCAGGTGTGCTAAAGCCCGAACACTAGACCACATGACAAGCTCCGTAGATACACCTTGTCCAATCAACAGGCTGTCCACCGCCCCTCCTCGACCACACCCCCCGTCCACCTGGGCAGTCTCGACAACTTTATCAGAAATAGACGCTGCAACCGTGCCAAATGTCATCTGGCCGATCTTGTTGACCAACCACCCCTTTCCCGTCTTGCCCGTTGCCCTCAACAGCGAAGTCGGCCGAGACACCGTTGACCTACCTTACCTATCTGTCTGTGGCTTGTCAGCATCAACCGCTCTGCGCCGCCGCAGTAGTTCCCAGGTATTCGTCCCGGCCATGTCGCCTCATGACACGGCAGACCGCAAGACGAAGAGATCTTCGGTTCCAAAGTTCTCCTCTTTCAAGCCGAGGGTTGAGCCTGTCAATCCTGCTCAATCTGAGTCTGCCCAAACCCCAGTGGGGACTGATGACGAGTCAAGGAGAAGACTCCGGGAGGATGAATCGCGCATCTCCAAAAGGAGCCACTCTCCTGCACGCGATCGCCAACACCATCGCCAGCACCAGACAACTGCAGCATCTCACACATCTGATCGCCCCCTGCCCCTCCACTCGCCGCACCCTCCTCACTCCAAAACCTCTGGCGCGAGTACCCTGTACGTGGTTGATAAGCGCGGCGATCCCTTGATCAGGAGGTATGGCGCCAACAATCGCCGCGATGTCCCCGAATACAGGCGCTTCGGCTCTGGCCGTGTGCTCGGTGTCGAAGGTTTCATGCGGACGGACAGATCTGGTGTCAACGATGAGTTCTATATCCGTACTTCTACTGAAGGAGGCCCAGTCTTGGGCTCGGATAGGAAAAGTCTTTTGGCCAAAGGCTTGCGCTCAAAATCCCAACCCATTCGAATCCGCCGAGAACAACCGCAAGTGACTGATGCGGCAACAGACTACCTCCCATTGCGCGAATCCAAGAAGCGGAAGCGATTGGTCCATAGTGAATCCGGAGAGTCGTCTGGAGAAGACGGCCCTGCTTACAGATCCATACACGGGAAAAGCAAGCACCATGAACACTCTGACAGCGATGAGATGCACGAGAGCGATCTCTCGGCAGATGAAGTGAAAGGACAAGGCAGCGAAGCTGCAAATCAAAGGTCTATCGAGCTGACAAGGAAAGTTTGGAACGACCCCGAGGACATCGAGACCTGGTTTGAACTTGTGCACCATCAAGACACCTTGCTTCAGGAACACAGCGATGGCCGCACTCCGACTGCAGCGGAAATTAAGAGTTTTGCTGATGTCAAGTTGTCTATGCTGGAGCAGGCTCTATCGCACGCAAAAGATGAAATGCAACGGGAGAAGCTGCAGATCGGAATCATGCGTGAGGGGTCGAGAATTTGGGACCTTCGAACAGTCTCCAAGCGTTGGGCAGAATCTCTGCAATCCAACCCGAAGAGTTTCAGATTGAGAAAGGCGTATCTCGATTTTCGACAGTCTACCCTCTCAACATTGCAGTTCGAAGAGGTGAGAAGGCTCTATGTCGATTGGCTACGCTCCATCAGTCAGGACGTCTCCGAGCTCTCATCTGCCACTAACTCTTACTACCTTTGTACACATATGATATATGTGTTTCTGAGGTTGACTCGCTTTCTTGCGGATACTGGCTTCGTGGAATTAGCCACAGCTGCTTGGCAAGCTACGTTGGAGTTGACTTTCGCCCGACCCTCCACCACCTCAACTGACGACTCGGCTCCTTCGGCATGCGACGTGCTACCGTCTTTCGGGGAGTTCTGGGAGAGCGAAGTCCCCCGGTTAGGTGAGGATCAGGCCCACGGCTGGTCAAGTTGGGTAAGGAATCCCGATGCTCAAGAGCCACCTGCTCCAAAGGTATCTGCCATTCAAGACCCTCCAAGTACCAGGGATGGCTATAAAGCATGGGCATTCGTGGAGCATCAACGAGCTCGGAATGCTAGTATACCCGCACGCACTTTGGATGAGGGTGCAGACGATGATCCTTTTCGCGTAGTGATGTTCGATGACATTCAGGATCTGGTCTGCTGTCTCCCACCAGGCATAGACCCGAAGGTGCATCATTTATTGCTGGATGCGTTCCTCATCTTCTGCCGGCTTCCTCCTGCATTTTCCTCGGACAGTATTGTACAAGAGATGACTCTGGATGTCTTCTTGGTACGCAATTCCGCCACCAGTATAGCTACGAACCTCCCAGCGCAAAGTCACAAAGCTGATACAAGTCCCGATAACCGCGAGGAGAAGGGACCAGAATTCTTCTCGGAATACCAGCAAATGGCCAGAACGCCTTCCGTCCTGTTTGGATACTCTCACTGGTTCCGTTACCTGCCGGGGTTACGGGACGCTTTGCCCACCCAAGAGTACCTCTGGATCTCAAATACCCTGAAATATTTGGTCCATTCCGCTGCGACGAAAGATCTTGGGCCTTACTATCTTGCTTTCGAGTCCGTGAATACCCCTGGAAACGAGAAGAAAGTCGCCAAGGCGCTTCTCAAGCAGGATTCAACCAATGTCGAGCTATACATCGGGTATGCCATATTGGAGTGGGAGAAGGGTAATAAAGCAGCTGCCCACAACGTGCTGACATCGGCGATGAACCTCTCCACAATCTCCAGTCACGATAGATGTCGAATGTGTACCACAGTGGCGTGGATGGATCTCGAAGACGGCGCCATGAACAGGAGCACATGGCAACTATGCAACATAGCCGAAGAAAATATCAAGCCAATTCCTGGGGCCGAGACTTCTCCGACTTCATCAACCCAGGTACTGAAAGCAAGACAAGTACTTGAGTCGAATCGAGACTACTTGATATCTTCTGGCGAGTTGATGGCAGCAGTCGCCTATGCGGAGGGCCTAGCTTTGCTCGAATACGCAACAAGACGAAGTGGTAAAGAGCCTAGATCCGGCACTCAGGGGGACATATGGTCCGCAATATCCAGCATCTCGACATGTTCAGATGATCTCGTTTCTCGTGGCCTTGGCGGTGCCGCAGAGCATGAGATGCTTCTTCAGTCCGCGGCACGCTTGCTCTACTACCATGTCACTCATGGGTTAGACTCTGTCCTATTCCTTGTCAGTTGTAAACTCGACTAATTATTATCACAGGCCTCATAGACTCGGATACCTACGCGAACAGTTGACGAAGTATATACACTTTTTCCCGCAGAACACGATCTTCCTGAATCTGTTTGCGTGGAGGGAAGAGCGGCTCAGCATTGACGATAGGGTACGCTCCATCTTGCACAAAGCCGTCCTGGTCGAGCCCCATGATACTATGGGCGGCCACGTATTCGCTATCCGCCATGAGATGCAAACAGGAAACGCTCATTCGACTCGGGCCGCATTCGAACGTGCGCTCGCACGCGCTAGATGCAAGAATCATCCTGGGCTGTGGATCTCCTACATCCGATTCTGCCATGATAACAAAGCCTTGAGATCTAAGGCCAAGGACGTTTTCTACCGTGCTCTTCAGAATTGTCCCTGGTCGAAAGAAGTGTTCATGGAGGCCTTCGCTACTCTCGTGAGGGACGTGGACTCTGCCGAACTGAAATCGGTATATAGCACACTATGCGACAAAGGCCTCCGGGTTCACGTTGAGATGGACGAGTTTGTGGAGGAGTGGCGGAGGAGCCAGAAGGAGAAACAGAGCAAGAAGCAATGAGAATATCATTGCCGCAGGAGTCAGTCGCACTGGGTGACCCTGGTACGGTGGCTACTGGACAGAAATCGCTGTCCTGCCCCGTACGGCTCTGGTCTATGTGCTGGGGGGAGTCATCTCAGCCTCAGAGAAAGGCTCATGAGGTATCGCGTACTCATAACTAGGCCCAGAAAGGGGTGCGTAACGTTGAGTTTGTGTTGGGCTTTTTGCGCCCCATGGTCAAAACCTGGCTAGGATAGGCGGGTACTCAATCACCAACTGGAGGTCTACGAGCTTTTCACCTTTACACCCAAGCATGTTTGCAGTGTGTTAGGTATTCGACACTTGGAAACACTGTGATATGGTCTATATACAATGGGGCTCGCAAGCTAATGAACTATATACAGAAGCGCAAGCTGGCCGAAACTGCACCCGCCCACGACGAATGGAAGTACTACCGAAGAAGCAGTAATATAGAAGGGGTATCCAATAGAGAGAGAAAGCAAGGAGTGTGGTATCTGCACGAGGGCAGGAATGCAAGATGGGAGGGAATAGATGCAATGCCACCATGCAGGAGGGTAAGATGCTGCCCGAGATGTCAGGGATATACAACAACAACAACAACAGCCGAGACGACAACGACCGATCCAAAGATCCATTCGGAACCCAAGTCCTAGCGCCACCCGATGCTTATGAAGTGAAGAAGAAAAGGAAATCGGTGGATAAACGGCGACACGGCCGTCACGGCCACTTGGCCAGCAGCAACAACAACAACAACAAGTCTCCTGGACTTGCCTGCACCATTTCTCGAGGCGACCCAGCGCCAGCCAGCCAGCCAGCGACCTACTTACTTATTTACTAAAGCAGGGCAGCTTCTTGACCAGCGCGGGGACCTTCTTGCCGGCGGAGCCGAGCCAGTCCTTGGCGCCGTCGAGGAACTTGGCGGGCTTCTTGCCCACGGCGGCGCCGCCGCCGTCTGTCTGCTTCTTGTTCTTCTCCTTATCCGCACCCTCCTCCTCCCCCTGCTTCTTGGTCCCGTCGCCGGCATCCACGGCCTTCTGCCCGCCCTGCACGGCCTTCTGGGGGCCGGGCCCGCCGACGGTCACGGTCAGCAGCTTGGGGCTGCCGTCGAAGACGGTGCCGGCCTGGTCGGGCAGCGCGGAGCCGTCGGGGCCGACGTCGTCGTAGGGGAAGGCGTAGCCGCGGCCGTCGAGGTTGGCGGCGTGGACGATGCGCGCGTACTGGTTGGTGGGGCTGGTGCGGTAGAAGGTGCCGGCGACCTCGCCGTCGGGCTGCCGGTCGTCCAGCAGCAGCGTGGAGCGGTTGAAGGCGGCGGCCAGCCGCGCCCCCACCGCCCCCATCGCCTCCGCCGTCGCCGCCGGGTAGTTGCCGAACGGCCCCGTCGAGCAGCTGAAGACGTCGGCGGCGGTCGGCCGCGCGAACGCGCCCAGCCCCGGGAACGTCAGCGCGTCGCCCTGCACCGTCCCCTGCACGCTGCCCCACGACGGCGTCGAGACCGTCAGCGCCGACGACGGCCCGGAGTACTTGGCCCACACCGCGTCCACGTAGCCGTCGTAGTACCCGGCGAACAGCGAGCCGTCCAGCACGCGCCCGGCGTTGGGGCTGAGGGCGCGCAGGTTGGCGCCGCCGTTGGCCCGGCCCTTGACCACGAGCTTGGCCCAGCCGGGGTCGTCGGCCTCGGCGGCGAGGCCGGCGCAGACCCGGTCCAGGCCGTCGGCGGGCAGGCCGGCGACGGTCTGGACGGCGCCGGCGGTGTTCTCGAGGCGCAGGGCGATGGGCAGGGCGACGAAGTCGACGTAGGTGATGTTGACGAACAGCTGGGCGGCGTTGTACGTGAACTCGCAGAAGTCCCAGGCGACGTCGTAGCTGGGGTCGGCCGGGTTCGTCGGCGACGGCTCCACCACCGCCGGCCCCGGGTTCACCCGGAACGCCAGCTTCCCGCCCCCCGTCGTGAACCAGATCCGGCCCCCCGCGATCTGCGGGATGGTTACGTGCGTCGTCGATCCCGCCGCGCCCAGCGGGATCGCCACGTCCGCGCCCAGCGGGGTCTGCGGCGCCGACGGGTTCGCCGGCGTGTACACCGTCTTCCCGTCCGCCTGCAGGAAGATGGGCGCGTTGTTGTTGTTCAGGTCCAGGCCTGACACGTACGCGTACGCGTCCGAGGACCCCGTGTTGTTCACGATGGCGATTTCGGTGGTGGGGTTCGTCATGGCTGCGGTGGTTTTCCTTTTTTTTTTTGGTGCTGTCACGTTCGGGAGAGCATATGGAAGTGGCCTGGGAGAGGAGAGGAAGAGAAGGGATAAAGAGAGAGAGAGAGAGAGAAAGAGAGAATATAGAAGGCGTCCCTAGCAGGACGGAAATAGCACAGGCGGTTGGAATGGGGTTGGAGGGGTGATGTTATGATGTGATGGAACGGGATGCAACGCAGGTCTGGACTCCAACGCCGAGGAGGGCGATCATGGTGCCCTCTTAATATACCTTACGAGAACGGTAGCCTTCCCAGGGAGCAGAGCAGAGCAGGAGGTCAGCTACGGGAGCAGAGAAAGCAGTGACAACAAACCTGACCTGGACATGGCCCAATGTGGCCGGTGCATGTGCTCTGGCATATCCAGGCTTCATGGCGATGAGGCAGCTTGTGACCGTCCGGGATCAGCAGCTATGGGGTTGCAGAGGCTGGCATCGAACGGCTAACGCTTAGCCAATGGTGCAACGCTGGGAACGTAAGGTGAGGTACCGAACCTGAACTCAACTCGCGTCTGGTTATAGTTGCTTCCAAGGAGGGGAGGAGGCTGTGTGTGTGTGTGTGTGTGTGTGTGTGTGTGTGTGGGAGAACTTGATTCTTCGCCTCATCCACGGCTGGTCTCGTCTTTGCGATGCCAGGCTTGACCTCCTGGCAACTTGGGTACCTGACCTGACCTGACCTGACATAACAGGAATTCCGTCGTCGGCCGTGGTCCTCTGAGTGGGTATGGCCCAGACTTGGCACGCGCCGGGTAAGGTACATCTACCGTAGGCAGGCGAGGGTAACCCGGCATTGGTGGCATAGCGAAGAATGCTACGCTCGCGACCCGAGTACTCCTCCAATATCACATGCACGATCGGCCTTTACTTAGCCCCCATGGCGTATGGTAAATCATTGAGCAATACAGCTGCCAATATGCCTTGAGGCAAGGCAAGGGAGGGAGCTCGGATCATGATGTCAACACTCAGCACTCAAGAGTGGGAGAAGCAAAGAATGAAGAGATGACGTCCACTCTCAGGAAGCGCGCGTCGGGCACCGTCGGCCCTGCCTAAGTTATTAGGTGCTGTAGCATGGCGCTGTCCTTGGTCCCGGCTCCAAGATGTGGAGCGCAGTTGAGGAGGCTACCGGTACCTTACCTACTGTTTCCTGCTTTTGCCCACAGGCATAGCAGAAGACACACGACTTGACGTCTGAGACGAGCACGCGCATTGGATGTCTCGGAGATTGTGGCAGAAGTGGAAGCGTTCGACCGCTCTGCCGGACCACATGTCGTTGCGTGCATGGCTTATGAGGGCTCAGTCTGGTGGCTATGGGTGCATGCGTACCGGCAAGAGGGCGACTTGGTCGTTTCATAGGTTAGAGCGTACGCGTACGATGGCCTTCGGCTTCCAAATCTTACTGGAATAGGATATTGATATGGGAGAAGAAGGTGCTCCCTACCAGTTTGCCTTACGTCAAACCGAGACATCTTGGAGGGTAACAGTAACTGAAGCCGAACACCTTGTCTAGATATCCCCGTGGTGTTTCTCCAAGATCAATCCCCTCGTCTTCACCTCGTCCCCCTCCCTTCCTCCACATCGACTACTTCTCCAACTCGTCACGTCCATCACCTGGCGTCCCATCCCTTCCCCCCAACTCTCGCAATTACCTGCATAGTAGGAGGGCAGGTGAGCGTACCCAAACAGGTAGGTGGAGTTCCTCGACCCTGGATTCGATTCGCCCTGCATCGCTCCGCCATCACCACCCCCTACCATCCGTCCTCTATAGACTATACCTGAGGAAAGGTTGCCTCACATGAACGCGCATCCGGCCCAATTCGAGGGACCGACGTTGGACACCCGCCGCGAACCTGCAGCGAGGGAGGGTGTGGCGCCGGCCCGTCTCAGTGGTTCGGTCCGCCGGGTGCCGACGGTATCACAGGCGACCTGCGCTGGGCGAGCTGAGCTTCCCCGGATCCTCGCCCCCGGCCGACTCGGCCGCCGCCGCGGTGCGCCAGTCACGGGGCTCCACGGCTGCAGCTGGACGGAGGGTGATGACTTCGACTGGCTTAGCTTTACTGGACAAGCCCCTGGGCGCTGGAGCTTCTCTTCAGGTGTGCATGGTATTCAACGTCGATGGATTCCGTATCGCAGGACGTGGACTGCGAAAGGGTCCCTTGGTCGTTCGTCTTCTCTGAGAAACAGCCCGGATATGCCCGTCTGAACATTGACCTCAAGCTTGTAAGCCCATCCGAGGGGATCTCGGGAAGTCGATTCTCAGTCGCCTCGGGACGCCTCAGAATAGGGGCATCGCTTGCACTCCGTTTGCCGCGGCCTGGTTGCGGATATTGCATCGACGGTTTCAAAGTTCTATTCTGTCTGATCACCTTGAGCAAAGGTGGCAGTGCCGGTAGAGAGCCACAGATATGCCCGGTCGTAAACTCAATGGTACTGTTTCGAGATGGTCAGCTTCACACGTCTAGCGAAGCTACCCATTAGGTTTAAGTACTTACAGAAATACATTTGGGTAGGTGTTCAGCCAAGTAAGGTCTTTTTGGTTCCTTTCCACAATACGGAGCGCACAAGCTGCAATCGAGCAAAAGCAGGCCCTGTATCATGTTAGCCACAGCGCCTTGAAGGTCGGTGGACCAACGGAAGAAGTACTTGCAATAGACCTGCGAGGAAAATGCCGGATAAGATCACTCTCTTCTTCAGCGGAATACGAAGCTTCATGACCTGGGATGTGGGAAGGATCAGGATCGCTAGATCGGAAGCGACACCAAAGACTCGCCTAGCCACAGCTATATCAAGCCCGACGGGTGCATATGCCTTTTGGGCCGCCCACCAGTTTTCGCCTGGCCGTGGAATACCTACTATCAACTCGGCAGTCAAGGTCGATAAGTAGAACGCTGTCACCACTCCACCACAGGTGCGTAGACGTCAGCCTAAAACCGGGTTGAGGAAGCTTCAGGTAGCATGTTCGCACCTTATGAGGTATCCTACCTTCAGAAACGAGACTGTAAGAGCACTGACCGGGGACATCCCAGAGATGCCTTCCATTCGGATTATCAAGATCTACGATGGCAAGTTGAACATGCAATCCGCTGCGGTAAGGAGAGGCTGGAGGGGCTTGACTTACGAGACAAGAGAAGGCCGCAGACTATAGCAGTGGTTCCCTGTTGACTGCATCAGACCGCATCGGGGGCTACGATGACGGGGAACACCAAGGGCTGACAAGATAGAAAGTGCTATATCTCAGTCAGTGGTTGCTCAAATGCTCTTGTGTGGTAGATACACTCACGTACCTAACTAATACGCCGCGGCTTATGGCCTCAGGCGTGGCAATATGGCCTTCAGACGTGGCCAGCAGCAAGTGGATGCAATAAATCAGTTAAAGAGCTCATAGACGTCGTCTCTTCTAACACAGACACAACAACCCTATCAGACACTTAGATAGGTACATAGATACGCACTGTACTGCACTTTACTCGAAGCTTCGACTAGTCAATCACCGAACACTGGTGTATTCATCTCTAATCATAGGGCAGCAGTCGTATATACTTCATATATGCCTTACCCTTCTAAAGTCCAACCACCGAACTCCGGGTATCCCCCCTCTCCCCCCCATCACACACCACTCCAGCGCCCGAACTTGCGGTACTCGGCCCACAGCTGGCGGAACAGGGCGCGGCCGGCCGCGTCCATGCTCTCGTTGAGCACGCGGCGGGCGGCGGGCGGCGTGATGTCGAGGACGCTGTGCAGGCCGACCTGCAGCGCGGCGCGCACGTTGCGGGACACGGCGACGCCCGGCGCGAGCTGGCGGCGCAGGTACATGAGGACCACGGCGTGCATGTGCTGGCCCGCGGCGCGCTTGGCCGCCGCCGTCGCCGAGTCCAGCAGCTCCTGGCTGCGCTGGCGGGACGACGCGACCGACGCGGCGCTCGGCTCGCACACCAGCGTCAGCAGCCGCGCGAAGCGGTCGGCGTGGCGTGGCTGCAAGGACGTCGTGAGCCACGGGGGAGTGGTGGTGTTTTCGTCACGTTTGTGCGGCAATGGGGTCGGTGATAGTAGCGTGTAGAGAAGCGCGCGCAGCGCGCCTAGGAGCACGGGGAAGTGGCCCCGTAGACGCAGGCGGTGCCGCCGGATGACGGTTGCCACGAGCTTGTACAGGCATTCGTAGACCTCGCCGGCCACGTGCGGGCCGGGGGATAGCTTGGGGCCGTCCCTAGCGGAACACACCTCGGCGACGGCGCTGAGGGTCGTCTCTATGTTGAACTGTGTCATGGAACTGGCGTGCTTGTCAAGCATATATAGGAGGCCGTCGGATATTAACTGGAAGTGGCGGAGGGTCGTCGCCTGGCATAGGAGGGACGAGAATTGCTGGTAGATCGCTGGGAATTTGGGACCCTCTTCAGCATCAGAAGCTGGACTTGACTTGCTGGGCCCTTGAAGCTCGAGGAGCCTCCTGGCAGCTAGAAGGAGACCAATGGGCCCAGAAGCCAGGTCTTCACTGCTCATCAACGTCTGGTGTAAGAGATGCTTGTCGGCTGAGCTGGCTTTCTGGAAGAAGGCATCAACAAAGCCGTACACTCCATCCTCCCTTTCTGTCTCTAACCCTTCTTCTAATAGTGAGTAGAAGGTGATCGGGTCGTATCCACCAGGTCGATGCTGTAGTAAGAACGTTCTCAGCTTCCATCCGATATTGATGTCTTTAATCACCACAGGTCTACTGGCGGTTTCCAGCTGAAGAAGGGTGTTAGATGGCATCGTGATGATAACTTCTGGCCGAGCTTCTACGAGCCTGGCGGCTCCATCTAGTATAACGTCGAGTGATACCAGTTCGGGGTGATCCCTAGTGGCGACGGCGACCTCTAGACTTCGGTTTGCGAAATGTTGAAGCCCAGCCTTTACTAGCCGGGTAAGCATGATGGCAACATCGCTGGATAGATCCGCATGCTGTACGGTAGACGACTTGTGCAGTGCAGACAGGAGACCTTTGGCAAGAATGGTTGACGCGAGCAACGTCTCGACTTGTTTGGACTCGGAGCTCCTGATGTAATTTGCAGCATCTTTGAAATACGTCACGGACGCTTCTTCGTTGCTCGCGGACATTTGTCTACTGGCTGTCAGCAACCATCGATCGTCAGGAACTATGACGCTTACCGTAATGTTAGATCCACGAAGCGCTCAGTCATGGCTAGAACAGTCGGGTTGTCGGTTGCCACGTTCACACAAACGTGGATCAAGTCTCCAAAGCTCATGCCCTACAGAGAATCATTAGCAAATAGAATTCCACAGCGACTTGAATGGGGAGCTAACCTCGTAGAATGTTGGCTGTTGCATTACTCGTATGAGTAGCCGGAGCACCGCAATGGCGTAACGTGGATCATGAGATGCGTGAGTACTAATCGCCGCTTGCCACTTTTTCCAAGAGGCCATGATACGCTTGCGGCGTGCTTTGGTCCAGGCTTCGCGAGGGATCTCGAGTAGCACTAGAATAACAGATAGACTCTGTGGTTGAGTCCAACCGCACAGTGCATCCGCGCTGTCCAGTACTTCTAGGGGTTGTACCATAAGGGCATCGAGGAGTGGTTCTTCGTCCTCCACGTCGATATTGCACAAAAGTGGACGCACAGCATTGATAAGGGCCGTGTCATCATTCGAACCTAGTATCTGGCTGATGTGCCAGAATAACTGGACAGTAAGGTCGGATAGCTTGTTGGTCTCTTGTTTGGGCTGCTCGGCGAGTTTTGGCAGTTGACGAAATACCAAGTCCAAATAAGCAGTGAATTTGAGAGGATCAGAGGTTG
Source organism: Xylariomycetidae sp. FL0641 (assembly GCA_022376655.1). NCBI lineage: Eukaryota > Fungi > Ascomycota > Sordariomycetes > Xylariomycetidae sp. FL0641. The sequence goes on from JAJJKE010000005.1 coordinate 277,213, forward strand.
ACTTGATTGTTGATATCAATCTTTCGAGAAAGGAACATATCAACTTGATCAGCTCCGATTCATGCTTGCCACCAATGTGATTGGCATGGCACAGCTTGTAGCAGCAGGAGAATGCCTCGAACGTCTCGTCGTCCGATAACGAACCTTTCTTGAGCAAGCGTTTGACTGGGGACTTGATCTCATCCCAAAGGCGGTAACACTCCTCAGAGGTCTCCCAAGCTGCCATATAACCAGCAATGCGCCATCGTAGCAAGGAAACTTCCGAAGGACTGTTCTCGAAAGAATTGCCCTCGAAAGTCATCGAAAAGACTTTAGAGTCGATGGCGATTATGAAGTTTTCGCTGCGCAGTCCGGCACAAATCCCGTCGAGGACAACAAGTAACGCTCCACGGTCATTGCTTGAAGAGTCAAGACGCTCCAAAAGCCGGACAAGTTGCGTACTAGACATGGCATCTTGTATTATGCCAGACAGTTGTTGACGAATCCGTGAATCAAGCCATACGGATCCCTGGTTCGATTCTTCGGGGGCCGCAGTCGTGTAGGCACGGAGAGCCTCGTACCATCTGGTGACAAACCCTGAGAGATCTCGGGCCTCTGCGAAGGCATTCTGTAAGGGGAGGATTATCCCGGTGACGATTTGGTCCAGTGTCTCAGAATCTTGAGCTGAAGCTGCACTGATCCTACCAAACAAGTTGTCACATGACGGATTGTCTGTGAGAAAGACATCAGCGTCGCAGGCAATGGTCTTGGCGATCAATATCCAGTCCGGTACTTCTCGGCTGAGCGCTTGCTCCTCGCATACAACGCGAAGTGTGGACGTAGCGGGAATAGACCTGGTTTGCAAAGCCACATCGAGGAGTCTGGTAGTAATCTTGGTCTTTTCAACGGGCTTTGCGGCTTTGATACTCTCCATCAACACCTCAAAGACCCCTTGAGCCCAAGAGGCATGCTCTGCTTTCGACTTTGGCTCGCTAAGGTCTCGAGGTGTCCTTGCTGCGACATCCCACATCACAGTCGGCGAAGCGCTCGCATTCTTCTTAGCGATAGCCAAAGCTAACTTCAACATTTCCACATTTCCGTCCAATGCGAATCTGCGTCGGGCGGGGCGGATGAAGCAAATGCTAAGGAACCTCTCGAGCTGTCGTGTCCAAATGTCCCGGACGGCGTTGCTGATATTCGTGGCCGAGGGACCTGAAACCCCTTTAAGCTTTGAAAGAATAGAGCAAGTGGGCTCGTAAAGGTGTTTCGCAAACTCGGCGCTATCGTCTTGGTTATGGAGCCGCAAGTTCCAGAGCGTGGTCACAAGCTCGATCCAGTGTTCTTGATCTCGAAGGAGGCCGAGTTGCGAGGAGACAAGAGCGCTATTGCAAACCACCAATAGCTTCGCAGTGATGTCTCTCGTCTCATCACTGGAAGAAGAGAACAGTGACTTGATATGCTCAGCTCCAACTCGCCTCTCGGGAGCTTGGCTCTTGGTGGGCGCGGACCCCTGCTCGAGAAGCTTACTGAGAGTAGCGAAAATCTCGGTGGCCGAGTTCAAGCACCCTTGCGGGGATCTAAGGCTACCCAGATCAGAGGGCATTGCATCAGTTCTCTTCCTCTTCTTCCTCGAGCTCGAGTTCTTGTCCAGCGCCGCCGCGTTCACCTGCCCACCTGCCGACGAATCGCCATCATGAATGGTTGTAATATCTTGACAGGTCTTCTGCAGAATCGAGACAAATCGGAGATACGCAAGGGATCGTCCGAGGGTTTGCGCGGGTATTTTGGGGAAAACGAGGCCCAATATGGCCCAAGTAAGAGGGTATCGTCGGACGAGTTCGGCATCTTCGGTGTTGCCGCTCATCTGCTTGAGCAGCCATCGCAGAACGGTTTCTTCGACGCTGTGCAGCCGTGTCGCTTTGACCGAGGATAGCATATGCCATACTTTATGGATCTTGTCGGGAAGCGGCAGGGAGGCATCTTCGTCAAGTGTCCTCGCAATTCGTATAAGTGCCAAGCGTTGCGGCTGGAATTCCAATTAGTATAGAAGCTCTGCCGACGACGATAACATTGTTCAGGTGGTTGGCTTACGGGACCGTCATCGTCCACATCCATTGGGTCTATAGCCATGGCCAGAGCCGACTGGCATCGCAGTCTCTCCTAATCGAATCGTCACGTATTACCGGCTGCCGAAGCTACAATTCTTTTTTTTTTCTTTGCGACAAAGCTCCCCGCGATCTGGAGCGATTGCACGGGGGGTCTAAGAAATTCAAAGATTCTGCCGGCTACGCTAAGCCTAATCTGTACAATGACCTCTCACCGCCCTCGGATGGCTCGATCGACTGGCCGCGCCAGAGCTCCAATGGATGCCGCTGCAACGGATCCCGACAGTTGAAGATCTTGCTCCCTCGCTAGTGACGCCATAAACCCATCTACCAACGACCTCTCCACGCCCACAACCGCCGGTGAGCTATCCTCGAGCTCCGTGAAGACCCAATTGGGCCTGTACTAACGGCTATTGCCTTTGCAGAACCAAGCAGCTCCTCCATCATGCCCGAGACGTCCGTTCCCGCGCCGCCCGCGACGGTCTCGCGACCCGTGAGCGAGGCACTTTTGAACGAGAAGGTAACCACCACCTCCCTTCCGCCTCCACGTTTACCACCGGCAAGACGAAGGACCAGTTTGGAGGAGGAAGTCCCCTGTAATTCTCAGTACGGGTAGTAGCTGACCGGCGAAAAAAAAAAAACCTAGTGGGATCGCTGCCTGTCGAACATGCTGATCAAGTCGACGCTCGGCCTGGGCTTCGGCGTCGTGTTCTCGGTGCTGCTGTTCCGCCGGCGCGCCTGGCCCGCCTTCGCCGGAGTCGGCTTCGGTGCCGGCCGCGCCTACGAGGAGTGCAACTGGAGCCTGAAGCAGGCATCGCGTGACCTCAAGAAGCAGGCCTAAAAAGTTCCTCGAACCATCGAATCGCTCTCTACGCTCGGCCGGTCTTGCTGTAAACAAGGAGAAGAAGACGGATTGCGACTTCGACCTGGACGCGTACAAGCGGGTGAACGATGGGTGCAGGGACGGTGATCGAACCCACAGGGGATGAGGAGCAATGGGAAGATGCGACACTATTTGTTCCCGGCGGCTTAGAGGGCATACCTACCCCCCTGGTGTGGCTCCGTACATCTCCATCGACGGGAAGGGGGACGGAGCGGCGTTCAGGAGCGAGAAGACGAGAGACGAGCACGAGAAACCGTACACTTACACTTGTACAACAGCAATCCCTGATAGACAAGACAAGACAAAACCCAGTACAGCACGGGACGGTTGGTATTCCAGGATCGGCCCGGGGTCTGGAAGCTACCTAATGGCACGATTTTTCTTTTCTCACCACCAACAGATCGACTGAGAAGACGGATATAAAACTGTACATGGGGCCTGGCACCGGAACGTGAGAGCCGATGGATGCGTCCAGGTATCAGTACCGTAAAGTTACCGTCGAGGAACCTATTCAAACCAACGCGCAGGCAGAGCCATCCCCTGTCTACTTTACACGATACACAATGAGGTCGTGAAGGTGTACTAATGGACCGCATCACTGCTAATAGGCGCAGAAACAACGCTCACGACCGGCCGCACCAGTCTACTATAGGATGTTAGGAACATCGCCCATCATCTCACTTTGTCACTCTTCCAGCCCCCGATCCAGAGGCCCGCGCAAAAGCAGTACGACGACGTTCTCCGGTCCGCTCTTCCCTCATGCGGGTAGCATATTCTACCCGAAACCGAAGCCGCTCCCGACATGTCCGCGAGTGGGTCACACAGCGGCGCGCGGGGGGCAACGAAAAGGAACGCCAAGTCCATCCTCTATACTCGCGATGCCATCGTCGCCGCTGCCCGTGCGGCTATGACCTCCTCGTTTGGCATACGCGTACAGCCCGCGGCCCTCCTCCTCATCGGACGAGCCGTAGCGGCGCCGCTGGCGGGCACCACCACCACCACCACCAGTCCCCAGGATGTGCCGCAGCCCGCCCACCTCGCGGCGCAGGCCCGTTGCCGCCTCGCTGGTGCCGCGCCGGACGGCTTCGGACGCGCGCGCCAACAGCTGACGAGACGGAGCGGACGAGGTGGCGGAGGTCAGCATCGCGTCCGCGGCGTCGGACGGCGAGAGCAGGTCGCGCCGGCTCTGCGTGGCGGCCTCCTCGTCGCGGGCGCGGCCGGCTCGGCGGTGGGAGGGGCAGCCGGGAAGCGCTGACCGGATCTTCGCCCGCACGGCGCACCACAGCAGCCCCACCAGCAGCACCGTCACGCACGCCGTGCCCACGGCGACGCCGATGATCTCGAGCGGGCTGGCGCGCGTGGACGGCCCGTCGTACGCCGGTGCGTCGTAGGCGGCGCGGGTGACCGTGGGTAGGGGCGGGGCGGGGCGCACGACGGTGGCGAAGCCGCCGTTGGGAGAGGCCATGGCTTGTTCGAGGGGCTTGTGTACGAGGTCGAGGTCGGCGTCGGCGTCGTGGGGAGGGCCGTGCTGTGCGGGCGAGGGGCGGATCACCAGGGCGGGCTTGTGGCGGTGTCTCCTTGACACCTTGCGTACTTGCTGCGATGTTGGGGAACCTTGGCTGGCTACCATGGTAAGACGCTATTGTTCCCGAGTATGAAGACGACGTACGTACGAGTGAGAGTCAGCCTGGGGGTGTTCGCTGCCAGCGGAAAGGTAACGGCTGCAACGGGTGCGTGGACCACTGTCGAAGATGGAGGTCTAGGTATATATAGCTGTGTGTGGGCGAAGGTGTATGCTCATAGTCACATACACGTACCGGTATATCAACTGATGTTGTGTGTGTCTGGTAAGGCATGTTTCTTGAACGAAGTCCGAAGACCAAAAGACTGAGGTAGTACCTAGATGGGACATGCCTCAGGTAGTCCCATACCATATAACGACGACTGCCAGTTGGTCAGAGTGAGTTAGACATGCGCTTTCCGTCTCCTTGGCTAAGGGTCGAGGCCATGCGTTTCTTTACGGCTATGAACCCGGGTTGCTTGTTTCATGACGAGAGCTTCAAGAAGGAGTCATCCCGCGAATGAATAATCGGGTTGGAACAGAAGCTGCGATTTACGAAAACCACGGACCGTTGCTCACAACAAAAGCTTGTTCTGCGCTCTACCGGGGGAGTGATTAACATTTCTTAGGGTGTACAGTCAGGTTGGAATGTATACGTTTCCGGTCTTTACGTAAGGACGAGTGTTACAAGGCGAATTACTCCCAGAACTGATATACGCTGATGCTTTTCTGAGCGCACCGACCTATCCAACCTCTCGGTATCGTCATTCAACCACATATTTACCTAGGTACCTACCTAGGTAATCTCGGGCGCAGCTCTTATGTCTTCTGTCTCTTGACATGCCGGTCCATAGGTCCTTCTTTCATGGTACCACCGCCACCCCGTCCATGCTTACCGGTACTTGCACGAGCACCTTTAGAAGCATGGTGATCCACATCATCGGCGTGCTCACCATCGTCATCGACACCGTCGAGACCCTCCATCTCTGTCTCTCCCGCCTGTTCGAAGAGCTCTTTCCACGTACCGTTCTTGACCCGCTCATCATCACCATGCAAGCCGATGGAGTAAGCAGTCTTCATGGCCGCGATGCAAACCTTTCTTCGCTCACCGAAATCAAACATCGGCTCCGGGTACGTGCCCTCTTCCTTATTCTCACCCAAGCCATCGCCCTTGATTTTAACACCCGCCTTGTCGAGTGCTGCCTTCGGAGCCTTCCAGGGTTCATAGATGTACTTGGCATCCAGGCCCTTCAACTCGGGGACGTACTTGCGGATGAGGTCGCCGTTCTTATCCCACTTCTGCCCAAAGGCGATGGGACTATAGCAGCGATAGTACTGGGAGTAGAAGGCGGTGCAGCTCAGCCACTGCCAGTTGCCAGCATTACACGCCGGTTCGTGATCGATCAGCAGCTCCTCGAACACCTCGGCGCCGCGCTCCCAGTGCACGTAGCAGCCCCCACGCGTCAGGAAGCACGCCACCATGTGCCGTCCCAGGTGGTGCATCCAGCCCTCCAGCCGCAGCTGCCGCATCAGCGCGTCCACGAACGGGAACCCGGTCACCCCGTCCCGCCACCGCCGGTACCAGACATCGGCTTGCTGCGAGTCGACGTGGTACTCGCCGCTGACGGCGCTCTCGCCGGTGTCCGTCTCCGAGTCCACCTTGGACGGCAAGTGCCACGGGATGAACCGCACGTACTTGTTGCGCAGCGTCTGCGCGAAGGGCGACCCGATCGCCGCCTGCGCCGCGAAGTACATGTCTCGGAACAGCAGCTGGCCGGTCAGGCTCTCGGGCGGCGTCGAGGCGCCCTGGCCGTACTTGTCGACCACTTCCTGCACCCGCCAGTAGAAGAGGCGAGGAGACAGCGCCCCGAAATGCAGGAGGGGCGACAGCAGCGTCGTGGCCTGCGGCGCGAACGAGGTAGGGTTGGTCTTGGGCTTCTGGAACGTCGCCGTGTACTCGGCATCGGCGATGATCTCGTCCAGCTTGCGCAGCGCCACCGTCTCGCCCCCGCGATGCGGAGTGGTGGCCGCGGGGAACCCGAGTTCTTCCAGCGTTTCGATGGCGAAATCGCCCTTGGGCCCTGCGATGCTGCAGTATGTCTTGTCGTCCTTGGTGCGTTGATGAGCGTTTAAATCATGCTCCGCCCCAGGCTGGTCCTGATCGAAGTCCACTGGCATTTCCCCCGGGTCTGGGAGCTGTTCCGGTGCCGGTATGGGCCTGGGGATTTCCCCGACTTTCTGACCAGCTGCTTGGAGCTGAGTGATGGACATGGTAGGCTTGCCGCCGTTCTTCGCGACAACCTCATCCGAGTCCCATAGGGTCCGCCCAGGCCTTGCGATCACTTCCACTCCAGCTTTCTTTGCGAGCTCGGCCACTGCATGGTCCCGTCCTTTTCCATACGTATCAGTGTCTTTCTCAAACACGAGGTGTGTGACCTTCCAGGCTCTGAAAAGCTTCGGGAACACTGTTTGGGGACCTTCGCGAACCACAAAGAGCTTCGATTTGGAGTTAATCTTCCGGATCGAGTCAGAGAGGTCATTCTGGCAGTCTAGTCTATTCACAATCAGCGGGACGTGCTACAATCCTCCAGTGTGATCTTAGAACTAACTGACAGGTACTGCCATCGGTTTACACCGCCTTTGACGTGGTAGACGTAGTGGGGGTCCCAGGTGAAGATGGGCCACAGGACAGCCGGGTCTAGGTCGAGGGCCGCCTTCAGAGCTGGAGAGTCATGAAGGCGCAGGTCAGTCCGGAACCAGTATATCACGCGTGCTTTGCCCATTGCGGAGGGTTCACGTGACGCTGTCGCAGCAAGGCATTGCTTACGAAGGAGACGCGGAGAAGCCCGACGCGAAGCCTGACATGAAGCTCATGCTTGGTCGCAACTTTGTAGCTTTGGTGGTGAGCAGGACTAGTCCCTACTAGAGCTCTTTACCCTCAGATCATGATGTCAACACTCAAGCCACAAGCGTTATACGAGTATGTAGCGTATCTGTCACGAAGAACCTTACAGACTATAATACAGCGCCTCGGGAAGCGCCGCAACCTGCCGCTTGCACTACCTTGAAGATAGACCCTCTCGGTGATGGTTATCTGCATGAATACGACCGTAACACGAGATGCACGGGAAGATGCAGCCTCAATTGAAGTGTATTCCGACATCCCCCCAGCGAAGTCCGAAAACCCGGTATCCTACGACGGCCGTTACGACGACTAAAAGGGGGTTGGTGATGGTCTAGTTCGCTCCTGATGAATTGCTGCATGATCCTGTCTGGTTTATTTTGTTTCAATGGCAGGTAGGTAGGCAGATTGGCCTACGGGAGCTCCCTTGCTCGGAAGATTATTGCAGTAAGGCACCCCAGCGCCCCCCACATTCTTGACGGGGGCTTTCCCAGTCTAATGCAGGAACGCAGGAACACTTGCATTGGACCACATGGCCGGCCGTAAGTGCGGCCTACCGTACCGAAGACAACTGTCCCCCCCTCTCCTCCAGTAAACCCATACCTAGAGAGCCGCGCGTTTCGTTGCACGTGGATCAGCAAGATATCTACGCATAGATTCTAACCAGGACCGATCTTGGTTTTTGACTTGAGCATGGAGAATGGGCCGAGGCTTCTTTGCAGGACGTGCGAGTTCAACATCCTTGTCGCCGTTGTGTATCGGATGAACAGGTTGTCTTGCCGTACTGCCCCATGCGCTCGCTCGCTCCTCCTCGTGCTCCTGCCATGGCCTTTGCAGACAGTGGCAGGGTTCTCTCGGATAAAGCTTGATGCATACGTATGGAGCAGACCATCAGATCCCGACTAATAATAGTACGATAGGGGATAGATGTCGGGTCGATACAAAGTCGAAGTTGAAGCTAGTCCACGTGGCATTGGGTTGAAGGAGGAAATCCCGATTTGAGAAGAATACGGTAGGGATAGCACGCTCAAAACCGAGACTAATAAATAGTGATGGGTGTCTTCATCAAGAGATCGTCGATATGGCTTTTCAGATACGGATACATACTTCGGGATAGGTGAAGAGTTATAGAAGATGGAAATACGACCCCATTGGTGATGCGTATACCTTAGTGGAATGACCTGCAATAGCACCACCCCTTCTTCCGGTGATCATACTCAATAAAGAGCCAGTCATGAAAAGTCAGGCTCCGATCATGATATCAACGTATCATTAATCAAAGTTGCAAGCATCGTAGCATGAGTGGATCTCTGCCCAGGTGCTTGGCTTGGCGGCAATCTGGATGTCCCGCATACCTGTGAGTGGGCTAATCTGCCGGTCCCAGGCGTCAGCTGGTCTTGGCGCTGGGATCAAGATAGTGATGGTACCTCAAACGTGCATCTCAGGTAAAGTCGAACCGTAACAACGACATCTCTGTCAACCCCAGCCCATCCCTCTAAGACAGCACCGCTGGCAATTTCATGTTTCAAGCCAGCGCGCCAGCAAGTAGATCTCCCTTAACCCCAGTCTCACCACAGCCCCGGATGATTGGCCAGACTTTGGCTTACTGACCCCTGTACCCCTAAGGGGCCCAGCGAAGAGCAATGTTGTTGGAATATTCTCTGATCTTATCAGTGGCTCCACCACCATTCGCAGCATGTAACGATCCACTCGGAACCTTAGGTACTTAGTAGGTACGCTCATTCGTTTCCCGCAACGCCATGACACAAGCTGTCACTTGTCAATATGCTCATCTTCGTGGATGCGCCATTGACCCCAGATATGCCTACTTATTACTCATCAGGTGAGTTAGATAGTACCTGTTGAAGCATGCTGTGGATAGGTACACTAGCCTTTCCATTTTGCATGATGAGCATGGCTGGAACCCTCCTCATTAAGCCGAGCATAATAGTACCCCATTGTGCCCTACAAGGAGAGACTCTGTATAAAGGGCCTCGAGCATGACAAATGTTGTCCTATGTGGTTTGAAGGGCATACCTTGGCGGTCTGTCTTTTGCCAGCTGCCCAAGTAAGATCAAAGGTGAGTGCAGATAATGTAATAGAGCAGACAGGGCTCATTGTGAATGTTTGAACGCCATTGCCACAGACTACTATATCAACATGTTTCCTGCCACTCCCTTTCTGTTGTCAGATGCCAATGAATTTAATCCTGCTATGTCAATTTATTTCTAAGCGATGTTTAGATGCACACTGGGTTGTTCGACCTCGCGTGGGAATTAGATTTTCCCCGACATCAACAGAGCTGGCCGTGAACCAATACATTCTCGCACCCGACGCCTTTAAAGTTTGCTCATTTAGGCGGCCTCCTCAAAGCCTGACCAGGGGCTCAAGTAGCACAGCACAGGCCCGCCACCCGCCCGCCTTGCGCCCACTTGACTGTCTCTTCGGACAACGCTAGCAGGTATAACCCCACATAAGCACCCTAAGCACTCTGACAGCACAGGGCTGTCTCGGCTGTCAATTGGAGGGAAGGAGCGCAAAAAGTTGGCTGGTTGGCTGGTTGGCTGCGGTCGGGTGTCGGGTGTCGGGTCGTGCAGCTGTCGTGCCGGGCCTTACCTAGGGCCCCAGAAGCCCAGCTCACACTGGACCTCACCTGCAGTCGTGCTTGGTGGTGCTGTCCCGGGGGAATCGCCATACTGGTCCGGGTCTGGTACTAAGAACGTGGTGATCCTCCCCTGAAAGAAATCCCCCAAGTGCGCCGTGCCAACCCCTTGCGACAATCCGACAATTCGACACCTACCTACGTCGCGCCGGGGAGCCACCACAATCCAGTCGAGCCAGTTCTGCTACCTTGGTCTTGGACAACCAGAAGCCAGACCGGCCGTCATTCATAGCAGCCGAGCCACAAGCAGCTCATGCGCCGGCGCTGTGATATACCTCTCTGTTAAGACCAGCCTCCCGTCCCTCCCTTACTCCTTCTGACGTTGGACGTCCATGCCGCCGACCTCTGTCAAGCTGAAGCCTGCCACCGGCCAAAGTCACCATGACCCGACCCCATATCGTCCGTGCCGGTAAGTGAGGTACCTACCCAAGGTACTGACGGATCTAGGATCGACAGCGTGCCATCCTCCAAAGAAAAAATAAAATTACCCTCCTCCTGTCCCAACCGTGCCGCCATTTCCAACCACGCGCGCCTCGTCCATCCTGCTGTCTTATGTCCTACGTCCTGCCCACGTCTGCCTCTCAAGCCTCTGCGCCCGTGCTGATCGCCCTTTTACTGCTACAGACACCCTCGATCTTCAGGACCACGAAGCGCCCTCGGCTAAAGACCACCACAACCCCTCCTCGAGCGGTTCCCTAGCGGCCCACCAGGCTGAGACCATCCGCGAGGTCGAGGAAGAACGAGCTGAAGAGGAGGGACGAAGCCCAAGAGTCTCCTTGGCCAACGGCGAATCCGACCTCCAGCAGCAAGCCGAAGACCTGGCCAACAGCATTCAGGACTCCATCCAGAATTCTTTGAATGGCAGCAAGATGCAGCAACAGGATTCCCTCGCAGTTGCACAGAATGGCGGTGCCTCCGCCGATGAGGCCGATATCGACGGAGACGACGATGGCCTCGACGATGACATGATGGATCGCATTTCCAGTTCCCCGTCTATCGAAGATGGTGTGTATACCCTGCAATCACCTTGGCCACAGCGCGTCGAGTCGCTGGCCAAGCCCCAAGTACAGCGCGGCCTCGAAAGCTCCAGGCTTGCGCCCTCCGGAGGATCTTGGTCGCTTGATTTCCCATGCCTCCAATCCCAGCAGGTCAGCAAGGCTTCTGCTGCGGATACACTTCATTGTCATCATCATCATTCTCCTGGTGAGTATAGTGGCGGAGTGGATTACTACGACGGGAACCCCAAGAACGGTGTCCAGAGCAATGACGGCATCACCGGGATCTCAGAGCCGAGTCAGAGCCTTGCCACAGCCTCGGGCACCTCCCCCAAAAGTAACGAGCCCGGTGTGGAGGTAGAGTACCTAGAGTCCACCGAGTTACCTGCCGAGGGGGATTACCTGTATATTGGTCGCGACTCTGGAATTGACGTGCGAGTCGAAGACTTCTCGCTAGTCCATCCAGCAAGCTTCAATGATTCGCCAGACGACGAGGCTTTGTGGGAGGACGTTCCCCAGTCGGAGAATGATGACATTGATGATGACGATAGTTTCTCCTTTACTGATGATCCCATGTTTATGGACTCGGGTTGGGGTGAAGAAAGCTTACAAGACGCAGAGGACATCGACTTCGAGTTCGTTTACGCACTGCATACCTTCGTCGCCACAGTTGAAGGCCAGGCCAATGCTACCAAGGGCGACACAATGGTGCTGCTCGATGACAGCAACAGCTACTGGTGGTTGGTGAGAGTAGTTAAAGATAGTAGCATTGGTATAGTACACCGCTGGCAACTCATCCTCTCCTTGGATCCTGACAGTCTCGACTCTAGGCTATCTCCCCGCAGAGCATATCGAGACACCAACGGAAAGACTAGCGCGTCTTAACAAGCATCGCAACGTTGATGTATGTGTCCCGCCTCTGATCACGTTCGTCTCGAAGCTGACGGACAATAGCTCTCGGCATCGATGCTCGTTGACAGGGAAGATAAATCCAAGAACCCCCTTAAAACAGCTATCAAAAAGCGAAAAGCCAAGAACGTTCAATTTACAGCGCCGACATACGTGGATTATTCTGACAGAGAGTACTCTTCCGATGAAGAGGATGTTCAAGACGACACCCCCGCTCAACGACAGGCTGGCCATGAACAACAGGACCGGGGCGCCACAGAGCCTACAGAGGAAGACGAGTCTGCCAAGGTCGAACCTCTGAAACCCCGAGGCCAGAAACAGGTCCAGATAGAAGCCCCCGACGAGGGTACGGACACCGATGCAGAGGGACGCAGAAACAGTGATGACATTTTCGATGGCAAGACTGAGAGAACAACGCGAAACGGCACCGTCCGGAACACGGATTCCTTCTTCAAGGATGAGACCATCGAAACGAAGAAGATAACCTTGACGCCTGGCTTGCTCCGTGATGACGACGGATCCCGTGGCTCGGGTGACGGGAAGGACCTGCGACCGCGCCCAAGCTTCGAGAAGGAGCTGATGTCGGACAAAGATAAAGCCAGGGATGACAAGAAGAAGAAAGACAAGAAAGAGAAGGAAAAAGAAAAGAAACCAAGTGCGATTCGCAGTTTCTTCTCGCGGAAGGATAGGAAGAAGTCCCAGGACGACGACGACGAATCGTTCGGTAAGAGATCGATGGATATTGGCGGTGAATTCGGAGATAAAGAGCTGGTGGAAGAGCCGCAGTCCATGGATAGCGAGTTCCAGGACAAAGGGGCCCAACGACAGACGGGCAAGCTCCAGAAACACCAGCCTAGACACGACACGTCCCCTACACGCAAGTCCAGTATCGGTGGCACGGAGCGCACTCCTCTGGCTTCGGAAGCTAGGACCAAGAATATCACCAACGTACCGCCTGCAACGACGCTGAGGATGGTGGAGTCTGAACCGCTCGATAGGGAGTCCAAAGCCTCGCCGAAGGAGGAGAAGTCCAAGGTAGTACTATCCAAGATCCTTCCCTCAAGCTCGTCGGAACCGAAGCAGCCGAAGCCACCCAAGGTTACCAAGGCGAAGTCGCGGGTCGAATTGGACGATTTCGACTCGTCTGAAGAGGAAGAGGAAGAGGGCTCGGACGAGGAGGAGAAGGGGGAGTCGGCCGTTGCCCCGGCGCCCACTCGTCCCGCGCCGGAGCCCCAACGGCAGCCATCTGAAGACAAACTCGTGCGCCCCTCACTCCCCGGAGCATTCCCAGACAGTTACATCAGCACCCAGCCCACCAGCCCCAAGGGTGACAGCATGGCGGCTACACAACGCTCCGCCGATGACCGCTACCAAGAATCCCCTACACCCGTCTCACCTCTCAACGCTTCTGAACCTCCTGCTCTGATGGGCGACACCTCCAGCCAAGAAGGCCGCCCTTCGCCGGTCTCGTCTCCCTCGCCTGAACCCGCCGGCGAAGACAACAAGGGTCAGCGCAGCCAAGATGCGGCGAAGACGCCAACGTCCCCAACGACGCCGACATGGGACGATGCCAAGCTGAAGGCCTTCTTCGACTCACCCACGGAGATCAAAGATCTTATGACGATCGTGTACGATACCACGGACGTACCACCCGCCGGGCCTGATCATCCTGTAGCCGGAAAGTTGTTCCGCGAGGAACAGGCTAAGCTCGCCGAGATCACAACGGTAAGCTATACCTACTCCTCTACTCGTCTTTTGAAGTTTATGGTGGAGGATGCTAACAGTCTACAACAGCAATTGGACCACATGCTCGCCGATTTCCTGTCACGCAAGCGACTCGGCAACTATCGTTGATGTGGATCTCGACCCGGGCACGACGGATTCCATTCCCTTTCCCACACTAGATCTCGTTTGTCGACTCCAACCATGACGTGGTTGTATATTTACGAATGTGCACGATGACCGACCTTCGATTCTTTCCATGATTCCCCTCGGATCATTTCCCTCTGAACAGGCGTACAGGCAGAGGCAGGGAAGGAGTAGGCATTATATCCACATGGTGGTTGCTGGGGGGCAATTCACCAAATTGCCCAAGAAGCATCTATTATTCTTATCCAGGGTGCCTTGCATGTTTTATTCCCAAGCCAGCCTTGCTCTGTGAAGATGACGAGCTATGAGCTGGACGGGGTGTTTCCTCCACCTTGAAAAAGACGTCACGGGATACCGAATCGGGGTCCAGTCCCGCTGGTAGAAAGGTATACCTGGCGCAAGGGTGGCTGAGATAGTACCGCGCCTTCAACTCACATACAACCCATGCAAAGTGAGCCCACCTGCCCATACTGGCGGTGTGGTGCTGAACTGCATGTAATGAATCACATTTGCATTGCAAACTCGTTCTTCCGGTGTGAATATATTGTAAGAATGGGTGACGAGGGGGGTGTACTTTGTCTCGAAAGGTTCGTTATGGGACGGGTCCTTCGCAGCTTGTAGCGTAGCGAGGCTGGTTGTCGATATCAGGCTTAGAAGCCTCATCCAAGAGTCTCCGACTGGCAGGTAGATGGTCAGGTCTCGTGTCGAACGCAAAGTAGGATGCAAGCGGCCAGCGGGGCGACGACATATCCGGTGCAACATCACGTGTCCCAGAGGCAAATAATGTCTTTCCATTGTCCAGTTTGGTGGAGTGCTCAATCCTCGCTTCAAAACATCAGCGTATGGGGGCTCCTGTCGCAGTAAGCGAGGATGCAAGAGATTCAGAAGCGTGGATGGTTGACGAACTGATAGAAACGGCCTTTTTCTGAGGGCGTAGATGCACCAACTTCGAGAAAACCTTTTTCTTTTTTGGCCCTTAATACCCTACGAGACATGACAAGTCATCGGCATTGCGAAAGGGAAAAGAAAAAAAAAGACTAGATTCGAAGGTTTGGTATTGGAGTTGAACTTGGAGTCTTTCGAGAGGATTTGGAAGTTGCGGCATTGGAAGGAGGCACCGTTCGAAGCCCCATTCGACGGGGCCCCGTAGGGCACTGGTTCTACATGCTTTTGCTTATTATAAGGGCTAGATGGGGGTTTGGCCGGTGGCTGCGTGAGACTGCCGGTTGCCTCGGGGTCCGGAGGAGTGGTGGTGATGGTGTTGCTGGGGGCTGATCGGGGTGGTGGGAAGGATGGCGTGTTTCTTGCTTATCTAAGTACAGTTGCGGGAGGTGAGCTGGTAGGGAACTGTCACAGACCTCGGCGAGGATGGAGGGTATCGGTAGTCCTTCTGAACGTATGGGGTGCTAGATGAGGGACAGCTGAGATGCTGGCTGGCTCGAGGTGGTACTGTACCACGGCCGCCGCATGCAAGAGGGTGAAGCGGCTTTTCATTGATCTCGTGTTTCGAATGAGCAGCCGGGGGAAAGGCTGTGTTGGTAAGTATCTACGTCCGGTGACGATGAAACTAGACGACACATGTGGCGTTGAGCGTGTTGTACCAGAACTGGATTAAACCTCCCCACGTCACTACTACGAGTACAGACTTCCATCCCGATGCGAACCCATATCACCCGCCTCCTAACGCCAGCAACCCCGGTCAAGCAAGTTCTCTCAAGTCCCCCCATCCCACCCTCAGGCAGGGCCGAGGATGTTGTCTTCGTAGACGGAAGTGGCCTTGCCGGTGTTGTCGTTGCGGATCTTGTCAAGCCCGTCAGTACAGAGGCGGCAGGTGGGGATCAGGAGGGCTACTGTGTACCTCGTAGCGGGGCTTGTTAGCGCTCGCGTCGACGTTGCGGTCGGCCTGCATTCCTGGGAGGACTTAGCTAACTACCGCTACCTATCTAGCCTGGGTCATGATAACGGAGGAGAGGTCGTGACACGTACCGGGCTCGGTCAGCACGTCGGTGATCTTGCCGGTGCTCTCGGACGTGTTGGAGCCGGGGCCTGGGGTCTGGTTAGTAAGTATTCGTTCGTCGTCGAGGAGGAAGCATGCATGTCTGCTGCTTCTTCAAGGGAACGGCTGACCTCCGACGGGCTTGTAGCGGACGTTCTGGCCGTTCTTGTACTTGGGTGCCATGTTGATCGGTGGTGTTCTGGGATGTGGAAAGGAGTTCTGAGCAGGTGTCGTCGGTGTCTTGAGATAATTCACTTCGAGTGTTGGATGAGAAGAACCCGGAGATACATGGCCGTCTTATACGTCGAAGCAGCTCTTAGGCCCTCGCTCTCCAGGTGAGGAGACCACTCTCGTAGAGTTTCCCGTGGACGTCATGCTTTCATTCCCGACAGAGGCGCATCTTCAGAAGCTTCCTCCCCCGCGGGGTCCAGACACCGCGCAAGAAGGCATCAGGTAGCAGCAGGAGGGGTGATCCATGCTGCCAGCTGTCAGCCCCGCCCAGACATATCTACAGTTCCAACGGTATATACCGTTGATTCTAAGTTAGGCCGGATGGAGGTTTGAGTTGGAATGGAGCCCGTCACGGCGAACGGCCGCGGGGATCAGAGCCTGATAGTTTCAACGTTATTCTCCAACGGAACTACCGGGACCGTGCCGTAGGTTTCGAACCCCCGAGTCTAGCCTGGGGGATCGGCGACACTGACAGCTCGCCTTGTTGTTGCTGCGGGGAGGAGATTCGTCAATGGATGATACATTGCATCCATCGAATAGCTACGAGTGCCAGAGTTGTCAGAGTAGGACCGACTGCTCACCTGCAGTAGCCACAAACCATAACCGAAACAATGGT
The DNA here is from genome assembly GCA_022376655.1 of Xylariomycetidae sp. FL0641. NCBI lineage: Eukaryota > Fungi > Ascomycota > Sordariomycetes > Xylariomycetidae sp. FL0641. Next base: position 293,921 of record JAJJKE010000005.1, read on the forward strand.
GAATCATAGACGAAAAGTCCACGTGTGGTGCTCCGTCAAAGTTTCATAGTCCATTTTGTGCTGATGCGAGTCCGAATTGATTGAATCCGAAGTCTGGGATATCGGAGCCAAAGAGACTGTGAGCGGAGGTGATCCTCCTGGTTCTAACAGCGAGGCTGTTTCGGTATGTTTGAATTAGGAAATAAGTTACCGACAGCATTTCGGGGCAAGCCCATTTCCTCGGGTTCGCAACTTGCCAGGCCTGGACAGTGAACACGAACACCGGTAGCCCAATGCTGTATCATGAAGGGTATTGTCATCAACATCCCAATCACGGCATCATGAAGTTGACCGCAAGCTATATGGGTATCTCGAATGTACACAATCCGCATCTGGCGTACACAACGTCTATATAGAGGAGCGAACATGGTCGTGAAACTCATCAACCCCGTCGCTGGTGACCTAGGTAAGTACTAGGTATCACGGGCCCTGCGTAACCTCGAACAGCGGCGCGAGCAACTGCGTGATATTCGGGTTACGCAGCCCGGACCAGTCATGGTTATACAGACCGAAGCCCTCGTCGTGGTCGACCTCGCCCTCGCGAACATAGTAGCTGCCCTCGAGGGTCCAGATCGCCCAGTCGCCGTCGTTGCCGGCGACGTAGTCGCGCAGGCAGGATAAGTAGGTCCAGTCGTCGTCGCTGAGGCCGTAGTCGTTGTCGCCCACGTCGTCGGGCGCCATGCTGAATCCGAACTCGGACAGGAACAGCGGCGCCGTGTAGTCCTCGTCTTGCTTGAGCACGAACCCGTCGAACAGGCCGTACCCGTCCTTCTTGAGGTCGCAGCTCGAGCCGGCTAGCGCGAAGGTCACCGTGAAGCTGTAGGCGTGCCACTCCCAGACGCTGGGGACGGGGTGTTAGTTAGTCAGAGGTCTCAGACGCATGCGGGGGGGCTGTGGTGGTGTTCCTGCGGCGGGAACCCTGCTACACCATCACCGCAGGCTGGACTTCGAAGTAACAAGAGGGAGACACGTACTGCTTGCCCTGCCAGTCGGACCAGTCAATGGTGCTCGTCCCGAGGCGGACGCTGGTGAGGTCGGTGGAGGACTGGGTGCCGCCGATGACGACGAGGAGGTCGGGGTTGGCGGCGTGGACGCGCCGGGCCGCCTGGGCCATGTAGTCGGCCCAGTCGTCGGCGCCGCCCAGGGTACCCTGGAGCAGCAGCTGGCGGACCTCGTTGCGCAGGCCCATGGAGACGACGCCGTCGAGCGACGCCGTCCACGTCGCCATCGCCTCCAAGCCGTCCAGCCAGTCCTGCGTCTTGAAGTACCGGCTGTTCAGGTCCGTGTACCCGAACCCTTCGTCCCACCAGCCGTTGCCGTCGTCGAGGTTGCCTGGGAGAGGGGAGGGCTGTTAGTAAGCGGCATATACAATATCCCACCCCCCTTTTCCGCCCTGGAGAGAGAAAGGCGGGGAACACAGCTCCCCCCTTTTCTGCTGGCCGGACGGCAGACGCAGGGGAGAAGCGCAACTCACAGCACCACTTGGCCCGACTAACATGGTTATCGAGGTGGACCATAACGCCATTACCCCAAAGCTCCTGGATCACCCTCTCGAAGACCTCCCTCGTCGTCGCGCCACCCACCCAGTCGTTCCAGCGCAGCACATCCGCGTACGCGGCCTGCATATCCGTGGCGTTGACGCCGGCGGCGTCCGCGGCGTCCGCGAACGCCCGCTCGACGGGGGTGTCCGGGGCCAGGGCGTGGTCGATGGCGTAGGTCAGGCGCACGCAGTTGAAGCCCTGCGCGGCGACGAAGGCGGCCACGTCGCCGACCGCCCGCTTGTTCAGGCCCTCGGGGATCTGCGTCTCCAGGTGCCCGGCCCAGTTGACGCAGCGCAGCTTCACGCGCGCCCCGGCCGCGTCCACGATCCACCGGCTGCTGGTCGAGAGCGGCAGGCTGACGGCCGCGTGGGCGCCGGCCGCGAGCAGCCCGGCGAGGAGGGCGGCGAGGAGGGCTCTCATGCTTTCTTCCTTTCTTTGTTTTTACGCTCCGGTCGATATGTGCCGAGGAACGTCGCGGTGTACAGCTAGCTACCTTAGCAATCCAGAGGGCTGGAGTGTTCGTGGAGTGGTGCTTTTATCCTGAGTCCATCGAGGTGGAGCTCGGTGTAAGTCCAGAGAGAGAGAGAGCTTCCGTGCCGTGGCGAAGGGAAGTCAACCAGACAAGAGACAGATGCGATTGCGACAGCCTTGCGCAGAAGAAGGACTGCACGAGCAATATAGAGAGACGCAAGCAGGGTCCCCTGGATCTCGCGGCAATCTGGGCCAACGAGTGAACCAGCGAGCTCAGATGTGTGGTAGCCAGTGAGTGGGTGGCAAGCTGACCCGGCCACCGACTGACTATACCTCACGACGAACCAGCTCGCAGCTCGCAGACCACAGAAACGTGTGTGTCCACAGGAAGAGCGTGTGGTTCGTTCTTAAGGTCGACCGACGTATAAGACCTTGATGTCATGATATATATGCGCCTGCCACCTACTTACCTTAGCGACCCCAAGACCACCCACCAGCGCAATGCACATGCGTCTCCCAATCACCCCCTCTCGTCCACTGATGAGAGCAGCATCATGCCGCCGCCACGCACTTGCCTCCCCTGAACACAGCTCCAGCCGCGGGGAGCAAACAAACAGCAGGACCTTCCTGATGGAGCCGACAGGTGATGATGGGAACCGCCCGAGGTGGGCGGTAGGGGGACTTGGTGGCCCTCCTCCTCGTCCATTCAGGGAGCGCGAAGCGTAGCACGGGCGAGGAGGTACTACTTACGCGGAGGGGACCTCTCTGTCGTATTGTAACTTGTAGTTAAATCGTCGGCTGCCTCCTTCTGGGTCAGTCAGTCAGTCAGTCAGGTCGACGGGGGGCGGGGGGGAAGAGAGGGGGGTGGGGAGGGCGAAAGCCTCACGCAACATCGCCTCGAGAACTCTTGGTAGGCTTTGCTGCTGCTATTCGCCGGAAGGCACATGTGCGCCGCTGCAATGCAAATCAGGCAAAGGGGTCGGTCGGTCTGTCCTGATGAGTGCCCTCGGGGAATTTGCGGGGAGCGTTGCAGCGGGGCCGCCACCAAAACAAGATCTCGCCTTCCACCATCCATTCGAGTGATCGAGCAAGAAAGAGAGGGCAACCTAGCCAGCTAGCCAGGCAAGGTAAGCCACGTTGATTACCTTATGTATTATGCCATCCGCAGATCAGGAACCCATGGTCACCCCACCCCGTCACCGGCGCGCGCCACTGGCCAGAACCTCGACGCAGGGGAAACAATAGCCGTGTGTCCGGTCGGCTCACTGTTTCGAGACAGAGACAGAGACACCGCCACGCCGCCAAGTTGGCGGTATCCGATTGGATGGGTTCGCGTGAAACACGACACGACGACGACGACGACGATACTACTAGTTAGTATCATACTAGTGGTTATTAGGCTAGTATCATCAGGTCGACTGGCTGGCTGGCTGGCGGCTTGTCAACAAACGAGGAGATGCAACCAACGACTGACCGACAGGGGAAAGGTCGATGAAGTGCCGGGAATTGTGGGGAGACCTCGAAAGCCACCTCCCTCCCAAGCCTAGCCCCCCCGGGTCACTTGGCCCGAGTGCGACACACCCGATCACGTTGTCCGCGCTCTCCGCCGCCGCCGCCGCCTGCCCGCTTCCAATCTGATAGGTTGCCTGCAGGTGACTGTCGCGCATCCTTCATGACGAGCTTCATTCGAGATACCTACACTAATACATTACGTGCCGCCTGACCATGGTCTCGCCCGGAGTGCCCTTCGCAATCTGATTGTTCGTTCCTACGAGAAAAGTGAAGGACAATGGATGAATGATCGGAGCGCAGCTGACGGTGACGGCACTAGCTTCAGTCTCACTCTGGCAGATGACTCGACTACATTGCGCATAGAGACGAGCGGGAGGATCCAATTAGGTAAAGTAGTCAGAAGTGTCTGATATTATTAGTGATATATGTCTTGTGGTCGTTATCGTACCGCGAAGCCCGGATATTCCCAGCTGCTTCCGTATCGTCGCGCAACTTAGGTGCTGACTGTGGTATACTCTGTTACAAAAGAACTTGTGCTTGCAGTTCGTTCCGTGAATGAAGCCGGCCACTGGCCGTCTGTTACTCCTGTCTTAGACGACTCCAGCGCCTATCGTGAACCCGTCCCAAAGCCCAGGGTATCATAGTTGTTTTGTTTGTTCGTATGCTGGTAACCCCGGAGGTGTTACCGAGACGCCACGTTGCTCGAAGTCACCGCGCGCGCCTCTAATTCCTTCCTCTTCGACAACAGGCTCTTGAAGGCGCCCAGGCAGCGGACGAGGCCTTCCTCGTCATGTGCGCAGAAACGGTAGCCTTTCTCGTCCGTGATCACTTGCATGCAGTGCGTTTTCGTTCGGCTGATCGGATCAATGTCCACCACGTTGACAACCGTTGAAAGCGGCAGGATGAATGACGCTGTGTACTCTGACTCATCCTTGTACAGAATAAGGTTCCTGGGCCGAAGGACAGCCCAGCAGTTCTTCCACTGCTTCATTCCGCGCTTGCTTTTCAAGAACCACATCCAGCCGTGCCAGACAACGCGATCTGGGTCGTTCTCGATGTTCAGGTTGCTCATGTGGCTCCCACTTCGGCCGCCGAGCGCCGGGCGGTCCCGCAAGTGGATGTCGGTCTGATTAGCTGATGTTGAGGTTGAGGGCACGTCCATGGAGGTGCCATGGCCTCTTGGCTCAACATCGGAAGCGTCCAAGTCCGAAGCCATCTCATTGCCGGAAACACCAGAGTAATCATGGTGGGACGGTCTTCTTCCGCCGATGGAGGACATAGCGTTCGATGTCGGTCGTTCCATGGGCTCCGGTGAGCTCGTCATGAATCTTTCCCTTTCCAACACTGGCGTTTCTTTCGCTCCATCTCGGCCACCCTCTAAGACGGTCGTTGGGGCGAACGACTGCCGGCGTACGATCGGGCTCGTCAAGAACATTTCCTCCTCTTCTTCTTCAATCCTCGCGTCCTTTCTGATGAGATCGACCCATTCTTCAGCATCCCTTTGACTCTGGGCTTCGAAGTGGTAATTTCTAGCCTGTGAGAAGAGGCCGAGTAAGTTCTGGCGTTTCTGCTTCGGATCCTTCAAGAGGGTGACCGCCGACAGTTCGGATAGCTCGATTTTGTGGCGAAGCTTGCTTTCCTTGTCGGACTTGTACATGAAGAGCGCATTGGGCCGAAGGACGAGAAAGACGGGCTTCCAGGCCTACAACGAAAACGATGTCAGCTACCAGGACACCATGCCATCCGTTCGATCCCGAGCCGCCCAACGTGCTTACCTTGGTCTTCTGGGTGCGCTTTTGCAGATAGCCGGATTTGATGACACGGTCGAATTCGAAGCTCCCATTCTGGGTGACGGGGCTCTTGGTCGAGATGCCGAGTTGGGATCGGATGCGTTCGGTCGCTGAGGTGGCCATGGCGGAGGGCGCGATGGTCAAGGAAGCTCCGCGACCCGGTAGGTTGTTGCCTGGCGATGCAGAGAGGCACCGAGTCGCGGTTTCGGCCATGACGGGTGCTGCTTTTGCGGGATCGGAGCGGACGGCGATGACGCTTTTAGCTCGTGGCAAGTGGCGTGGGGTGGAGGAAGAATCGATCGAAAGGGGAAGCTTTGGAGTAGCTAAGGTAGCTGGTCGGTAGATGGGCCGGTTCCTGCGCAGAATGACGCATCAAGGTGTACAAGCGTCAAAGAAGAGGTTGAGTGAGTTTGGTAGGGGTCGCAGAACACGACTGGCGTGAACAGAAGGAATGGAAGGGATGGTGGAATGCAATTGCGCAAGGAGAATGCGAATCTGCGATAAAAAGCGCAGGAAGAGTCGCTATGCTAGTCTATGCCAGGGGCGCGGTCAGGCGCATGGTCACAAGAGACGGCGGACTGGGGTAGAAGATGGTAAGTCAAGGAGAAGAAGGCTAGAAGGGTGCTTGAGGCTGGCGGTGGTTGAAGGGGGTTGCGGCCGTTACGCCGTTCTGGTATAGTGCGGTCGGCGGCGGCCAGGCGTGCCAGGCGTACCAGGGCAGGGTGCGTAGAGTCGAGGGTGGTATCGGTCTTATTAGCAGAGACGACCCTGAACCTGAAGAGACGGGAGGCAATGCAAAGCAGCAATGCAGTAATAAAGGGAATCGGTCGCTGGGCGGTCTCGACCGGAGAACGGAGGACGGAGGAGGGCCCCTCTCTCTCGACTGGTCAACAAGGTTCGTTACGGGTAAGGAAAGGCCGCAGAAGCGTAGCTCAGCAGCTCTGCGAATCGGCGATGCAGGAGGCGAGGAACGGAGTGTAAAAGTATCTAAGTTAGACCATCTGCAACTGCAACTGCGACTGCATCTGATAAGTCTGCGTCTGCATCTGCGTCGGCGTCTGCATCGGGCGGTGGTGCAATGTAAATCAATCTACTACTACTTGTACAGTACAGTAGAGGGGATAGCAAGTAGTAAGTTAGGTAGGTAGGAGAAGAGCGCGGGTTGGAATGGAGTAGTTGGACGACGGAAAGAGTCAAGACGCACAGCGAACTAGAAGCGAGAAGCGGGAAGCGGGAAGCGGGAAACGGAAAGCGGGAAATGGAAGAGTGTCTGGGGTTTGGTCGCTGAGAGTAAGGTGAGGACTTGCTTGCTCGTCCTGGGCAGATCCCCCCGGGTCGTGAGATGGACGGACGACGGGATGGGGCAGTAGGAGGCACGGGGCAGTGGCCCAGAGAGACAGATACTGCGTGGTAACGAGCAAGCCACAGGGAGTCGAGTCCACTGCCCGGCGCTGTCCAGTGTCTCGTCGCTTCAACTTGCTTGCTTGCCGGAGCACCTATGTGTGTGTGTGTGTGTATGTCCGTACGTACTCCCCCAAAACACCTCCCCTAAAACCTTAAAACGCTGCCGCCGGTTACCGTACCACGGCCGACTTGCGGAACCTTGGAAGGCCTGAACTTCTGAAGCAGTAAAGGTAGTACCGAGCCTGGCGGTGCCTGTTCGTTCGCCGTCCGTCTCTGTCGTGCCTGTGCCTGTGCCTGTGCCAGTGCCAGTGCCAGTCATGCTGCTGTCCGCCCTGCGGCGTTTCACCAGGCACGCGGCCAGTCAGCGAGCGAGCGACCATTCCAAGCGGCCGACGTGGACAGCGCCGGCTTCCATGATCCATTCCCAACCCATCCCATCCCATCGGGCCAGGAAATTGCACAGGAAACCGCACCCAGCGGACATTCCACCCTCTGTTCCCGGCGCTGCCCGCTCCACCGCGCGCGCTAACGGGAATTGGTCGTTCATGCGCCACGTGGGGCCCTGTGTTTCCCTCTGTTTCCAGTCCAGCGGACGGGGGCCTGGGGGGGCCTTGGGGGGGCTTGACGCTCGACGGGCATACAGTTTGATATTGCGACTCCGCCACCCTAGTCCGCACCTTACCGAGAGCCTTACAGCCTTGACAGCCCGATCGAGCGTCCGTCGTAGGTTTGATACGTGCTTCAGCTGCCGCCGGCATGCACGTACCCCGTACCACGTTTAACACAATACCGCCCGCTTGTTAAGAGTTTCGTCTATAGATGGACATCAAGCTTTAGTTCGCTCCGGCGATCAGCCCTACTGGAACATCCTCGGGTTGTTCTCGCGGATCGCTGAAGGCGCTCGGGGGGCAGAACCGCTGCTCTGCTGGTGGGGTCTTGCCATTGATTGTCCTTCGGGCATACCTCGTTTGGGAAAGAATCTGCTAGGTCAGCAACAGTAACAATTGAAACAGCTGTTAAACCATGATTCCCCGGAACTAAGTGGAATATTACGGTCGTAACTCTATTAGGTTCGAGGTCTATAGGGGTATCATGACTGCTTCTGTCCGGACATCGTGGCCCACCTATCGTGTCACCAGGGCCAACAACCACAACACAGCGCAAAGGCCCTCCACTCTTCCATTACTTCTTCTTCATCCCCGGACTGAGGATCTGCATGCCCTGGGCGCTGCCCCAGACGCTGTCGCTGACCTTCTGCGGGATCTTGCGCCCGCGGAGGCGCTGGTCGATCAGCCACATGCCGACCACGAACTCGGTCCGGTCGAGGACGCCGACTCCGCGCCGGTCGACTAGGTCCCAGACCTCGCCGAGTTCGTCGAACGGTAGCCGGCTGCGCGCCCAAATGTCCCGGACCACCACGTTCACCACTACCTGGTCCGCACGCAAGCCCTTCGGCAGCCGGGGGTCCGTATTGGGAATATCAAGCAACAGGCCACGGTTGCTTGCCCAAACACCTTCATACCGTTTGAGCTCGCGCTCCTTAATCTGATCCCGCCACCGCTTCCTCGATCCCTCGTGGTGCGTGTGTTTCTTGCCTTGGCCAAGTTTGCGCAGAGGCTTTTTCCGATGATGATGCCGCAGCTTGTCCTCTTCAGACGATGTGCGTGGCTTTCGTAGTGTCGGCCGGAAGTGCGGAGTTTGCGCGCGTGGCGAGGGCGCAACAGTAGCTGCGCGGCTCTGGGGCACACGAGATGCTGCAAGAGAGCCGGCCATAATGGCATCCGTCAGTGACTCTAATTGCAAGTTGGCAGGCGTTTGTCTTCGTGATATGTTTGAGTTGTACCCTGAAGATACTGATTTGGGGATGCTCGCGGTCGAAGCAGGCCGGGGAGGACGTGCTCGCTCCCGGGACTGCGGCCTGGATCGCCCCCGGACCGGTGAATACTCGCCCGCTGGTGGGGGTGATGGAGCTGACGAAGCCGATACGAACGAATCGTTCGATGAGCCAGAAGATGACCTTCGATGCGCAGTCGTTGTGCCTTTAGGCCGGCTGGCTTCGCGTGCAACAGAGCGACCTGCCTCATCACGTGTAGACACCTGACTCTGAGGTTTCGGTCTGACTGCTGGGCGGCTGCGCTCCTTGGTTGTTGGAGCAGGCAAACTTAAACCATCTGGCAAGATCCCAGACGTTGTTGGTCGCCTAGGCTGGGGAGACAGAACCACTGTATCCGACCGGCTTACGGTCTTCGGCGGTGGTGAAGCAGCCCGAGGTTTTCCCTTGGCCTCCAGACTCTGCGCATTAGATGAGACTTCGGCCTCTATTTTCTTCCTGGCTGGGGGAGGGGTCGGAGGTCGTTTCTTCTGCTGTGCCGGCGCGGTAGGAGTAAGCGCCTCCTCATCTCTCTGACGTACAGTGTCGTGCGCCGATGCCGGACGCGCCGATGCCCTTTCCCATGCCAAAGCACCAGCCAGCCTGGATGGGGATGTCTCGGGTTTGGAGACAGCAGAGTTAGGCCTGGAGATTGTTGCAGGTCGCGAACTTGGCGTGGCAGATGGCGGTCTGCTAACAGTCCGCCCTTTGGTGCTCTTCTTTGCAGGGTCTGTATCGTCACCGCCTCTCTTCTCAAACATCGACACAAGAGAATTCGTAGAGGGGATCGAAGTGGTATCCGTGGGCAAGTCTAGACTAGCTTCGGAGCTGTGTACGCTGTTGTCACTGTGGCTTCCCCGGCGCTGTCTTCGCGCAGCTTGCTGCATATGTGACTGTGGTTGAGGAGGCATACGCGGACTTGGAGTAGCCGACCGGCTAGCTGCCAGAGTAGCAGCCAGCAAGGACTGTGATCGCGAATCGATCATCGTGCTCTTAGCCGGGGGCGCGAGATGATTCTGCGACATTGACGGACTGCGCCCACGCTGTGCGGACCGCTGGGCACCGACACCAGCACCAGCGCCGACGCCGCCATTGCCACCTCCTTCTCCTCCTCCAACGTTCTCACTGCCATGAGCAAAATCATTGCTCGCGCCCTGTACGCTACTACCCGTCGTCTGTCGGCTTATATGGGAAGGCGGGACTCGGGTGGGGGATCTCGACACGCTGTGGTCGCGGGAAGCAGAGGTAGCCGCAAGGAGGGCGCCATTGTCGCGGTCGGCTCGACGCAAGGGCGGGGGGACGGGTGGTTTCGGCTTGCTTGTCTTCTGGAAGGCGAGCGAGGCGCCCGTTAGTGCGGCCTGGTATGCAGCGTCATCTTGGCCGGTAGGCGGATGGGCGGTCCCTTGGTGGTTGGTCATGGGGCCGGATCGCGGCGAGTCGTGTCGCCAGGATGGGGATGGGAACCTCCGGCGCGAAGACGACGCGGCTCATTGATGCGCGGACGGGCGGACGGGTCTAGCTCTAGGCTACGGTTGGGACTCGGTGTCGCAGGAGGGATCTGGAGGTGCTTCCTCCCAACAGCAATCCCTTATAAGGCTGAGACATGGCCAGTGAGGCAGTCGGGCAGTCTGGCAGTCAGGGAGTGATCTGAGTGATACACAGCGTGGCGCGGTTGGCTCGGGAGTCGGAGGTCCACCCAAGTGAGGTCACTTTGCGGTGAACTGTCAAAGGCAAACGGACGGTCGATTTCAAACCTCCGGGTCTCCTGCGCTTACTAATAATAAACCTTGATTTGGCCCACCTCCTCACCTTGACACAACCTGGGTTGCTTGGCCTGACAAGTACCTAATCCTCACGAACGAACGGTGAAAGATATAATTAGAGCAAAAATTAGACATCTCTACCAGGAATTATCTAAAAGCAAGAACTAGTTTCACAGAACGCCCTATGCGTGACAGCCAAACGCCTATGCCGGGAGTGCTCAACACCGTCCTTCCAACCCCGTTTTCGAGGGTATTCCAACAACAAGGAAACCGAACCAATAGTGAAGTCGTAGGACCAACAACGTCCTCGCCTAGTAGCGAAGACGTCGCCGAGATCCATGGGTCAATATTCGAGACAATCACGTCTACCATCGACCCGACGAAACAGGTGCCTTACGGCAAGGAAATCCTAATGCGGCGAAGCGGACTATAGACGAAGGAAAACGGCAACGAGGCTCAGGCAAACGCATGCAAGGAGCCGTAAAGCGAGTGCTACCAAGCAACCCAACACCCGCTTGCTGTGAGGCGCTAGGGAAGAGGGAAGGAAGGAATCATCAGAACTTTTCCAACGCGTGAAAGGCAATCCCATGACTCGTCATCGTGAGGTGCATGACACTCGGTATCTCGTGATCATCCGGTCGTGAAGAGAAAGACGTACGGTCGTCCAGCAGGTCAAGCAAAAGAATGCATTTGCATCGCGCGCACTTGTTGTTTAGTAGGGGTCGTCGTCCGTCCACTCGCTGCCCGAGATGGTCCGGTTGCCTTCCGCGTCGACCACGACGTTGCCGGAACGCATGGCCGGCGGGATGCCCCGGTGGCGCTTGGTCTGGTCAGCCCGCGGTCGTGCATAGCCATCGTCGGGCGTGAACCGCTTCACGCGCGCATCGCGTACCTTGGCGTAGTACGTGTCCGACACATCGAGCTCGGGCTCCGACGCGTCGTCGTACGTCTCCCAGTTCTCCGACCCGGAAACCACCGAGTGGCCGGACACTATCGTCGACGTGTTCGAGGGGTGTCGGGGCGGAGGGGCTTGGGGGTACGCCGAGTTGGCGAATCGCTCGTTGCGGAAAGAGGACTGCGAGCTGTGAGAGGAGTGCGACATATGCGAGCTTTGCGAGTCCTTGTGGTACGGGCGTCCGTAGCTATTATAGGAGCCACGGTCGTCGTAGACGTCCTCGGGCTCCACGGCTCGCACGTTCACGCTGGAACCAAAGGTAGGGTCCTTGTAGAGGTTCGACGGGGTCTCGAACTCGATGGGCGACATCAGAGCTCGCATTTTGGGCGGCGGCGCTCGGGTGAGTGTATTGCCACCCCGAATGCTGCCTTGGGCTCGGGACTCTGGACGCGCCATACGCTCCGGCGAATTGTTGCCATACTTGAGGTTGGACAAGGGCGGTCGTGCTGGGATCTTCGAAGGGCTTGCTTTGAAGTCCCTTGCCTCTTGGCTAGGAGGCGGAGCCCGACGAATGGATCCAGTAACACTTGCGGTCGGCGTCTTGGACCTGGGCGGCGGCGCGGTCTTGCTCGCGATGCTGTTGCCGCGACTCAACGCGGGGGCAGATTTCTGGCCTCGGACACTCGAGGGGGGAGGTCCCGCAGGGGTCTTGGACCGGGGGCCGGGTGTCGGTTTCGGGTTATCTTCCAGCAGGTCGAGATATCTCTCGCCGTGGACAAGGAATGGGCGGCCATACTCGTCTTCCCAGTCTGCCAGCAACTTGGCCAGGTCGGCAGCAACCTTTGGGAGTTCCTTGGCTATACGCTTCCTCATCTTCTCCTCTCTCAGCAGCTTGCCGGGGTCGCGCTTCTCACCCTTCTGGCCCCGCATCATCAGTCGAGAAGCATCTTGGCTCGACTGGGCGAGTTCGTCTCGGTCGTGAACAAGGGTTCGGTGTCTCTCAACAAGTGCCAAGGCGGGAGCGCGCTGCTCTCGCAGGGCTTGAAGTCGGGCTATCTCCTGCTCGTGCGCGTCGAGAAGAGCATCGCTATAGACGTCGGAGAAGGCAGGAGTGAACTCGAGCATCTCGTCGTCCGAGAAGTACAGGGCATCCCATAACTCCTGGAGCTTGAATCGGGCATCCTCGACGAAAATGTTCATATTCTGACGCTTCAGCTCGTTCAGACGCTCCAACTCATCCTCGAACTCGTTGATCTGTCGAACACCGCAGCCGCGGTTGCTGTTCAGGAACGCCTTACGGTCAGACTCCTCGATATTGAGCTTCTCCCACAGAGCGTCGACTGCCGCCCTAAGGTCCCTCAACCGCTTTTCGCGGTTTCGCTTCTCATCCGCCAGTTTGTCTCTCTTGCTGCGCAGTCTGTTAAGATCGTCCTCGTGTAGTCCAAGCTGTTCCGGCGCGTCGCGATAGTACTTCACGATAGCGCCATCCGTTTGGGCTTGAGGAGTTCCAAGTTCGGCCCATAGCTGGATGATATTCTCTGACAAAGACTTGACGGTGGAAACACGTCGTGTATACTCCTCGTACACGCGCGTAAACTCGTCATCCAGCTTGTCAACATACGCCGGGGACAAGTCGAACGAGGGCGGTATCGACTGATTTGGCCCAGTGGGAGGAAGGGCAATCTTCACGAAGGAGGACTCAAGGTGGGAAGAGTAAGACTCGAGTGCTTGTATGAGCTCTGTAGATGTATTAGTATGGTTCCTTTTCATCCCTTTGCTCTCGAGCATGATCTAGTGGGATGCACCTACTCTTGACTTGCTCAGCTCGCTCGCGATGGAGTTTGCTAACTTGCATGTGCTTCTCCTTCAAGAAAGTGATACATCGTGCCAAGGGATATGTCACTTCGAGGTCGTCACCGCCCGATCTGTGGCTGCGTTGCGACGTAGTATTGTCCAACGAGGCTTCCATCTGACGTATGCGGGTGATAATGTGCTCCGCCTCGTCGATCAGCTCATTCTTCTCGGCCGCCACCGCCTTGACATGGTTGTTGAGGGTCTCAGACAGAGCGGCGAAAAGCTACATGGGCGTTGTCAGCATTCCTGAGGTGTGGTCTAGACGGCGTCACATTCCAGACGAACCTCTGTCTCTCGGCTTTCACGGTCGTGATTGGGCACGCCAATCTCATCGAACAGGCCATGGAGCTGGCCTATGATGCTGTTGACCTGCTGTGAGAGGTACCCAGCATCCATGTTGGAAAGGAAAGATCGGGTCGAGGCGTTGAGAAACGAGTGGATAGAAGCTGTGTTTACGCAGAGCAGATTCTGAACAAGGTACCTTTCACAGGCGGGCAAGCGGACAAGCGTACAAGCGACGGAACAGAAAGATATGTGGTTAGTAGTGCTGGGCTAAGTGCACATCATGTAGCGGCCCCGTTGCGTTGCTGGATGCAGCTTGGTGTAGCTGTTAGACTGGACGTCGGTGCTGGCAAGTGTCGTTGGCGTGCGCGCTTGGGTTAAGGAACCGGAATGGCAGAGGCACTCGCTGGTCGCATCGCAGAGGACTCGAGGAACCCAAAGATTGGTAGCGGAGCGGCCACCACTGGCTGCAGATGCACGAAATAAGGTGTCGGGCAGATGCGATGGAACTGACCCAAGGTGTCGTGCAGTAGGTCGCTTATAGAAACGAGATGCGGTTCCAAGTTTAAGGGCGAATAGAGGGGAAGGCAGCCGGGTGGGCAGATCAACAATCAAACAATGGCAAAGATGCAGTGCTCTCTATTCGTAGGACTCTTGTGGTACGGCCGTCTCCAGGGCAACAGCCTATTTTAGGGTCGTCCCGAGATCTCTCCAAGCCTCTCAAGCCCTGTCCGGCCGGCTGAGGGCCCTGTTTCACATCTAGCCTAGCAGAGGCTAGATCCCATCCGGGCAGATATCGCCAATCAGCTTTCTTTCGGGTCTATCGATAAGCCTCTTCGGAATCCAATCAAAACAAACCATCCGTCCAGAAAGAGACGTCCCCAACCACCAACAGCAACCCTTGCTGACCGCCCTATCCACCTCCGCACGCGCGCCCTCGCTCCATTCAGCCCTGCAGCTGACCGTTCCATTGTTTACGAGAGTCCTCCTTCTGGAAACATGCCCCTCCTCCGCGTGGATCATGGATTCATGTCCTCTCCTTGAAGTCCTATGCGCCTCCCCCGCCTGCAGCCGCGCTTTACATGGCAACGCAGTTCTGGTCTCGCGGACGACGCTGCCTTGGCTGCTTGTTTTCTTTTTCTTTTTCTTTTTTTCTCTCTTCCGGCTTGTGGCCGCGATCACTGATCTCCTTGTAAGGATGGCCGAGCTTCACGCAGTTGAGGCAGGTTAGGAACAGGTTATACTGGGCTCTCCGGTGGTAGCCTTCGCAGTTTGGATGCCGCTTGCAGTGGACTCTCTCCGTCATTCTGTATCGTTGGTACGCCTTGCAATAGATGCACCATCGGTCTTGTCTTACATACGTACACATGGCCTTCGAAACGGGTCTAGCTGATCCAAAACTTGGTTCGAGACTCGATGGTGGGTTTTTATTGGTCTTATAAGTAGAGTGCTTTGCCGAGACGTAAACCGATTGCTGGGGAACAGGGTCGCAAAACACCTACATGACCGGATTCTAAAAGACGTACAACTGCGACCCTACACCAAATGTCGACTTTGACTCAATATATCATCATCCCCGGCCCCTCCTCCCTAGGGTAAGTAACGTGATCTCTGACACCTTTTAGACCAACATGAGGCCGCTCGACAAGTTTTGGAAGTCGCTAGAACCAGAGTGTTCGGCAATAAGACGACGACCACCCCCTTGTAGATGAAATTCATAATCTATGTCTAGTACGTACTCAGCAACACCACAAGTCTTTCATCCATCTACCTCAGATACTCCTTGACTTCTGTTACCGCCGCTCCCTCGGCCCTCCCGGGTTCGCGAGCGTCGACCGCCGCAGCAGCAGCACGGTGAGCTGGCTGGCCCCCCGCGCGGGGTGCGTCGCGAGACCCCGCAGCACGGCGGTGCCGAGCTCGCCGGCGCCGACGACGAGGATGGACGCGGGCACTTTAACTGGCATAGTCGGCGATGATACGGCCGTGGGGGTAGGTAGTGGAGCATGTGGGATTCCCGGTTCGCGCGCGGAGGGCGGCGAGGTAGCTCGGTCTAAGTTAGGTAGGTCTGTAGGTCAGCTTTGACGGTGGACTTTTGATTTTGCCCAAGTAAATACTCCAGGTAACCTTAGTATCTAAGTACCTAGGTAGCTTTGACCGACTACAGTACCTCCGGGAGTATACTCTTGGTTGTTCCCCCGTCGTTTACACCTGTCTGAGGTTCGGTGGACTACCTAGTCCTGCTTGCATCCCCATGGTGCTTACAAATGAGGTGAGCGTGCTAAGCTCGACGCCGAGCCCATCAACACAGACCTGCCCATCGCCACCAGCTTGAACCTGAATATCACCCAACCCAAGCTGAGATAACAGCGCAAGCTGGCTCGATTTCGGGTTTAAGGAGTCGATCATTGATTCACTCTCCCCAAAGTCCGTGACAACATAAACCTAAAGCCTAGCAACTGTAGCCATGAGTAAAGCCTGCGCTTACGGCGTGAGACCTCGTCTCTGGATTCCCCCTGGGAAACTATATTATAACCATACAAGGAAATTGCACTTCACGATGAGAAAGACCGCGGTGCAACGCACACGCACACAACCTTGTGCAAACTCTTCTTACCGCCAATACAATGTTGTATTAATTAGTCACAATAGGACGCCTCGAACAATATTTCTAGCATCCGTCACACAAACTGCCGAATCCAAGACCACGGGTGCTTCTCTTACTCCCTTCTCTTCAGCGTCCGGAACTCTCCCAACATGTATTTGCTATCGACAATGCGATGCTGCAGTTAAAGCTGGCTTAATCCAACACACGCCCAGCCACAGAAGCCGCACTCTTGTCCTTGGTCTGCGCCTTCTTGAGCGATCTACCCGCCTGGATCTCACTAAGGAAGCCAGCCGGGCGTCCGCCTGAAGGAGGAGCCGGCATATCACCAGCGGCTGGGGGAGGTGGAGGCGGTGGTGGCGCCATTCCCGGAATAGGGGGCGGTGGGGGTGGTGCCGCAGGTGCTCCAGCCTCGGGCATCGGCGGAGGCGGGGGAGGCGCGGCAGGGCCCCCTTCTGGCATCGGGGGTGGAGGTGGAGGTGCCGCAGGCGACGAAGCTGCCTCCGCAGCAGGTGGCGATGCCGGTGCTGGAGGAGGACTGAATGGCGCCGCCGCTGGAGCGGGGGAAGCTGTAGCTGACTTATCTCCGGTTGCAGACAACGGTCGAGGAGGTCCCATGGAGCCGAACAGAAGCGATGCTAGCTGCGCGGCGCCGGCAGCCGGACGTTCATCATCGGAGTCTGAGTCTTCCTCCTCGTTGCCAGAGCCCCATTCATCGTCGGTGTCAGGACGCTTTCGCGAAATATTGCCAGTGGGCTGTGGCATGACCGGGGCAGCGGGGGCAGCGGGCTTGCTCTCCTGAGTCATACGGTGGAAGGGGTTGGTTGACACCTCAGGCTGCGGCGGCGCAGGCGGGGCCGGAGCTGCTGGAGCGGGAGCCGGCGCTGATGGGGATTCCGAAGTCTGCGACATCATTCGGAAATAGGGGTTGCGACTCTCCGTCTCGCCTGGAGGACTCGTCACAACAGTAGGCGGCGATGCAGCCGGAGGCGCAGGGGCCGGCGGTGGGCTGGGCTTGCGCTCCAATTCTTGGCTGCCCACCTGACTGCCGCCATGTGTAGGGGTAGAGGCCTGCGGCGTTGCCTGCTGAGGCCCCCCTTCTTCATCAGAGGAAGAATCGTCATCATCCATAGCCTCGAGCTGTCGCTGAAGCTCGAGCTCGCGTTGGCGTGCAGCTTCGATCTCGGCCCGTTGAGCCGCAAGCTTAGCCTCCTTCTCCTTGGCCTCGGCCATGGCAGCCTTCTTCTTCTTTTTCTCTTCTTCTTTCTTCAGCTTGCCCTGACGAACCTGCTCTTCCAATGCCTGAAGGCGGGCAGAAGCGGCATTGCGCTCCTGAGCGAGTTCATCTTCTTGCTCCTTGGCCTCGTTCCTGTAATTGGTTAGCTCACGGACTGTTACTGGTTGAGGATCGACTTACTCCATTTCTTGGGTTGCTTGGAGTTGCTCCTCGTGTGCTTTTGTCAGGCGCTCTTCCTCGGCTTTCTTGGCTGCTTCCTCCTCTTCGGATTTCTTCGTAGCATCTTCGGACTTGCCACCCTTCCTGGACGGTGGCGGAGGCGGTTTCTTAGCGGCAGGGGCAGCGGCAGGAGGAGGAACTCCTTGCTCCTCAGCGATTCTCGCCTGACGTTCGGCCTCCCGACGGGCATCTTCTTCCTCCGCCTGGCGAAGTTTCGCTGCCCGCTCGGCTCGCTCACGTTCCATTCGTTGGGCAGAAGTCTCCCCAGGTTTTGACGGAGCCTTGATCCCCAGGGCTGCAAGCCGCTCAGCCATGCGCTGTTCGGCCTGCTGCTTGATGAAAGCAGCTCGCTCTTCAGGGGTCTTGTATGCCGAATACGATCCGCCTGGCGCAGGCGACCGAGTACCGGTCGGCGTAGCCGTGCGGGAAGCAGACGGGCTATCAACGCGAGTCGGTGGTGCTTCTGCCTTAACGGGATCGGCAGTAGCAGGTCGCCCACCAGTCCGGTCCTGCGTTCTGATGCGCGCAGCACGACTGGAGCGTTGCAAGTCGAATATGAAGTCTCGGACTTCATCTTCGACACCGAGACCATCCTCCCACCTTCGCTTCTCGTGCTCGTTCGAAGAACTGGGCGCGCCCTCCTTGAGGCTGTCCTCAATGCCGCGCGAGAAGTCTCTGACGCTATCCTCGACGTCCCGAACCATGCGTTCGTTGTTCTCCTTCTCCGTGCGAATCTTAATGCTCTCTTCTTCCATTCGCTTTGGTGCATCGGTATCGTCTTCGGCAACATCGACCTTCTTACCCGTGAGCGCTGCAGTTCTCTGTTGCATCATAGCCTTGGCCCGAGCCTTGAGGCGGTCTGACTCCGTGACTGCACCCCCCGGTCCAGTGCCGACGATGTTCGAAGCACTGCCGGGGTGCGCCTTGGCATCTCTCAGGCGGAACAGTTCCATTCTCGCGTCAGCGATAGCTTTCTCCGTCTTTCGCACTTGTGATGCTAGTTCGGGAATCTTATCGGTGAGATTCTGGAGCTGACGCTTGAGAGCCCTGCGCTCGGCTTCCGAATCACCACTAGCAAGAGCAGCATCGGGATGGGCGTCGATATCATCCTGAATCCGGCGAATCCGGCGATAGAGCTCATCAGCCTCGCGCCGGTCGCGTCGGTCCAACATGTCGTCTTCTTCGGCCGCGGCCTCATCCTTGAAATCCATGGCATCCAGGAGCACCTGTTTCTCGCGGATCTTCTTCCTCAGCTGGTCGACGGAAAGTTCCTCATTGGATCCGCCCGAAGCTGGGGACTGCGGTCGAGGAGACGCGCTGCCACCAACTCTGCGCCGGGCACTTGATCTATAGCCAACATCGTCGTCGTTGTTCTTAAAGACAGTCGCGTCTTTGCGCCCGCCACCCAAACCACCTGCATTGCCTTTGAAGGAGTGGCTCTTCATGTAACTGACTCCTGTCTTCTGAGGAAGCAGAGCTGCACCAGATGACTTGCGGTAATCTGACTCCTGGCTCAACATGGACTTGATGGTGCCTAGCGATTCGGTGAAGTTTCGGGTCGATGGCGGTACAAGCTCAGGTGGCAGCGTATTAGGGATAGGGTAACCGTTGAGCTTCCTGTAGATCAAATGCATCGCCACAGCGAATTCATCGAGGTTGAGACGCCCCTTGTTTCCATTATCTGATAAGGTCCATATGCGCTCGAGGTCAGTCTTCTCGAGGCCACTCTGGCCCATAATCTCGATCGCCTGGTCTCCTCCGATGTATCCCTTTCCTAGTCCATCCCAGGCCCGGAACAGCTGATCGTACCGTGTTTTCTCATCCTTGGTAATGGCCCAAGGAATGACAGCATTACCAGACAGACCAGCTGTCGTATAGTCCTGCTGCTCACGACCCGCTTGAGGCATCATACGAGCTTGCAAGGCGTCGATGTTAGGTAGTCCAGATGCAGGGGCATTGACCAGACCCCATTGACCGGGACGGCCAGTCGGCTGAGCGTTGAGGGGAGCGGCGCTTGGGGGGGCGAGTCCACCACCGTATCCTGTAGGCATCGGTGGCATTGGAGGGCGAGGCCCATTGTATCCTGTAGCCTGAGGGTTGTTCATGCCACCAGGAAATCCCGTGAGCTGAGGCTGCATGCTTTGCGCCTGGCCAGGAAACCCTGTAGCCTGAGGTTGCATACCTTGCGGCTGGCCAGGAAATCCCGTGGGCTGGGGCTGCATGCTTTGAGACTGGCTGGGAAAGCCAGTCATTTGTGTCTGCAAGATTTGGGTGTTCGATGGTTGAGGTTGCGGCTGCTGGATCGTTGGAGGCGCAGAAGAGCCTGCGCCGCCACCACCGCCAGAGGCGGCATCCTCGGCAAGGCTAAAGCTGATGATATCGACCATGCTCGACACCTCATTCTTGATGTTCTCGGGCAGGTTTGGGGGCAAAGGTTTGCCAACGAGCTTCAAATTGCAGAGATACATGGCCAGCGCAAATTCCGGGAAATGGAGCTCGCCCGATCGAGTCGTATCAGAGAGGGTCCTAGTTATAGAGGTCAGTGAGGAATGCTCACACAGGCAATATCGATTAGACCTACCAGATATGTGATAGGGCGTCTCCATCCAGCCTCGATCTCAAGAGGAGGTCTCGGGCCCTCTCGCCAGACATGGTGGTTTGGCCTTCCCCAACAGCCGACTTGAACAAGGTCTCAAACTTGCCCTGGTCTTGTGCTGTGATGAAGGACAAGCGGATATTGGGAATCTTGACGGTCTTCGGGGCGGGTTTGGCGGCCGGCTGCGCCGCAGAGGCCCCACCGGTCTTGAAGGAAGCAGCCATCGCGCTGAAACCAGTCGGCTGAGGCTGAATAGCCGGGGCCGAGGGAGCCGAGGAAGGGGGCGCTTGCGACGAGGGCATCGTGAACGAGTTTTGCGGTGGCTGCTGTTGCTGCTGTGGCTGGGGCTGAGGCGGTTGCTGCTGCTGTTGTTGCTGGTACTGCTGCTGGTACTGCTGGGGCATCTGCGGCATGGGCGGCGCGCCAGTCTGGAAGCTCTGCTGCTGAGGAGCCCCAGGATACCCGGTGAACTGAGGCTGCAGTTGCGGCATGCCGGTGTGTTGCGGCGGCATACCGGTGTGTTGCGGTGGCATACCGGTATGCTGCGGTTGCATGCCCTGGGCACCTGGAAAGCCGGTGTACTGCTGGGTCAGGGGAGGCTGTCCAAAACCTGTAGGCTGCGGTGCGAATGGACTCGGTTGCTGGCCGGGCTGCTGCTGTGGCGGCTGCTGACCTCCAAAGGAGCTGCCATACTGCGACGAGCCGGGACGCATGCTGTTGCCAGCGCCCAGAAAGGAGTTCGAGTTGGAATACATGGTGGACGGAGGTACTTGTCGTCTTCCGCTTCAGCGGCCGGGGAGCGTCGAGAAGGGCGACAAGGCTCCTCGATGGCTGGGGAGGCGTGCGACACCGCTATGCTGTCGTGTTCTGAAGAAGTGAGGATGACGAAGATCGGAATTCAAGGAAGGGGAACGGGCTGGGATAAAGGAGTGGTGCCCCGGAGGCTCGGCGCTTCACTTGGCCCCATCCTGGTGACGCCCAATCGGTGGGCACACCCGCCTTGCCAGCGACCTCAGTGGCTGACGCAGGGGCACCAAGCACAGGCCCTCTTGCAGTGGTCCCACATCAATAATAACTGCCCTGGTACAGCGGGACAGCCTACCTAAGGTACCTAGGTAGGTAGAGGTGCAGGTTGGGCAAGCTGGAGAAGGTTGACAGGTCTCAAATGATACCTAACGTTATACCTACCACTCGACATCACTACCGACTGGACCGAATTCTGAATAGCAAACTCGTTTCATGTTCATCATCCATATGTCTCATCCGAGTTTCTACTTTTCAGATCCCAATACCTGCATGCTAGGTATTCCACCGGTGTGCCATCCCCATTTTTGACTTGTACATGCATTCCTGCAGCTGGCAGAGCTACAAGTCCGTACATCAGGCTTGCCATGAGTGACCATGCTATCCCAAGCAAGCTCCTTTCCATTCCCTATTTTGTCCGCTGGCCCAGGAAGAGCTGGCAACGATGCGTGCCGGCTGCCCTCCTCGTGTTACCAAATGTATCTGTAGTCTCCAGCTAAAGCAGCGGGCACCTTTGCCGCACATACGCCGGGTTGGCAATACATCTAGTGACACTCCAGCTCTGCTACAAAATCCTACTGAGCCGCAGACGTGGGGAACTGGTCGGCGTTCTTCTTCGCCCACGCCTGGAAGTCGATCTTCTTCTCTGCCGCTTGGTACGCACCGGACAGGCCGAACTGGGTTGAGATACCCTCGATTCGGTGGGTCGAGTTGATGTTCTTGACCATAACGAGCTGGAAGCAGGTGGCACCGCCCTGACGGGAGGTGATGGTAGACGCAGCCAGGAAGTATTCCCAAATCTTGTGCCAGGGTCAGCATAAAGGTACAGAAGAGTGTTATGGCGCTGTAGAACTTACGCGGAACCATCGCTTGCCATACTTAGCCTCAACCTTCTCGCGGTTGGCCATCCAGTTCCGGTACCAGCGCCAGAGAGTAGCCGAGTAATGGACACCAATGGTGTCGACGTTCTTGATCTCGAAGCCAGCACCCTCCAGCTTGTCGACGACGATGCCGAGAGGTGTCGATGCATCGGCACCGGGGAAAACGTACTTGTTCATGAACAAGCCCCAGATAAGATCCTCGTACTGCCAGTACTTGCGTAGACCAGCGATCTGCAGGAAGAAAACACCATCATCGTCAAGCATCTCGTACACCTGTCTGAAAAACTGGCCCAGCTTCCGGATTCCGACGTGCTCCGCCATCTCCAGGCAAGTAATCTTCTTGTAGCCACCCTCAGGCAAGGGGATATCACGGTAGTCCATGCAGAGGATCCTGCTCTGTTCCTCGGGGATTCCAACATTACGCAGCGCATTGTTGCCCCAGGCCGTCTGGTTCCTACCAAGAGTGACACCAGTCGCCTGCGCACCATAGTTGACACTGGCAAATCGTGCAAGGGTTCCCCAGCCACAACCGATGTCAAGCAGAGACTCGCCCTCCTGGAGATCGATCTTCTCGCAGACGATAGCCAGCTTGTTGTCCTGAAGCTGCTCCAGAGACTCTTCCGTGTTGATGTCATTGATGATACCGGATGTGTAGATCATGCGTGGTCCCAAAAACCAGCCGTAGAAGTCATCGCCACGGTCGTAGTGGTCACGAACTTGCTCCTCGTCTGCGGCAGGTCAGCCAAACTGCTCATACCATGGAGTGAGTACGCCGAAATCACTTACCTTGACTGCGAGAGTGCATAATGACCTCGGGCATCATGCCAAAGACGAAGTACTTGCAGAGACCCCATGTGAAGCGGAAGCTGGCCCAGTCGTGTCTGTACTCTAAAACTTCAAGGCAGTCGCCGTTGAAGTCGACGTCTCCGTCAAAGTACATCTCGTAGAACGTCTCCATGGGGATCTTGTTGCGGCCATGGTACTTGAGCTGGTCGGCCTTCTTCTTGAAGGTGAGGTAGTGCTCGACGGGTCGACCAGGATACTTGGCCTTCTCGTTCTTGCGGGGGCTGATGGCCGACACGGTCAACCAGAAGGCCGCCAGAATGGGGATGCTCGTGAAGATGGCGAAGAAGAGGGCGGTCTTGAAGCCACCGCCGACCTTCCACGACAGCCAAAGGGGAGCACCACCGAGCAGAGAGAACAGCAGCGTGTTGGAGAAGCTGTCCGAGCCAGCAGCGTCTGCGGGGAGAGGGGCATTTTTGATGGCCGGGTACTGAAGAGAAAAGCTGCGTGTCAGTCGATAGATGTCTTTGGAAGAGTCACCAGGACTGGAAACAGGTTGCTTACCGAAGTAGTTCGCACACCACAATCCTCGAACTTTTCGAAGGTGGGAGTGGGAGCTTTCGGAGTCTCGATAAACTCGAACTCCGACTCGCTCCCGTTGACGCTGTGAGGCTTAGACATGATGTGAAGCTGCAGAGCCAACAACCACCTGATTGCTGGATTTCGTCGCAGGCCTCGCGGGTGGGAGAGGAAGAACAGAAGGAAAGGGGGGGTACGGTTGGGCCGTCGAGAGAAAAGTTTCGCCAGAGCAGTTGGCAACGCAGCAGATGGGCAGATGGCAGACCGCCTGCCCGCGCTGGTTTCGTTTCAAGCTGCACGAATTCAAAGAATTGGCGTCTGTGAGTGGCTGGCCGTTGGGGGGACGGACTCTGGAGCTAGCGATAGGTCGGGTAGGGGGCTCGTGAGTCGTTGGGGGGGGACCCGGGGTTCTCCTCGGGAGGCAATCGATAGCGATGATCAACCGCGATAAGCAAGGACAGGTAAGCCAAGACCCGCTGGGCTAGACGTTGAGCTCACTGCACAGTGCACACCGCAGAGCTTCCTGGGATAGTCCCGAGAGCACATCACGATTCACGATAGCCCTAACCCCACTGTTAAAGGTAACGCAACCGCTTCCAACGCTTCGCGAATTTACCTTACTCAGTCAAGCCCCTGAATTCCGTAAGAGCCGGACATCCGCTGCTCACCATCCGGATTGAAGATGTCCTTCGAGACTTATTCCCAAAACGTACACTGACTTCTCGCCCTCGACACGATCTGAAGAACAGAGGCAAAACGTGGCGTGTCGAGAGGAGTTGGCTCTCATCTCAGGCCCGCAATCCTCCACCTAGCTCGAAGGGAAGCCTTTCCAAGCCACTACGATGGATGCGTGCGCACCGAACCGCTGAGAAGTTCCCGATGTCAGCCTTCTCGGGAGAATAGGAAAGCCTGGCGGAAAACCTATTCACCTGTCTCGCCACCGTGCTGTTCCACGAGGTGCAGCTTTAAGCGGCTAACACCAAGTCCGGTTTTCACCGCCCGACGTCATATGAAAGTGGTTGCTGTTGGGAGGTGTGGAAGCTATGGGCCAAGAGGTTGTGGTGGATCTCATGCTAGCCTGGCGGCTTTCGATACAGGTTCAACATCATCTCCTGCTTGGGCCGCTGTCGAGGCGAGGCGGATGAAAGAATAATTGGCAGTTTTGAGAGGCGAAGTATGGACCAAATGACTGCCAGTTATTCTTTCACCCGCCTCGCCAAGCGAGGCCCTTACTGATCTCCTGACGCATACCTCGATCCTCGGTGGATTGTCGTGTTCATCATGGGCAAATCACCTGTGAACAAGGCCTCGTAAAGAGGGCGGACGGATCGACAGCGGCTATGGCACCAGAAGAGGGCACGATGGGTGGGTGAGACAAGGAAATCGTAACAGCCTAGGGCTCGCGAGAACTCGCCCTGCAGAATCGGTTCGATATTGGCATCTCCCGTGTCTTTCATATGTGCCTTCATCAGCTGACAGACGACCGGAAGGCGCCTCGTGGCCGATACGAAGAAATGGTTGCCCTTGGCGGGGGTCTCATTTGCTGTCTGTCGCGAGTAAGCAGCGTAGTGGTGCAGAGGTGTGGTGCGAGCTGTATGGGGAGGAGCTTTGGAGAAGCCACGATGTACTTTCGGGTGTGCATCCAAGTCTCCCACAACATCACAAGGCCGGATCCCCGGCTTCGCGCGGTTCCCGGACTGGTCAGGGGCTCTCTTTCTCCCGGTTTGCGCGAGGCGGACGACGCAAAGTTTGCTGACCTTGGACTCGCTTGATCGTGGCGAAATGGCGGATGCCTTGCCCGTCTTTGGTATGTATATCCCTCCAGTACCAGCTTCCATCGGATTCCGGAGAGCCAATGACCTCTGGTCAAAGTGCAAAGAACTCTTCGTGCATGCTCGTACCTTTCGAGATGGCACCACGGGTCCAAGGGTCACTGATACTGAGTAGCAGGGTGCTTCGAAGCGAAAATGCTGTTTTCCCTGCTCCGAGGGGCAACACGTCAATATGGGGGCTGTGGACTGGAATGTGTCGCAAACATTGCCCCATTTCGATACTAAAGCGCCCTGGCGAACATGTGACAACCCCAACCCGAACACTGGAGTCGGCCAAATCTCTGTTTTGGGACTTGTATATCATACCACTGAGCACTCAGTGACACATACGATAACGCCGAGTGCTTCGGCGACTCGGGCCCTGGTTGCTTCATGCTTTGTTGTCGGTGTACCCCTCGGGCTGTCGTCCACCGGTGACTGTCCACGATACACCCTTTACAACTCGCCACGCTTCTTCATCACCTGGGCAAACCGGCGGTCAGTCTCAAAGGATCTGTTTTACTCAATAACTTGGACATTCATTAACCTTTTGGGCTCTGCTCATGGCGCCTGCTTCCTTCGTCGCTTCAGAGAAACGAAAATGGACCTTGCGCGCACACCCCTTCTTTTGGGGATATACCGAACCATCAACACCATTCACACCTGCGCCCGTGATTAGACCAGTGGTTACTGTCTATTATGGGTTTTCCTAATGATCTTCACCAAGTAACCAAGCGAGGTCTTCGACCATAGCGAAGCCGACTTTACAAAGAACACCTCATCTGTGTTTTTACAAGTCCCGAGATTGAAGATAAAGTGATCCAAGTCCACAAACCTTCGAGGATCCCGCCGAACGAGAATGACTCGGCGTGTTTGAAAGGGAACATAGAGCTACCGGTCAGACACCACGAAGAATGGAATACGCTCGAAGAACGTCGGTACCACATACCGGCAATGCGATATTGCCACTCCCTGGTGTTCTTGTCTGTACATTCAACTACAACCTGCTGGATAAATGAGGCGAGCGACACGAATGGGGCAAACGATGCGAATGAGGCGAACGACGCCATCCGATGCACTGACATAAACCCTTCCCCTTGGCTCTTGCAGCTCACTTGGTCCGGCTGACAGCCTGCCGACGAGGAATTCTGCGTCTATAAATTGGTTGGGAGTCCCAGACCTCTGTGATGTCCCCAACGAACTGCACATCTGCCTCCAACATCAAGCGGCAAATGTGTCACACAGTCATACACAAGCATTTCCGAAGCCTCACTGCTTTTCCACGAGGGACTACTGCACCCAACATCGACATGGCTAAGGGTAAAGGCAAAAAAGGGTCGGGAGGGAAGAACAAGAACAAAAAGCCCCCTAAGCAGACCGGCCAGTCTGAGGACTTGACATTTCATGCAAGTGGAAGCGGAACCCAAGGCACACAGCAACAACAACAGCAAGAGCCCGGCCAGTCCGAAATGCCAGACTGGGAACCATCCAACCCGCAACACTTCAGTAATTTCATGGACCAAGGGATTGGAGAATACCAATCACGCACGGGCTGAGAATAGCGATCTGCAATGAAAACCAAGAAATACCAGGGAACGCAGTCGTATGGCACCGAGCCCAAACGGAACCTAAGAAGCGGCCCCGAGAGTATCACAGTGAAGACTTGGTAGATAGGCCCTGCAGACTGAAGGGTTATGAAAGCAACAGCAATGGTGCGGACGAGAGAATTGGACGAGAAACGGCAAGAGCTGTGGCATGCAGATGGAAGGCGGGTTTGCGCGCTTGATTTTGAAGCCGTCGTCCTGCTGAACGAAGCTGCTTATTGCGCTTCGGCGGCGGGCTACCACTCGTTTCCCAGGTTGGATTTCTGCTTTTCGAGACACCGACATTCCTTTTGGGCTCATCTGAGCATTTCTATCACTGAATAGTGATATTGTAAGCCAGGATACCGAACTACTCACTCCTTTGAATAAAGTTCCGGGTATCTAACAAAATCCTCTCCTAATCGCTCCTCTTCGTCGAGGGCTCGTGCAAAGCCTCCGAGCAAGTCGTCTACAGTACCTCCTACCCACATGCGATTACGGAAAGCCCTGCCATCAGTCCTCTAAAAGGGCGGTTCTTCGAATATGTTCCTCACAACACTGTCGCCAGCCGGTGGCATGCCGGGGCCTAGCCCGAACGTGGGAGTATCCTCAACGTGAAGACCATGCAAAGCCACCGACCAACGCAGTTGATCTCAGCCGCCACGCACTGCACCCAAGTCTTACACAGGCAGGGAGAGAAACCTCAGCATGGTAGTGGCTTATTCAGGCTATGAACAGCCACGTTGACAGGTCACCCGTGCACTCGGGCGTGATCCATGTGGAGGGGTAGTGTGTAACCCATCCATCCGCTGATGCCTTACTTAAGAGGGGGTGCTAGACAAGTGCTAGACGTGACATAACGTTTAATCGGTCCTGGAGTTGGGCTCAAGCGCAACCTGGATTGCTTACGCGTGGGGTTCTAGACCTTGAAGCTTGCATGAAGCTTGATGGGACGAGTTCTACCCAAGCCGCATGTTTATTAACCCACAACCAGCTCGGATGCTCCCGCACTAATGCCACCTACCTAAGGTAGGTAGGTAGGTATCATTCAGAACCTAATCTACATAGGCTACCCGTACCTTGGAAGATATCCGATTTGACAGTCCCAGCTGCCCCTTTCCCTACTGCGCGGATAGATGCCCAGGGCGATCCAACGTGGAGGTCGAGATCCTCCCTTGTCGTCCACCCCAGGCATCCAATGACCATTGACGGCTCGAACCATCCTCCGACATGGCTTCGAAATTGACCCGCCTCCAGAAAATGGTTAGAAGAGCTGAGGTGCTTCAGACGTATGGATGCGTGGTCGCCCTCCCCAGTAGAGATCTCCGAGATGGCATTCTTCATCGAAACGAAAGTAGTTCATCCCCGGGGGACCTGGCGGGCCCGGAACATTGCAACTTTTCACTCCGTCATTGTTCAATGCCGCGGGGACCGCACGAGGCTTCACTCCGGTAGTAAACCAATGGTCATCCCTACCAGCTGTTCCGGCAATCCAAGCACCCTGTTGGCCAAAACCTGGGACTTGATGCTACCAAGCGCTGAACAGGTCGCGATGGGAGGAGGTAGTGATTCAGTCCGGGATGATGCTGCTACCACATTCCCCGCAATCTAAAACACCAGTGGCGTCTACCATCGATCGCGGATGCATAGACGCGTGACCCTAAGCCGGGCATACTTTGACTTTCAACCGTGGTGCACTTTGAGAAGAAAGCTGGTGCGCTTGACCATATGACCACTGGAGGTGCGCTCGGACGCGTGCGCGCGAGTCTGAAGAGATCGTTAGGGGGAGAGGCTCCAGTGGGGTCATGGTCAGGCTTTCAGGTTCTGCCGATGACTGATGCTCTTGGCGATGGCTTCTTGATTCCCACCGTGCCTTGCCCAGACCGGTGAAGGACACGACTCTGAAGTTTAGAACAAGCTTCTGTCAGTAAGGTATTCCTCCCCCTCCCCTCCTTTTCAAGTCTGCCGCCAGCGGCCGGGCACGAGCCCTTGTTGGTCTGGACCTTTACGGCTTGACACGTCTTCGAGACCTGGGCAGCTGACATGAATGCTGCGGAGCCGAGGACTTATATCGAGCGCTCCCTCCTGATCGTGAGGTAACGAGGAGTTGTCAAAGCAATGACCCCTGTCAAGATGCCTATGTCACCAACTAGATCGAGCGTACAATGGCAACCGGACAGACTGACAGCGAATATGTGCCAGAACACCGCTCTGAGAAGGTCGGGGACATCCGGATAAGCGACACCGACCAACCCACGGGTAGCGAGTATGGCGTCAACGACGATACGACAAGCATGACTGCGGGAGCCAGGGCGGCAGCCGAGGCCGAGAAGGTCGTGACACTGAGGCAGGCCCTCGTGTCCTGCCGAAAAGGGATTCTGTGGTCCATGCTGTTTACAAGCGCCGTCATCATGGAGGGTTTCGACCTGGCTCTCTTGTCAGGATTCTACGCCTTCCCGGAATTCCTGGTATGACAGATTGGGTACATATCCTCCTGTATTACTTTTCGCTTACTCCCAGCAGAAAGCATACGGCGAGAAGGACGAGTTCACGGGCAGATTCGAACTTGCCCCTCGCTGGCAAACTGCGCTCTCCGCAGGGGCGATGATAGGGCAGATCATCGGTCTGTCAATAGCAGGCCTCGTGGCTCAGCGTGTTGGATATAAGAAGACCATGGTTGGGGCGTTGGCGCTTACGAACATGTTCATATTCATCCAATTCTTCGCTCGTTCCCTGCCGATGCTTCTTGCTGGAGAGATCTTGCAAGGAATCCCGTGGGGAGTCTTCGATACTATGCCCGCAGCCTATGTCTCTGAGGTCTCGCCTCTTGCTCTAAGGCCCTACCTCACCACTTGGGCCAATATGTGCTGGGTGCTGGGGCAGCTCCTGGCAGCGGGTGTGCTGCGGGCCTGCTTGACGACTGGAAATGAGTGGGCGTACCGCATCCCATTCGCTTTGCAATGGATCTGGCCCGTCCCTATACTTGTGGTCATCCTCTTCGCCCCTGAATCACCCTGGTGGTTGGAGAGGAACGGCTACTCCGAAAAGGTGGAAGGATCACTGAGGAGATTGACGAGTTACGACGCACAGACGCTATACAACACGGCGGAGTTGATCAGGCATACGGTTGCGGTTGAGAATCGTCAAATCAGTTCCCAGAAGCGCTATCCAGCTTCGTGGGCCGAGGTGAGAAAGACCTTCGGCATTTACGTGGACTGTTTTGAAGGCGTGGACCGGCGCAGGACCGAGATCAGCTGTCTTGCCTGGGCTAGCCAGTCCCTTTGCGGCTCAAACCTGATGGCCTTCGCACCCACCTTCTTCACAGCGGCAGGCTTATCTACAGACCACGCGTACACGCTCCAATTAGCTGGAATGGCTTTGGGGGCATGTGGTGTCGTAGGGGCCTGGTTTCTCATGAACACTGCGGGACGACGCACCATATATGTCTGGGGTCTCTTTGTGTTATTCTCCTTGCTCTTGACAATAGGTTGTCTGGGGATTATAAGTTCGACGAACGGAGCGCGATCGTGGGCTATAGCGATATTGGTAGGTTGCCTGTCATCGAGAGACATGCGAGGCGCGCTGCTAACAATGGCAATAGTTACTGTCGTACATCGTCGTATACGACTTGAGTGTCGGCCCTTGCTGCTACTGCATCGTCACCGAGTTTCCAGCGACACGGTTGAGGCCCGCAACAGTTGCACTCGCACGCATATGCTACAACCTTTGCGGTACGTGATCGCGCGCAATAACCCTTATCACGCCACGCTGACACAAGCTAGGCATCTTCAGTGTAACCCTAAACCCTCTAATGCTGAATACGCTCGCATGGGATCTGGGGCCCAAAACAGCCTTGCTATGGGCAGGGCTCGGCTTTTGTTGCTGGCTGTGGGCTCTCGTCCGTCTGCCTGAGCCGAAAGGCAGAAATTTTGCCGAACTCGACATTCTTTTCAAGAAAGGCGTTAAAGCGAGGCATTTCAAGACCCAGATAGTCGATCAATTTGGGTCCAGAAGGACGACGTCACGAGTCTAAGCACAGCATGGTTAGTCCTTCGGTGATCAGAAAAGACTTCAGAGGTAGGCACCTAGGTAGCTTACCGATATCGAGACTGGACAGCACCTTCAAAGATCCCAATTAGCTTTTGCGCGCACCGGCTTCAGTCTGGCAGACATGGAGCTTGAAGTTGTGGTATAAGACCTTTGACTGCGGTGATATAGCCACGCCGCCAGGGGCCAGCCAGTCAGCACTTTCAGGGAACATGCTACCGATGTCGCGAATTTCCATAGTTGATCAGAACCGTCGAGACAAACACGCTTGCTGGACCTGGCACGTGTCGTCGGGGGTCAGGTTCATACATCAAACTGAACGCAGCTTCCTGTCCGAGTCCGAGTGTGTTGCCGAGGGCGAACGGGCATCCTCTCAGATGCACGAGGAGACCTAGGGGCGGCCTCCATTTCCCAAGACTCCTCATTAGCCTTGAAAACTAAGATCTATAATCCCGTGCTCGATGTCGATGGCTGCCTCCATCTCGATGTCGGCCATCGGAGGCATGGCCATGCCGCTCACGATCACGTTGACTTTTGTAGCTGTCGCGGTACCGGCCTTCGCGATCCTGTCTGTCCTTTTCCCGGTCTCTTCGATATTCATCCAGACGAGGCCGCCGTTCTCGGTGTCCATGTTTCTTGGCCAGTTCAGCCTCCTTGATCTCTTTGTCTTCCTTCGCGCCAAGGCCGAGACGAGCTGTTCTTCTCTTGACCTCTTTGGGCTTGGGGCCTGAATCTTTACCATCCCAGCCCATACCCCGTAGCATTGCAGCGCCAAATTCTCCCTCCGGTATCTCGCTATATTCCTCGACTGTGGAAACTTCGGCCGCTTCTCGCATTCGCTGATTGTATGCGTCGTGCTCGGACAAGCTTGAGGGTTTCCTGTCTGCCGAGGCATCGTGGATGATGAGGTCTTTGGCAGGGTTTCGTTTCCCAAGCAGTGCATCCATTGCCTCCTTATCATTATGACCATCTGCGGGCTGAGGCGAAGAGGGAGCGGCAGTCTGACCGGCGACTTCTGATGCTGGAGTGGCATGGACGTTTGACGCGCCCGTGTCTGATCGTTGTGTACCCTCCCCTGGCGATTTCTTCGTTATCGTCAGCCCCCACTTGATTTGCTTGTCCTGATCTGCAGAATCGGTCTCTTTGTTGCTCTCCCCGGATCTTGTGTCGCGCGATGGAGTATGTCGGGTATCCTTTTGCGTCTTCAGGTCGGCTTTCCAATCTCGATTTTTGTGCCCACCTATGACGAACGGAGCTTGACCGGTGCCTCTTTTGTGTGTCTCACCGGCCCTCCTTTTGGAATCATTCTGGAACGAATCATCCCCAAGCGAAGTTATGGCCTCCTTTCGACCGTTGATGCCGTCATCCTCTTCGGAGTCCGAGTCGTGGCCAAGCGCATGAGGGCGCGAGCGTTGGCGTTTTCCCAGCGTTGAGGATGGCTGGAACTGGCCAGGTTTCTTATCGCTGTTCGTATGCTTCGAGGACGAGGCGGATGATGAAGACGTGCCGAACTTGATTGCTATACGCGGGGCTTGAGTGGTGGGCACGGGGTCGGCCATGTTTTCAGTTGCTGGATGGTGGTAGGACTATGATACAATATGGCAGAAAGTAGCGATGTCGCGTTGTACGCCAGGGACGGAACCTTGGGAGCAAGGTACCTTACCTAAGGTTGATAGTGGATCCGCTGATTGCTTATCTTATCTTATCTACTGCATTCCCGAGATCTTTGCCTGATATGCCCACAGACCAGCCAGAGCCCAGTCCAACCTACTTTGACTGATAGGTTGCCAATGTGACGTCGGGCGGTTTAGAGTTGCAAGTTGGTTGTGTTGATTCAGTGCAATACTTTCACTTTCTGCAAGTCTGGCCTCACTGACCCAACTTGGCTTGGATCTGCAGCACACAGTAGCGTTTTGTTGGAGGTGTTGCCGCATCCAAAATTTCATGAAGTATAGGTGACTGTCTTTGATAACTACCTTAGGTACTGCTCGCCATCATGAACATGCCACTTCGTCAGCTCATGTGTTGAGCAAGTGCAAGTATACTACACATGCCTTTCTCAGTAACTAGAAGTAGCCTCGCCTTTAGCTTATCAAAAGACCAAAGCACGAAAGGCCTTGAAGTGTTGAATGCTCTTCTTACAAAGATAAGTACCTAGGTATGTTTAGATCGCCCTTTATTGCACTCATGAACAAGATATGTCGGTCTGTTCAATAATACAAACTCCGAGGAACACTTAGTCCTTGCACCGCAGCAATATTCAGTGTAGATCGAGGCGGTCGGCTGCACTCCTGGCCTGCAGAGGTGACGAATGCATCTGTAGCTGCCTCACCTGAACCTACCTAGGTAGGCAGCTAGGACCTCCATTACCGTCCCATCAAAAGATTCTCGACTGGAATTCACGAGAGTTGCGTGCGCTTTCAAGTGTTTCTTTCCCCAATGTGGCCAGATGCAGCTAACCACGAGTTTGCTAGCATTGGGTCCATCGAGGAGCGATGTTCTCATTTGATGCTTAAGCCGATCTAGGCGCGCTCACAACGGCCCTTTCAATGACAGGTGTGTTGATAGGGAGGACCTTTAGCTCCATCGCAGATGCGATCATCTTGTTGTGGCCAATGCTGTGCTAGCCCATCGTGTATTCGAAGTCGCCTATGTACAGTACCTAGGCATGAACACAAAGGCTTGAATATGATTCATCACCCTCGACAGCCGTATCTCATGCTTTGACCGAGATTTCCTGACTTTAGTTGCATCGCGAGTGACGTGTTTGGTGAATGTAGCGGGCTCCACGCGGATCTACCTGGTGTTTGCATGAGTCGTCGGTGGACCAAACATAGAAATTGTCTCCATTGATCCCCCAGTTTGCAAGGAGAGCATGACCGTCGAGCTAACCTATACGGGAATATGCAGTGAATTCTGTGTGCGGCTGTTGCAAGCAAAGGATATGGTGAACGGGTGTAAGGGGCAATTGGAATTGAGTGCAAGTGCCAGTGTTCGAAGATGAAAGAAGATGGACGCAGTGGGGGAAAGGCAGGACGGAAGAATGGCAGGCGGAGGGGCAGACAAGCAAGCCAAAAGCAAGCAAAAGCAAGGAGTGTGCATTGCATGGGCGCGAGAGATATCCCGTACCTACCTGCCACTGCCACTGCCAGACAGCCCAAGTGCCCGCCCAGGTCACCTACCTCGTTACCCCGTTCCTGCCCGTACAGGCCAGCCCCTCCCCCAGGACTCCCCCTAACAAGCAGCATTCACGGCAGGCTAGCAACTCTTGGACCACCGTATCCCCAGCCCGTCGCTGCCATTTCGCGGGCATCGTTGCCAACCCTCATATCGCCCCTACCTCTGCCCTCGACTCGCAAATTTTCAATCAATCCGCCCGCCTCAACACCATCAATTCCATCGCCCAATACCTCTACTATCATCTCCAGCAGCTCCATTAAGCTCGGTGCACCATCCGTTTTCATGCAAAACGGATGTCGCCGTCGTCGATGCTATGACTGAGGTCGTGCCCGCCGACCGCACGCCCCTTCTGCAATCCAAGCGGGCAGAATGCAGGTGAGATACCTCTCACGCGAAAGCGCTGGTCTTTCCGATGCCAACAATACCAAATTCGGCGTGCTAATGCGTTGCAGTGCAATCGCCCGGTCGCGCAAGAGGAAGCTCTGCATTCTCTACGAGGTTGCGGTTAGCCCAGATAACCTCCCCAAGCGTAGTTTCGCAGATCCCGACGCGCCGCCCACCAGCACCGCCGAACAACAGTTCCTTGAGAGCTGCGATATACTGCAGTATGTTCCCATGAGTTGCACGCTGTCTCTGGTGCTCCGTCAACGCGTTTCGCGTCGCGGCTTGATTGATGGCGCTGTGCTAACAGATATTTAGAGGAAGAAGGCTCAACGAACTGAACATTCCTGCGCGTCCGAGACCCCAACCCGGCTATGTATTGCCACGACCCTCTACCCAGAACATTACCTCGACTTCCAACAAGAATGTGCCTCTGTCTTCGGACAAGTGGGAGGCTGTTGGAGGTTCGCGGCTCAGCGTACTGCCCTCGCCTGCACCGTCACGACCATCGATCACTGTCGACCAGACCAAGCCTGTCCCTCAACCAGCAGGCCACGGGGCGGTACAGCCCCCCAATACAGCCTCGATACCAGCCAAGTCTCCGAACCCTTCTGCCCCAAGCCATGGACGAACTTTCGGCAAGCCCACATCGGAGGAGACAGGAAAAGATTCGCCCAAAGACGGCAAGCCCCCTACGCCCGTTGCTGCGCCAAAACCTTCGTCTGCTGCTCCTCCTAGCGCATCTCCCAATGGACCTCCTCCAGACCGCCAGGGCCTTGAACGGCAATTTAATCTTCATCCAGCAGGGCAGCAGACGCAGCACCAAGGGCCAGACACCGTACCGATGGAC
This sequence comes from Xylariomycetidae sp. FL0641, assembly GCA_022376655.1. Taxonomy (NCBI): domain Eukaryota; kingdom Fungi; phylum Ascomycota; class Sordariomycetes; species Xylariomycetidae sp. FL0641. The sequence continues at coordinate 329,114 of JAJJKE010000005.1, forward strand.
ATTGACGCCCCGGCTGCTCGAAAGCCGGACATGATCAGAACATCCACACCGCAGTCTTTCCACCAGGACACTGCCCGGCCTAGCGATGCTCTCTCATCACCAGGGTCGACTGCACAGACAGCAACGACGCCCGTCGTACTCGATACTTCCGCGAATACCAGTCCGGATCGTGATGGAATGCCCTCTATCAGTCAGCCAGTGGAAAAAACCGGTTCTCTAGACAGGCAGGTGCGACAGCCGCCTCATTTTGGACTTTCCGGCCATGTGACGGGTCCCGAATCTCGCCAGACCATGATATCCGACAGCATACCGCGACAAGTTGAGGCCCAGCTACTGCGCGACTCGAGCCGGGTTATTGCAGCGAAGGCGACGGACAGCAGCGGGGAGAAAGCAACAACGGAATCAGGGCCAGTATCAAGACCTGCGGAAGGCCCGTTGCGTGTGACGACTAGCAGCCCAACGACCGAACGTAAAGACAAGGCATCGGTCATGCACAGGCCCAGTCCCCTGAAACCTACTCCGGATGCGTCTGTTAGGGCCATCACACCAGTGACTGGCAGCTCTGCTCATTTGGCAAGGCCTTCGGAAGACTTGCTTCTGGAGAAAGTGCCGTTCAGCAAGAATACCGGCACTTCTGCTGCAGTATCTTCCCAAGAAACCCCCCGGAGCCCTGCCAACCTTGTCGAAAAGTCAAAGGCACCAGACGTCGAAGTCCATTCCTCACTCCCCACGCCAGCTTTGCACGAGGTCGGCAATGCCATTAAGGAGGGCGTTTCAGACGTGGCACTGCAAAAACCCGTGTCCGAGATTCTTAGCGAGCCGCCGAAGTCATCAGCTTCCGAGTCATCCATGGCACTTGACAAAGCTCTTCAAGCGGCACCAATAACGCCGACATCGCAATCCTCGAAGGCTCGCTCGCAGACTCTGCTCAGGAAAGCCAAGACGCAGGAGAGGAGTAAACTGTCCACTGTAGTCTTTGGCAAGCCGAATCACCAACCAGAACCTGCGCAGTCCCTTGTGCAGAACCGTACGAAGGCTAGCCCGATACTCAGTGACGACTATTTTACGCCCTTGTTCGTTCACACGTTCGCGACTAGTTCCAAATGGATGAAACCACTGGACCAGATTCTCCATCAGGCCAATAAGACAGTATCTACTCCGGATTCTTACACGCAGATCCTCGACAATCAAGCATGTCGTGTACTTAGGAGAGTATACCATTTGCAGCATAGTGATAAATGGTCTCTGCGTCAACCCAAGAGATGTCCTGAGCCTGCTCGCCAAGCGTGCCACTGGGATGTTCTGCTGAAGGAGATGAAATGGATGAGGACCGATTTTCGAGAGGAACGGAAGTGGAAAATGGCCGCTGCGCGCAATCTGGCCCATGCCTGTGCTGAATGGGTTGCAGCCTCACGGGAAGAGCGCAAAGAGCTCCAAGTCAATGCGATCGTTCCCCCACGAGCTTCGCTAGGCTTGGATGATGCCAAGATGACAGACAGTCATGTTCGGGGCCCGGAAGACAATCCTACCCCCGACCTAGTGCCCTCGGCAGAATCCGACTCACCTTTGGAACTGGATGATGAACCAGCGGAACACGTTTTCGGTACTGTTCCTCCTTCTGCCATCTTTGCTCTGCCTGAGGACGACATAGTCTTCGCTCTTCAGCCGTCCCCTAACACGGATCGACTCCTCGAGGAATTACCTATGTACGGTTCTCCTCTTAAGGTACCGAAGTCCGATCTTATAGCCCCCGATTTCGACCCGGACGCATCTTGGAAGAAACCCGCCGTGCCACTGAGTAAATATGTCACCGGCGAGATGCACCTCACCGCAAGCGAGCCACCCAGAAAACGAAGTCGGTACCACTACGTACAAGAGGACGAGGAGGAAGATGAGGTCATATTTGGCCATGATGGGGGCACCCAGCCACGTCTTGAGCCCGAGAACCCCGAAGTGGCATTATTCCGACCTGAGAACAAGAGCATCCGGGATAGGCTGCATGCTGGCCACCAATTTCGACCACCGAACGAATACACCATGCCATTCCAGACTTTCTACGAATCACGAAGCCCCTCTCAATGGACACAGGCTGAAGACGACGAGCTGAAGAGCTTGGTTCGCGAGTACTCTTACAATTGGTCTTTGATAGCCAGCATTCTAGCAAGCAAATCCATGTTCGGCTCTGCGGCCGAGAGGCGCACCCCTTGGGAGTGCTTCGAGCGATGGGTTATGCTTGAGGGTCTCCCGCACGACATGCAGAAAACGCAGTATTTCAAGCTATGGCAGAACCGAATCGAATCGGCAACGTCACTCATACGGCAACAAAATCATACAGCCCTCCAGCAGCAAGCACAACAGCAACAGCAAGCTGGCGCTAACGGTCCAGTTGCACCCCTTCCCCGTCGGCGTATGTCGTTACCTTTGCGCGTAGAAAGACGACGGAACCAGAAGCACTTGACTATGATCGATGCCATGAGGAAGCTCGCCAAGAAGCGTGAAACTGCTTTACAAAAACAGCAGCATGCTGCTCATTTGGCGGCGATGCGGAAGGCTAGTGAGCCTCCGCAGCCGAAACCCCCGACCAAGACGCCTCGCGAATACAGTATCATGCGCTGGGAACGGGATCAAGCCATGGCGGAGAAATTGGCGGAGAGGATGGCCCAACAGCAGCGCCATGAGGCACAGCGTAGAGTACGGAACCCGGCTGCTGCCGCTATGCCGGGCAAGGCTGACCTTCGTCCGCAGGCAGCGATGCAGAGGGCCCAGCAGGGTCAGGTTGCCCATTTGGCAGCTGCTCAGAACGCTGGCCAGCTACCGCAGAGCACCCCCCAGATGGCCGCCTCGCACCCTCATGCCAATATGTCTCGTGCGAACGCTCCTAACCAGATCTCTATTAACGGGCAAGGTCGGCCCCGGATGCCTATGCATAGCTCACCCAACGCGACTCCCTCCCAGAACCACGTCACCGGGGCTCTCGTGCCGCCCTTGCAGATGAGCGGCTCGCCTCAAGTACAGATGGCCGCCGTCAACGGCCAGTCACGCATGGCCATGCCTAACGGGCAGCCAGATCTCCAATTACTGATGCAAGCACAGCAAATCTCAGAGCAGCAGCGCCGATCGGTCCAGATGCGACAGCAGCAACAGCAGCAGCAGCAGCAGCAGGCCCACCCGAACCATCAAGGAGGTAGTACTCCGCTACAAAACTCACCTCCAGCAATGAAGGCTGCCGCTCTCAACGGCTTGAATCAGAAAAACTATATGAGCAATGCGCAGACTATGATGACGTTCAATGGCACCAGCGGATCAGGAATGTCCACGCCACCCGCGGCAGGTCTCAACATGTCTCCAGGTCAGGCCGGATCACCGCGACCGACTGCCATTCTACCTCCACAGCCCAACCAGACATACCTATCGCAGCTCCAGCAGATCGAGAATCATATACGGCAGGCAAATCCTGATACTCCACAGCAGCAGGTGCGCGACTATGCGCGTAATATACTGCAAAGCCGCCACAGTGCTGCAGCACAGTCTGCTATGAACGCTGCTGCAGGTGGCCCTGGACAGACCGCGATAGCTAATGGCCCTCATCAGTATGCTCAACTCCTCCGCGCCCAGCAGCAACAACAAGCTGCTCAGTATCAGCAGCAGCAGGCCCAGGCCCAGGCGCAAGCACACGCGCAGGCCCAGGCACAGGCACACGCGCAGGCCCAGGCACAGGCACAAGCAGCACAGGCTCAAGCTCAGGCCCAGGCAGCACAGCAGAATGCTCAGCATCAGCGGCAATCTAGTGGGAGTGCAACCCCTACGCCTTCAATCCCCAAATGAGCACATACGTCGGCATTGACGTTACGAATCAATTACGAAGCTGAGCTCATGGCGGCAGTCCATTCTGGTGACTGGAGTCAGGTTACTGCATCGTTATGGGCTTGATGCGATCCTGCGCCGCGTTACTCTTTTGCGGCACCGTGAATAGAGGTTAGGTCATGGTTGACGACGAGTACGAATGATGTAATGAAAGCGTCGACATAAAACACGACTCTGAGCATGTCTGTCAGAGACAGCTTACTGGGGACACGTTCGGTTCTCAGCCTGCCTCTGAGGGTGCAATCCCTAGGCAGCAAAGGCTAGACAAGCCTTTCGAGGGAGGGCATAATAAACCAAAATGAAGAACAGCGCTGTGTGTTGTGCGTGATCGTGAAATTGCCTTTTTGATCAAGTGATGTATCGCCAATGATATTGAGAAGCTCGAGCATCCAGCAGCATGCGAGCTCTGGGCCCATCTGGTCTACAGGTAAGAGGTATACCTTACCTAAGTACCTACCTAAAGTAGGTAAGGTAGGTAGGCACCAAGGCAGGCATATCGTGTAGTACCTCAAGAGGCAAGCTGGGAGGAGGGCGTGGTAGCATCCGTCCGGGCGGCGGGCAATTACCTAAGATACGTACTCCCCCCTCCGTACCTGAAGATCTTATCGATTGCACAAAAAAGCCAGCAGTAAATATCCATCGCCCAGACCGCTTTCCTAGAACTGAATATTAGTGGGTCATCAACCCTGGACCCGGTTTATTTTTTGTTCCTGTTTCTGCCCCAGACTCAAATCTCCAGGTCCGTGGCTGTCTCCTCCTGCCTCTCAAAGTGCCTATTTCAACGATACATTGAGGACGACCAAATTTGCACACGTAATATCGAAATGGCCAAACGCAAGCGCTCGGAAAATCCGCGTGGCTCTGCCTCAGCCGACGCATCTCAGCCGAAGAAAGTGAAGCCCGCCACCCCAGTGAAGCCCGCCAGCCCCGCGCCTGATCGCACTGCCGCGCCGGTGACCATACAGATCGTGACCGGGTCGTATGATCGAATACTCCATGGTATCACTGCGACGATCACCTCTGACGCGAAAGCTGACTTCGCGGATACCTTTCTGTTCAACGCGCACAGTTCTGCCATTCGATGCCTGGCCCTATCTCCGCCCTCGGAAGCCGAGCAAGGCAAGAGACAGAAGGTCATGCTAGCCTCGGGTAGCAGTGATGAACGAATTAATGTCTACAATATTTCCGCCCACCCGCCCAGCAACAAAGGCCAGGATGCGCTGTCACAGGTCGCACCCCGCAAGATCCTTGAGAATTCCAAAAACCGAGAAATCGGCACTCTCTTACACCACTCCTCTACGATTACGAGCCTCTCATTCCCAACCAAGTCGAAGCTCATTTCCTCTTCCGAAGACTCTACCATCGCAGTCACAAGAACACGAGATTGGTCGGTCCTATCAACCATCAAGACCCCAATACCGAATCCACAGGGCAGACCCAGCGGGGACACGGCGCCCATGGGTGGCACGCCCGCGGGTGTCAATGACTTTGCGGTACACCCGAGTATGAAGCTCATGATCAGTCTCAGCAAAGGCGAACGGTGCATGCGGCTTTGGAATCTCATGACAGCCAAAAAGGCCGGCGTGCTCAACTTCAGTCGGGACTTGCTGCAAGAGGTGGGAGAAGGAAAACACTCTTCTGGAGAGGGCCGAAAGGTCAAGTGGGGCACGACCGAGGACGGCGATGAATTCTGCGTGGGATTCGACCGTGACCTGCTGGTTTTTGGCATGGACAGCACCCCGAAGTGCAGAGTCATGCCAGAACCCAGGAGGAAAATCCACGAGTTTTGCTACCTCACGACGAACTCAACAAACGATTCGTCCTTACTGGCCGTCTCCACCGAGGACGGCAAAATCCTGTTCTTTTCGACGAGAAGTGAGGACCTAGGGTCGAAAGGTTCCAAGCCGGATTTGAAGTCCGAGAAACTGCCTGTGGCCAAGTTTCTTGCGCAGCTGGGAGGAAAGGAAGCTGGAGTATCAGGTCGCATAAAAGATTTCGCGATATGCCGAGTGCCAAGAGAGAGGACAGAAGACCTCTTCATCTCAACTGGAAGCAGTGATGGTAGAATCTGTCTTTTCAAGCTGGCTATGGAGGAGCTCGATGAAGCGCGGAAGTCGAAGGCGACGAAGCAAGTTGGCAGCCTTCTCGGAACTTACGAGACGCAAAACAGGATTACGTGTGTGGAGGCATTCGTGATGATACCCCGACCCGAAGGTGTGGAGGAAAGCGAAGATGAACTGGAAGACCTTTCCGAAGAGGAAGGAGGTGGAGAGGACGAAGAAGAAGAAGACGAGGATAAATAATAATAACATACTGACGTGTTTTTCTTCACTATCACGATGCAGCGCTGCAACTTTGTTTAACCTTGTTCTTGCGTCATACGCTAACGGCCCCCCATATTGTTCTCACGGTTGCTTCCTGGGAGGGTTGCATCGGCCATTCTTATGAGCTGCAGCCTGTGCTCTCCTATGCTGGATATGACGATAGACAGTTGCTCCACATCTCAAGGGTCAGCAAAAAGTGTAGATATAAGTTCGATGGCATTGACAGAATTGAAGCCACAAGAGTGGCAAGGCATCTGTGAAACTTGTCTATGGTCTTTGGAGCGTCTCATTAGCACATTTTTTTGGCCACTTCCCTGCAGCATTGGGAACACACGGCGCAAACCTCGTCATGTGGATGTCAGGAGGCGGCGGCTATTAGTGTCCAGGTATCCCTTTCTCTCTCTCTCTCTCTCTCTCTCTCTCTCCTTACTGTGGAGGGTCAGGATAGCAAGTGACAAGAGACGGTATCTCGGTACATTATAGCGGTACCACAATCGCATGGCCTTTGGTAAGGCGACACCTCATCATCCCTGGGAAGACGGCGATGTGATGTTCGTTTTAGTTATCTGCGCCCCACTGCCGACCTGTCAGACATTAGGTGAGAGCATCTTCGTGAGACTTCGGGTTTTACGCCGTGTAATACTGAGGCTGTACGTCGAGTCATCATAAGGTTCCGCAAGGCTGACTGAGGCGGGTGTTCCCCTGGGGCCAATCGATTTAGAGATCGTACGCCGTATCATCATGAGACTTCCTAAAGCTGGTCGAGGCGAGTGTTCCTCGGGCTCGATCGATCAAGATGTTGATTGTTTTCTGCTGGACTCTTGAGTATAAAGAGTCCTCACCATTGCCATCCCATTGCTTTACATCTTGATGTTTTGAACTATCGACTCTCGCATCGTTCCCTCGACATAACTCATCGCCCATTCTCTGCCCCCTCTTCGCTTACATCAACCCCTTCCAAGATTGAGGCAGCTCAAAAGTCGGCCAACATGCAGTACACATTCCTCTCCGCCGTCCTGTTCACTGCAGGCTCTCAGGCTCTGTTCGAGTGCAACTCGGACCAGCACGCTTTCCCTCCCACGGAGGGGACTTTCGTGGTTCATTACACCTCGACTCGCGACACGAACCTCGACGGGGAGCCCTGGGTAGGAATATACTCGAGCATCCTAAGTACGAATGGTGAAGACTGATTATGCACCCGTCTCAGATCCGAATTTGCCTCCCCGATGGCGAATCCTGGACGGAAACACCGCCGTTGGAAACGCCTTGCGACGACGCCACCTCGACCTTCTACGCCGACCAGACAGGGCTGTACCACATTCTGGAGGTCACGAATGGCAATGGTTGCGACACCGCGGCCACGGATCTTACTGGCGCCTCGCTCGTCTACAACGACGTGACCATCGATCTCCAGAACGCCGGCAGTGGCGAGTGTGGTGACCGGGACCACGGCATTTCGTGCCAATTCCAGCTGGACTAGGGTAGATGACGGTGTCGGTCACGCTTTCCTCGGGACTGGCTCTTCGGAGTCAGCAGTTGTGAACATCGTTCCGACGTATACTCACCACGTGTATTTCTCGTCATTCATTTATGCGCTTTCGCGCACATCATATCACTTTGGTCCTGTACATAGCGGATCTGTAGGTATAGACCAAACCACAGCCGTTACCTCTCTTCACGTCTGAAGGGTCCTTGATGCGTGACGGAGTCTGTTGACCCTGCTGTGGAGTGACAGGAATTGTCCGTCGGCTGGGTTGTAGACCAATGTAACAGAATTTGACGGCTCTGTGTTGCTATCCCCCACTGGTTGGTCAAGTCTAGGTAAGCTTCGTTGTAGTACAGAGACTCGACTGCGAGTATAACCGAGGTGGACAACTTCGAATCATTGCCCACTTCGCTGATTGGCAAGTCAGCACTAAACCCACGAAGCATGTCCACTTTGACTGCCGGCACGCAATGGGCTATGACCGCACTCGGCGGCGGTGTCGATCACGGTAGATCACCAATGGAACCCAAGCAGACTTAACACCGGTAATGATTCGAGTGTTTGAGATAGAAGAAGATCATTACGTCCAGGCGCTGGTTTCAACGCTGACCGCTGGTTGAGTTTGCGCGGGAGGTTCCAAGAAGACCACCTCATCATCTTCGTTGTCAATTTGCGAGTCTTGGAATCGACCGCAGCCTGCATGGCAAGTGGGCAAGGTCGGCGGCGTGCCTGGCAGAATACTCCAACATGACTGGAGGGTGCCGCAGTGGTGCATACGGCATTCAGCCGATGGATTGGCGGTCGAGGATTGGCAATTGACGATTAGGGATTGACGATTTGACGATGGTCATCCGGAAATCTGACCGATGACACCCAAGAGTCAAGACTTGGCCTCTTGAGTCTTGGGCCTGTGGCCCCTCGCAGCTACCCGGCTGCAACTGCAGGCTCGCAGGGAATTGTATGGAGCAACGTGTGGGGTAAAAGCAAATCAGCGAAGGGCCTCGAGGAGCATGTGATTCCACTCGCTCTGCCACGGCTAAGGTACTCGTCCAGACTCCAGACTCCAGACGCGCCCGTGCCCGGCCGAGTGCGGCAAGGACGGGACCTCGGAGGTAGACGAGACGAGAAGCCACACACGACCTGGCTGCTATGTACCTTAGGTAGGTAAGTATGTACATGCAACCCACCGACCATTCATGGCCAGCTGTTGACTGCATGAGCAGCAGGTGAGAGTGCTCGATTTCACATTCACAGGTCAGGCAAAGGCGGATCAGGAGAACTGCACGACGCGCAGTCATCATCATCTTCCACAACCCTCATCAGGGTCTTCTATAGTACGGGAGTTACGACGACGGCAGCCCTAGGCAAGGGGAAAATGGGCGCCGGCTCGGGCTAGATCTCGCGCCGTCGCATCCCTAACCGCTGCCCTATCACGGACTTATGTACTCCGTACAATCGGCATCTCCTCGTGAGCCCTGGCAAGAGTCATGTCCTCCCCTCGACCGTACGACGCCCTTATGATTAACGCGCGGACTTGACACGCACAGACGGAGGTACCAGACAAGCCAGACAAGCCAGACAGGCGCAAGAGAGGCTTCCGTCCCTACCTTATCTTCCGCGGTCGAGAAGGATGACGGCGATAGTAGTCCAGCCTGGTACGGGACGACCGCGAGGGGGTGCCGGAGCCCATCTCGTACCGCTCGTCTCTTGCCCTGGCACGCGCACGCAGTCCACGGGCGCAGCCTTCCATTTTCTCCATTGCTCGCGCTCCACCCGGGCTGCAGCGGCTTCTGCCTGCACGGCAGCAATCATGTTGCCGATGATTGGCCGGCACATACCCATCGCGCCTGCTGTGTTCGATCCATCCGCGAGCAGAGCGCGGGGTGGCAGTCGCGGGCGGTCTTGGCCGTGGCTTGAGTGGGCGCGAGTGGGCTCGAGTGGGCTGCACTGAGTTTTGGAGTCCACAGTGAGCGAAGCGTTTTCGTCACATCGCATTGGATGTCGCAGGGCCTTGACGGTCTGACGGCCTCTCACCTCTCGCGAATCTCGACTTTCTCGTGAGTGCCTGAATGCCTGAGTGCCGGAGTGCTACGTACACCAAGCCAGGCCAGCCCACACCCTCGACTCCCCAGACGAGGTGCATATATCCATCCATTGAACGATCACTCACGAGCATGACTGTCCTCCTCTGCTCCCCCCTCTTCCTCTTCCCCTCGTGCGAACTGTCTGTCTGCAAGCGCATTCGTGTCTTACTAGCCGCCTCTCCTACCTGAAATCTCTCCACCAAACCCCCTAACCTTCTTGCCTTTCTGCGTAAGGTAAGACAGTTGCTGGTCACCGTAGGTACCTAAGCTCGCAAGCTGTCTCGGGACGATAGAGTTTCCATTCGTCCCCAAGCGACAAGCGACAATTGACGGCTGCATTGCTGGATGGTCATTGGCACTGGATCCGGGTCAGGACCGTTGAAGAAGCCGTCGAGAAATCCATACATAGCCCTGCTCTCTCTGGATACCTCTTCCTCTCTCCCCGCCCACCTTGAAACGAGTACCTCTCCACATCGACCGAGCTCAGCCCTCACGACATCGCTTCTTCGCCGTATACCTTAGGGTAACACAACCACCGCCAGTAGCACCTTCCTACCATCGTCTCTCCTCCCGCATCCTCGAACATGACCGACTCTCCCGACGGCCCGCCTCTGCTGCGGCCCATCCCTCGACGACCCTTCAACCTCAACCTCGACCAGCCCACGCCCCCCGAAGAGGCTGGCTTCCCGCCCACTCCCAACCGCCACGGCTCGGCCCTGAACCTCGACAAGCTGAACTCGCGCCTGCTTGATCCCCGCGTCAACAATGCTGCCTCCTCCACCGAACCCGACTCCTCTTTGAGCCGCGCCCAGTCGGTACTGAACTTGACCGGCTCTACCCTTATGGGCATCTACTCGCCCACCACCTACGGCAAGGATCGCTTCTCTGCTGTGGCCGATGACGAGCAGGCCACCACTCCCTGGGGTACCGGTGCCCTGACTCCAGCTCGCGACGACCCCAATTACGATCTTCAATGCCTGCGCCGGAGGCGGCGGAGCACCCAACAGCAACAAGAGCTGCTCAGGCGGCGTAGACGCTCCTCGGCGGCAACGGTGGCGAGTACATCCGGTGGTGTCGCCTCTCTGCTGTCCCAGCCCGCTTCCTTGTTCTACCTTGGCTTGCGCGCGCTTCTACTGGCGAGTCTTGGGGCTCTGTACGGCCTGCTGGTGGCCCAGGTCCACGACCGCAGCCGGACTGCTGCCTCCGCTTTCCGCATGGAGACCTTGGTTGCCGCCGCCTCGGACACGAGCATAAATTGGCGCTACATGGCTTTCTGGGCCCTGGCCGGCGTCGGCCTCGGCAGTCTACTACCTTGGTTCGACGGCGTCTGGGAGGGACGTGCACCGGATTTGGCGGACGAGGAGGGCGAAGAGGAAGAGCTGATAGAGGAGTTGTTAAACCGCCAGAAGAATGGCGAAGATGAGAAGCCTGCGACAGACTGGGCGCTGGCCATTCGCGGCATCGGGACGTTTGTGGGGATTGCATTCGCCATTGTAAGCCTTCTCCCTATATGCTCACGCGTCTGCCTTTTCACGTTTCGTAAGATGCTGTCGTGTTCTTCCGGTGTATTTCTTCCTGTCTCGCCATGAGGTTGAGGGCGCCACGATGAGAGCAAAAGAGAGTGACGCCCGGCTGACATCATTTCACAGCGGAAACTTCCTTGGGACTCGACACTGCAGGTTTCCTGCACGCTCGCGCTCGTCAACCCGGTATTGTGGTTTCTGATTGATCGGTCAATGCCCGGCTTCCTGGTTTCGGCGGGCGTCGGCTTGGCCGGCTCCGCCGTGCTCATGGGCGTTCAGCCGGACATGGTGCCGATTCCGAGCACCGTGGCCAGTTCCGCCTCCTCCTCGGCGGGAGTGACCTTCTACGCAGACGGCCAACGGCAGAACGGGTCAATGCTAGAGAATGGTGGAGTAAATTCGCACAACACCGGTCTCAACTCCTCACAAGAGACTGTCGCCTCCGCCATCTGGATGCTTAGCGTCCTCTTTTGCTGCTGCGTCTGCTTTGGCAACATCGGCCGCTGGCTCGCCCTCAACCGTGCTGCCTCTACCAAGGGTCGCTGGGCAGAGCGCCGCTGAGGTGCCCGCATCTCTTCGCCATTTCATCATCTCTGGAACGGTTTTTTTTTTTTTTTGGACTGCTTGATTTGAGGGTATACCATTGGGCTATTCGGCGGGCATTTGGCGACGGTTTTACGGATATCCATCACAGCATCCGCAGAGCAGCGGCTTGGCTTCAGAACTAACAGTAAGAAGAAGCGCTTACTCAGTGTTCACTGCTCGCTCCGCGGTATTATGCTACCACGTCGCTCCTGGGTTGGATCTCGCGGAATGAGGTATTATTATTCATACCACTAGAACGGTCGACTATTTGTGTGTACAAATTGGGTCACGCAAAACTTGGGTCAGGACTGGCACCCGGCATAAATGAGGTTTGCCGCGGCCTTGTATATGCAGCACTGTAGTCAGGTAGGCTGACAGATGGCTAAGGGCTCCTGCATGCCCGAAACAATAACGTTGTACCGAAAGATCAAAGCAATGTCAATGACCATTACCTTGGTGGATTTGCGATGTGCACAGTTTTCGGGTAAGGTCTTGCCCTTACCTTTCGAGCCGTCCGTTGAGCTTGGTTGGTTGCGATTTTGCGACATATGGTACCGTGGGGCGTGCTCCCTCCTCATACGGCTGTATATACTATAGCAGGCATTCTACTCATTTAGATATTCACAATCCAAAGACCGCTTGCATCCACATACTATGTTCGACAGCTACGCTAGCAAGGTGTAGCATAGTATTCCAGTCATTGAATTCTCCGTCATGTACGATGTCGAAAAGAGAAGCAAGAGATAGAAAGAGTTTGTACTGAATTATCCCGCTGGCTTTTGGGGCTGGTTGGTCGGATCGGCGAAGTGGCACTATCAAACAGAATGGGTGGGATGTCTTTGAAAAGAAGTCTTGTCATTGGATTCGCAGTCATGATTTGGCACCTATTCTCCCAAGGTAGTCTCGAACCGGCATGACAGGCAGTGCTTTTGTAGTTACGTAGGTGGCCAGTGAACATGTGACCGTCGACCACCCGCATACGATTAATAAGCTTGCCCTACCTGTCATGTTGAACCTTGCCTTACGTTTGAAGAATGGCTACATGGGTGAAGTTGTCCATCCCCAATTAGGAGGTCGGAAAGAGGAGATCGGAAAACCAGATAAGCATTCTTCGAAGCACCTAAAGGAGGTTCTTAGAGGCTCAGAACGGCAACTTCCTCGAACCTCCGGTCTGGACTGCCGCCGTCCCGGTTATCCAGTGTTGCCTCTTTTGATACATGGTGTAGAGTCGAACGGTAATCCTTGTGGTCCCTTAAGGACATTACCAGGAATTGTAGTCCTGCGGCGACAGTCGTGGCCACTGCTTCCCCTTATCTTGCACCTAGAACGATGCTAAACTGTTCCCTTCCCAGTATTCCACTATTCGATTCGATTTGGCCAGGCACTACTAATCACGAATGAGGAAAGCGGTCGGTTCCGCCAAAGAGCATGGTATGAGAAGAGACAGGCCAGGGTAGGCCTCGAACTTATCTAAAGTTCTGGAACTGGCCGTGAAAAGCTTGGCTTCATGGGGAAACGTTCACAAGCCACCCCCATTGCAAGTCAGGGGTTCAAGGGATGCTAGAATGAACCTGCTGGGCTCGTTTTGGCTAGTGTCGTCCGTAGGCAAGAGGCGTGATCAGTACCTTAGGTAATCTAGAGGATTCAAGGTTGAAGTGTCGGCCCTTTGCCCGCAGGTGCCCGGGCGGTTGGTAGTGGCAAAAACGGCGGATGCCATCTTGCCACGCGCAGTGGCATAGCGCGCCATGACAGGCACAAGACCGTGAGTGAAGAGTGCGGCATGCTGTCCGGGGGCTCCGGTGGGTAGCAGGGAGATGATATAGAATCATAGATATTGAGTCTAATCCGCCGTGCCCAGGCGCTTGGAATATCGGGATTCGATTCGGGGTTGGCAAGAGATCCACGGGGTCCAATTTAGGCGTCATAGCTGATGAAGCTGCAGAGCCGCATTGCTGGAGACGAGAGCTGGCATCCCGTTCTAGAAACAACGGGATGCGAATCTTCAGGGAGAAGGGAAGACAGCCAGACAGCTTGGCATGCGCGGTCCGATGAATCAGCAGGCCTAGGAGAAGGCTATCTGCGATGGCGGTGATTTGGAGCAGGCCCTATGCTGGCTGGAGGTGCAGATGCAGGCTGGATGAGGAAATCCGCTTGGTGGTGACGGGAGAGATGATGGCACTAGGTCAGATCCAGGGATCATGAGGTCGAAAGCACACCGGATATGAAGGGTCCCGGGGTTTAAGCGTAGGCAAAACCCCCCCCCCCAAAAAAAATAAACACGAGAAAGGGGTCCTACCTCTATGTGACCGTTTGCAGACAAGGCACTTCTGGCTCGGTTAGTGCCCGTTAGCATGCGCGGTACGGTGTTTGCAGGCTTCGGTAGCCTCGATTCGCAGGCAACGGGCTCCAGGGTCCGGATCGGGTCTTTGAGGCTGTCATCGCAACGCCCGGGGACGCAGGAGCCCCGTTCTGTGGCCACTAGTGATGAGACAGACAAGACAGAATGATGCGAAAGCGCTGCTCGGGCGCGCGGCCGGGCGTGCTGCCATGTACCGCGCGGGTACAGGTACCTGGCATGAGGTACGATGCGAGTTCTTGCGCAATCGGGAGAGGCTTTTGAGATGCTGCTCTGGAAAGGGAAAGGAGTCTGGAACGACGGCTTCCAGTTTTGGAAACACCGGCAGGGGGAAGCAGGGCACCGCGTAGCCCCGTGTAAGTGCATCTCGACTTTCCTACTACCATGAGTCGATGAATGCCTGACTGACTAACTGACTGGAAGCGGGACAAGGATAATTCTTTCATTGTTCATATTCCCGCCGACGAGAGCCCGCTGCTTACCAGCTTGGAGTGCGTGTAAGTCAGGTCCATCAAGCTTTAACGGCCCAAGCCATGAGCCGCGCTCTTGGGAAAACGGGGATCGGGGAAAGTTGGTCTGAACAGATAACCAGAGACGCGACGTCGAATACGTACCTACCTAACCTAAGGTACCGTACCTTATTAGCCCACTTTGTCGTTCATGATGGATCCTCGCGTCTCTTTCCGGGGACAGCGTTCGCGATGGCAAAACGGATTGGATTGATTGCTACCTACTCGGTGCAGACGTGAGTGCAGTTGACGGAGGGGCCGCCAGGGCAAGGAAGGGCCTGAAAGAAGGACCCTTTGGGACGGGGTGTGGAGGGCAGAACAGCGTGTTCTGACTGGTCATTGGGCCTCGTCGTGCCTTGTCAGCTCTGCAGCCGGATGGATCATCGAGATCGTCGACCCACCCGCGCACCTCCACCGGCCAATCAGACCCGAGACTGCAGGGCTGAATGACCGTTGAAGTATTCCCTACGACGTCAGGACTTGGGCCCATGGCCGGCTGCTACGCCTGCAAGACCGGCCATCCACACCTCCGGACGGGCGACGCTGGCAGGATGCCGATGTATGATGACTTCTACATCTTTGACCCCGTCGCTATAAAACAATTCCGCTGCAAAGGCCTGCATCCACGCGACGCTTTTAGGCGTCCCACGGCTTGCGGTCTCCATGCTTACGCCTACATTCGCCTGTTAACCTGTTAACCTGTCTTGCCTGTGCCTGTGCCTGTGCCTGTGCCTGTGCTGGTGCTCGCTTCGTATACTCCCAGTCGGCCGCCTTGCCTCAACACCGCCGCGCCCGCGTGCTCTTGAGGACTCCAGGACCCCAGGACCCCTTCTACCCAAGCTCTCGCGCGTTCAAGCATGCTGCCGGCAACGATCGCCACTACGATTCATGCGCACGACACCATCCACACCCAGAACAACGCCTCTCTGCCACCCTTCTTATAAGAGACCAGCACATGCGCCCCACGTCGTCGCCTCGACTTCACCTACAGCACTTGCCCGCCGCAGTGAAGCATCGGCGCCCCAGCGCATAACCTGGATGACTCGGAACTGTCCATGTCATCCATCCAGGCCAACCTCAACCCGCCGAGCCTGCCTCCGTCGACGCCCTCCGAGGATTCCAGCTCCAGCTCGCAGTCCCGCTCCGGGAAGGCTGGCGTTGTAGTGCCCAATCCTGCACGCACCGAGAACCCCTCCACAGCGGCAGATATTCTCCTCAGCGCGGCGAAAGATGTTCGACAGATCGTGCGCCTGATCCAGTGTCCGGTGTGTTCTGTGGTGTTGGAGGAACCTACCACGCTGCCATGCGGATACAGCATTTGCAAAACATGCATTCCACGCACACACCTGCGCACAAACATTTCCTGGCCTGCCGATGCGAGCCGGCAGCAGGGCTTCGAATGTCCCATGCCCCATTGCCCCAAGGAGCACGCCCTAGCCGACTGCGCCATTGACGTGATCCTGAAGAAGGCTATCACATCCATAAGGACTTCCATAGAGCGAGATCGCGCCCTGAACGAGGACGCCCATGTGTCCACGCAGGTCACCATTCAGAATCGGCGGGAGGTAGCTGGACTGTCCTCGTTGGAGGAGAAAGAGCCCGAGTCTCTGGTGGAGAAAGGTGGAAGACTCGTGGCCACATACACCATGGCCACATCCGGCAAGTTGGATTACTCGTGCGAGGTTTCCTACACCTCCGTGGGAGCCAGCAATGAGGTGGTGGAAAACCTGGATACGACGATATTCACAAGACTCAAGGAGTGCACCAGACCGGAGATGGACTGCCAAGTCTGCTACGCCTTGTTCCTCGACCCAATGACGACCACTTGCGGCCACACCTTCTGCCGCAACTGTCTACACCGAATCCTCGACCACTCCAACCTGTGTCCGATATGTCGACGAAGTCTGTCCATCCAAGCGCGGGTTGACTCGCGTTCCTTCCCATCGAACGATCGCTTGTGCAAGATGATCAATGGCTTCTGGGCTGATCTCGTGGCCCTTCGTGCCCAGGCGTACAGGCTCGAGCAGCAAGCAAACTACGGCGGGTTTGACATCCCGCTATTTGTCTGCACCCTCTCTTTCCCACGGATGCCCCTATTCCTCCACGTGTTCGAACCACGGTATCGTCTGATGATCCGGCGGGCTATGGAATCCGATCGTACGTTTGGCATGGTGTATGCGAACGAATACGCACGTTCGGGAGAGCCCCACTTCATGGAACTCGGCACTTTGCTACGCATCGTGAACATAGAATTCTTTCCCGATGGCCGCAGTCTAATCGAGACGGTAGGGTTGTCGCGCTTCCGGGTGACCAGGCACGGCTGGCTCGATGGCTACGTAGTGGGAAACATCGAGAAGATCGACGATATCAGTGTGGCCGAAGAGGAAGCTATCGAAGCAGCAGAGACGTCGCAGGCACGAAATTCTGGAATATCCGCCCTGGAATCGCCGGCAACGCACGAGGCTCCTTCCCAGCCGACTGCAACTGCCGGCTCACCGCCCCCTGTTCCAATATCTCTCGAGGAACTCGATACTATGTCGACGCAACAGCTGGTGCAACTTGGTATCAGCTTCGTCACGAGAATGCGGGCGCGAAGTGTGGCCTGGCTCACAGCTCGAGTGCTCGCTATATACGGAGAATGTCCGTCAGATCCCGCCATCTTCCCATGGTGGTTCGCTAGCATCCTCCCAGTGCGAGAGGAGGAGAAATACCGGCTATTGGGCACGTCGAGCGTTCGCCAGCGCCTGAAGATTTGCTGTCGCTGGATCGTGGAGTGGGAGTCCAGCAGATGGTAAGTCAAGCTACCCCACCCCCCTTTCTCAACGTACCCTGGCGTTCCCATCCCTTTCCCCGGTTCAGAACACGGGAGATTACCAGCTACTGAGGCTGAGACTGCCACAGACCGATACGAACACTGATTGTTGACGGAACTACCTCAAGCAGGACTCTTTCGGACTGCTCTGTCTTATAACCTCGTCCGTCGTTCCCGCTCTTCAGTCTCGTGCTGGCATGTCGCCAGTGGGCAGTTTATACACTGGATTCTTGTCCTTACCTCCGTATCGGAGAACTCGTTTGGGATAAGTCGCAGGCTACCGGCGTTCAGAGGGATTCAGGGTCGTTTCATGCGGGCATCGCATCATCTCACTTGCATCATACCATACCTTACCATCCACATGTTGATCATACTAGTGATACCACTGAAGCGGCACATCTTTAGATTCGTTGCTTCGTCTGTACTTGATTCCCATACGACTCCGTGGAGTCTTGCGGGTGCCCCGTGCCCCCTATATGTACATACTATCGATATGGACCGTCAATTCTACTATAAATTGACACCACTTACATCTCGAAGAAACCGGAGTTCATGGTGATTATATGTTCCACCGCAGGATGCTGTGCAAGCTCACACAGTTCCAGGGCACAATCTAGGTTAAGTCAACTCCTCTGCGCGATAGTCGCCTGCTACGACGGCAATACATATGAGGCCACCGGGAAGGGTGTACATGCCGCCGCCCAAGCGGGTCCTCAGCTGTCCATTCAACCTCGCCGACGCGGATGGCCGGACGAGGACATGCGCCCTCGTGCCGCTGGGTCTCCGGAGGGCCGGCCGACTGGAACAGTTTGCGGTCTCAGGGGGCAGGCGTGGGAGTACACGGATACGCGACCAATGGCTGCGACCCCGCCATTCTCCGGAGCCGGGTGGTCTGGGACAGGGATGACGATGGGGTTTTGGGGAGACCGGAAGGGGGGGTTGTTCAGCACCTACACGTGGTGGGAGAAGAGCCCGTTGAACGGGAACTGGGTTACGGTGGAGGACGATAAAAGAAAAAGGCAGCAGAGGACTTCGAACTTTCATCACCAATCCAAATACGAACTGAGAGGTGGGAGAATGAGGCCGTCAAAGCAGCGTCTTTGTTCTCTTGAGTACTACTGTACGGGTATCTCGATCGAAAGCTCCCCGAAAAGCAACCATCTTGCACTATCGCAGATTTGATGCGCCGGCTGTTGCTCACTACCGTGACAACGGAATTCCCATGCTTTATGAAGAGGGGTCCTTGTCGTTCGTGTCATCCTCCATCTTTATATCCTCCCCGGCCCCGGTACCATTTCCATTGACGCCGTTCGTCTCCTGGGTCGTCTCGTAAATGAAGTCCTCAAGCGATTTGTACGCTGCTTCCAGATCGTCATTTGCGATGGTGGTGTTGTAGAGTTCGCCGGATTTCGCATTCTCCATGTCGCTCTGGGCAATTTTGAGCATGTCTTGGATGTTCTCCTCTGTCAAGCCCTCGATCGCTTTCAGCCGAGCCTCCAGAACTTCTAGACTCGGTGGGGATATGAAGATGACCCGCGCGAAAAAGGCATTATCCTTGGCAGATTGCGTGGCCTATAACGCGTAAGCAGAGATCCAATCAAGCCTAGCGGAGGATCGGGGACTTACCTCTGTGTCTAGTTCAATGATGGGGAGTTTTCCAGCTTCTTCCATCGTCTCCACCGCATTCTTATGTGTACCGTACTCATGACCTTCATGGGTTACCGTTGCGAGGAAGTAGTCTTGGCCGAGGATCTGGTCGAATTCTTTGGAGTCGACAAAGTGATAGTCCTGACCATTGACCTCGCCCTCTTTCGGGGATCGAGTAGTGTGTTGGATGACCTTGCCGAAGGCTCCCTTTTGTCGATCCATAAGCATGGAGACCAATGAGGACTTTCCAACACCTCTAGGTCCCGATACTATAATCGGCGTTCTGTTCTGGGGGCGCCGTCCATCGCTGGATGACTCCTCTTTGGGTTCGCCACCCTTTGGACGATCTCGGAAGACGGGATCGATGTTTTGCCAGTCTTCAACCTCGTCGAATCTACCGAGCCTTGACCTTCGGGCAATTCTTAGAGCTCTCCAAGTTTTGCTAGCCTTCGATTCAAGCAACTCTGTCTTTTCTTTCTCCGAACCCGGAAACTCGAGATCAAGATTGTCTCGCTCGATCTTCTCATGGAATACGGACAGATCGGGAAGCCTCCACTTCTCGGGGTCTTTCAACTTGTCCATCGATATGCCTGCTTCCTCTTCTTTCATGAACCCCAAAGGCAGCGAGCCGAGCAAGGCCCTCGGCTTTTTGCTGGTCGCAATCCTTTTAGCTGAGCTTCGGGCGTCGTTGAATTCGGTAGGTGACACAGAGGGTCGTTCGATAGGAGGGCAGTTCTCCACTTTCCAACGAACCCAGCCTTTGTCTCTAGAGATAACGCTTTCGATTACGCGGAAGAAGAAGTACCCGTCGGTCTCGGCTTGAATGTAGGTAGTGATCCTATCTTTCATGCCTTTCGCCCATTTTGCCTGTGCAAGTTAGTAGCAGCTCGAAAAAGTGAGGGCAACAAGCTACTCACGTCTTCTTCGACGAGGACCTTATCGGCGTAGACCACGGACCGGTTCTGAGGGGTAATGTTTGCGAGCTTTGCCCGTGCTTGAGGAGTGAGGGACAGTAAGAAGTCCAGTATGATGAAGGCTTGTATGAGGATATGACGTCGGAAATACAAGTCGCTTATCTGGGTGACGTTAGCGGTGGGAAACCGGAGATGGGCTTCGTGCTAAGGCAAAACGTACCTCCAACTCGAAAAGCTCTCGGCTCGTAAGGTATTTGGGATTGTTTTTGCTGCTTCGGAGATCTTCGTCTGATTCGGTATTTTTCCTCTTCTGGGGGATGATCTTGCCCTCCTCGGCAGCCTTTGGGTTTTTCTGGAGCTTGTCCACTGCTTCAAAGGCGGTGATAGTGGCTTCCAAACCAGCCTTGAACTTCGACAGCTGAGCCGTATCAAATAACGTTGTGGGCTGACTGAAGTAATGTTGCAGCGACCAAAACATTGGGTATAATGCATCGGTATCTAGAGTCTTCTCTGCGGCCGGTTTGTTCTTCGCGTCGAATGAGACTGACTTTGTAGAAGATTTGGCGTCTTTGGGGTCTTCCTTCGGCGCATCCGCTTCTGCGTCTACATCCATTTTTTCGGCCGCATCTTGGGGCGCAGTGGTCGCGTTCTCGAAGGACGTCACATTCTCGACGTGGTACTCTCCTCGTAGGTTGACAGAGCTCCTGTCGCCGGGAGGTATACTCTGGAACATGAAGATGAACACGCGGCCACAGAACGCGGCATCTTCCGCGCGCGACAAGCGGCGTAATAAGTCATTACAGGATCTGAGGATAACCAGCGACTTCTGCTTCAGGTTCTTCGAGGTGATCCGTTCCCTTCGCGACTCGAGGAAGTCGAAGACTTTGCGGCATCCATCGACGGTTTGACTGTCCAGTAGCTCTTCGACAAGCCAGAACAAGAGAGCGGGGTCGCACTGTTCGTCGTCGGATAGAACGGACAGGAGATCTAGCAAATGCCAGACTTGAACGAACTCGGGCGAATTGATCGACGTGCTGGCCTATGGATGGGTCAGCGGAGGAGGGCAGGTCGCAACGTCGGCGGGGCTCACGATCAAGCTGCTGAAGACGAGGCGGGCAGCGGTCTCTACGACGGCATTCTGGCGGACCTTGTCGGTATCCTTGTTGCCAGCGCTGCTGTCAGGAGCGGTAGAGGAGAAGATATCGGGTATCCGGGCAAGAAGAGGATCGAAGTCGGACTTGGTGAGCGGTGGTTCAATGGTCGGAGTGGGTTTGATGGTCTGGGCATGGTCCAAGGACTCGCGAACAAGACTCTCGAAGTCTTCGACCTGGGTGACCTGGTGATCGGGTCGCTTGGCCGAGGGCATGATGGGCTACCAGCAGGGCGTGTTCGATACAGGATGCTTTCAAGATTGAAAGGGTTGCGGTGCTACGCCGGTTGCGTGGAACGAAGGAAAGTGGTGTCGCAGAAACCGAGAAATGTGTTGTTGGGAGGCAGAAAGTTGCGCATCTTCAATCGAGAAGCATATTTCACGGAAGTTGTAAAGGCGAAGTTTGCGAGCCGCGGACGGACGAGGAAGAAGAAGGCTTTGTTTGCGACACTCTTTGCAGTGCGGAAGAGAAGTCAAAAATGTCAATGGAAGGTCGGTCAATTGGTGAGCGCAGAGGGTTCAAGGCTGACCTCAATGCCCGCTGAGGCTAGCAGCTAGGGACCTAACGGAGGACCCAGCGGGCTAGCACGCGCCAGAGTCCAGAGTCCAGACAGGGACCCCAGTGCCACAGTTCTGCCGCGTCCCACCGCCAAGATATTGCAGACACCCGACCGCAGACCGCAGGCCGTAGACCGCGCTTGCCCGCGGTACGAAGTACGACCTCAGGCAGCATCTGCACAGTTCACGACTCCGTACGCCGAGACCCACACGGTAAGGTACTTGGTACGGTCGTCTACGGCCATCCGAAAAATATCAAGGTCCTGGCAGAGCGCCGGCCGCACGCGACGCGGCTGAGTAACACATGTCTGCGCCACACTTCGCCCTTCGCCCATCGCCCATCAATCGACCTTGAAGTGTGCATCTAAGTCAGAAGTCTCTGCAATCATTCGACACCCGCGACCTCACCGTCTACGACGCGCCCGACCGTTGATGCGCCCGGGCTCCTTGTCCATCACCGCGATTGGAGCCGGGCAGATCGCGTGCCCGACCGTGCTGCCGCGAACATGCCAACCGCAAAGCGGCAGAAGAAGACGGGTGCCAGGTCCAAGGCCCAAGACAAAGCCCCAGCCAGGCCGACTGTCGCCGACCTAGAGGGCGAGTCCGAGTTCGCCCAGCTGGCGAGCCAGCATTGGCTGAAGACCACCAAGCGTGCTACCAAAGTCAAGGTCAAGAACGACGTCTTGAAGAGCAGCATCTGGGATGTGTTGGAGAAAGATGGCTTCCCCTACAAGTCGCTTTTGGTCCTCGAGGGCCTCCAAACCCTCGAGAGCTACCTCTGGCCTGGCTACACCGAGGACTCCTCCAACTTTCACGTTCTGCTGATGGCTTTGATTGCCAACGTGAAAGCCCGCGAACGACTCGACACATGGTCCATATTCGAGGACCGTCCGGCAGAGTTCTCCAGCTTCTTCCGCCGTATCCTATCCATGACTCTCGACCACGCCCTCTCGCTAACCGTACGCACCCACCTGCTCTCCTTCGTCATTTATGCCTTCCAGAGCCTGGATTGGGCCAGCGTTCGAAAAGAGTGCGCCCCCCTGGTTTCCATTGCCATCTGGCATAACGTCTCGACCGAGTCAAAACGAGAGAGCTTGCTTGGTCAGTCGTCACAATTGAGAAAGGCATGGAAAGCCGCCGGAAAGCGTTACGATTCGGCCGACGATGCTACCAAAGCACGCCTCCGTTTTGAGAGAGCATGGTTATATACCATGACGCTGGATTTCCTGCGCATGCTCTACGACACGACAAGGAAAGATGCGCAGGTTCTCTACTGCGAGCGCTTTGTCGAGTTCATCTCCGACTTGCTCAGTCAGCTCCCAACGAGGTGCTACGTGAACACGTTACTGCAGGACTTGCACATTCTTCCTGCCTTGCGACTCTCGCCCATGTTCAATGACGAGAGCAATGCTTTACTCCGCGATCAGTGCGCATTGCTCGGCCACTATGCGCACTTCACCATTGATGATCAAACTGGAGCGCAGTTCAGCCGCACAGAAGCATACGACCGCCACTGCGCTGATCTCGCGAAGCTACAACGCGTGGCTCTCCGGCATTTCAAGGAGAAGCTCACCGTTCTAGCTTTATCGAACTACGCTTCGATCGACAGGAGAAGCGAGCTCGAAAGTCTCGTTGAAAGTCTTACCGATGACGAGATGGCCCGCCTAGCAAGTCTGCTCGAGCTCAGAACGGAATATCCCGATTCTGTCAACATCCGGGTTGATCGTGCCTTTCTCTTGGAGGTGCTCTCGTCTACGTTCGAGAAACGTAAGACATTCCAGGAAATTGCTCGCGATATCAGCATTCTACCTACGGAAAGCTCTCTTTTCGACCAGAGTCTCTTGCGGACGGACGATTATGACGGATCAAAGCCGCTTGCATTGCCAAAACTCAAACTTCAATACCTATCAGTTGGCGATTTCCTGTGGCGAGCTCTGATTTTGTACCGGTGTGAAGCTTTCTATGGTATCAGAAAAGACATCAGTGATGCTGTCAGACGTCTTCGACCGGAGGCTAGGAATTCTGGGGAAACTGCCTTTCCCGGTTTCTCGAAAATGGCGTTGGCAATTCCGCGACCCTCAATACTGGAGGTGGTCCCACCGCTGGTAGGGGATGACAAACCTTCCTTGGTTCGCGCTGAGATATCTCTCGACCTCCGACGGGTGGCTGAGCATGTGCGGAGAGAGTGGGACTCTCTCCGGCCAGATGATGTCCTCTTCCTCGTGGAAGTGGATGCTTCGAACATCAAGGCCATCACCAATGGCAAGGGTGGCATTAGCCCAGAGGCCCAGAAGTATGGTATCATGTCCGTTCGGGCAGCCGAAGTCATCCAGGTAATGGATGACAAAGGCAAGTCAATCAAGGATCCCGCCGCTTACTTCCAAACTTCTTCGCGAAACTCTAGCAGGAAACTTCAGCTGAGGTTAGACGCCAAGACCTACAAGGAGGACATGGAACGAGCCGCTCGAGGAAAGCCAGATGTGTACGAGCGAGTCAACCTGGTCGTGCGAAGAAGCGGCCGAGAGAACAACTTCAAACCAGTCCTCGAAT
Organism: Xylariomycetidae sp. FL0641; assembly: GCA_022376655.1. Taxonomy (NCBI): domain Eukaryota; kingdom Fungi; phylum Ascomycota; class Sordariomycetes; species Xylariomycetidae sp. FL0641. The sequence continues at coordinate 353,476 of JAJJKE010000005.1, forward strand.
CCATTCGTAGTCTGGCGCTCTCCGAAGTCCCCCTTGCCTCATGGCTGCACGAAAATTTCCTTGGGTATGGAGATCCGGCTGGAGCTACATACAAACATCTTCCCAACCGAATCGCCAAGCTAGATTTCAGAGATACCTTCCTGGATTGGCAACATCTGGTTTCGAGCCTGCCTGGCAAGACCATCGAACCAGGCTTTGAGGTGAGGGAAAGCTTTGGCCCCCCTTACATATTGGAGTCGATAGACAAACCTCCAGAAGAGTCGACAGAGAAACGGTCCAAGAAACGGAGGCGAGGTGTTGAACCTGCATTGATGGCCGAATTAGAGACCTACCAGGTTTCTACCTACAAGCCTCCAAACATGGGACCTTATCCTGTCGACGCGCCGAAACTGAATAGTGTTCGTTTCACACCTGCTCAGGTTGATGCCATCATATCGGGAACACAGCCTGGACTTACCGTCGTGGTTGGACCGCCCGGGACAGGCAAGACAGATGTTGCGACGCAGATCATCAACAACATCTATCATAACTTTCCGGACCAGAGAACACTTCTCGTGGCACACTCCAATCAAGCACTCAACCAACTCTTTGCCAAGATTGTAGCCTTGGATATCGACGAACGGCACTTACTTCGACTTGGCCATGGAGAAGAGGAGCTCGACACTGAGGGAAACTTCAGTAAACATGGACGCGTGGAGTCTTTCATGGAGATCAGAGACCGTTACCTATATGAAGTCAACCGGCTGGCTGCTAGCATGGGCGCCCCTGGTGCTCATGGCAACTCTGCCGAAACTGCTGGGTACTTCAACTCCGTCTACGTGCAGCCCGCCTGGGCGAAGTTCTCCGAGGTCGCCAAGTCTCCGGACGCTACGGCAGCCGACATCATACAGGCTTTCCCGTTTCATACTTATTTCTCGAATGCTCCGCAGCCCCTCTTTCCCTCTGGAGAAGATCGAGACTCGACTCTGGAGATAGCTGAAGGCTGTTATCGACACATAAAGAAGATGTTCTCGGAGCTGGCCGATGTTCAGCCTTTTGAGATTCTGAGACGCGACAGGGACAAGGCGAACTATCTCCTTACCAACGAAGCACGCATCATTGCCATGACATCGACACATGCCGCTATGCGGCGAAGTGAGATCGCGTCTCTCGGTTTCCACTACGACAACGTCGTCATGGAGGAAGCGGCGCAAATCACCGAGATAGAGAACTTTATTCCGCTCGCCATGCAAAAGCCCAAGGACGGGCAAATGGCCTTGCAAAGAGTTGTCCTCTGCGGTGATCACTATCAGAACTCGCCTGTCATCCAGAGTCTCGCTTTCAGGCATTATGCGAACCTCGAGCAGTCGCTGTTCTCGAGATTCGTGCGCCTGGGCATACCGGTAATCACGTTGGACCAACAAGGTCGCGCACGTCCTTCCATTGCTGCGCTGTACCAATGGCGGTATCCCAACCTTGGTAACCTGGCCCACGTCGAAAGTCTGAAAGAGTTCCAAACTGCCAACGCTGGATTCAAGTATGATTACCAGTTCATCAACGTTCCAGATTACAAGGGACGCGGTGAAGCGGAGCCCACTCCCCATTTCATACAAAACTTGGGCGAGGCTGAATATGCCGTCGCGATCTTTCAATATATGCGTCTGCTGGGTTACCCAGCATCCAAGATCAGTATCCTGACAACCTATGCCGGTCAGCGAGCTCTCATCAGGGATGTCCTAAACCATCGATGTGCGAAGAATCCCATTTTTGGTACGCCCAAGATCGTCACTACGGTCGACAAATACCAGGGCGAGCAAAACGACTGTAAGTACCCATTTTCATATCTCCCTTTCCTGCTGGGAGCGGTTTCGACTTGGGAGACACAGGCTAATATCGGGCACAGATATCATTCTTTCACTCACACGCACGTCGAGGGTCGGTTACCTACGTGATGTTCGGCGCCTGACTGTAGCGCTGTCCCGTGCGCGCTTAGGCCTGTACATCTTAGGCCGCAGGGAAGTCTTCGAAGCGTGCTTCGAGCTGCGGCCCGCATTTGACCTGCTTTTCCAAAGACCGGATAAGCTGACACTGGCGACGGGAGAGATGTGGCCGTCGGAACGGATTCTTGCGGAAGAAGAAGGGACAGCAGTCCCGGGAGAAGCCGTGATGGAGGGTGTGGAGCACCTCGGGCAATTCGTCTTCGAGATGACGGGTGCTAGGGTAAAGCAGATGCGTGCAGAGCGCGGTCTGCCGGAAGTCGAGGCCGAGCAAATATTGCAGCAGCCTGGCCAGGAGGCTGAGGAGATCGGGTATGTCGAGCCGAGCAGCGAAGAGGAAGGAGAAAACGAGGAGGCGCCCGCCGACGAAATCGAGGCCGAACAATCATGATGTGTGAATATGCTTTGCTACCTTTCTAGTGGCGCAACGGCCACGCTGAGATACCAGGACCACAATGCCATGCAGATAACTAGGCAGAAATACGGTTGTTTCGAGGCAAGACGAGTCGTCAACTTGCGCATACATAGCAGAACCAAGGCCATTGTCTGGCAGCCAACTGATCAAGCCAACCCAAAGGTTCCAGCAGCATCATTCTGCAGCTGTCCAGTGGTCCCGCGGTGCTAGCCTGAGAACTTCCAGCTAGCTTTGGCATCTGCATGAGCGAACCGCAGCCTCCTCCTCCTACCCACGGGTAAGGGTACCTTATCGTGCCCGCGTGATGTGACGTGTACGACAGTTGAGGGTAGACCGCATGCTTGGTACATTGGCTCACAGAAAGCAAGCTCCACTGTGAGTCAAAGAAGAGGTACCCTACATCAGCTGCCTGGCACGCAGCCCACGTCATACGAGGTTCAGGGGCTGCAGGGAAAAGATGCCTGATAGGGATGCACACCTACCTACATGTGCTCAGCATGTAAGCGTGCTGTCGTCGCTGCGTGGCGTATGCCGCCCAGCTCCTCGGGGCTGTCTGGAAGGGGTCACTGACTCATTTGTATTCGCAGAACAATTATTATCATTAGTTGCTGAGCCGCCGTTCGGTCCGCTATCGAGATTCACTGCTATTACTGTCACAACAAGGCAAAGATGCCGGGAGTTGATCGGGTGGTCGATAAGTTCATCTCTCTATCAGGTCCTCGAATCTATCTGTTTCATTATCAAATTGCATGCTCTCAACTCTGGATGAGGAAGCTGAAGTGCCGCAATATCCAACGCCAGCCAATCTGGGCGACTTGCTTAGTTCTCGACAGAGTCGATAGCACAGTCAGAACACTGTAAGTGGGAGCACGCAGTGCAGTTTCCTATGTCTACGGGCTGGCGTGAACCGCAACGACAGCAGGTCCATTCCCTCTTTCGGAATCTGTCCACGAGACCCCCCGCAGACTCCTGGACCTGATGTGCTACCATTTTGCGGATTGGACTTTCCTTCGGGCCTCGCTGTTGGTAGTATGTTGATGGTGTCAGTCAATTGTGAGTGTGATGCTCTAGTTAGTCTCCTTTCGATCACCAACATTTCCGGCCATTAAGTATTGAGTTACTTCGAGAGACCCAGAAGAGTACTGTTTCTGCCTCGGAAACAATCTACGAATAGTCTGCGTTGTCGGTAGTTCGCGACAACGACACTGGTCCTGTCTACGCCTGTTTCCCAAGGAGTGACAATGGGAACACCGCAATTCCAGGTCAAAGAATATCGTCAACTGAGCCCTATGTTCCCTAACAATCCTTCCAAGGTTAAAGAACCTTGAAGCACAAAGAGAACACGAGCAGTTCACCGCAATTCCGATCAGCCTGAATAGAGAAGAAACAAGAGGATTGTTTTCCACAAATGATCGTTCCGACATTCGCAGGGCGTCCGACCTCCATCGGGCAGTGCGTAGCGGTCCCTGGCGCTGATGTTGAAGGAGAGGAGAACGGCAGGCAGATTGGTTCCTGTCCCTTTTCGCTGCTGGCTTTGAGACATACCTACCTTAGGTACTTGCCTTGCCTACCCCTCAAATGGCAGTCTACTTTATTAATCAGAGGGCGTCTCAGGCAGTGTATCTAGTCCTAACACCGAAGGCGACAAAATGGGGAAATCTGGGGTAGCCTCTCGGTAGTGGTGATAGTGATAAGGTTGTTGGTACGAAGTATGCATCTTTGCAATATCGATGGTCGCAAATAACCTCGCCCGCCTTACATACTGGGTAAGCTTACAACGTGGCAGGCATCCGACCTTACAGCGGGGTGGCAAATCAGACAGACCCCGGACAAGAAGACGGAGTTAAGTGAAGAAACACACAGGCGGGGCTAAGGACTCAGGAGCATGCTCGAACCAAAGGACCCGACACGATACGTCTGATGACAGGGCAAATGTTTCCGCTGGAGAATTTGCCAGACTTGGAGCTGTTCTTGGCTGTGCTTCCGCTGGGAAATTCCGCAGGCAATGCACGCGATAAGGAGCGATAGCACAGCTGATGACGTGCCGCGTAGCTCTGGCCCCGGCCAGCCCCAGCTGGGAAACGAAACACTGAACAGACCGCACAGGCGCAGTTCACGAAGAAGCCGTTCGAAGTCAACCTAGGAGACAAGCCAAGCTAATAAGCTGACGAGGCTTTTATTATGGTCCTCCCGTCTGGCGAGGAGAGAAGGGGCTGAGGGGGAAGGGGGGATGGCTTGGATGGCAAAGCTTAAGATACTTCGTATTATTCATGGCGAACGTGCTGAAAAGTGTTCCATCTGGCTGTCAGGCGGCAACGACGCAGCAAGCTCGGCAAGCACTCCGTACCCGCGTACCCGTGTACCCGTATGTGTACCCTAGGTAAGGTGGTACCTGATGGCTGATGCATTCCGGCAAACTGGCGCGGAGCAAGTTCACCGACGTGGCCATTGATTCGGAGCCGTCGAACCATCCTGTCAAAATTCTTAAAGGTCGTACACAATGTATTTATTCATTCATTCATTCAGTCTGTCTGGTAACTCTCGATATTCTTTGAGGTGTACATACTCATTGTGGCAATCAACGAGCCGTGGTTGGTTGGGCTGATATTGGGTGATGCAATTGGAAACCCCAAGGGATGGGGCCCGTGATGGGATGGGAGTGACTCGGGATGACGGACTTGACGGGGATGCCACGGCCAGTTCTTCGAGGGCCCAAGTACCTCCCTTCGCGGCTTGGGCGTGTCGAGACCTGGCCCTTGATTGATCATATCGAAGGTGGCCCTAAGGCGGAAAGCTGCCCCAGGCCGGCGCACAATGGGGAGGGAAATGGCGTGAATGGGCAGCGAACTTTGACGAACTAGGGCGAGCTTGTGGGGGACCTAGCATTTGGAGGCTGGAACTTGGAAGTGCACTGGCTGCACAAGTGCCCACGAGCAGTACGCCAGCTGCATAGAGTTGCCAGTCTCTCGTGAAGCCTCAGCGCCAGGTGCCAGAGCTGAGGTGCTTTGTACAGTGGTCGCATGTGGCGACGCTACCAACTTACCAAGTAAAAGGAACCTAACCTAAAGTAACTGAAGGAAGTAACCCACTGCCCACCAGGTATTGAGTCACTCACTGCTGGTGCTGTTGGTGCGCTACGTTGCCACTGCTGACAGCCTATTGCTGCCATTCACTGCCGTCGTCTACCGCCCGTCGACGGCCTGAATGGCCCATTCTGCCATTGTACTGCGCTGCTAGCACACGTACACACATGTACACACATGCGCCCAGCCCAGCCCAGCCAGCCAGCCAGCCCAGCCTTTCCATCTACTTTACTACCAAAAAAATTTCCACCATTAATTTTTTTCACCCTTCCCACCCACACATCACTTTGATCATTGATCATCAACCACTCGACCTGGGAAGACCTCAACTTCTGAAGGTCTACTCTCCCCTCTTCGACACCACCATCGAAGACGGCCGTCTCTGTGTTTCTCTGCATTGAGTTACAGAGATCACTCCTCTCCACTCTGCGCATCTCCTCTCGCGAGCGGGACGCCACAGTACAGTCCTCCGCCAGTGCCAGTCGTTGACCGTCCGCACCTCTGCTGGGCGCTTCTCCCGACTGCCACATCCACCAACACACCACAACACCACCGACCTCCTCCCTCTGGCAACTATCCTCTCGGGATTCCTGCCACCCACCCTCTACCGCGCACTCTCATCCTCCCGACATCGTCTGCGACTGCGGTTCGGCTCGTTCCTTTCTCCAACCCACATAGACTTTGCCCTTTCTCCGATCTTTTTGGCGTCCTCCACTCTGCGGACGCTTCAGATCGCAAAGCCTGTGATTCCGTTGGCGAGAAACGCTAATTTAATACCACAACTCGTTCTCCCTCATCGGGATAGCCCTTCTCTTGCTTATACCTTCCTCCCCCCTCTTTTCCCCTCTACGATACGACACCGGGTTTGACATTCGATCATCCATCCGCGCACACCGAGACTCGACTCGACTTTCTTTCTCCACCCCGAAGAAGAAAGAACGTTATCCCGCATCTTCGCGCACCCTCTCCGCTGTTCAGAGCCGACTACGCACCCACACGTCGACCTCGCCTAAGCGCAGCTCACTGTCACTTATGACTTCTCCCGTCAACCAGCAGGCGGCAAACACGGCGACCAACACTCCCGCAGCCGCACCTGCTCCCTCGTACGCTTCTGCTGCCGGCGCAGCCAAGAAGCCTGCTACCACCCCTGTTGTCGCGACTGGTTCTAACGCTCCTGTCGTGGCCGCTGGTTCCTCTGCGCCAAACGCACACCATGCGAAGTCGTCTTCTGTTTCGCCAATGAACGGTAGACCGAACATCATGCCCGCAGTGCCGACCCCCGCTACCGGCGCTCCTGCCGTTGCCCACGGAACCTCAAACCTCAACGGTGTTCCTGATCACGCTCGTAAGAGCTCCGTCACTATGAATCCGAACGGACCCAGCAGCTACTCTACAAATGGTGGCTCCCTCGCGCCCAACAGCGCCAAGTCAGCCATCCAATTTGGCTTCCAGGAGTCCCCCGCTGTGTCCCACAGCTCCCCCCAGCTGCACGGTGCTGCTCCCATTCCTATCCCTGGAAACGGCAACGATCGAGTGAGATCGCCTCAGAACTCCCCCTCCCCCATTCCGCAGCCTTCCGCCACTGGTGGCCGACCTCCTTCTGGTACGGCCCAGCAGGGTGGCTCTATGACCTTCGGTAGCTTCGGCGATGCTGACGTGAGTACCACTGATTCTTTGACCCCCTTGAACCCCTACCCTTGGCCTCACCCATTCTTAACTGGGTCTGAATGTCCCTTTGCTGATCTCAACAACCAGCGCACCCATATGAGAGCACCTTCGGCTTCCCAAGACCCCCTCCATGGCGCACAGCACTCCCCCCACCTCAGAAGAACCTCGAACGCCAGTGACGCTAGCAACCAAGCTGGCCCCCAGCATGGAGGCATGGGTCGAGGTGGTTATCCCGGTCGCAACCGAGGCGGATACAACAACCAGTTCAACCCGAACATGGGCTACCCTCCCAGCAACTTCAACAGAGGTCCCCAGGGAGGCCAGCGAGGTGGCATGCCGCCCAGCTTCGGTGGCAACGGTCGTCCTCACTCGTTTGGCACTCCTCCGCCTCAGAACCGAAGCCCTGCGATGCCCGCGGCCATGCCTCAGCAACCGCCCAACATGGGACCCAACATGGGACCGCCCCCGTACTACTATGGCCCCCCGCAAATGGGACCTACGCAAATGCCACAAGTAATGCTCCCTCCCTTTCAACAGACTCACGACCGTACAGCGCAAGGACCGCGGAAGAAGGGCTTTCGACGTGATAGTGAGAAGTTTCCCAATCACAGAAACCGGACCGACTTCACGAGAAATGGAGTCGAGATGGGCCAGAAAGCAAGACGTCTGAGTAGACGTTCAGACCTCCGATCTGTCGATGACGACACGCGGAGCGGTAGTCAGCTTTCATCAGACCTGTCATCCGCTTCCGGTCTACCGCACATCCCTTTGCCTCATCCTTATCCTATAGCTCCTTATTCTCACGAATTCGGCCGCATGGATTTGTCCCCTAAGAGTGGCAATTTCGACCGGGTGCTGACCAATGTGAAACAGAACTTCTACCCCCCATATGACCCCAGTATGAGGGGTCCCAGTATGCCCATGCAGCCGGGTTACCCCGTCTATCCTATGATGCACGGTCAAGGCCAATCTCCTGGCCCTAACTTTCAACAGCCTTACGTCCCTGGCCCGTACAATGCTCCGGGAGGACAACCCATGTCGCGCAACTCATCGCAGGTATCCGCTGATCCTCGACCGGCCTCGAGCACGGGCCAGCACCAGGCACCTGTGGCCCAGGGCACTCCACAGTCACAGCCTGCGCAGATGAAGCCCGCGGTGGTCTCCGGGTCGCATTTCACCCGGCCCGCCAAGAAGAGCTCGGCAATCACCATCAAGAACCTGGCAGGTGAAACTCTGGACCTCAAGAACCTGAAAGCACCCGCTTCGCCAGCTGCTTCCAGTCAGCCTTCGAAGACACCGCCTATTGTCTCTTCCACTCCGACTCCCCCTCCCAAGGTCCCTACACCTAAGACGGCCACTCCTTCTCACATCCGCACGGACAGCGCGTCCAACGCTAAGACTGCCGAAGAAGTCCGAAACGAGTTTAAAGCGAAGATGCAGCTTGCTGCTGCCGGCGGCGACTCCGGTAAGGAGGATGACTCAGCAAAGGCTTCTCCCGAGAAGGCTACTCCTGCGGCGCCAGCTGCGGGTGACAGCAAAGAGAAGGCCAAGGAGGTGGAGAGCACTCCGGTGACAGACAACACGAAGGCTAAGGAAGAGCCGAAAGAGAAGGCTGAACCTCCCGCTAAGCCTTCTGAGGCGGAGGCGGTCAAGGCTGATAACACCAAGACCGAGGCTCCCAAGCCTGATGACACCAAGACCGAGGCTCCCAAGCCTGAAGAACCCGCCAAACCCGAGCCTGCCAAGACCGAGGCTCCCAAATCCGAAGCTCCAAAGGCCGCTGAAAAGCCCAGTGAAGACGATGAAATCGAGCGCATGATCCAGGAAATGGAAGAGGCTGAGGCCAAGCGTGAGAAAGAAGCCGCTGACTACCAAGCTAAGAAGGACGCTGAGGCAGCGGCAAAGAAGGCCGAAGCTGAAAAGAATAAGCCCTCTGCCGAGGAAAGTGACCGCCTGCTCAAGGAACAAGAACGCGAAATGGAGCGTATCGAGGACGAGAAGATGAAGAAGCGGGAGGCCGAGGAAAAGAAACGTCTCGAGGGTTCGAATGAGAAGGCCAGTGAGGCGAAGCCCGAGACGACAACTACGTCGGAGACTACCTCGAAGTTGGCCAACCTGTCGCTCAACGACAAACCCTCGGCACCCGCGAAAGCCAGCCCTGGTGCTGGTGGCCGTGGACCAAAGCCTGCAGCTTTGAACTTGGCTCCGCTCAACACCAAGTCGGTCGAGCCTCCTCAGCCTAGTGCGGCACTTCAGTCGCTGAAGACCGCGAGGCTCCTCGATGTCATCAAGACGGACATCTACCCCCCTGGCATCAGCTCTCCGAACCCCGCACTGAACGCTGCCGTCGCCAAGAAGGGTACCTCGTTCAAGTACGATCCTGGCTTCTTGCTTCAGTTCAAGGGTGTCTTCACCGAACAGCCCTCTCTCGACTTCCACCAGCAGGTCAAGACACTTATTGGCGACGGCGAGAGTGGGCGGAGTGCGTCGGTGCGCACTCCGGCGACCGGTAGGCAAGGCTCTCGGCCTGGTTCCGGATTCCCAGGCCCCATCGGTAGCTTCAATGTTGCGCCTACCGGTCGAACTCTTCCGCCTGGGACAACCTCCCAACAGCGATTCGAGATGGCAGACAAGCGTGTCCCCTCGATGGCAAACTTCACACGACCCGGTGGAGCATTCCCAGGTGGCAATTCGATGAGTAGGACTCCTTCGTCTGGCATGGGCAGCATGCCTCACTCACCTCGGGAACGAAGCAAGCGACAGCCCAGCAAGCAGAACACATTTAACGCCAAGGCTGAGGCTCAGGCCGCCAAGACTATGCCGCTCACCGCGAACATGAAGATCGAGGCCTTGCCTACATCTTCGACCGGTTGGAAGCCTAGTAGCGTCGGCAAGAGCAATCTGGCTGCTAACACCCAGAGTGCTCATATGGACCCTGCTATGGTGCAGAGAAAGGTCAAGGCAGCTTTGAACAAGATGACACCCGAGAACTTCGAAAGGATTTCCGAACAGATCTTGCAGATCGCTGCCCAGTCCAAGGATGAGACGGACGGCAGGACTCTGCGCCAGGTCATCCAGCTCACTTTCGAGAAGGCGACTGACGAAGCCCACTGGGCTTCTATGTATGCCAAGTTCTGCAAGCGTATGCTTGAGACCATGAGCCCCGAAATCCGGGATGAGAGCATCAAGGACAAGACTGGTCAGGTCGTTTCTGGTGGCGCCTTATTCCGAAAGTACCTCCTCAACCGATGCCAAGAAGAGTTCGAGCGCGGCTGGAAGGTGGATCTTCCCAAGGAAAGTGAGGATAAGAAGCCTGGCGAAGCTGTTATGCTCTCGGATGAGTACTACGTTGCTGCGGCTGCCAAGCGACGAGGTCTCGGTCTGGTTCAGTTCATCGGTGAACTCTACAAGCTCGGCATGCTCACGGAGCGTATTATGCACGAATGTGTCAGGAAACTAGTCGACTACAGTGGTGTTCCCGACGAGGCCGAGGTTGAGTCCCTGTCGAAGCTCCTCCGCACCATCGGTGCGAACCTCGATGCTACCGACAAGGGCAAGATCATGATGGATGCCTACTTCCAGCGTATCCAGGGCATGATCGACATGCCCGAACTCCCCAGCCGTCTGCAGTTCATGCTGATGGACGTCATGGACCTGCGCAGGGCGAGATGGGTCTCGAAGGAAGCCAACAAGGGCCCGAAGACACTCGAGGAGGTCCGTGCCGAGGCCGAAGCGGCGGCGGCGGCCAAGGCGGCCGAGGCTGCACGGGGCAACCAGAGGGGCGGAGGTGGGCGAGCGCCCATGGGTCGCGGCGATGCACGAAACTTCTCCTCGGGCTTCCACCCACAGGCCGCACCGAACCAAGTCGGGATGGACGACCTGAGACGTCTGAAGGGTGGCAGCACTCGCACCTCGAGTTCTGGTCTGACGCTGGGCCCGATGTCCATGCTGGGCTCGCGTAGCAACAGTGGCCGGCGTCTCGGTCCCGGTGGCTCGCTCAGCCGCGGTGCAGAGGAGTCGGGCGCCTCTTCTCGGACAGGAACCCCTCCGGTCAGGGACTCGCAGAGCAGCACCAATGCCTTCAGGTAAGCTACCTTGTGATACGATGAACGACGATGGGCATGTGCTAACTTGAGAAACAGTCTACTTGCCAACATGGAATCGGATCATCCCGGCTCGCCTCCCTCGACCAAGGTCTCTCCAGCTCTGGCCAAGGCCACGCCCGAGGCTGCTGCTACTGCCGAGAAGCAGGGCAACTGAGATGTCCGTCTCCTAGACTAGACCTGCATCTGCGGCATCATCATGCATAGACTCGGACAAGGATTGTGTTGCATTTTCATGGGTCGTCGCAAAAAGTTCCAGGTTTTCCTTTATGATACCTCATCTGATAGAGCGTTTCTCCTCCCACGACCTGTTACTATGAAGACATGGATTTCGCCAGCCCCTATTTCGTTTCCCCAGATTGTGTTCTACTACCTTTCCCACATGGCTCGGCGGCCTAAGTCGGTTTCGGGCACTGTACGCAGCGCTTCGTTGCACCATGTACCAGGCCTGCGCATTGCTGGCATTGTGCTCGAGGCCTGTCAGGAAGAGTGTGTGCACACATGCTGTGCTGGATGTCTACCACCAGCTAAGGGGCGAGCGAACAAGCACCTGTCATGTACCTGCTGTAATTGCACTCGGCGTTTGGTGTCACGGGGCCTCGACTTGACCACTGGCTTTTGCTTGTTCTGTTTTCATTCAACGTTGATGGATGGACTCCGACCGGGACCAACGAAAGTGTCGAGTCTGTTGCGGGAGTTCCGGCCTGGGTGGGTTGTCGGTCGCGAGGCTACGGAGGGCGTCACTGCTGCCGTCGTAACTGCTCAGGAGGCCGGAACATGCCTGCAATGGAAGGATTTATGTGCAACGAAGTGAAAGAGGATTCGGATGAAGACGAACAGACGACGACTGAAGGAAGGCGGAGATGCTTGTGCGTTGCCTGTACACCATCCTAATTAGATGCCAGCCAGTGGTAGTCTGAAATTTGACATATTGCACAAATTACATTGAATGCAATTGTGATACATCGTGTTACGGCCTGCATACTTGATGAACCTAACCAACAGATTTAAGAACAAAACGTGTTGCTACAACCTTACATACAACCCGAACATGGGCAACAGGCGCCCATGATTGCGCTTGCGGAGTGCCTTGGTTTGGAATAACCAGGCGGATACTACTAAAAGGCTAACTTCACATTGCCATGGGCCGGCTCGGGGTATCATGAGCATTGTATTTTCATTGAATGACATTGCAGCATGGAAGACATACAAACAAAGAGCCATGCCAGCGCGTCCCCGAACTCCCCACCATGAGATGAGGCCTCAGCATCGAGAACAGGCCAATACAACGAGAAACGAGTACACAAAAGCAAGTAAGGAACCCAAAGCTCCCATGCATCATTTCCTAGGGAGTCGTCCGAGGAGATCCAGTCGGTTGGTTGCTCGCTCGCAACAACGCGACGCAACGAGCGATCCAACACGCCCCCATCAGACAGCAGCCCTCTTTTCATATATCTAGTTATCTCAGGGAACCCCCCTCAAGCAGCCGCGAAGCCGAGCTTGCCGAACAGCGTATCCATAGCGACCCACTGGCGGCCGCACTTATCGAGGTAGCGATCGACGACGGCCTTGACCGTGGCGAAGCGGGTGAAGTTGTGGGCGGCGAGGGCGCGGAGCTTCTCCCTCTCTTGGGCGCTGAATGCACCACCACCACCAACACCACCACCATCTGCGTTCCCGTCGACGGCGGCTACGGCGCGGGCCTTCTCGACGTCGAACAGCGACGCCAGGTACACCAGCTGGGTGTAGGCGTCGCGCTCGGAGCGCTCGTAGCGCATGCGGCCCTGGCAGCCCGTCGCCAGGCCGCGGGGCCCGAGGCAGCGCGCGCCGTAGACGGCCAGCTGGCGCGTGCGCTGCCCGCAGGCCGCGTCGTCGCAGACCAGCCAGCCCTCGTAGTAGCGGGCGGCGTGGGCGCGCACCGCCCGCTCCACCTGCGCCACCACGCTCAGGTTCGGGAGCGGCGCGTCGCAGGCCGGGCAGGCAAGACCCTGCGGCGTCGCCTGGATGGTGTTGTTGTTGTTGTTGTTGTGGTTGCTGCTGGCCTCGGCTCGGCAGGACGGGATCAGCCCCTCGAAGGGCGAGGTGGCCTTGCACTTGCGACAGCGCAGTGTCAGGCGCGCGCACTCGCGGAAACGGATCTCGTCGGGGATCTGCGACTCGAGCGGGTGGATCTCGAGGTCGTTGCCGCCGTGCTGGGCGGTGCTGGTGCTGCTGGCGTAGCGGCGGACGTCGAGGCCGAGCTGCTCGGCCAGCTGGGCCGTCGAGGTGCCGGTGATGTTGGCGCAGAGCCGCTCGACGGGCGGGAAGATCTGCTTGCCGATGTACCACTCGACGTCGGCCTTGAGGCCCGAGTCGGCCTTCATCACGTCCTGGGGCGTGTAGGAGCGCTTGGCCACGGGCTCCGAGGTGGTTTTGCTGTCGCCGGTGACGACGTAGGCGATGACATCGCCGCGGCGCACGTTCTTGCCCCGGGCCATCTCCCGCAGCGCCACCTGCACCTGCGGCATCGAGTCGGCGTTCGGGTACTCCTTCGGCGCCTTGCCCAGCTGCGTGTAGATGATGTACTTCTGCACCGGCACCGCCTGCTCCCGCATCTTGCCCGAGATCTCGCGCAGGTACTCGTGGATGCGCTGCACCGACACCTCGGTCTCGTCGCCCGACAGGATCTCGTTCAGGATCCTCGACGAGATCTCCTTGGACAGGGCACAGTACTCTCTGCGCTTCATGTCGAGACCCTTCACTTCCATCTTCTCGATGAACTTGCCACCGGGCACCTCGACCAGGTTGATGGCCGCGTACTTCTTCTTCGCTTGCAGGAGGATTCTCCGGAAGACATTGTCGATGTCGATCTCAAGTAATCGGTACCGCTCATTCACGGCCTTCTTGAACTCGGTACCAACCTTGAGGGCATCGGCGACCGAATCTACATTCGCGTTGATCATGACCGAGTCTGTATCACCGTAGATGACTTGCAGGGCTTTGGATTCCGCAAGCTCTTTGGTGCTGCGCAAGATCTCACGTCCCTTGTAGGTGGTGAGAACGGCAAGGGGTCGGGCGTAGAATCGAGACTTGGTGTACCCCAGACAGCCATACATCGAGTTCGCCGTCAACTTCAGGGCAAGTTGCTTGATATCCCACGTTGCGAGCTGTTCTGACGTGGCGTTCTTGTCCTTCATGAGTGACTTAACCTGCCGCCGACGGGACACTAGTGTGGCGATAAGTCTAGGGAAAATGCCCTGATCCTGCTCTGTCGGGACCTCTGGTACGGCATCTTCGTCCTCCGTCTATCAAGATTTCAATTAGCGCTCCATTTTGGTCTAGAGGTTGGCTAAAAGTCGAGAAGCAGCTTACCAGTCCAGCTCGGTCAACTGTCGTGAAACAGATGTTGAACTCTTGTATGATAGAAGGATACAGAGAGTTGAAGTCCATAACGAGCACGAACTTGTCGTAAAGACCCTTCTCGGGCTCGAAGACGAGACCACCCTTGTACTTGTCCTTCTTCTTGCTGTCCACCGCCTCTTCTTCGTTGTTCTCCTCCTCAGGCTTGGGTCGGCCCTTGAAGGATTGCTTGTCAGGGCAAATGTACTTGTTGCGGTGGAACTCATGCAACAGAATGTACTCGTTCCGTTCGGCTCGCGTACCAGTCAGGGTCCGCGCCCACGAGTTGCCAGCCAGGTTGGTCAAAACCTTGGTGAGGGGAAGCATCTGGGTAGTCAGGGCAAGGGCCGCGATGAAGTACGTGTCGGCTTCCATGTGGGTGATATAGTCCATCAACCCGGTCTTCTCCGTGGCCCACGTCTTCAGAGCGGCTTCGTTGTCGACGTCCCTTCGACGGACGTCTCCGCCCAGGTAGATGCTGCACATCTCGGTCAAACTCCATGACTGACACTTGTGCATGACAGATTTTCCAGCATCATTGCCAAGGTCACATAGCAAGCGGCCGGCCATGACCTGCCGCTCAGCGAAGACATTGCCGCCGACCTTGCCTATAGACGAAGGCCACTGTGTCCTGCGTAGCCGTCCAAGGCGTGACCACTGCGGCGTCTTCTTTTCGTGCAAGCGATTCAGGAGGATGCTGTAGTCGACGCCCTCAAGCTGATGCCCAAGTATCACATCGGGATCAACGAGGTCCAATTGTGCGAGGAAGAAGGACAGGATCTCAGACTCTTGCTTCATCAATTTAATCAGACCTTTCTTCCTGCCCGTGGCCAACTTCTCGAAGCCGAGCGGAAACGAAGCACCGTTAGGTCTGATCAGGGTGAAGGTCCGAGATGGAATCTTGTCTGCTGGGGTGGTATCGCTCAGCAAGATGTTCTCGTATATACGAGCACTGATGGATAGGATCTCCTGCTTATTCGCTTTCGCATTAAATGTCGTCCTCATCGCAAGACTCATCATGGTAAGAGGAGGGGCATCAAGATTGTCTGTGTCGCTCATGGACGATACTGCGTCTGGACTGCTGACGAGGACCTCGAGCTTGGCGTGCGAAGAATTCTTCAAAGCTCCAAAGTCAGCATCTTTGATCTTCAGCCAGCACGGGCCCATGATGTTCTTCCAGAGCACAAATTGTTCGAAAAGGGCAGTGTTCGTGCCGAAGACATGCGAAAACGTCTCGCCTGTAGTCTCCGGGGCAATCAAGGGCTCTGCCAGAGGATTAGTATAACGCCACGACCGCCTTGAAACAGAGCGCTTACTTGTGTAGGGATATAGTAGTTTTAGGTATTGTGCCTCCCTCGGGATGCCCGGAAGCTCGAAGGCATATTTTCGGGTGCATGCCTTGATCTTGTGCATGTCAACGTTCATCTTGGTCATGATCTCGTCTACTTCGGAGTAAACATCCATCATCTCAACTTCCTCGCTGGTTTCCCGTCCGCCCTTCTGGCGGTATTGGCGGGGGAGGAAGTACAGTTTGCGTAGAATGTTGTCGACCTTTACAAAACAGCTTGCATAGGTACCCGTCTTCTTGTTGAGGACTTTCCCGAACAAGCAGAGCGAACCGTGGATCTCGGTATAATCCGTCCAAAACATGTTGAGGCTGCCGTCTTCCTCGATGGCATCCTTGTAATCTACCTTGCCGATGCTCCTAGCCCCCGGGGGCGAGCTGCTGACGATGTTGAGCTTGTCCGTCAGCTCGTTCCAAGAGGATGAGTCAACGGCGGTATCTGGAGCCTTTGTGGGTGACGAGCTGGCCGGTGAAGGGTAAGGGTCGGCTTTGGCCAACTTCTTGATGGGCCGCGAAGCAGCCAGGTTCACGCTCCCGGTGTTGATAGCACCAGCATGAGCGACCTCCATCATCTCTTCATCCTCCTCATCGACCGGGTCTTGCTTGGCTAGGGCTTTACGTGCGACTGCCTTGGTAGTGGGAGACGAAGGAACGGGCGCAGGGTCGCTCATGGGTATATCATCGCCCGGGGGTGGTAGATCATCGTCCATAGAGGGTATATAGTCGTCAACATCGGCGTTGCCATCTTCGGCCTGTGGAGAAGGCGGCAATTGTTCACTGCTGAGTCTCGCCTTCTTAATCGGTTGGCGAGCTTCGCGGACGGGAGACAGGACACGAGCACGGCGTCTTTCGGGCGATCGTTGTCGTTTCGACACTCGAGAGACTGGGGCAGGAACATTGGCATCTACTTCGCCCAGTAGGTCGGACAAGAACCTGTCGTCCTCCTCGGTTTTGACGACCTAGGCAGAGAGTTAGTAGCTATTTGAGACGCCATCAAGGTGGTTCTATACCTTGGGTTTCGTTTGAGGAGCAGTACGCCCTTTCATGAAATACTCGCTGATGTCTCTGTCGTTGGCATCCTTCTTGGCCTTCTCTTCTTCCCTTTTCCGCTTGTCTGGGGTTTCCGTGAGTCCAACTGGGACGAGATGTAGACATATGCACCGAGCGAGCTCATACCTGACTTCCTATCTTTTGGTGCGGGCAACATGTCGTCCTCGCTCTCGGAACCATAAGTATGGACACGATCCCACTCCTCGCGGCCATCGTCAGCGTAGCCCTCGCCATTGTCGTCAACGACAAAGTCATCCTGGTTGAGGCGGTCGCGAACAATCTTCTTGTATTGGTTTTCGTCGACTTCCATGTACAGGTCCTGCTCTTCGGCGACTTCGTACGAGTCGTAGGCCTTCTTGCCCGAGGCGCGCGCGGCCCGCAGCTCGGCGAGGCGGTTGCGTCTGCTGGCCGCCTTGGACATGTTGAGGGTGGAAGAGGAACCGAATATCTGCAAGTTGGAGTTCACGACTCTCGGAACATGACTTATGACGAGCACCAAAGTAACGAAGTATACCAAAGCAGGCGGAATGTTGTGGGAAAGACTGGGTGTGTTACGGTGCCCGTTAAGTTATGGAGTACCTAACCTATCACGCTGGGGAAGCTGGGTGGGGACGCGACGCGGGCCCGCGGGCTGCTGTGTTCAGGACGCGTAGCTGAGCGCGTACCCTGGTCGACTAACAATGTTCTCAATTAACCAGAATAGTGGGGTGCGTGCGCTACCTTGGCGTGGAAGTTGCCCGTTGCCACTCATTATTGTAAGCGCTAGGGGCGAATTGCATATCCGAAGCGCCGAGAACCAGAACCATTATCGATCTTATCGCCAAAAATTATTTACGACAAGCTCTGGATGGGCATCACCAGTCTCGCCCGTGCGGACAGACTGCGAGTTTGGAAATTCAGTATGTTCACATGCAAAGCCTGCTTGCGGCGTGCTCTTGTCGCCTTGATCGATCATACAGCTTCTCAGGCATCATCCTCGAATGCTGCAGCTCTGTCGTTCACCAGCGTCAACGCGGCGAAAGCGCCTCGATCTCGAGGATTTGCGACAGCCGCCACAAGCCGCGTGGTCGCGGATTACCACCGGAACTACCAGGACTCGTACAAAGACGAAGATGTGGCCGCCCGAAAGGTTACGCGATCTAAAGACTGGGCTGCTCAAAAGCAGCTCCAGTACATGGATGACCCTTTCCATATTAACAATCATGTGAGAACGCTGTTGGAGAAGGACAAATATGAAGAGGCCACCCTCATCGCGAGAAAGGCCAGCAAGAACTACAAGGTCACGGTTGGATTCAACCATTTGATCGATTACCAGCTGCGAAAAGGCAGAATACATCCCGCCATCAAACTATACAATGAGGTATGCCGTGTCTTTCCCTGCTGTTGTCCCCATTTTCTGACCATCTCGGCAGATGAAGAAGCGTGCGCAGGAACCCAATGCCCAGACGTTCACCATCATCTTTCGAGGCCTTGCCAAGTCCCCCCATAGCGCCCTTGCCGTTGCGCAGTCGGTCAAGCTGTTCCACAATATGATCGCAACTGGCCGCATCCAGCCCAATATAGTACATCTCAATGCCGTATTGCAAGTATGCGCTAGGGCCGAGGATCTCGAATCCATGTTTAGCATTCTTGAACATACCAGCCCAGGCCTCAGAACACCCAATAACCTTACCTACACCACCATTCTCAACGCCCTGCGAGCGACCGCCGACAAGAAGCCTTCCGGACGCGAACTCACAGAGGATGAGGCGGCGAAGAACATGGCACTGGCGGTACAGCGCGGTAAGCGCATCTGGGAGGAAGTCATGTCGCAATGGAGATCTGGCTCCCTTGTCATTGACGAAGAGCTGGTTTGTGCTATGGGGCGACTCTTGCTACTGGGAGATTACGACGATGCTGTGGATGTCGAGTCGCTCGTCGACAGCACCATACTGGGAGAGAACGACTCCTCGGAAGCGATAACTGAAGCGATCAAAGCTGGTGGTGAGCATGACCCGAGCGAGGGTCAAGACATGAAAGACGGGGCCCTGGCTAGAACAAAACGCCACAAAAGCAAGGGTCCAAGGTTTCCATCGATTGTCTATCCTACCCCGGGCCGGAATTCGCTCTCCATGGTGTTGACTGCGCTGGCGAAGACGAGGAGAACCACGAGAGCGCTGCGTTACTGGGGCATCTTCACCCAGAACTACAATGTCCAACCCGACATGGACAACTGGTTGCAACTGCTCAGGGTGTACAATCGTGGCAAGAACAGTGCCAACACGGTCGCGTACCTTGAGAATATGCCACCCGAACTTATGACCATCTTCCATTTCCGGGTTGCTATGAATACCTGTCTACGGGACAATTTCAACAGATCGGCTTTTAAGCACGCGACGGAGATCATGGACATGATGCTCCAGAGGACCACGCTGCGCGACCCTCTCACAATGCATATCTACCTGCTGGCCGCTTACGCGAATCGTTCTGTGTCCAGAGATGGCGAGGCGCGAGAATCCCGCCAAGAGAAACTGGCCTGGGGTAAGCAAGTGGCTACTGCTCTGGGCCGTCTGGCTCGCCCTACCAAGAGCCTCATTCAGCAGTGGGGGGCGTCGCCACCAGCGCGGCTCACAGACCAGGAGAAGAAGCAGCGAAACAGATTCAGGACTGAAGTGGTCGAACTGTGTAGAAAGCTGATTGCGGCCTACGATAGGCTGGCGTACGAACAGCTAGCATCCAGAGACGAGCTGTCGCCCCTGGAGGGCCCTCGCAACGCTGCGAATCGGCTTGTGGTAGCAGCCACAGACGAAGCAAGGCAAGCCGCGGGTAGAGGATACGGGACGTCCGGTCCAGACGAGGAGGCGGAAGCTATGGAAGATGAGTATGACGAAGTGGAGAGCCAAAAGCCGCGACCATGGCGGAGACGGTGAATACCCCTGTATCGTTAGGGTCAAAAGCGAAGCCTCACAATACCACTCTCGTCACCGTCACAACTGGTACCTTACTCGGGGAATCGTCGTGCTGGGTCCTTCCTCCTCTGTCCCACCTGGAAGGCTTCAAGGTTCCTGTCTCCCGGCGGGCTACGTAAGTACCTACTAGGTAGGTAGGTACCTAGGTAGGTACTTGCGGAACATCATATGGCAGGTGGGCCGGGCAGGGTGTGGAAATTCTAACGCAACGGAAGTACGTCCCCCATATGAGATATCTGTCTTGAGGAAATCGCCAGGTCCCGGTGATTGACGTACTGGTAAGGAGGATCCATGTCCCTTACCAGCGGCTTATCTTATGGTCAGGCGGTCACTCCCATTCCATTGCGCTCCCGTACATAGCGGATCCTGCTTTGCATACTTGCCTAAGGTATCTTACGAACTTGGTTATGACCTGGTCGAAACAATCGCCACATCACGACTGTGCGCATAGACCTAGGTATTCTATTGCCCGGCATTCCTGTGGGGGTTTGTGATCTGTCCCCGAATACGACAATACAACTGACAGCCAGCCATGCGTGTTCCTTGGAAACCTCATCCCAACCGTGCGTCACGCAACGCGACCGAAGCCGAAGTAGCTGGAGTTCCGGCGGAGCCCTCGATGGATAGAGGCTCAGACAACACAATTACTCAGGAAGGTGCTCGTAAGGAATCCATGCGCAAACGTCTCAAGATATGGTCGGGTTCCGTCGCTGGCAACATATCAGACAGCGTCTCGGGCACGGTCAGACGGCGCATGGTAAATCACGCCACGTACACACCGAAGGACACTGAGCCTGACGGGGAAGTATCGGATACATGGCCTGCGCTGAGAAAAAGCTTCAGCTCCATGGCCTCGTCCGTAAGGGGCTTGAGAAGCGACCGCCCGTCAATGGATTCCCAAACATCCCGAGTGTCTACTGGTACCTTGCGCTCAGCCTTGAGCTCGCCCGGTAGTAGCAGAGCCAAGGCGAAACCCGGAGCTGACAGGCGTCGCGTCACCATACAATGTCCTGGCTCCCCTACCTCGAGCCCACCAACGAGCCCACCAACGAGTCCCGTGAGGCGGGTGAGCATTGGCGCTATCGCTGTCTCTGAGCTGTCCCCTAGACTCGACCCGCTTCCTCAGCTACCTGGCCTGGACGAAATGCTTACCTACATCTCCTGCGATGGGCCGTCGGCAATCGAATATGATTCTTCAGAGACTTCAACGATTAGGGGGGAACAGCCCCGACGTGTGAACCCTCTCTTGGAAAACTTGCAGCAAGGTACAGATCCCCCGTATCTCTTTCCACTGCCATGACGTCGCCTTGCACGCCCCTTGCTATTCCGACGTCGTACCAGCTAACGAACCAAGAACATGGCGCAATGAAGGGGTTCCCTCCGACTACACGGCTTCCTATTCGCCTCAAACGACCCGAGGCAGCCGCCGCTACGAATCCCAAACCGATGCTCGCAGTACATGGCACGGGAATGACACTTCATTCTCAGAGGTCGGACTCCGGGACCTTTGTGCCTCCTCACGATGTAAGAAGCTCAGTGACACCACCGGAAACCCCGATGCTTCCCAGAAAGCTCTAGTACAAGCAAAGGTTCAAAACCTTGGACAGTGGCGTTTGCTAAATAGCCGACAGGAACAGAGCTTCAAGACATCCAGAGTCCCAGTCCAGTGGCTGGATCGCATCCTAGAGACGTCTATTTCCACGCGCGCCCCGATACCGAGCTGCCTTCATCCAGACAACCGTCGTGGTTGTGGCCGGAAAGTGCGTATGCAAACCCGAAAAGTTCGCGTGCTTTGCCCACAAGAGAACGACCAACCCCCACCGCCGCGAACATACTACACGCTGAATGCCGCCCTTGAGGATTTTCGTGAGGTTTTCTCCGAATATTATGCGCCCTTTGCGACGTACGACTATCTGGAGCGAACGGTCCAGTTGTACAAGTTGGGAAGCGAGTGTCCCGAGCGCCAGTTCCTAGATTGTCACACGGTGACCCTTGATTTGCGAGAGGCTTTTGACGAATGGGTTAAAGCAGCCATGGAAGTAGCTTTAGCAGGGACCTTGGATTCGGAGATCTATTCAGACACTGTTGACGAAAGGAGCACGGCGCACAGCGACCAGACTGATGAGATCCAAACACCACACTTCACGCCGATGAGATCGAATGAATCGCTTCAGCAGGACCTAGACGACATGGATATGGCATCGAGACTGGCGTGATAGAAGAGTGGAATTGGTTGCCGTTCGTTGGAAGAGGTTTGCTGCATTCGCAGCCAGGGTTCGTTTCGTTTCGACACATTTGGGGCCGAGTACCTGCGGTCCATGAAGCATGACTTACGTTGCAGCATTGGGACATCGTTTGAACAGAGTCTCTCGCTAACCTGTACATATTTGGACCGTGAAGCCAACCCTATCATTATCCCTTCAATACACCGGATGGACAGTTAAAAAAGCCGTAGGTAGATCCTATAACAGCTGAATAAAGAGAGCACCAGAGCATAATAATGAATGATGCGGCAATGACAGCGTGTCGTGCAAGTCAATCCTCGGGAGGCGATGATAAGGCACGGTTGTGTGTAGACTAGCGATTTGCTATTGATGTTAACCATGTCGCGTTGCTCAGAAACTGGTTTCCCAGGTCCCTTGGGCCTGAGAAGCCATGCCGAGTTCACATTTGGTTCGGAACTATAGGCAGTGGTATAGGTTGATGAAAGACCATAAGAAGTAATGAATGACATGTACCGGTATTTGCTATGCCATGTATACGAATCTCTAACTTATCAAGAATCATCAGACATACACGAGTCTGTCTCTCTGCCGCGGTGTAAGTGTCGTCGTCCCCCCAGCCCCACAGTCCAGCCGCCGGCAACTGGTTCCCAGCTGCTGGCAACCCTTTATACCCACGTCATACAGCCGCGAAGCAGGGGGGGGGAGCTCTAAGCTGCAACACGGACCGGGACCGACCGCAGCAGCAGTAACAGCACCGACATACCGACACCTACTTCTTTATACAGCGCCGCAAGCTCTCGAGGAGCCTCTAACCTACGTGTCTGTTGTCTACGTACTTACTTATTCTACCCACCAACCAGACGAACGACGACCACATCCCCATCCGCACCGCGAGCGAGCAAGCAAGCATGGCGACGCACGAACTGGCCTCGACGGTGCAGTCGGCGCACGTGAAGCGGCACCCGTCGCCGACGCACGACGCGAACCCCTCGACGGCGGCGTCGGCGCGGCACCCCGTGGACCCCGACGACGAAGACGACGACGACGTGGACAGCGAGATCCCCCTCAGCGTGCTGCGCCCCCGCCCCCGCAAGCACAGCTTCCCGCCCATGCCCGACCTGCGCTTCGAGCAGAGCTACCTGCACAGCCTGCGCGGCGCCGAGGGGCGCTGGGGCGTCGTCGCCTGGGTTACCGTTCGCGACCAGGTACGTAGGTGTCCGTGATGCGGAGAAGGAGGGGAGAGAGAGAGAGAGAGAGTGTAGGATATTCGGGTGGACGACAGAACACACCCACCCAGCCACCCACACACACACACACAGAGAGAGAGAGAGAGAGGGAGAGAAAGAGAGAGGGACAGAGAGAGAGAGAAGCAACAAGCATATATGCATGATGGCTAACTACGTACGCGAACCGTGGCAAAAAACAGGTCCTCATGCCCTTCGCGCAGGGCGTGCTCTACAACCTGGCGCTGTGCGGCTGGCAGCACTGGAACCGGAACGCGCAGATGAGCGGCAACTCGGCCGGCGCCCGCCTGCGCCGCTGGTGGTACGGCGTCAACAACTGGCCGCTGCCGGGGGAGCCGCAGCAGCGGAAGGCCAAGGCGGCGTGAGAAGCAGGAACGGGAACCTACGAGAGGTGCGGGCCGGAAGCAGACAGAGGGAGGGAGGGAAGGAGGCCGGGGACCGGACGAGCTACTTAAGTACATACGATGCCATACCAGAAGAGCACACCGCGCAGCGGACGGTTGGTTGTGGGGGGGCAACATCACTATACATACCATTCCGCGGTCGAGACACAGTCACGAGAAGAAAAAAAGACGTTAACAACAAGATGCTTCAGCACGCCGCGTTTGTATGTCCCTACCTACGAGGAGGACTGCCTACAACGGTCAACTGCCGACCGTGTATCCCTGTACTATAGTACATCTGTAGAGATCTGATTCGGATCCCACCGTGCGTGCGGACTGGGTGTGTCCCGCAATATACCACAGACTTTTCGTGGTACGTCTAGTTGCAATTCAAGCTGTGGTCCTTTTTCCGGCTATGCCATGCGTCGTGAAAATCCGAAGGGAAGTAGACAAACGCCCACACGCACCACGTGGGTCATAGCCATCCTTCTAATGGCGATCAGCAACTTTTCCCTACAAGGACGTCTCGTCCTATGCCGAACTCCAACGCCACAAAGTTGAACAACCGAAAGTCATCAGTTCGTGCTGGCCTCAACTGGCTTTGAGAAGGTAGCCTGCGCCTTGTCGGGGCTTTCTCTAAAAGCCAACGATGTAGACTGTATAGCGGCGAGGACCGGCGTCGATGGTCGCCCATCAGCAAGCTCCTTAGCTTGTACCGAGCTAGTCTGGTCTGAAGGTCCCGGGTTGGCTTCCTTCTTAGCAGTAGCCGCTGTCATGCTGTCTTGATCCTGGTCGACGACGATGGAGTCCTTGGCCTCGATTTCATCTTCAGCCGACGAAGACTGTGACTGCCTGCTCGTGCCGTTGCCATATCTGTAAGCGTCGAGGTTGAGTTTGGGGTACTCGCCTTCGGAACCTTTCTTCGTCGGGATCTTGAGCTTTACCACCATGCTCTTCGGGCTGTCGTTTAGCTCCTCGTCGGCCATCTCTTCATCTTCATCCAACTCATCTTCCTCATCACTGTCATCATCGGGCACATGATCATCCTCATCATCACCGAGATCCGGCTCGCTGGCATCGTCCGACTCCTCGTCGTCCATAGAGTTGTAGCTTTTGCCCTTCCGCGTCGAGGGAGCCCAGCCATTCGTGCCATGGTTCACAGCAGCGGCCCGGCGGGGTCTTCCGCCGGGCCCGACAGATGACTCCTTCTGACCCGGTACCTCGGCCTCGGTGGGACTGGTTGTGACAATGTTGTTGGAGGAGTCTACTGTCATTCGCGAAGGTGCCTTGACCTGGCGACCACTGGCTGTGGTGACTGGCCCGGCCGGCTCGGCCGGGGTATGTGCTCTCGTGGTTCGTGCCGATCGCCGAGGACCCGTAGAGTCCGTCATGAAGTCCTCATCATCCGAGTAGGTGTACTTCATGCGCTTGCCTCGTGTCCGGCCCTCGTACATGGAGAATCCGGGTTCTGGGCGCTTGAACTGCTCTTTGCGCTGTAGGCGGTACTCCCGACGCTTGCGCTTCTCCTCTGTGGCCTCGAAGCGAGGAATAGCCGCCAGCATCTTCTGAGCCAGCTTTTTCGCCTTGGGGCCACCATCTACAGTCTGCAGCTTGTCGCACAGGGCGTTGAGCTCCTCAATACTCCCGGCTACGCTCCACCAAGTTCTGTTAAAACCAGCGGGGTTGCTCTCGCGGTAGACACGGAAATGGGTATCATCGAGGCCCTCAACGAGGTAGTATCGGCGCTTGTCGCTATCGGTTCCCCACGGCTGGACAGAGAGCGGTTGGTTCAGGTCATCTTCGTGTCGGTTCTGCTTGTAGGATTGGTTTATCATGGTTTTGACCACTTCGGAAGAGGACAGGGACCACAGGATCAGGGTACGCAACAGGGTAAGCTGTTAGAGAGCAATGTTAGACACGTCTACTGCCTTGAAGTCTCAGTGGGAGAGGAAGGGGAAGGAAGCAGTATCATACTCTTTCAGTGGGGTTCATGGATGCGAAGGTCCTGCCGCCGGACAGAGGATTCTGCTCCTCCCAAGCCTTGGGCCATTGGTTTTTGTGTGTAGAGATAGCATCTTCCAAAGCACGATTGTAGTGGCCGGGTCTGCGTAGAAAGCCTTGGTCAGCAAGCTAAGTAGGGTGAGTGTACGCGCACAGCAGGCGTGCGGGAGGCATTGCACCATACTTGACATCTTGCTTGCGGTTCAGCAACAAACCCAACACAGCACACAGAAATTGTTCAACACGCTGGCCAGGTACGGATTCGGTAACGTCGCGCTCGAGCTCTTGGGGACCGAAGTTGGCAAGCGATTTGGGGAATGCGTCGTTGAAGCGGCTGCGGAACATGACAATGAACTGGAGCTAATTAGTGGAGGAACAGACGCGACAAGTCGCGTTTTTTCACGCGATTTCGCGAAATACACGTACAGCAATGTCAGGATTGTCGGCCAGAACGTAGTCGTGGGGAGGTGAAGGGGAACGCTTGCGCGGCGGCGGCGAGGGCTCTCGCTCGGGCTGGGCGGGCTTCTGGCCCTTGGGGACCTTGTGGAAGAACTTTAGGATGCCCTTGTCGCGCTTCAGCTGGACGTCGCCCACCTCCTCGGACGGCGCCGACGAGAGAGATGAGATCGACGACAGCTCGCTAGACTCGTCGTCGGCCATCTTGAAGGCGGTTGCGGATGGATTGCGTGTCTGGGAGGGTGGTAGTTTTGCGGTGGCGGTTGGTTCTGGGGTGCGAGGTCGATGGTGGAATGTGGAGGTGTGAGGTAAGGTAAGGTAAGGTCAGGCAAGGTACGAAATTGGTACCCACGCTAAAATTCACTTTCACCTCGAGCCGCACTTGACCAGCAGTGGGAGACATAGGAGCTGATAGGTTGGGCATTTGCTAAAGCTATCGAACAAACCGTCCATTCTACCGAGTTGCCCAGGGCCCTCTGCTGGCATGCTGTCCGTTGGAAGATCCTGACAGCCCGTCCATCCGCCGGTCACGGCGACCACTCCCTTCTTTGTCTGATCCTTTACATCTGGGTGAAGCTGTGCTGGCGTGGCTCGTGGCAATGGGATCGACACCCTCACACGGCTATCTCACCCGTCATATCATCCTGGCTGGGGGCCGACAACGGTTTCGGCAAATGCCCCCATCACGGGACAAGTGCTTCCCCCTCGCCAATGAGCAACATGACGAGCACCTGAGGTTTCCTTGTCCTGCAAGCGTCTCGTCACCCAACCCCTCAGGCACGCTACCGGTATTCATGGTCTGGCCAAGTCTTCAATCGATCCATCGCCTTCTTCTGCAGGGCCCTGTTGGCCAAGCACCCAGGGCGGAGTCTGGTCGACAGCTGACTTGTATGCTACAACTTTCCGAATGATAAGTTTGCTTTCAACATGATGCTGGAGTTTTCGAGGATTTGACGTCACCTGAGCCCAGTGATGAACAATCGTGCTGCTGACAAGTTTTCGATAAAAGGTATCTCCAGTGGTGTGTTCTGGTCCATGCGGTGCCAACCGCCAAGCTCCACTTTGAGTTGGGGTAACCAGATCACCGCATAAGGTACCAAACCAGCCTGGATTGCCGTATCTCGCAAGATGAAGCTATCGCCAACTTGACAGATTGTCTCCACCCCAAATGCTTGAGGGTAACGCCTGCTTCTGCTGGGTACTTGGCTCCAGCCAACACAGCAACATGGCAACCATCCACAAAGTAGAAGCATCTGAAGCTCCATGGTGACAATCTCGCCATGAAACGACACCGTTTCTGGCTGCGTTTCCTCTCTTGGCCGTATCGAGAACGGTATCGAAATCCGTGCGGCAATTCGGCTGTACCTTGGGAGTAGCACTTTGGCAACAACTCGTAACGCTCTCTCAGCGCTTTTCGAGGGATGTTGGTCGACTGCATCCCACTGCTTTCTGGTCCAAGCCATCCTGCCTAGACGGTCACGGTCGCAGATCCACTAGTGATGATGCTCGCGAAAGGGCGTGCCGCTCAGATGATAGCCCTGGTGCACACGTTTTGAGGCCGTCTTCCGAGTCGATGACCGGAAGCATAGAGCAGTCACAAAGATACTGCATAGTCCATGCACCTGCAGTCTTGGCCAAGCAAGCAGTGCGATTGAATTGGGCTGCAGCTCGATCTCTGTGTCGGTGGAACTTGGGAAAGGTGGTGCCCAGGAGCGGTCGCGCTGCGCTCAACTGCGGCTATAGGTAGCCCACCAGTCACTTTCTCGCAAGGATTTAGCTCATTGAAGCCACGAAAAATCGAGAATCCATCTGTTCCGCCTTTAGGGCTCTCACGACATCTTCATTGCACGGGATAAGACGGCGTACACAGCACTGCGAGATGGTGCTCCAGAGGCAGAATGGCTGCAGCCACGGGTTGGTGAGTGACTGCCATCGTCATTTCGCGATGTGCACATGGTCCGAGGGTGGTGTGCATGTTGTGCTCGGATGGTATGGTGCCGTTGTCGATGAAGCTCATGCTGGAATGACCAGGTGTTGTCGGGGTTCTTGACACAAAACAGGCGAGAGGTGAGGAAATCCGAGCACTGACCACTATCGACGGGACTAGAGCGGCAGTACCGACGACGCCGCATGGAGGGCGGTGAGTCAATTGCCCTTCGAGGCGTGACCTACCTCCAGTGCCTGCGGGCGTTGGCAGCTGCCCGTTTAAGCAAGGCCCCAGCCACAGTCGCTTGTCGGCCGTCGTCTCACCAGGTTGAGGTGTCTGACATTGGGCAGTCAATCAGACCCTGGGACCGTGAGGTAGCTCCACTACCTTAAGAAGTACAAGTATCCGGGATATCAGATGTTAGCATGTTGTTATACTCTTGTGACGGCCGGCGCCGTCAAGAGATTAGATAAGGCAGCCACAACGGCTGCACAAGGGGGCTGCGGCCGCTAAGCCACAAGACCCTAAGCCACCAAGCCGCTAGGCATCGGCTGTGCCAACCATTCAATGGCCGGCCGGCTGCCAGCCACTTGCCGGTACCTTAGGCAACGGCCGCCAGCTGCCAAGCCTGCGCACCTTGCCATATCCTTTTGGCTCGCCGCGCCCCCCTCTGTTGATAGTTTTTTTCCTTAAGCTTAATATTATTGCCACCCTATTGTGACCAGACCCTCGCGTCTGACGCGTAATAGGTGCTCCCGTGACAACTCTTTAAGAAAATCTTGTTAGATTTTTTAGCTAGATATTAAAATCTGGTATATAATAACTTGTAACTTTTAAGTTAAAGCTAATTAATATATAAAATTTTTAATAGCAATTACTTAATTGCTAATTTATTTAAAATTAATAAACTTATTACATTTTAACTTAATAATACACGCATACAAAGGGGGGCCTCTAGATATGGACACCTAAGTAAATAAAAGGTTGATTAAATAAAGCGATAAAAGAGTAACATTAAGCTACTAGCTGCAGCACTAGGCTATAGCCTTTCCTTTTTCCCTTCTTCATCTCTAAATATCACCACTTTTATTACACACCCCATTGCATTTGCATCACTCAGCAAGAATTCCTTTGAAGGTTAAATGCTACGTTAACATCTAATATCCCAAATACCTGTAGGTAAGGTACCTACCTAAGTGAGGGGTGAGCCTCCCATCGGGGGTGAGATGTGGGGCGGTGCGAGGTTGCAGTGACCTGGCACAGTGGCAGGCCTGGTTAGGAGGTAGGTCTCTCACAGTTTCCAAGGCTCTCCCAATTTGGATTGTACACTTAACCTTTTGACGGGGTGAGAAAGTGTGGGGTCCCAAGGCACGAATTCACTGCTTGTGCTGGCTCGGCTGACACTACGTAGTGGCCCATTTTCCTTGTTTCCCTCCTTGGGTTGTCTCTGCACAACTTTTCCACACATCACGCTCGACACGATCCCTTCTCCTGCTGCGAGCCACTCCCCCTTCACTACCTCTACAGTTGCATTCGCTCATCCACGCAAGCCCAACATGAGCGACGCTCAAGCGACAGAGGCTGAGAAGAACGTAAGTCAACTCTCCCGTGCATTGCGCACTTCCCATTCCCGGGCCATGTCGCGCGCATGCCACTCTGGCCATGCCCAGCTGGTGCCTAAGCCAATCTGCCTCTCCCACCATCGCTACCGGTGCTGACTCCGAGCCTTGTAACCAGATTGAGATATGGAAGGTTAAGAAGCTGATCAAGCGCCTCGAGGCGGCTCGAGGCAATGGAACAAGCATGATCTCCTTGATTATCCGTACGCACTTTACCCCTCCCCCGCTTTAGCAAGCGCATCGATATGCTAATGCCCAGACAGCTCCCAAGGATCAGGTCTCGCGAGCCGCAAAGATGTTGGCTGAAGAATACGTATGCCATGCCACTGACCCGAAGTCTATAGGCTTCTACCACCTCGAACCCAACTGATCATCTTGCTAGGGTACCGCATCGAACATCAAGTCCCGCGTCAACCGACAATCCGTGCTCTCCGCCATCACCTCGACACAGCAGCGACTCAAGCTCTACAACAAGGTCCCTCCCAATGGCCTCGTCGTCTATTGTGGTGAAATTTTGACCTCCGAAGGCAAGGAGCGAAAAGTCAACATCGACTTCGAACCATTCAAGCCGATCAACACCTCCCTCTATCTTTGCGACAACAAATTCCACACCGAGGCCCTGGCCGAGCTGCTTGAATCTGATCAGAAGTTCGGTTTCATCGTCATGGATGGTAACGGTGCCCTGTTCGGCACCCTTGCCGGCAACACGCGCGATGTCGTCCATAAATTCTCCGTCGATCTTCCCAAGAAGCATGGTCGTGGTGGCCAGTCTGCGCTTCGTTTCGCCCGTCTTCGAGAGGAAAAGCGTCACAACTACGTGCGCAAGGTGGCCGAGTTGGCTGTCCAGAACTTCATCACCAACGACAAGCCCAACGTTGCCGGTATCATTCTGGCTGGGTCTGCCGATTTCAAGAACGACCTGAACGCCTCCGATATGTTCGACAACCGCCTGCAATCCAAGGTCATCAAAGTAGTGGACGTATCTTACGGTGGTGAGAACGGCTTCAACCAGGCCATTGAACTGTCTTCCGAGACCCTTGGAAACGTCAAGTTCATCCAGGAGAAGAAGCTCATTGGCAAGTACTTTGAGGAGATCAGCCAAGATACCGGCAAGGTTTGCTACGGTATCGAGGACACGCTCAGGGCACTGGAGCTTGGTGCTGTCGAGACCTTGATCGTTTTCGAGAACCTGGAGATTAACCGCTGGATTCTTAAGGACAGTCACGGCTCGGAAGTCCACCTCCATACAACCAAACAACAGGAGGCCACAGACCGCTCCAAGTTCATGGATAGGGAAACAGGCCAAGAGATGGAGGTGGTGTCACAGGAGTCCTTCCTGGAATGGATCGCCGAACACTACAAAGACTTCGGAACCAACCTCGAATTCGTTTCGGACAGGTCGACGGAAGGCAACCAGTTCGTGAAAGGGTTTGGTGGTGTAGGCGGTATCCTCCGCTACAAGGTGAACTTCGAGCAATTAGCTGAAGTAGAGGACGACGATGACTTCTACGACGATTGACAGGTCAGTCGACTCGCCCAGCCATAAAAGAAAACATGATTCTCCCGTTCCCGAAACTGTCCCATTTCGTCTTCCTCTGAACAAAACCCGTCGTTGGGTTTCCGGGCCAGTCATGATGTTCTCGTATACCTTGCAATCTGTTGGCAGTGCGTTGCTGACTGATACTCTAGTTTGACGAGTCCCTCGCCGCGAACGAGGGACGATCTCAAGCTGTCTCGACCAAGCAGGAATCTGTCGTGAAGGAACCAGAGCGGGCACTGCCGCCACTTCCAGCGCCGAAGAAAGACACCGCCCGGGCGCGAAAACCGACAGCGGCCTCGTACGTGCAGCGGCGGCTGACGAAGACAGGTCCGGCCACTTCGTTGCATACCGCCGAACAAGTCGCGACGCCAAGCCCGCTTCGCTCGATGACGACGGCTTGAGGTGAAGCAAAGCTTCTAAGGAAGGTATGTGGCCCCAGTGCGCTCTCGGGAATCCTCGCAGCTCATGGTATGGCAGGAAAAGATGCCATGAGAGATATCATCGGGCTTTTGAACAGAGGCGTGACGCGGGTTTCCAAACGTCGCATCATGGCCGTACTTCTTCACACCAACCATTTGCTTTCTCGAAGCCTAGGTGGGATATCCCTAGATTGACGATGGACCTGGGCTTCGGACATTGTTCTTTTGGCCACGGGACAAGTGCCACACCACATGAAACTGTTACTCCGTCGCCCAACTTTCACTCCCTATAGCTTGCTCAGATAAAGCAATGACGCACTTTGACGCTCGTTAGCCATAATGAAGCTCCATGCTTGTTTCTCGTAGAGTTGGTGAAGTCGATGAAAAGTGATGGCTCGAAATGTAGGCCAGGTTGTCCACCGATGTATCTGTCGGAGGTGCGGAGACATGGCACGCAGCATGACCGGCGTTGCATGCGGCGTCCAGAATGCCGACGTCCGGCCGGCTACCCCGACTACCCGCTCCGCAGCCCACTTCGCTCGCAACTTTACCTGATCTCATTGGGCCGTCTCATAGCATTTTCCTATGCGTGCGACGCCGACTTCAGTATTGGCACCGACATCGCGCCCTGCCGTTGACCACACCCGAATACATGCCTAAGCTATGCACTTCATGTAAGGTAGTCCTGCCGCTTTATCATCGCTGATGCATTGAAGGTACATGAACCTTGGATTGTCCAACAACCCAAACTCTCCCGAGGTATTCACTTCCCAGCTTTACGTTGTTCCTTGCCTGCCGAGGTGAAGCCACAACGATACCGGACTTGACACCGGAGCGTGGAACCCTCGGAGCATTGGCGTCCAAGTGAGCTCCAATTCAAGACACCAAGCAGCATGGCCCCAAACGATACGGAAGGCAGCTCTGCTGCAACGCCTTCCAAGCCGGTGGTTTGTTTTCTGGGCCCCGTCTCTTCCTACACACATCAGGCAAGTCATCGGACCCAGGGCTGCGTCGTTACCATGGGTCATTCGAGAACGGAAAAAGCATGAAGTACTAACACCCCTCCTCACAGGCTACGTTAGAGGCCTTCTCAGAGGACGAATATGAACTCATGCCCGTCGTGACCATCAAGGGTACGTATCCTCATCTCACCCACTCGCTCACCTACCTCACCCACGAGACCGGACGCTCACGCCCCGGCAGACATCTTCGACACCACCCAAGCCGGCGCGGCGCAGTACGGCGTGGTGCCGTTCGAGAACTCGACCAACGGCTCGGTGGTGTACACGCTGGACCGGATCGCGGACCGGGAGCGCGCGTACGCGGACCTCACGGTGTGCGGGGAGATCTACCTGGACGTGCACCACTGCCTGCTGGGGCGTCGTCGTGCCTCTCCCTCTTCCTCCGGGGACGGGGATCTGAGCCGCATCCGCCGCATCTACAGCCACCCCCAGGCCTTCGGGCAGTGCACGCGCTTCCTGGCGGAGACGCCGCCCCTGCGCGGCCTCGAGACCATCGACGTCAGCAGCACCAGCCGCGCCGCCGAGCTGGCCGCGGAGGACGCCTCGGGCGCCAGCGCCGCGGTCGCCAGCCGCGCCGCGGCCGAGCTGCGCGGCCTCGACGTGCTGGCGCCCGATATCGAGGACCGCGCGGACAACACGACGCGGTTCTTCGTGCTGCAGCGGTCCTCTACCTCTCCCTCCTCTCTTCCCGCCTCCCTTTCCTGCCCGCCCACCCCAGCAGAATCCACCACCACCACCACCGACGCAGACGACGCAGACGACGAGGCCATCCTGGCCACGACCAAGACGCTGATCTCCTTCCGGGTGGCGCACCGGGCGCCGGGGGCGCTGGCCGCCGCGCTCGACGGCTTCCGGCGCGCGGGCCTGGACCTGACCAGCATCGCCAGCCGGCCGGCGCTGGCGCCCGCCGAGCCCTCCTTCAGCTACGTCTTCTTCGTCGAGTGCGAGGGCCACCGCCGCCGCGACCCGCGCGGCCGCGTGCGCGCCGCCCTCGCCGCCCTCGACCGCGCCGCCGCCCCCGGCTGGCGCTGGTGGGGCAGCTGGGCCAACCGCCGGCCGCGCGCCCCCCGGAGCTGAAAAGAGATGCTTTACCTAGGTACGCACGCTGCTTACTCAGTAGAATATGGGGGTTGAGTTGGTTGGTTGGTTCGTGGGGTGGCAGGTAGGAGGTAGGAGGTGGGTAAGCGAGAGAGAGAGAGAGAGAGAGAGAGAGAGAGAGAGAGAGAGATAGTGTGTGTGTGTGTGTGTGTGTGTGTGTATGTGTGTGTGTGTGAGCGAGCGCCGGGATTGGTACGGAAAACGCCTTGGGGAAAAAGGAGGCCGGGGAGTTACGGAACAAAACAAGAGAGGATCACGTCAGCTTCGGGCGCTTTTCCCTGCCTTCCTTCGGAGACGTGAAGTCAAGACCATGCATGTCCCGACCAGTTCTGGCTGTCAGCACGAGTCGAGCGCTCAGGGCCGGGGTTTTAGAGAGGTTGTGGCAAGGTACCGTACCTCCTAGCATACATGCTGGCATCGGAAAAAAGAACTCAAACAGATATACTCATAAGGAGGCCAATGGTCATGTAAATTTGAAACAGCTCTTTTCGTAAGCTCTCGTGAATTTGCATTCGTGCCATCTCCACCAGCAAGCATAAGGTATGTATCGATGGCCAAGCGCGTCTCGTTGACGTATACCCGGCATGCGGCGTATTGATACACTTGACGCAGTCGTCTTACCGAAGGGGTGGTATACTCTTGAATACGCCGACCTCAGCCCTGCCTACCCGTTCTAAAATTATACTACATGATAAAGAATCCAACGCCGTTGCCATTCCACGTGCTCATGCGTTGTAGTAGTAGTTCTCGTCCAAAACACGGCCGCGCATGAATTGTGGCTCGGTTCCGCGGACGTAGATGTCCTCGTACAGAATCTGGGGCTTGGTCTCGGGGACGGCCATAGCCTCGGCGGCGGCCACCTCCTCGTTGACGTGCGAGCGGGCCTCCTTGTCGATGGCCTTCAGGTCCTCCTCGGCGCAGACGCCCCACTCGAGGATCTTCTGCTTGAGACCGGCGATCGGGTCGTTGGTGGAGCGCATGCGCTGGATCTCCTCACGCGTACGGTACGTGGTACCGGGGTCGGACATGGAGTGACCTCCGTATCGGTATGTGACGTACTCCAGGACGAGGGGTCCGTTCTGGGCGACGGTCCACTCCTTGCCGTACTTAACAGCGGCCTTGACGGCCAAGACATCCATGCCGTTGACCTTGAGACCGGGGATGTACTGACCACGCTTGTAGTAGTCGGTCATGGCCGACGATCGAGCAGCGGCAGTACCCATACCATACTTGTTGTCTGTACCAGTTGTCAGTGCTATTGTTTTAAAACGCGCAATCCGTGGACGGGGACGTACTCTCGCAGCCGAACAGGGCAGGCAGGTTCCACAGCTTGGCCATGTTGAAAGCCTCGAAGACTTGACCCTGGTTGCTGGCACCGTCACCGTAGAGGATGACGGCGGCGGACTTGCGGTCCATGTACTTATGGGCGAAAGCGAGACCAGCGCCGACGGGAACCTGAGCACCGACGATACCGTTACCTCCATAGAAGCCCTTGGTGAACATGTGCATGGAGCCACCCTTGCCGTACGCAATTCCCTCACGTCGGCCCAGGAGCTCACCGATGATGGCTCGGACGGTGCTGCCTCGCATCAGGGCGAAACCGTGGCATCGGTAGGCGGTGATGACGTCGTCAGCCTTGGTCAAGGCGTGCTCGATACCGACGGCGACGGCCTCCTGACCTGTAGACAAGTGGCAGAAACCACGGATCTTCTTCTCCTTGTACAAGCGGTCGGCAGCCATCTCCATTTGGCTAGAAAGCGCCGGATCAGTACCGGACCAGTCGAGAAGAGTCCCTCCCACGGAGAACGAGAGGTTTGCAGCTTGTGAGGCTTACCGGACTATCACCATGTTGTAGTACATCTGCTTGAGCTCTTTCTTGGTGACATCGAGGGTGTATGCAGGGGGGTCGAGCTCGTAGGTCTCGAAGCTTTCGTCGCTCAGGGTGACCTGGAAGGGCTTGTCGTCGGCATCCGGCACCGAGCTCTTCTCGACATGGGAAGAGGCAGCGCTGGTCGTGACCGAACGGAGGGCAAAGGCGGAGGCGGCGGCGGCGGGCCTCGCGGTAGGGCGAGCGCGCATCAGCGGCGCGGCGGCCCGGGGGATTCGCAGCGCGCGCGAGAACATGGTGAACCTGACCGGGACCTGGGTGGGAAGAGGCGAAAGAAAACAGAAACTAGTCGGAATGAGCGGACGTGAGCTGGACAGACGGGACGCGAGGGCGGGACGGGACGAGGCTCAGGACAGGAGGTTCAAGAGAGCAGGTTGTCGTAGGTAGTCGTGGGCGTGGCGGTCGCTCGCAGTCAGCGTCGGCCAGCTTGGCTTGGGGCAATTGAATTGAGAAATGGAGAGCTCCGAAAAAATGTTGAGATTTTCCGATTTTTCCCTCGCTGAGGTGCAGCCCGGTGCCAGAGCTGAAAGCGCGCTAGCGACCATCCGGGCTCTGACCGGGTACCCAGTAAGCCAGGCTTCCAGGTAGCGGAGTCCCGATGGTGCTGTCCTGTCGCGCCTGTTGAGCTAGATCCTTGGCGCTTTCCGCCCCCTGTTAAGTAAGTACTTAACCACCAACTCCCCAACCTTGAAAACGACATACCGTGGGGGACGCACTGAACGATATGAACGTAGTAGGATTGCAGGAACCAGACAACATGTGATCCTGGTCGACTGCACCACGAAATAGTATCTGGCTGCTTTGTGTCGTTATCACGGCGTCGTCTTGAAGTTCGAGTCCTGGATCTGTTAAGGAGGCCGGACCGGGTCTCCCCGCATCATCCCGATACTCTTCAAACTCCCATACCAAGGGTTCATGAGATTCAAATAGACTCGTGGAGTGTATTGTGGTATATTCGCGGTTTCAAATCCTCGCACGCCAGAGCACCGCGCGTTATTACCACTACGGGGCTCCAGAAGAAATCCCGAGATGATGCAACAGAAGTAACGTTGTCCAGGATATTGTGAAGGCGTAGTGGGCAGCCAAAAGACCGTCAAGAACCTAACAGAGCAATGCCAACAAGACACACTTGGATGCCGCCCTTCCAACGCCTTGATGGTCCACCCTGCTGGTGAAGCAGAACCAAAGCCTTCCCGCTCTATAGACCTTAAAATTTCCGTGGATGGGCATGCTCAAATGAAACCCCCCCTATCAAAATGACTGGCATGATCGAGTCTCCTTGCCCATAAACCGGGTATTATATGCCAATCATCCTTTTAAACCGTCAAGAACGCCCTACAGAACGTGACTCGTTGCCGCGAAATCATGTGATTTCTGGGAAGTTTGGGCTCATGACCTCTTCGCCCGCTTGCTTTGCCGTGAGGGCGCGTTGTCTTCATCGTCTTCCTCGTCTTCCTCACTCTCCTCACGAGCCCGGTTCCTCTCATTCCCCTTTTTAATCGAAATCAGGCAACCCTGATCCTTCAACTTCTTCGTCAGAGCGGTACTTGCTTTCATCCCGGGGAAATCTTTTGCATTGTACACCGTGAAGACGTCGCTCATCACCACCGAGCAAACTGGTGTTCGGGTGCCAGGCGTCGAGAGTGGGTCCAAGATCACCAAGCTGAACTTCAGTCGGAACGAGCCTGGTGTGCGGCAAGATAGATCGGGAAAGCAGAAGAAGCAGCCATATTTGTCCTGCTCGTCGTATCCGAAGAAGGGCGACGAAACTATGGTACCCATGAGCCTTCGCTGCTGGCGGTAGTCTTCTGGCATGGCCGAGCAGTCTTGGTCGCCAGCCTCGTTCCAGATGGTGCAATGCATCACGGCAAATGGTATCTTAAGCCGCTCTTTGATCTCCTCAGGGGAAAGATCCGGATCTTCGTAGGTCACTTCGACGATGGGGGGCGGGTCGATTACCCTCCGATCTCTCTCCCCGAATCCACAGGATCTCGCAGCTATTGGTTGCTGACGCATTTTGATCTTGTATGCCGAAGGCGCCCCGTTTACTGAGAATCTACGCTCAGGTGCTTTAGATGAAGTCGGGGTTTCGGGCCTCGGGTCTTCGCTCAACAGACCCGAGATCTTCATACGCTCAGGAACACGGAAGTCTGCTTGGGACGTCCTGGCGGTCCCAGGGGATCCCATACCTCGCTGCTGATGGTCAAGGCTTGAGTTGCGGGTTTCGAGTCCCAGGTAGGGTCGTGGCGGAGGTGGTTCAGCCAAAAGTGAGCGCGGAGGTGAAGTCCTCATCGGTTGGAGTTGCGCTGGGTTCCGCTGAGTCTGTATGGAGCTTTGATCGCCAACTGCTTGGCGTACACGGAAATGGCCCAGACGGCCTGGCAAGTCACCAGTTCGGTTCCCGACTGCTGGCGGCTGTCCAAGGGGTAGTCGAGCGCCGTGATCCGGGGAGGGTCTCGACCCCGGGAACTCGAATGGTCTCGTGACTGAATCCGGGCCTGCGGCTGGTCCGCGTGGAGGCCGATGAAGAGCTGGAGGCCTTGCTGCGTATGGGTCTCGCATTGGGGCCGGACTGTATGATGAATTCTGCCGTCCATTGGGCATGCCCGGGCTCGGTTGCGCACCGGATACGAGGCTAGACGGCGGAGGGAGGCGAAGGGTCTGGCCCTGTGGTTCTTGAGGACAGCAAGGCGCGCGCCGCGGGGCGTAGGGCTCGTGAGCCCAAGAGTTGAAAGGTCTGGCCATGGTGTCCACCATGGTAGAGGATAACCCGTCGTGCGTGGCAAGCTCGACGGCGGCAGACAACATGAAGATAAGGAAGCCGGAAAGCACCCCCGGCGCGCCCGAATAGGGACGGGGACTATATAGAATTAGCGTCGCACACATTGCATGGCCATGCCGGGTTGGTGTTACCAGCCACACGAAGATCAGATGTGAGCTCTGGTGATAGAGCGTACTGGGCTGCAGCAGAAAAAGCAAGTGCAGCTCAGCTATGCCGACCCGAGACGGAGTTGCAAAACCGGTGAGAACTGGGCGTTTCCTGGGGTTGACAAGAGTGTGTATGGAACTTCTGGCAAGGCGAATCAAGGGATGCGGATGTCTACATATCTGGACCACGATGACATGAAGTATATCGACAATAGCAGACGGAAGGGTTCCTGGGGCAATCCTTGCACACAGAGAAGGGCCGTATGTCGAAGTTGCATACGACACATGTGGCGGCACCCGCGCGGGTTTATGTGGAAGAGCGCGGCGGAGGATACAGCCGGGAGTTTGATATACGGGGTGGATGTACAAGTAGAACTAAGGGGCCGTTCCGCCCGGCGAGCACCATGCCCAGGCAGTGAGCCTCGACGGGAGGGTGGCCAAACAGTTTGTATAGATACGGACGCTGACTGTGGCGGGAGCCTGGGTAACGGGTCTGGAGCAGCAGGCTTGACAGGCTGTGGTTGATCATATCGGCAGGCCAGCGCATACTGCTTCAGCTGCGGTGCAGGCATTTCTGAGGCAACCTTGCGGATGCTAAGGTAAGGAAGGTAAGGTAGCCAAGATGTACCGTTCTGCGCCTGGAGGGGTGGATGATGGAAAGAGGTACTGTAGTAGACGACGAGGACGGATGGGCAGACCCCTCACCCTGCCGCCCTGCCTCCCCCCTGTCTCTCTCCAACCGGCCGGCGCATGTCTCTCTGCTGCCTCGAAACGGCAGACATGGACTTCCCGCTGCGTGCCAGAGGCGATGGATACCGGTGACTTTCTTTTCGAAAGCACAGCAGCCAAGGCACCCGGCACCTGGTAGGCGAGATGACGGCTCAGGAGTTTATGGTGGTACTCCGTGGGTACTGGTTAGAGCAGCGTTGCACTCGTTGGTCTGCAAGGTGCAGAGTTGGCACTCGGTACGGGGTGCACAGAGAGACTATTATCTCGGCTAGGCATGTCGAGAAGCGATACAGTGGTTACCCTAGATACTGCATACGATTCGGGCAGGCCTTCAATATGCAGTTTCTAGAACTTATGCAGTTTCTAGAAAGCACGTGACTAGGGCCCACCCTACTTGTCAGCTCTATTTCCTACTAAAAATGGGTGCGTATAGGAGCAGGGTGCCAGCGACAACCTGGTATAAGAAAAGAAAAGGTGCGGCGGCGTTGTTGGTGATATGTATATAAGCAGGTAAGATATGCGACCCGGTGAAGGGTAAAAATCTGGCTTGCCGAAAGCTAACTAGGCTAAGCACAAGCCTAAAATATAAGGGGGAATGGTTAGCCGCACTAAAATTTAACCCTTGCAACTGCATATCTATGAAAAGTATATGCAATATACAGTTTATGCAGTTTCTAGCAAATCTCCCATACAAAAAGATTCGGGACCTGGACAAATATGCAGTATCCCTAGTTTATGCAGTATGGGGTGTATGCAGTAACTAGGGTAACTACTGTATCACTCTCCGCCTGTCATCGGTCCCCTAACGGCAAGGCGGGAAGGGCGTCCCAGGACCCAAAGCCCCGGCAGTCCGGTTCCCAATTCCTGATTCTCGACTCCTGGACGGTGAGCGAGTGGGCGAGGAATGGAACATTGGCTGGTGGGAGATGGCAAGGTCGCAGTCGGCGGGAGACAGCGACATCATGGGCGCCGCTATGCGTGATGCCTGCGTGTCGGTAAGGTAGCTCGGTAGGTACAGGTAAGTAAGTTAGGTAGGTAATAAGAGAATGTGGTAGTTGGATGGGATGGATGCAGCCGTGAAGGTTCCGCGACGGCGTAAAACCGAGTATCTGGGCCCTTCTGGCTTGACCCCCTTTTCGGCAGCAGCAAGTAGCAACACTGCAGTAGGCGAGCACCGGGGCCCCCTGGACCTACCCCAGGGGGTTCTGCCACACCTTGCCCGTGACTTACGTAAGGCAGGAAATGGAAACAGGCACAGGTCGGGGTAATTGACCTTCCTTAACCTTATTCCAGATAAGATAGAGCTCGTGGTTGACAGCCATCTCAGATCTTGAATCTTGCAAGTTGTGCTCCGTTCCACTTACAGCATCATATTAGGACTCCCTCTGGTGTGCAGCCATGCCCAAGGCTACAGGTACAGCCTAGCTTCCGTGTTCCAGGGTACCTACAGCATCGTGCAGGTGGTATTTCTACTGTACCTCGCCTCTAACCGTCGCAAGTGCCATGCCCCGAGTTCGGGGCACGCCCGCCCTGCCCTGTCATGGTGGCATGGCCGGATACGGAACGGTAAAGCTCCAAAACAGTGCCGATTCAGCCATGGCTTCTTCCACTTCTTCCCCATTGCTGTTCCTAAATATCCGTGCCGTTCGGCTCCACCAGATCGGAGCGCCATGCTCCCAGTGACCCATCCCGTCCTCGCCATCCTCCCCCGTACGCAGTAGACGCGCAACAGACGAGGTCCCTCCGGAGCCAAGCCCAGTCGCGCATCAGCCCATCGGTCCATACACTTGCCGTCTGCTGCTTCTCGTCCTCGTACACCGGCAATATCCCTTCGGATGGCTACCTTGCCTTCGGTACTCGCTC
Organism: Xylariomycetidae sp. FL0641; assembly: GCA_022376655.1. Classification (NCBI taxonomy): domain Eukaryota; kingdom Fungi; phylum Ascomycota; class Sordariomycetes; species Xylariomycetidae sp. FL0641. The sequence goes on from JAJJKE010000005.1 coordinate 394,784, forward strand.
ACCCGTCAGCTAACCACTAGGTGGTGGAGGTTGGGATGCAGAGGCAGAGACAGAGACACGATCGACGCTCGCTAGCTGCTGGAGCTTGCAGATGGCAGTCTGCAAGGCGATCTCGAGGGGCAGAGAGGCTTGCAGCATCGAATGAGAACAAGCTCTCGCGCCACGCGACGGGCCCGCTCGGCCCCCCGAATTGTCGCCCGGGCTCCTGGTATCCCACCCGTCATTTGTCCGCCTCGAGGAGGCTGCAAGGCCTTCTTCCCCAGTTCCCTGTAACCGGTGAGCCGGGAGCTGGCTCGAGGAAACCTCACGCACGTAATCAATCCAGCCGAACCTGTATGAGCCCGGTCTCTGGCCGGTACGATAATGCGCAAAGCGTCTGGGAGTCAACGACGGTCGAGCAGAGTCCTGGGGAGTCGAGACGGGCCGTCCAAGTTCTTTGGCAACCGCTTCCGGCCACTATGTGGAAGCCAATCTTCTTCACGCGGCAAACCGGACCACACGGACCACAGGTTTGGAGGTTGGCAGACGGGGGCACTCTCCGTCCCCAGCCCCCAATACGACAGATGGCGTTCAGAGCCCGGACTGGCTGAGGTCAAGGCTTGTCAGGTTTGACCGTTCCGTCGAATTCGATTCTTTGGTACAGAGGCGTCTGTCGTAGCATTTTCTGCCGCCGTTACATTCTGACGGGGCTGTGTCGTCTGATCCAGTGCTTTTTTGGATGAGCAGAACCGGCGGCGGTACGTGCTCCTTGGGCTATCCAGCCTCTACTTGGCGCCTTATAGCTGGATAGAGAGGTGCCTCGATGAACGGCAAACGGATATGGCGTTATTTTTACTCCCTAGCAATGCCGCCGAAGACCACCACTGGCTTGTCCGGCTTCGGAAAGTCCTGGGTTTGCGGACGAGTGCAGCTTGCAGCTAGTTGCCTCGTTTCGCTTACAGCGCATTGGACGAGTCGACGTTCTTGGCTGCAGGGGTGTCGATTGCCTCGTGGTCGCCTGCTTCGTCGACACATGCACGGCACGAAGCAAGGGCCATTTTTCATACCAGTCAGTCAAGTTGTCAACCCATTCTCTAGGTCAGTGCCTTTCCTGGTCCAGATTGCGAAGGTGGTGGAGCATCGTCGACGTCGTTCTCCAACCCATCTACTAAGGTAAGTACTTAAGTTAGGTACCTACCTACACCTTACATTCGGAGGCGATCTTCTACCACGTCTACCTTATGTAAAGGAACCAGGCGGCAGTGTTGAGAACTCTGCAGGAATCACAAGCCCCGACTGACATCAACGATGCACCACTGGCATGGGCAATGGAATGCAAAATGCCTTTGAGGAATGCAGCCCGGTCAGGCGCGATGTCACCTTGAGAATTCCGGGTTGCTTTCCAGGCCGGCACCCCAGGTGTTCTAATTGCATTCCCCGGTCCTACCTTGATCGAAAAAAATCCCCGTAGTAGTATCCATCGAACACCTGCAGATAGGATCGTGGGATTCCGAACAACCACGCCTTGCACGCTTTGCTCTAGGCACCCCCTCTCCCTTCGATTCGGCTCAGGCCATCTCGGAGGTATCTCCCAAGCGAAGGCTTACTCTCCGCATGCCAACGCTGACGCCACATCCGCCGGGTACAAGCGCAATAATAAGTTGTTATAAGCAGGCAACATGCTGCTAGAGGGCGTCTTGGTCGGCTCGCTTACATCGGTAATCGCCTAAGCTACCCTGGCCTTTGTGATTTGACGTTCGACCCATGCCATCAAGCAGATTGAGTCCACTATTCCGTCGGCAGTCTATTCCACGCCCTCTTTCCCGGCATGGCAACCCGACAGATTACCTGGCCGAAAGAGACAACTCGCAGACGCCTGCCTCACAAGCCTCACCGCAAGGAACCGACGGTTTCTGGCGGTTCGACGGCAAGCAATACTTGACGCCAGTTACCGATGTATCTCTCCGCCTCTACCCCTGTCATCGGCCGATCGCAGACGTGATCGATGGGCTTGACGTCCATTCAACTCATTGTCTGCACGGTAACGGACGGACTCGAAGAGGGTTTCTGTATCCATCACCTCTCGTGCACTTTCAATAGTGTTGGCCTACCTTGTACGACGCCGAGAGAAACGGAACAAGCCGGCGTACAGTACTCTCCTGCATCCCCGGGGCCATCCCTATTATTATTATTCACGGCGGCTTCGGGTGGATCCCAGGGTGAAGTGAAGGAACTCATTTGGAAGGTGGGCCACTGCACGAACGTCTAGATTCTCTGTGCCTCCACTGCCAGGCTGATAACGTGTCTCCAGGGCCCCAAAGCCCCAAAGCCCCAATGCCCCGAGCGCTCGTGCCCTTCCCAGCTTCCGGCAGTTCGATGATAAATCTCCGAGCGGGCGGCCCAATTCAAAGATTGGCTCACATGTCGACATCTTGGAAGGTACAAACTCGTTGAATCCGCTTTACTGGCGTACCTCTAATTACCTAAGGTGTTTCTCGCAGTCTCGGTCACCATTACCAAAGCTCACTCGGCACCCGGCCTGTCCACTTGTCTAGCACGGGAGCATCAACCACCGTGGCAAGCGTGGCAAGCGTGGCAACCTTACCTACGTGCCTACCTCGTTCAGGCTAAACTGTTGCGCGCCTGACTGTAGGTACCTATAACACACCTCATATCTAAGGTTGTTACCGACCTCACAAGGTTGACAAGGCAGGACAGCTGGTTTGGGATTGACAACTGCCCCGCATCATTTTATGCGAGCCGTCCTCTCGTCCATTCACAAGGCTAGAACCTCTTCTCTTCCTCTTTCTGCAGCAATTCCCACATGTCCCAAGCTTTTCAACCTTTGGTTTTGGTATACCATGCCGGCCCTTATCGCGCAGTCGCCTGTCAAGCCTGTTGTGAAAGATCTCGGCCCCAATACCGTGACATCGCCGCTCTGAGAGCCCTGACCGTGGATCCCTGGCCCGGTTTCTAGCCAATTCAATGTTCTTCGGTTCGGCCAACGTCATTTCCCTAGCCGCCCCTGGTTGCCTGCTTGCCTGGGGAGGACCGCAAGTACTGGATTAGTGAAAGCTGACCGATAGGCGAGCCGGACCCGCAACCATCAAAACTCGTCGCAGGAAACGATATGTCAAATCATAGTGTTCATCGTGGCCGTGGTCATACGATAAGCCGAGAAGGGCAACGAACCGAGTGGTCGAGTCGAGTCTGCGCGAGGCTCTAAGTTACGGAATACCTACAGAACGGGTACTGCATTCCAAGCTTCCCTGGTACCCCCCCTAGGCTTACGACAGGTTGCTATGGCGATCCGAGAACAACGGCTCATTGCATCCAACTGGTCCCCAAGCTCTGACTAGCAGGTATCAGCAATACCCATACCATCTCAAACTTCGGCTTACACTGAGCGCAGGAAAGCGTGGTAGCGGGGGACCACGATATAAGCGAAGTAAAGCCGTGGCCATCAGTTCGTCCCACTCGGAGCTGCCACGTTCTGCGGTGGTGCTCGGACACTTCCTGTGAAGCGGCTATCAACTGAAGGCAGACCATTGGATGGCATAGTTGGTGACAGTCGCGGCCTTGTGCGTCGTGGTGATCGGAGACCCGAGACAACGATGGCCGTCGAGCCGTATTCGGCACAACCCAAGGTAGCAAAGGTCTGGCAGAAACTACCGAGTGCCCCATAGCGGCCAAGGAGCGGCAGAAGGCTGGAGATCTCGGAAGGTTCGTCCCATCCTCACATGTGCCGATCGGGGATGCGCTGCGGCAAGCCACGCGCCACGGGCAGCCATGTGCATTATGGATCCACGCAGATCTGTTTCGCACTCTATTTACCGGTATACAGACTATTCAAGGCAACAACGCATGGACTGCATCCCTTTATATCTCCTGGCGCCTGCGTTCCACCGACTTCAACACGCCTGAAAAGTCCCTGCAATCGAGGCGGCCAGCCGGGTAAAGACTACGGTAACAGCATTGCGCCTGGTCAAAGTGTGGTGTCTATGACCGGTACAACATGCGGGCCGACGTTGGGCTGCAGGTTCACCTCTGCTTGGCACGTTGGATCTTCACCTTCGGGACTTATTCGGCCACCAGGCCAATGGCATCGCTGCCCACAGATGTATGCGTCTGCCAAGGGGGTCGTCAAATGAATAGTTTCCCAAGACCGGGAAACGCTATATTCTACATATTGCGCGGAATGTTCCAAGCCCTCTGTCTGGACAACGCCTGGATGGCTGCCCCCAGAGCCACCCCGTGCCGTGCGTCGCGTCTCCTCGCGGTTCCGGACAACGCGGCAACGTCGGTGACGGTCCACGCCGCGCACCCGCTCATCGCAGTTCTCATACGCAACGTTGCCCTTGGAGACGGTTTATACCGGCTGTCCAATATTATCACTATAGAAAGAGGATCTCGTTCGCCAGCCCGACGCGGTGTGTGTCTACGCGCGGACGCTCGCAATCTGGGTGGCTACTGCCTCATTTTGAAGCACTTACGGTATTCCAAGGCCCGTGCTTCTGCAGTGGAAAGTCCGTGTTGCTGCCGTCTGAAGCAGTCGAACGTGTCCGCCTCCAATGATATACGCCTGTTCAGAAACATCGGCAGGCTCTCGCCATGGAAATACGCTAACCGGTTTGTTTCCACGACCAATGTCCCGTGCATACACCAGGTATCCGGTCGAGCACCGAGCTTTTGAGACTTTACGTAGGCCTCGCTGCAGTTGCTGAAAGAGCTCCCTGGATGAAAGAGCACTGAAAGCGCCGGCCCGGATGGTAAGCCGATGCATCGTGTAGCCAAACCCGCGATATCGTAGCTCCATGGCATTGCGCTTTAGATGGGGATGTATGCGGCAAAACTCTGCAGCGCCTTCGTGTCTCGTTCCTCCCGCTCGACCAAGTCCGCTCGGTCCGGCCTGCTCGTCGTACACCAGTGCCGACTCGCACGGCTGACAAAGAGGCAACATACCTTCATCATCCAAGGTCGAGTGTGAGACGTAACACGTTACCGCGCGCTTCGACGTCCGTATGGCATGGAGTAGAAGCCGTCGGTGCATGCCCCTGGAAGCTGGATTCCAACGGCCTATTCCCCAGAGCCTGGCGGGTAAAAGGTGAGGATGTCGACCTTCCGGCTTGGGGCGTTTGAGGTCTTACCGTGTGGGATAACCTGCCTGTATAGGTTTTGCAAAGTCTTCTCTCGCGTGAAGCTTGTGCCCCTTTTGCTTTTGCACTCCTACCGGAGAGGAGAGGTAGGCAGCAGCAGCGAAGGGGGCCTTGTGCCAGTCAGAGGGGAGGAGAGCACGTAAACGCACATACATACCACAGTCACGCAAGGATACTTCCAAGGGCCTCCAGAGCCAAGTGAGTCTTGTTGTTCAACGTAATAAGTTAAGAGCCTCTAATCCAAATTCTAGCTCGATTCTTCTTCCTTTCCAGTAAGTCGGGGTCTAAGTTAGGCTGCTATCGCGAGCCACGTAAATGCTGTCTTCTCACGTGTCTTCTCACTTCTCACACGCCCGAGTTCCAGCCGTCGACGACAGCCCAACTCTCCTCCTACCATCTCCCGGTTGTCTATTCCACACCCCCACCTCTCTCTCTCCCCCCCTCCCTCTCAATCCCTACACCAGGCGCCGCCGCCGCCACCACCCCCCTCATCGGCAGCGCAGTCGCCCCAGGCCACGCCGCCGATGAAGGCGACGTCGAAGCGGCCGTCCTGGCTGGCGATGATGGCGTGGTTGGGCTCCTGGATGAAGACCTGGTCGGCGTCGCAGACGGCGTCGAGCCAGGCGCGCGCGGCCGCGTTGCCGGCGCGCCACGGCTTGTCCACCACCGTGTCCAGCACGGGGAGGCCCGCGTCGTTGGCGCGCAGCGCCGCGGGCGGCGCGTCCGCCAGCACGTCCGCCACGCAGCCCCGCGCCTGCCCGCTGCCGTCCGTCGCCGCCAGGAAGGCCCCGCCGTCGCTGCCCTCGACTGCGGTGGGGTGGAGGTCAGTCAAGCCCAGTCGGTCGAGGGTCGGGGGGAACGGAAAGGTTCATGTGCTGCTGGTCTTCTTTGGGGGGGGGAAGGGTTCAGAGGAGAGCCACAAATAGACCTACGGAAGCTGATGTCACCCCAGGCGACCCCGTCGGACCACGACATCTCCAGCCATGTCCCTAACGTATGCGGTAGTCCGTCGGTGTTCACGGGGACGGTGCCGCGGACCACGCGGCCTTGGAAGGTAGGGCAGACTTGTATGAAGACGGTGTCGCCTATTGGAATCTATAGGACTCGAGTGTCAGTATCGGATACTCGAGTGGCTTCGAGATGAATGTGCGATGGGAGGCAAGCAGCCTGGAGGAACCTCTTGCGTATGCCATGGAAAGACATTCCCTCGGATATGCCGAAGTGTGGAGGACTCACATCTACGTATTTCCACGGATGTGTATCTCTGCTGTTCTCATACAGGAAGTATTTCACGTTGGGATCGAGGTCGTCGTTCGTCAGCCAGAATCCTGGGCCCTTGACCGGATCACCAGCTGGACCGATGCCGATGCCGTATTAGCATCTCTGCTCGCGCCCAAGAGAGGTGGAGTGACTGACTTGTAGCGAAGGTCGACTCGTTTGCGAGTCCGCAATACTGGATCTGTCTGCCTTCCAGCGGCGTGCTCTGCGAGGGCACGCTGCGGCCGTAGGCAAGGCGCAGAAGCGTAGCGGCGGCGACCAAGTTGGATAAAGTGCGTAACAACATTATGGAAATGGTGTTTGCTGGAAATGCTACACTCAAGATCGAGTAAGACACAAAAAGGAGCGTTGGTGTTGGTAAGGCTTGATGGATCCAAGGTAAACGAGTGATGCTTGGTTCTTCATTCTATGTGGCCGCTTCACTGGTTTCGGCCAAATGCGTTATATACCTGCACTCAACGCTCCCGAGATCCTTTGGTACTTACCTGCTTGGCTTCGTGATGTCCGGAAGCCACGTCCCAGGTCTCGACACAACCTGTCATATTATATAGTACTTGCGATGGAGGGGAAGTGCATTCCGTGAGACGAAGACTCGTGGCCTCCCCGTCTTCCCGGACCATCAGACTTCACCTATTGGTTTCTACCTACTATCAGACAGAGACGCGGACGCTGCTCCCCGTGATGTACCCAACGGGTGAGACCGGATGAGTTTCCCAACCGCAGGATTTTCAGATGAAGGCGCCTGGGACGTTGATGCCGGAGGTTTGATAAGGTGCGAGTCGGGTCTCACTCTTGAACCGGCATTATCATACCCGTGCTGAGCTGTGACTTCACCATGGCTGGATCAAAGGGTAGAACCTCTTCTGGTCGATTCAACTTCGTTTTTGATAATCTGTCGATAGCCTGTGAGAATCGGGTGCTCCGCGTTTCGTGTCCTCGGAGCTTTGAACTAACTTAACAGACGGTCAAAGCCCTGCCACCTGCTCACTGAATCTCTGCTGTTGAGAGCAGGAATCATATCGGGTGAGGAGCTGCCACGCCTGGGCCCTACAGTCAAAACCTAGATTACCGTAGGCGAGAGCTCACTTGTCGAAATCGGACAAGAGATGGCAGGCGTGGCTGCGTCGTGCCATGATTCGTTGGATAAAGGTACCTAACTTCTTATCGGTCGAAACCCAGAGCCGATGCGTAGACGCACAAGCCAGACTCAGCTTGCAATCACACCGAAAAGATCTACCTGAGAGTACACAGGAGTGGTTGGTTGGGCTGGAATGGTGCAAGTATGGGCGCATCGCAAACGAATGCTACGCGTTGATGAGACCGTCACTGCGTGTCGGAAGGGCGTTGGGCGATCGGCAGGGCTGCAAGCCGTAAGCGAGTAAGCGAGCAAACCAGGTAGCAGAGCCGCAAGACGCTTTACGGGCTGACGGACGGGCAGACAGGGGCGGAGCTTTTGCTGCGCGGAACCTATGATATCATCTGAAATTTGGCGTATATTCAGATCCATTTGATGAGAGTCCGGGCCAGGAAACCAGCCACCTGGGTAAGGTAAAGTTTTGTTCGGGCGGAAAGACAGCCTCTGATATCAGATGCCGCTTATTAGGTGCCGTCAATCGTCTCCTCTGCCAGAGCATCGCCCCACGCTGGTCGGCTGGGCGTGCTGCGTAGGAGCCGTTAGGGGGCCCTTTCGCACGCTACATGCCTGTCTTGCCTGTACTGACAATACTGATCTCCCCCAAGTGCCCCTCCAGAGCCCTTAGAGGGGTCCCCTCAGGTCCCTGAAAGAGTGGGTCTATGATTTCATGGTTCCCTCAGAATCACGATGGGCGATGACGTCGATCCGAGGGGTTCTCTTGTCGGTCGCGTAGGTCGCCGTGAATAAATCCATCGCCATCCAGCAGTTTGGGGAGCTTTCTGGTCTAGACTCTTCCTCATACTCATCATCATCATACACGACGAACTACCACATCCATCACACGACAACCCACGACACTTCTAACTCTCTACTATCACCATCCACTACCACACCAATACACACGACAACACACGCAACACAATGGCGCCCTCCCAGGAGACTTTCACCAAGATCGCCGAGCAGGCCGAGAAGGACCTCAACAGCTACGAGGCCAAGACTGGTGCTCACAAGACGTCCGTGAACGACGAGGCCGGTGTCGACAGCAGAGTGGAGAACAAGTTCCCGGGTGCCGAGGTCCGCTATGACAAGGACTTGAGCACCAACGCCAGCTACAACAAGCGCATCCCGCCTGAGGAGGGTGGTGAGCTCGACGCCCGCGGACGGTATGTTTGATGAAGACCTTCCCAGCCCGATACACCAAAAATACTAACTCTCTTACCAGTCAAACACGCGGCGAGCACTTCGAGGGTGTTGGCGGACCCGAGCACAAGTTGGCCCAGCAGGCCCGCGACTACGGTGGCTACGACAACCTCGACGCGACAGGCAAGAAGCAGCCCGAGGTTGGTTCCACGAGCGCCACCGACACCACTGTACCCTACGGCCACGACGGTGACCCGCTCGCCGCCGGCAAGGAGGCAGTACAGCACAACATCGCGGGTACCAAGTACGCCCCCAAGAAGGACCAGTTCAAGGGTGCCGACTACTACACACCCGAGAGCGTGCCCGGTAGCATCTCGGCCGAGGGCAACGAGCCCCCCAACAGCGTGACCGAGTCGTCGAAGGAGGCCGAGAAGTACTTGTAAAGTGCTTACCACGCTAATAACGTGGTTGTAAGGGATATGGCGGAAGAATCCCGATTGTAATAATAGCCAGGCATTACGAATTATGAATGAAGCTCTGAGCGATTTACAACATGATGACAGTAAAACGTATCCGTGAAGTGGGTAATTAAGTGATTCGTCCTGTGCGTGTGCGATGTGTGTTCTTCACAGAGTACAGAGTTGGTGCATGGATTGGAGGACTTATGCCCCAAAACCCATGACTCGCGATTCAAGAATACAGTTGTCAGGACCACAGTCTCCTCTCATTCGAGGTTCTGTAGTACTCCGCAATGTACATTCTCCTTCTACACATTTATTGACGAGGCCGACTCGGACAACATCACCTCCTAATAAGAATAGCTTGGCCACGAAGGACTGCTCCCACTTGATCCACATTTGACAATGCTCATGCTTCCGCTTGTTCGCAGCGATCTGCCATCCACAGAACTTTACGCTTAGCAGTGCGATGCCTGTTCACACAGAAGTAGAAAAGCACGTGCCCCTCGACACATAGATCGAAGGGTATTGCTCAAAGGTCTTTGGGTATACAATGGTTTTCATGAGAGGTAACAGGGATCAACGTAAGTCGAGATGTCACTAACTTGTCTCCCGACGTACCGTGCAGAAAACCCATTTTGCACCAGCGGAGCAAAAAGAAAGCAAGCGGACAGTGAGCAAGGTAGAAAGGGAATTTTTGATATATGAGTGTGCGATATGGAAAGGATGGGAGAAAACAAAACGTCCGTCAGCGGAAAGGAAAAAAAGAAAGGTATTAGCATCTACTGGTTTCGATCCAGTGACCTTCGGGTTATGAGCCCGACGAGCTTCCGCTGCTCCAAGATGCTGATTCTCGTATTTGAATGAAAGATTTTTTGGTTTAATGTTAATTATATCGTGTGGTTACCGTTGGGGCTGCCCGGTGGTGACTCACGGTTCGCAGGCCCACTCACTCACTGATCAAGGTCCGGACGCCGGGGACGCCAGCTCGTGAAGCCCACCAAGCCCACACCAACTGCTTTTCTTTGCCATCCCCGGCTGCGCTTCTACACCGTTTCGAAGGAAACTCCTTGTCTGGCTGCGATGCTACGAGGGGACGGAAAGAGCCAGCATGCCTTTTAGATCTTCCAATTGCCTCGACGGCGTCGCGAAGCTCGGGTACACGGTACCTCCAGGAAGCTACTCGGGTAGCCCTACCACCACCAATAGGTAATTAGCGAGCAGCGAAGGCGAAAAAGATCGATCTCCGCCCCGCTCCGCGACGTCCAGCCTCTTTACTGCATTGGGACGTGCTGAGCTTTTTGATTGGGCGGCTTTCTTCTTTTCGGCACGCGCTAGACGACGCCGTGCTCCTTGCTCCGAAATGGGGACACAGAAAAGGTCAATGCCTTCACTGGCGGGCTTTCCAAGTTGTCACACCTCACGATGCAGCTTCTCTACTCCGAAGGAAATAATAATGGCCACATGCTGCTGATATTAGGCTCTAAGCCAGCGGCTGTTCCACCGCTACACGTAGCACAACATTCCGCGCGGATTCTACTGACAAGGTACCTACCTACCTAGGTACTTACTTATTAGTGTACCCCAAGCCGGCCCCGGGCAGGGCTACCCTACCCTAGCTTCCTCCTCTTCGCCGCACCACCACCATCCTCCGTCCCCCCGAGCCAGTGGTCGAGCATCTTGCGCACGATCTCGACATCGTCGAGCCGGGGGCACCTGGCGAGGGCCTCGCTGTCCCTGCACGCGGCGGCGTTCTCGAACGCCAGGGGCTCCTCGCCCTTCGCCTCCGCCGCCGCCGCCGCGCCGTACGTCTGCTCGTAGTAGTCCGCGAGCTTGACCGCGGGCAGGACCTTCTCGGCCTCGCCCCCCAGCTCGGCGGCGCGCGTCCGCAGCGCGCCCAGCCACGCCTCGAGCGCCACCGCCTCGAACCGCAGCCCGGCCGCCCGCAGCGCCGGCAGGAAGGTCGCCCGCCACGAGAAGGCGTGCGGGGGCACCACGTTGTAGAAGCGCACCTGGGCGCCGCCGCCGGAGGAGGAGGAGGAGGAGGAGGGGGGGGAGGGAAGCGTGGCCGCGAGCTGCCGCACCGCCCCCGCCACCGCGTCCACCGGCATCCACGCGCAGCGGTCCTCGGCGCCGGGCAGCCGCGGCAGCGCCCCCAGCTCCGCCGCCGCGCGCACGAGGAGCGGCACGTGCTCGCGCGCGTTCCAGATCCCCCGCGCGCTGTCCGCCGCGATCTGGCCCACGCGCAGCACCGCCACGCTGGCGCCGCCGCCACCCGCCGCCGCCGCCGCCGCCGCCGCGCAGATCCGCTCCCCCACCAGCTTCGAGCGCCCGTACCCCGTCGGCGCGGCGTGCGCCAGCGAGGCGATGGGGCCCTCCGCCACCCGCCGCGCGCCGGCCGGCGCTCCGAACGCCGCCGAGACGCTGCTGACGAAGGCGAGGCGGGCGGGCGCGCCGGCGAACGGCACGGCGAGGGCCAGGCGCAGCAGGTTCCGCAGACCCGCGATCTGGGGCGCGAAGCTCGCCAGCGAGATGTTGAAGTTCACCGGCCACGCGCCGTGGAGGATCAGCGTCGTCGTGGCTTGCAGCGTCGCGAACGCGGCCGGGTCGAGACCCAGGTTCGGCGCGCCCAGGTCGTCGCTGCGCAGCGCCACCGCGCGCGTCGCGCGGCCGCCGAGAGACAGGCCGCGCTCGTCCAGGGAGGCGGTGATTCGTGATAAGGGGTCGCTGCCGCGGACTAGACAGTACACGCGCTCGACCTGCGGGTCGTCTAGCAGTTGATCGAGGATGTGGGCGCCGAGGGCGCCGGTCGCGCCGGTGAGGACCTGTGTTGTGGGTCAGATCAGATGGGCCTATTCACCACGGGGGCTGGACAAGTAAGTCTTGTACCGGGGGTGATTAGTACTTACCACAGTCTCCTTATCCGGCCTCGGCCGGTCGCCGGGCTTTCGGGGCTCGAACGCGCCGTACTCGGCAACCAGCCTCTCCATCTGGGCGATCTCGCTCTCGTCATGGGCATGGCCATTCGTCAGCTCCTGGCCCGTCCGCAGCGAGTACAGGACGCGCGCCAGCTTGGCGGCGTTGCCCGCGTCGTAGATCACGTTGGTCGGCAGCGCGTGCCCGCCGAGGTCGAGGTCGCGCTGCAGCAGCCGCCGCACCTGCGCCGCGCGCAGGCTGTCGACGCCCGCGGCGAAGAAGTCGGCCGCCGCGTCCGGGACCGCGAGGCCGGCCTGCTCGCGCAGGAGGCGCAGGACGTAGGTCTCGAGCTCGGCGACGTCGAGCTGCAGGTTCTTGCCGCCGCCGTTCTGGTCCTCCTGCGGCCCTCCTCCCGCGCTCTGGCTGTACAGCCCCTCGATGACGTCGGCGAACTTGGCCGCCGCCGCCGCGCGGATGATGTTGTTCTTGTCCGTCACCGGGTACTCGACGTCCGGGGCGACGGGGGCGATCATGTCGGGCGCGATGCGCGCGTACTCGTCCATGACCTCGTTGGCGGCGCGGACGTGCGGCCAGATGGCCTCGACGAAGGCCGGGTCCGCGAGCCCCGCCGCGGCCGGCGCGCGGAACACCAGCAGCGCCGGCGTCAGCCGGTCGTTGCCCACCATCAGCGCGTCGCGCACCAGCGGGCTCTCGCGCACGCGGCCCTCCATGCCCAGGGGCAGGACCTTCTCGCCGCTCAGCAGCGTGATCCGGTCGTCGTCGCGCGCGAGGTACTTCCACGCGTGCGCGAGCGCGGGGTGCGGCGTGAACAGGTCGCGCGAGTGGAACGAGCCGGGCGGGTCGTCCGAGTTGCTGTTCACCGGCATCAGCGCCGGGTGCGACCGCAGGTACACCGACTCGAAGACGCCCTCGTCCAGCTTCCGGAAGTGGATGTGCGCCCGCAGGTTCTCGTACGGCCGCACGTACTCCCAGGCGTCGTCGCCCGGTTCGCGGTAGATCGAGTCGCCTATGTGCCCTACCTCGGACCTAAAAAAGGGGGGTCAGCTGCCGTTCACGGGGGCGGTTCAGGGTAAAACGCTCACAAGCCGAAGATGACGCCGAAATTGATGTTCTGCTGGATAAGGCGGTTCCCGAGCTCGTCGGGGGTGCGGGCCCCGGCGGCCGTCACGAACTTGCAGCCTTTCAGGACCTCGAGACCCGCCTGTTGCTCGGCCATGAGCTTCAGGACGTAGGGCACGGTGTGGCAGATCTCGGGCCGTATGGCCTGGAGACTCGCGACCAGGTTGTCGGCGGTGAGCGGCAAGCTCGCGTTGTACAGGTAGGCGGTCTTGCGCATGTAGATGGCCTGGCACGAGGTGATCAAGCCGTGCACGTGGTACCACGGCAGGGCGTTGAAGGCCTTGCAGCCGGTGCCGTGGACCAGGTTGTTGAGCAGGCTGCGGTGCGCGAGGTGCAGCGGCTTCGGCAGGCCCGTCGAGCCGGACGAGTGCGCGATCAGGGCCAGCTGCGCGTGCTCGGCCTCCTTGTCGGCGATGTCCCGCACGAAGGGCGCGCCCGGCGCCCCGGGCTTGTCGAACGCCGCCCGGGGCGGCAGGGGGATGAGCTTGAGATCCTCCTCCTCCTGCCCCCCGCGGCGGGCCCGCCGGATGTCCGCGAGCGCGGAGGCGACGCGCACGGTGGCGCCGTGGACGATGGTGTCGCAGCCGGTGCGCTCCAGCAGCGCCAGGCAGGCCGGCGCGCTGAGGCGGATCGACATCATCAGCACGCGGCAGCCCAGCCGGAAGACGGCGAAGAAGGTGACGACGAAGGCCAGGTCGGACGGCGCGAACAGGGCCACCGTCCGGCGCGAGTTCACCTCCAGCCCCGCGGCCACCAGCACGCGGCAGGCCTCGTCGACCATGCGGTCCAGCTGCCTCGCCGTGAAGTGCTCGTACGCCGACGCGTCGTCCTCGTGCTTCGGGTAGCCGAGGACGGGGACCTGCTCCTCGTCCTGCGCCCGCACCCGGATCAGGTCGTCTATCATCCAGCACTTGCCGTACTGGCGCGTGCGTTCCTGGGCCGCCTCGGCCGAGAAGATTGCCATTGTTGTTCTTCCCAAGCAACAAAATAAGAACTCAATACCGGAATTCGCCGCGTCTGGGTAAGGGCCTGTAAGCTTGTGCACGGCGAGCTGTGAGCGATGGTGAGGTTCCGATGTTGTTTGTGCGAGTTGTCCTGCTCATATGAAAGTCGCCATGTATCCCAATCAACGCGAGAACCATCCGACCTGTTGGTTGCGAGATGAGATATCACAAGTTAGGTGGCTTGGAGAAAGCTCTCAGCTCCAGGATACCCCTTCTTGAATGGGTTGGGTACAACACCCGAACGAACAGGTGCGGTGATACTTTAGTGTAGGTAAGTGAGATAGATGTATCGGAGCGAAGGAAGATGCAGTCAGAGGCAGTGGTACCCGTTGAATGGTTGACTGCCAGGGCTATGGGAAGTGGTCTTCCTGATGGAACCGTGCTCGTGGAACCGAGCATCCAATGGTTATATCCCGTTGCTAACGCCGCATTGGCAAGGGGGCACCGAGCACGAGCAAGCCGGGTCTTTATTTCCAGACTTAAACCCGGGAGCCCTACCGGCGTAACTGCCATTCTTTACGGTAAGCAACAAGTGCCTACAAACCGCGCATCTGGCCTCTGTTCAACTCTGTGCCGCTCTTTCTTCCGCGGTTTGGGACCCTCAGTCCCCTCGTCGGTCCCCTCAGTTCTCATACCATGGTCTCTTGTATGGATGGGTCTGTGCGGGTACGTAATGGCGGAAGACCACTCATCGGGGTCCCATACTGCGGCCGACAAGGGCGAGATAAGATGGTGGTTTTGGCTGGTGACAGTCGGTCCTTTGATGAGTAGTCCTTGCTTCGTTCGGTCTGGCATGTGCCACACTGCGTCCTCTCGTACAACGGTACAAGTCTTGCATAGTATGGTACTGTACGTACGCCGGGCTCTTTACGTCCGTGTGGCTCGTGGGCTCGTGTGGTTTGCCGTTTCGCAAGACCCCCCCCCCCCCCCCCCCCCCCCCCCACGTACGGAGGTATGTAAGAGGTATGTATGTATGTGCGGGATGTCGGTACCTACCGGTAAGCGCAATACCGCAGCTGCCAGGCGGGCCGGAGCCGACTTTGCTTGGTTGCTGGTAACGAGGTGTGAGGTGAGAGAGAGGGGGGCTTTGAGGGGGTGGGTAACGTGCCTCTTTTCGTCTTTCTTTAGAGGCACTTGCGCACTTGGCGGGCGGGAGCAGCCTCGCCCTCGTTTCCTACCAGACCCGGAATGGTGCGATGGGTGAGAACGCCTGGTTACATCCGGCCACTCTACCCTCCTACCCCGCCACTCAAAACGGAGAGTGTTACCGGGGCCCTGGGCGGAGCGCCAGGGATCGAGTGGATGTTCGGTGCCGGATTCGTGCCCCGGTTGTAACCCACACCTGCCGAGGGCTGTCTGCCTGTCTGGCCATCATCAGTGGGAGCACAGAGCCATGTCAACATCGACATCCTTCTTCCTCATCCGACGCTGGATGGAGGAAGGATTAGGATCCCCCAAGACTGAAGTCACACAAATGTAGGACTTTTTCGCCGGCCTCTCCGGTACTTATCCCGCCAAAGTTATCAACTTATCATGAACGAAAAGGGTCGTTGCGAGAATTAAGTTCTGACCCCAAGACCAGGACCCATCCATATTGCCGTGCAAGGGCCGTCAGTCACCCTTGTCGATATCAATGCAAAAACACACCAGGCGTATCTTCACTCTTGGACCTGACAGGCCTGGCAGCTGAGCCACAAGTGATAGCTCAGAAATGTCGACAAATCTATCTCCTCGGTTCGGTTTCGCGTAGAGGAATGGGAAAGGTACTGTATGCAGAATTCCTGACGAATATTTCCTTTTAAACGGGGCCAGCATTGCGTTAGTCCTTGATGGGGCCCCCCGGGGCGACGATCCCTCATCCCTCATTCCCCCATCACACCAATTCGGTCTCTCCTGAAAATCCTCACCCTCAGCCACCACCAGCTCACGATGTATTAGGCAGGTAGATGCATAATGGCGTTACAGGACTCGGAGATGAAAAGCTCCCCAGGTTTACGAGGTAGGTAGTCACTAGGCATTGGAGCAAGCGTTGTGTGGCGACAACCGCCACTCGTAGCGACATCGCAAGCCTGCTGTCCCACTGTGCTCACAGCAAGATCAGCAGCCATAACCGTTTGTAGATGTTGAGTCGTGGGCCTACTTCTGGTGAGCCAGGTTCCCTATAGATTCGACTGAGATGGCGACGGGACGGCCTCCCACGTTCCACGAAACACGTGCAACGACCACACGCAATAGCCACGTGGTACGGCTCGAATACGATCTCGGCTGGTGGGTGGTGGTTCTTGAGGTCATTATAATTATCATACATGGTGGAAAAGAATCAATACATCAGCTGGGTCGTAAATGCTCGAAAGGCAGGCGGCGACGCCGATCAAAAGAAATCTTTAATATCGACTCGGTGCTCCGGGTAGACGGATCTGGTTGTGGGGAGTGGATATCTGAACGAAGCGGTCGGAATCCCCAGGGCCATGCGCTTCTGCGGCTTCTGACGACACCGACACGCCGATGTCTTTCGTGACCACGATGTCGCCGGACAGGCCGCTACTCTGGAGGTTATCCGAATCGCTGCGGCGTGGCTTGGAACCGGTTCCTGTCCGTGACATCGCGAACGACTCGCCCGCGCTGTTCTTCGTAAGTTCCTCGGTCGACGATTCCAGATCCGCGTCCCGGTGGCTGCTGCTAAGCTTGACATGACGATGGCCGGACCGGAGGGTGGCTGCTTTGCTGGACATGCCGTAGTTCTTGGCGCCGCCGCTGTCTGAGCCGTAGCCGTACTGGGTCGTTCCATATCCTAACCATCTGAAGACCAAAGGTCGGATCGCTGGGAGGTTCGCCGCTGAATCACACCGTGTTAGCCAAGGTACTGGGTCGCGCGAGACGAGAAAGGGGTCAACTCACTGATGAAGCCAACCTCCACTTCTACAGTGCTCCAGAGACCACCACCGACGTTGGAGAAGGTGAAGTCTTCCGGATTAATCTCATTGACGGCAACGATCCGAAATACACTTGCAATGACCACACTGCATTGCCTATCGTTAGCACGGCTCTTAGATCGGTATACGCAGCCGGTGTACACTTACAACGCTCCCAATAGAAACAGGAAGCTCAGGGACCACTTCTTGCTCCTTGACGTCTGCAAGCCCCAAACCACGGGCAGGGGAAGGCTGAGGACTGCGACGTCGCCTATGACATTGATAATGGCAGACGCGAAATAGAACGTGGTCTGCTCGATGCAAGTGCCCTCCAACGTATGGTCCCAAAACAGCGGGATGGGCCAGCACTGAAAAGCGAAGCTGAAAAGGTTCGACAGGAAAATCCCCGTGGAGAATGCTGCGACGACGATGGCGCCGACCCGGAACCCCTTGGTGTGGAAAATGCGCCAGTAGAAGAGCAGGATGCCCACTTTGACGGCATACACGCCCACCGCCCACATCAACATGTAGACGTACAGTGTCTGTTGGCCGGCTGTCAGCGATGCTTCTTGCGGGAGGAGAACGAAACCTACTCTTTCGAACTCCAGGACAACGGCCGGGTCCAAGTCTTTTTGGTGTACGCCCGAGCCGAAGGCGAGCATTACGTAGTCCAAGCTGCTCATCACGGTACATATCGCCAAAACAAAGATCATCCTATGTCTGTGGTCAACCGCGCTCTTCTCCCGCTAGCAGCTCGAATGCCTCGGAAGCGTCGGGGATACATACCAGTAATCATCCCACCATAACTTGGCTGCGCCTGATATTCTGGCATACAGCCGCAAAGCAAGAGACATGATAGATAGAATGAGGAGAGAGGTGACAACACCGAGGGTGAGTCGAATGTTGGCTTCTTCCGCAGCACTCGCCATCTTCGGTGCTCCTCCGCCGGACTCGCGGGGTCGGTCGGGTGGTCGGGTGGCCGTTGGTGTCTAGTGGGCAAAGGTGTTCGATAAAAGAGAGACTGGCTCTTGGGATTCCGACGCGGCAGGTATGCGATGTTTTCAAGGACGTGTAAGTGATCTCAAGATCTCGCCATCGTTCGGGGTCGAGGCTTAAAAGGGACGTTTGAAGGACCGAGACTACGTATAAAGGAACCGAACGATGGACCAAAAAGCTTAATAGAAGTGCATATTGACGAGATACAACCTCAATGTCGACTCCTCGACATTCCAGGTCAGGGGACCGGGGGTCTTAACCTATCCGCAGGCGCGGTTGCGTTCGCCTTGGTGGCCAAGCCCCAAAAAACGCATGACATGTTGCCAGCGCTGCTACCTTGCCGTGGCCGAATATGATAGCTCGGAGAATAAAATCCAGCATATTGGTGATCTACTGGTGTTGCAACGAGGACCGGGGTGGCATGAGGAGTGTCGCCTGGGTGCCTGGCTGCCCTCAGAGGTCCCCGGGAAGAGCCCAGGGTCCCCTTATTTTTGCAGTTCCCCGGTGAAAATGCCGAACGCGGGCGAATCAGCTTTCCTCGCGGTCGGTTCGGAACCTGGTCCACTGGGCACTTCCATGCCCGTGTCCTTGCGCCATCGGAAACTTGGGAAGCTTGGGCGAGCCAACGGCTACAGCTTCTCGACTGGTTCGGAACTGTTCCAGCTGGACGACGACGCCGCGCACGTTAAGGAAAAAAAAAAAAAGGAATAAGAAACGTCCCAGAGCGCGGACCGCATACCACCTCACAATCACCATCCATCCCATCCAGGGATTGATCGCTGCGAGTATCAAACCGCCTCGAGCTGCACAAGTACATACATACCTAGTAAGATTCGCGATCTCCCTCCCCCAGCAGCTAGCACCTGCAGGCTCGTGTCGGACCGTCTCTGCATTGCAAGACCAGCAAGCAATCCTGCGGAGTCCGCGAGCATAGCATCGGATGGATGTGATAGGCGGGAGGGGGGAAGCATGGTGATCTGCGGCTGCGTCGCCCCCTATCATGTCTATCGGGCCAGGACGCGAGGTCAGCTGGAGGCAGCCAAAAAAAAGGCCTTGAAAGGAAGGACATGTGCGTGCGGCTGGCAGACGAATGCCGAAATGATATGCTTGTATGCTTTCCACTCGACTATTGCGACCGCGACCGCTCCGCCGTGAGGCCTGGGACGCAAAATCAACATCTTGCTCCTCCTCATCCGTCCCTGTACCCCAGAAATGATTTCTCTTGTCGATGGACGCGATCCCGCTCCCCAGACTGTGTGCCGTGTGCCCAGTGCCCAGTGCCCACTTGCTCCGTGGATCCCGACGTTTAGTCTCTCGCCTGCTTCCGGTGCCAAGTGAGGATTGCGGAAGAGCGCCGGATGACGTGGAAACTCAGCAGTCGAGATGCCCAGGCGTAGGTAGCCGAGAAGGACCATGCATAGGACAATGAGTGTGTGGTGCGTTTCGGTTGTTTTCCGTGGCGGTTACGAGGGGCTGTGGCGGTCCCTGTTGCCCACTTAGCCAGACCAGACTCCCGTCCAAAGTATCCTAGCAAGAGAAGGGACAAAGAGCTTGTCTGTCTGCTTGTGGCTCAGCTACTGTGTAGAGCACGGTAGAGGTTGACGCCCCCCCCAAATCCCCCATATTAGAATCAGCTGAGCATTGAGAAGGAAGGTTTTGGGTGATTTCGGTGAACCAGGCGCGCAGCGTCGCAGAGGAAGACGGCACTCTCTGCGACCCCAGTGGAAACACAGCCAAGCGAGCCATCCCGCCATTCTCGGCGCTTCCCCGCAGCAGCTCTGGCTCGTGAGTCGTTGACTCGTTGGGCCGGCCAAGTCCGCTTCGGCGTGGGGGGACGTTCCTCGAGGTAAAGTTACACGGACAGAAACGGCATGGATGTTCATGAGACCGAGTGCTTGTTTTCCGATTTAGACAGACTTGACAGACGTCTCATTAACCGACCCGGCCCGGCGCCTTCAACGGGTGCGCACGGACATTGCCTAATGCGGGAGGCAGACTCCTTAGCGATCGGCATCGTCGTCCGAAAAGGGAGAATCTTCAATCGCGCCGCCGCCACATCTTTCACGATCTTGCACGGTTAAGCTTTGCTCTGGTCATAGCGGCGGTACACCCTCACGCCAACGACTCACCATACCCGTACCTTACCCTTAATACGTTCAATTCCGAGGTACCGAGGTGATCATAGCGGGATAGTCATGTCGACTTATCACGCCAGCGAGCGAGCATTTATTAGATGATGGAATGATCTGCCCGCTGCGTGTCCACCCGGGGTCGTCGTCGTGCGAGTGACAGGTCAACTTGCACTGGCACAACCCGCAAATGTCAACAATGGATGGCGCAACGCTTCGACTGCATGCGAGCCTGCGGCCATATCGCAATTTTGACGGGAAAGGGGGGATCCAAGCGTGGTCGATTGTGAGTTGACTCACAGTTGCAAGCGAGAATTTGACAAATATTGGCTCGCTTCCGCTATTTGAGAGAGAGAGTCGAGACATTCTGTCTGGTGGATTGACGCTTACTGTTTCTGTCCGGAGTGCTGACCCGAGGTGCTGACTGCCGTCTCTCTTGCCTTTTTACTGTAGGGCAGCTGCACCAACACGAAGCTTCCTCGCAACAACATCTGCCAAGTCCAAAATTGACATTTTCCCCTTGTTCAATACCTCATCGCTTCTCGGTCCGGGGTCGCTGGCTCGAAATCCCAAGAGAAGAAAATAGCCAGATCACGAGCACTGACTGTGCCCCAAGCCGACAGGATGGCCACGATCGATATGCGCGAATCTTTTGCCATCCTTCAATCCACGAGTTCGTGGGATTTTAGATCGCGCTGACGCCCAGATCTATCGTCCAGCACGTGGCTTGGTCTCCTCCGAAGTGCCAACCTGCATGCTTCCCGCCAAGCTACGTGCCTTCAGGGGCGATATCACAAATTGGACATCTCTTTTGAGTTCCCAGGACGACTAACGCCAATACCTAACAGCCTAGAGGTTGCCTGCCGAGACCGTATGGCTTCGCTTCCAAGCCCGAAGCACAAAGGTGCTCCCATCGATTACTGTGTTCTCGCCCTCTACATGGGCGACTTGATTTGAGAATGATATACCTATCCGGGTGGTGGTTCAAGATTAAATATCCCCTTCTCTGCTCATCAAGTGATGATCCATCTCGTTCCTCATCCAGACACGCAATCGCCATCCAGTCCCCGGCTCTACTCTACCTCGCTCTCGGCTGTGTGCTTGCTCGTTGGCATCGTCTCCGGCAGACATCTCTGTGGCTGGTCTACAAGAGAGAATAATACAGTGGTGTTCCTTAGCTATACGCAATGGCTCCTTCAATGTTCACCAAGGAGAGGGACGTGGAGAAAGGCTCCCAGTCCACCATCTCCGCCCCGGTCAGCATGCACAACAAGCGCACCTTGGCCAGCGCCAACCCCCTGGGTCTGTTTGCCTTCGCCACGAGTCTCTTCATGCTGGCCCTGCTCGACCTTCACCCGCGCGGCGTGGTGTCGAGCAACATCGTCGTCGGCAACATGATCTTCTTCGGAGGCATCAGCCAGGTCATCGCGGGTATCATCGATTTCTGTGCTGGCAACGCTGTAAGTCCTCATCCTCCACCACACGAAGTGCTCCCAGGAACTGATCTGTGTCCCATTAGTTCGGTGCTACCGTCTTCAGCGCCTACGGTGCTTTCAACCTGGCTTACTCGACCATCTTCATCCCGGGCAGTGGTATCTTGGCCGCCTACACCGACAAGGCCACCGGCGAGCTCTCCCCTGAGTTCAACCAAGCCGTTGCCCTGTTCGTCTGGGGCTGGTTCATCATCACCGCGCTCTTCACCATCGGCGCCATCCGCAGCAACTTGATCCTGCTCTGCACCCTGAGCTCGGCCGACATCACCCTAATCCTCATCGCCACGGGAATGATGACTGGCAATGAGACCATCCTGAAGGCCTCGTCTGGATTCGGTATCATTACCGCCGCTTTCGCTTGTGAGTTACACATCGCTGGACCGACTGCCTTGGAACTACCTGGAACCTACATGCTGACTCCTTGACAGACTATGCCGGGGCTGCGTACCTCTACGTCGATGGCGTTACTCCCTTCACCCTTCCCCTGTTCCCTCTCTCCGAGGAGCAGTAGAAAAAGGGTCAGCCAATGACGAATGGCTATTGCTCATCGCAATGCACGAAACAGGAAAGACGGGTTTCAGCCACAGCCCAACGTCTTCCCAGGCGCGAATCACGGGTCTTTTGACAGCACAGCACACAGCGAGTTGGAGTTTGATTTGGAGTTCGCGGGATAGCAGAGAGTAAAAGGGTATATCACGGTCTTTCCTCGGGCGATTGGAGTTTAGGGAGTTGCAAGGGTTGGTATTTCTTAGACTAGTCAGTTTTTCATTGCTCACATATCATTCCTGCGCCTCGGGTCCTTGCTTGAAAGTATCGTGAAACCCCAGCTCGAGGCTAGACCTGCTTCACCGGTACCAGTCGCCAGATTAAAATAGCGATTGATTATTGTGTAAGATGGAAGCCGCTTGGTTGGGCACCAAAAGGCGCCGACGTTGGAGAGACGCGCCATAAGCAATGAAGCGGAGTGAATTCCGCAGCATCGGCCTGCGATCTCGAACAAGAGCGTTCGTTGGTGGCGTGGAGGCCGACAGTCCGGGTTACGCAACCCCCTGAAGCCATGTAACGGGGCTGCATCCGCTCAGGGAAAAAGCAAGCAAGCAAGCAAGCAAGCAAGGCAGTACGACCCGAGGAGGGCGACTTCAGCCACAGGCAATCCGTACCGAGCAACGGTCAGCTTACGAAAAGAAGTCCTTGCCTGGAATCCCGCATGAAGTAGGTAGTATTACCTGTGGTAAGATTCTCTTCACCGTGACGGTGCCCGAGAACGGTAGGTGGCAGGCCCATCATCAGAAACGACAGCACTCACTCCCCGCGCCCAGAGCCGCGGTGCGCCATGCCCGAGGCTTGCAGCCGACCTTGCAAGGACCTCGAAGGACTCTTTCACCGACGGGCAGTTACGCCCGCAGGTTACATTCATCCTCCATACCTTATGCTGACTCTGCTTCGAGATATGCTGGTTGCTGCTACCTCTGGTTGGGCAGTTATCAGGCTGGATGCTCGCGGGCAGAGTCGCATCGCGGGTAATCCTGGAAGTGGGAAAGCCGACGTGGAGGCTCGGTAAAGTAGGTAAGTAGCTTTGGGTCAAGGTTGCGAGGCTTCCGACTAGGTACCTGGGGCGAAGATCCAGGTGAGGCGGACAGACTTGGGACGGCAGTGCACCGGGGAAGCGTAGAGCTTAAGGTATGCAGCAGTTTGCAACTGTATGGCGGAGTGTCGCAACGAACTTAGGTAGTGGGTACTCTGCGCCAGTGTCTGGGCACCCAGCGGCCCCGTAGGCTGGGCCCGTACCTAGGTAGGGCTGTCCATAGCGCTACCTACTTTACCTAGCTGCCGCTACCTTACCCAACCGCACAGCTGCAGGCAGGGCGGGAAGGCGGGGTCGGCTATAAGTGGGACCCTTTTTGGTGGTGATTTAAAGGAGCTTAATCCCGTCCATGAACACCTGATCCGGGGAAAACTACAAGAAGTCGTTCTACTTTACACCTCTCTGAATTCACAAAGAATGTTGCCGGCGTTCGGGACGGTGTACTGGGTTAAGGTATCTTAACAGAGCGGAAGGCTGCCGAGCCTCCTACGGTGCTCTCTCCTGCTCGGCTTCCGCCCTTCCGCCCTTCGTTCTGCTACCCCCACGAAATCAACTGGAAGGCATCTAATGATCAGCAAAGCTTTCGATGCCGCTACGCAAACTTGGTCAGCCATGCTTCCCACTTCGCAGGTCATTGATTGTGAGTTCGCAAACGATGACCGTGGTGACTCCTGAGGTAGCTTGTGACGGTAGAGGAAGCTTGAAGCGCAGACCAGTCTCGCTTTCGCTACTAGTTGCATGTCTTCCGGATAGAAGACACCCCGGTCAGACGTTCTAACCTAGGTGGATCGACACCAGCTACAGCGTTTCTGGTCTATCGTCGAGCTGTCTCTAAAGGCTCTCTCCTGACATGAACTCATTGCTCAAACAAACGGCTACCCCGCTACTCCATGCGATCAGTCGCGAATATTCATCCCTAAGCTCGATTATCCTCCTATGTGTCTTCAGGCTCGATAGTAGCAGAGTTATCACCACACAGACTGCTGTTCCAGTGCAATGAGCTTTACCATACAACTGGGAGCGCACATAATACCATGATCATCAGTCTTCGGGCCATTGACGTAAGTCGCCTGGTTTGACGAGCCCTGAGTCAGTAACAAGAATGACGTGCAAGGTGCTCTTAGTGGCAGTTCGGGCATGGAAGGCTCCAACGGCTTACCATTCTGCAATACGCCGCCGGAGCTCGCAAGGCAATGAATGCTGCACGGGATACCACGGTAACGATCTACATTGAATACGAGACGCTTGAACGCTTCTGGTCTTAAACATGACTGAGATGATGCATCCCTTTCCAGACACGACACGACACGACAGACAGCATGCCTCGCTCCTGTCGCCATGGCACGCAGGCACGAGTGTCGTATCCGGGTGAGACTGGGATTCCCGTATCTCCGTATAGCCAGCTCGGAAGCTCGGTCTGCTCGGTTTACCACCAGTACGGTAGCTCCGTCGACTAGTTGGAGGGGAAGGGCGACGATCATCATGTGAGCAACCATTCTTGCCATTATTCTCCACCTGAAATACGAGTTAGGCCAGACAGGCGCGCAAGGCACGCCGGTCAGGTGGTGATTATAAAGCTTGTTCTCCCTGCGTAAGCTTGTGGCAGCCTCAAGAAGAACCTGACCATTAACCTCATCCCCATATCTGGAATCACTCTATAAGTATCTTTCACTATGAGGTGCCAGCCATCCGCCGCTCTTGCCGGCCTCAGCGCCACCATGGGCACTGCTCAGAAGCAGACCGACCCATTCTATCTCAAGATCAAAGGCACTACCAACAGCTCTCTCGATGGTGAGCTCTTTATGAGAATCGCATATTACTGCGAACTTTAGCAAGTAGGGCCGCCATACTGACGTGAGACCAAGGCTACGCCGGTGCCTGTCACGCAGGTGCCGCCATCGAGGGCCTCTGCTACAGCCCCGGCGAGCCCAGCAAAGGAGAGAGCTACGCGATGTTCAACTTCAACTACACCGAAAGCGTCGAGGAACAGGACCCCGTCGGAACTCTGGTCTGGAACCTGCCCTACACGGACGGCGACAACACAACACACTTTGAATCCCAGGGCATGGGTTTGACCTACCTGGTGAACAGCAACGTGGCCGCGCCTCAGTTCGGCCTCAGCACGTACGGCACCATGAACGTCGGCTTTGACGGTGACAAGCTGTTCGGCGCGACCTACATTGATGACAAGTCCTTCGTGCCCGGCAAGTTCCCGGAGACGATCCAGAATGGCAAGGCTTGTAGGTCACCCCCGACTGAGCCCGTATCGAACCGTGGCTAATCGATCACTACGTAGACAACTGGTTCGTCTGCTGGCAATACTTGACCAGCTACTACTACCAGTCCGTCGGGTGGGCTCAGACCCTTCCGCCTCAGAACCCGACCTGCCAGCCCGTCACCATCACCAAGGTTGACGTCTAAACGACTGCAGAGGAACCGAGCTAATGTGTAATGTCTGATGAGAGGGCCGAGTGCGGCCTGCACATATGGGAGGCGGGGCATGGTAAGACGCAGCTGGATTCTCGGGTCCGTCCAAGTGTCGATGGCGACGTAGACCATCTATCTACCTGATCCCCTTTGGCCCGAACGACGTGATGAATTATGCCTAGTACGTATTTTCTAGTATTGGGAGCCTAGCCATGGATACTGTACTCATTGTGGCTATGCCGCGTTGCATCATCGCACCTGTGCTTCCATCATCGTTCATTTAGAAACGCCGAGAAAAACGTTGTCCGACCTTCATCTGAACTCTAGATCAAGTGGTGCTACTCGAGATTTTGGTCGGGGACTGTCACTCGCACACGCCACGCTCACAGATCATCCAACGTGGAAGAGAACGTCTGGACAGGACCATTTGAAGCCATCGTTCCAGCAAATCAAGCTTTAGCCCTGTTCTAGAAGCAACCACGACTCGTGTCCTGTTGCTCACGTAGGGTTCCTAAGGCCCCTAGGCCCCTATCAAAACTCGGCTGATCGGGCCGCTCCTCAAGAATGTACTACCTAAGCACCACGAAGCAAACAAAACCTCGCTTTCCGGATCCAACGATATCAAGGGGAGCAAACAAGCGAGCTGGGCAGTGAATACTTACCTACTGAATGCCAGCTCATGGTCCTACGTACCAACACTGATTGATGGGTCTGTCGTTGCATGAATCTCCCTCACCGGACAGGGCCCAGGAACAGATCGAAAACAGATTGCGTCGGTTTGCCAGATCGGACGATGGCAATATGTCTTCCTCATCCGCAGCCACATATAAGTCTCCCCTGCAGCCATCTAGAGTTGGAAAGGTTGTCTCCGCTGACCCAGACCCAGACTGCTGTTAGTCGAAAGAGATCAGCATACAAGGGTAACAAGGTGGCGCTTCCACGCCACAGAGCATCTTCACGATGATTATCTTTCGCAGGGGAATAGCCTCGGGCATCCTCGCTCTGACGACATGTGTCCTTGCTCTCGCCCTCCCCGCGCAGAGTCCCGGCGAGCCTTCGGAGGAAAGCCTAGCACACGAAGACGCCATGGGTTCTGCACACGGAACGGGCTCTGATCTTGATGCTCGCGCGGCAACGACCATGAATCTGGCGATCTCCACGGCCACGATCACGGCCGAGCCTACTACGCTGTACGTGGAGGTTACGGTGACCGCTGACGCGAACGGCAACGTCATTCCCCCTACCTCCACCGTCACCCTCCAAGACACGCAACCGCCCACCCCCTCGGCTTCTTTGGCTCTTCCGCCTCCGCCTCCTGGCGACTCACCACCACCTCCTCCCTCTCCGTCAGCCCCTCCACTTGTCACCACCGATGAGCCGCCACCACCACCGCCGCCGCCGCCGCCTATGACCAGCAGTGAGGTACCACCACCACCTCCTCCGCCTCCTCCACCTCCACCTCCCTCTCCTCTCCCTACCCCCCCAGCTTCACCGCCACCGCCACCGCCACCCCCTCCTCCCCCCGAGACCAGCAGCGAAGCACCACCGCGTCTCCCCCCTCCTCCCCCGCCGCCCCCCGACACCACGCCGGCCCCGCCGGGGCTGCCGCCCACGTCGGTGACGCACCGGCCGCCGCCGCCCTCCCCGGAGCCGACCACGACCACGACCCCGGCCACGGCGGACATCACGCCGCCGCCGCCGGACCCGACCACGACGACGTTCAGCGGGGTCTGCGACGACCGGTTCTGCGCCGACGGCAGGAGCGTCTGTATCTACTGGGCCGGGTACACGTCGTGGGACGTCAGCCTGGGCCCCATGCCCGGTATGGTGCCTACGGTGATCGGGGCTTGCTGAGGGGTTGGGTTGGGCGGGGGTGCTTGGGGCTTGGTGGGGGGGGGGCTGATCGTGGGTTGATGTGGTGTGCGGGATTGGAAGTTTGATTGGGGGCGGTGGTGCGCTGAGGAAGAGGAGAAGGGTAATGCGCTGGCATGTGTGGTTGAGAAGAGAAGAGAGGAGAAGTAGGCGTTGAGGTCTCATTGTCACACTCCTTGAACCAGCTGTTCCGGAGATTCGGATAGCAGTGTTAGCTTCCTTGAACTATTTTTACTATCAAATACATCCGTCTGTCATAAGCCAGGTCTCTGTCCACGATGTGCCTTATCTCTTTCTACCGTGTCGCTGCGTGTCGTCCAACCAACCCCCTGCCTCTTGCTTGTGCATACGGGCTCACCATTTTAGCACCCTATGGCCATTTCCCAAGAAAGTCATGGAGTTCGTTCAAGATCTTGGTGAGCCAATAGAAATGAGCAGGTCCCTCACTCACTCCTGGCCATGCACATCCCTCAAGCGCTACACTGAGCCTGCAAGAGTCTGCGCCCTTGCTCATCGTTACCACCTAAGTGCGGCCGATAATGGGATAATCGCCTGGACAACGATAATTCTATTTATAGTAAACATAGAAAATAAATGAGAACACAGCGCTTAACCTATAGTATAAGTTAGTCATCACTTGGGGTAAACCCGAATAGAAGAACAATCCCATGGGGGCCAACTTGACCAAGAGCCAGGGCTTGCAAGCTCACTATACCTGGAGGCTTACACCATGAATGGGCCGCTGACCCGTTGTCATGGACTCTATTTGTTACACTCGCGAGTTTGCTGTGGCCCCTTCATCCTTACCTTGGGATACCAGTTCGAGAGGGGACATCTACCCTCTGCTTTCTCTCCTCCCCTGTGCCAAATCCACCAGCATCAACAGTCTCCATACTCACACATGGATAGCTCACCCGGCAACTCGAAGAGGTCAGCGCGGATTTCACTGCTGCTGCGTCTTGCGCCCTACGAGCAGAGCAGTCCTTTGAACTGCTAGCCACGACACGTAGTGGCGGACGACGAGACGGCAAGTTGAGAACGGAGCTGGAGCTTGATCGAGGAGCTTGATCGATAACAGGCAATCCCTTATAGGCCACAGTACACGCATGCCGTAACCCACGCACCCTGGCCTCCCCCCTCCCCCTTGCCAAAACATCTGAACGACCGTGACCATAATCAATCAGCCATCCTCGAGCTCACGCAGCTACCACTACCAACGGATCAGCAGCAGCCTCCCCGAACGCCGCGGCGATCGATGGGTGGCGTGTGGTGGTGGTGCTAGGTACCGGTAAGTACTTACTTTTACGTACCCGGGCCGCCGACCCGCGTGGTGATCTCGCCGTCCTCGACGAACACGCCCGAGAAGTAGAAGTCCTCGGTGGCGGCGTCGGCGTAGCCGGAGCGCGGCAGCTCGAGCACGCCGAGGTGCCAGTCGGCGCCGTTGGAGGACGTCGATGCCGCCGCCGAGGCCGGCGCCACCACCTGCTCCAGCGGGGCGCCGCCCTCCGAGTGCCAGAAGCCGACCTTGTTGCCGCTGAAGTCCTGCGAGGGGGGGGGGGGGGGGGGCGCGTTAGTTGGTTGTTCTCGTGCCAAGTCCATCTGCCTGCTCTCCTGCTCTTTCTCCATACTATGCTGCCCTGGGCCTGCAAGAGTCTGCGCCCTGGTGAAGTTGACAGATTGGGTATTTCCCACGGGATAATTCTGTTATTCGCCATTATCTCAGGCCATGGTTATATATACCATGGGTTAATCACTGCGAGCTTGTTTGTCCCACGGGGGAGTGGCAGATGATATAACCGTCGTCTGAGGTGATCATCCCATCATCGGCCTAGGGGGTGATGCTGAATGGGGGCGCAGACTCTCTCGCAAGCTCCCTGCATCCATACTATACCAACTGTCTGGGTTGGGGGACATGGACTCACGATCTCGAAGGCGACATTGTGCCAGACGTTGGGCAACCACTCCGTCTTCCACTTGGAGTTCTGGCTGACCATGAACTGCAGGTTGGGATTCGTGGTGCCCTGCTCGCCCGAGATCCAGCCGTACTTCATCTCGACGAAGTGGCTCTCGAAGAAGCAGATCTGGTGCTCGCGGGCGGCGCTGGGGGCGTTGGCGTCGCGGCGCATGAGGCTGAAGTGGTAGAAGACCTTGCCTTTGTTGATGGGCGCCGTCGTCTGCGGGATCAGCTCGGTGCGGCGCATGTTCTGGCCGTTCCAGAACGCGGTGCCGTCCAGCGTGAACTTGGCCCCCTGCTTGGATATCGTGTCCGCCGGGTTCTTGAAGTCCGGCGAGAAGTTCACGTACTTATCCACCGTGCCCGACCCGTGGATGTAGTACTGGTACGGCCCGACCTGGTTGCCCCACGACCACTTGTTCAGGTCCGCCGATGTGCCCAGGTCGTTGAAGCGTCCATCCCAGAGCACCGCCGCGCTGGCTAACTGCGCTAGAGTCGAGAGAAGAATGGTCTTCATTGTCGAGTATTCGCCTGATATCCCGAGATAAGCTTTGTGGAGGGATCCTTGCCAAGATTCGATTGGGCAGTGTGGGGGAAACAGAGGACGCATTCGACATCGCGACGAGTTCAGGAATATAAATCAACTTATACTGCGAATGTACTTCAGGAACTCCCTAAACAACGAACGACTCCATATTGATCTAGGCGTCCATTACAGACCGCCATGCATACAGCCCAGTCGAGCCTCGTGCTCTATATTGCTCGACCGGCTCAAGCACGGCCTAGACCCAATTTCGCAGAGGCAGCACACACCGCCATATGGCGAAAAGACTGCGAACTGAACCATATTCTGGGCGACGGCGGATAAGTGCCTCCGACACATGACTTGTACGGTGTTTCTGATTCGACCGCTGTCTTTGAGCCTTGACGACTTTAGCCTATGAGGCCAAATGGTGAAGTCGTCCGCCGTACTTCGCAAAGGAACCGACGCCCTACCAATTCACGATAGGCACCGAGGCCTTTCAACGCCCACGAAGTAACGAGCCTTCATCAAGTTTAGCTTCACCGCCATTGGAACATCACCACGTCGCCACCTGGCAGACGTACTAACCTTGAGAAGGTACTACTTTGTGTCAATTCTGATGAGCTTATCGATGGAGTAGCTATTGCTGGATCTCGCGTAATGAGAACCTACTCGTAATGCTCAGACTGCACCTTAGATGCCAGTACTTCAGCCGTACGCGAACCTCATGTTGAAATGTCGCACGTGGGCCGAGATGCATACGACGCCGAGCTTATCAGTATTCCAAGCCAGAACTGAAGCTCCTGTTCCGTGCCAACTCCGCTCGCTCGAGACTGGCACGGGGGAGATCAACGCTCCGCTTGCTGCGCGGACTCTCAGCCGTACCGGGTACCGCATGTCCCTCCTCTGCAGCATAGATAGCTTCGGCGGGAATTGACGTGTCTTCTTGGATCCTGTGCACAAACCACGCCGCAATGAGGACAAACACGCCGCCGCACGCCAAAACGATCGCTATGCTGTGGTCGCCCGGCACTCCTCTGGGCTTCTGAAATAGACGGAAGATGATGCTGGAGCCTAGGGTCGCGATCATTTGGGGCGATGCAATGGCCATATTGTGGATGCCTAGGATGACGCCCGCTTGGTCTGGTTCATCCTCGCGATCCTGTAGACGACGTTCCTGGTCCAATATCCCGTCCGCAGAAGCAGGACTGTCGGGTTGCTCCTCTGGGGCGACAGAAGTCATCTGTTGTTTCCGTGCCCGATACATCACATCGCGACGGCTAATCTCGGCACTGATGATGGCCCAGGGCGCCCAGAGCGTCAGAGCCCAGGTAATGCCAACGAGTCCGATCAGCACCGTAGCAGCTTCCACTGTCCTGACTAGTACAGTACAGAACATGACTGCTGCGAAGAGCAGGTGGGACAACATCCAGGCCCTTCGGAGGGTGAGCCCGGGAATTACCAGCCGCCGTAGCCATTTCTTGATGTCGGAGTTTTCTTCCCCCACAAATGTCCCAGGAGCCTCACCAGGAGCGTTGCTGATGACCGGGTTGTTATCGTACGTGGGGTCTATGAAGAATGGCAGTAAGACATTCGTCGCGAGACTAGTAACGGCGAATATAAGTAGGGCGAAGGTCCCTACGCGGGTGGCTTTCTCGTAGAGGGCATCGAGCTCAGCATCCGTCATGTGTGGATTCTCCTCCAGGTATGGCTCGACGTATATCTCACCAATGTACGAGGAGGTGTAGAACAGCATGGGGAAGAACCCCACCCATGCGAAGAACTGTACGATGCAGACCTTGGAGACCTGTGGTGGCAGTCTCTTCATTGCGGCGAATATCTTCACGAAGAAAGAGACCACGCCAGGTCGCTGTTGCGCTGGTCGGCCTTCTAGTCGGGGATTTCGCTCGCGGATGCAGCAGACGCTGAGCAGGATGGTAGAGCAAAGCGCAATGCTAGCAATAGCGCATAGGTCCTTGAACTGGCTGCGGCCAAACCACCACACGTACCGCGGAAGGTCGATGCCTCCAGCAATGTAACCAATGATATTGCCAACACCGACGATTCTGCTAGCCATCGAGTTTGCAGCCTCTAGACCAGAATTAGTAGGAGACCCAAAGCATGTAGCAGAAGGGCTTACCCTGCTGATGCGATGGTGCACAATCAACGATGAAAGCCCGAATGGAAGCCTGAACTGCGTCCGTGTAAGCATGCTATAAGCACGGCACATCGTTTTGAAGAAGACAAACCTGTGTTGACTGCAACGTCAAGGACGTAGATCCAGATGACGGCGACGACAATGATGGTAATCTTCACGCCCTCAGACTCGCGATCAGCACCAAACAAGCTTAAAAGGCCACCGATTATCTCCCTGACCCAAGCCAGGAACATCAAGGACAAGGCGGTGGCAGCGGCTCCCCCAAGCATGAAGGGCTTGCGCTTCCCCCAAGAAATGCGGCAGTTGTCGCTCAACATGCCTACGTAGGGTTGGACGAGGGTACCGGTGATAGGGCCGGCAATCCAGACCAAAGCCATGAGCGACTTGCTCAGGCCGAGCGACAGAAGGTACGGCGAGCCATTGGACAGTTCGACCGCCCAGGCAACCTGTAGTCCTCCAATGCTAATGGTCAGGAGAATAAGATACCATATGCTCTTGGTCTTCTGGAAATCGTCTTCATGGCGCGCAAGTTCGGGTGCGGCGCCATCGCCTATCAGGTGGTCCTGCTCGGCCCCTTCTGGCGTCAGAAGGGGGGAATGCTCGTTCAGTCCATCCTGCGTGAGGTCTGTGTTGATGTGCTTCACGGTTCGGCCAGGTGGAGTTGATCGTCTATCGGTACTCGGTCTAGGAGATAAATCGTATGGGCGACTCGGCGAGGGGCCGCGGTCGGAGGACGTTGAGCTCGACAATGACGAGGGCATGCCCTGGGGGTTGGGACGCGAGTGCTTCCCAAAGGATTATCGTATCGGGGTGTATTCAGGTCTCCCGCCTTCAACGACTCTTTAAGAGCATGCGTAACGAGCAGACAAGTATGGGAGACCGCGAGTTCGTCGAGGTATCGTCGTGCTTTAAGACCCCAGAGCAATACCGGCCGGGAGAGAACGATTTCCACGAGTCGAATCGAGATGTTGTATCTCGGGTCAGCAGGTCGCAGTACCACGAGACCCAGGGGTAAGAGTTGTCGGAGGCGAGGGTGTGGTCAGAAGATCAAAGGAGTACCGAATCAGCCGGCGCTAGAATGCTGGCGCAAAGTATACGTCTTGCTTGGGAGCTTTGTCGCATGGTCAACTTGGAACGTATTTGTAGAGAACCACGGGCGAGGAAAGGGCACGCAGCGTAGCACGAGATGCAAGCTTAAGGTGCCCAGACGGAAGGAACTGGGAGGCGGTCTGGTACCTAACCATGCAAGCCATGATGGCATCCTACCTGGCGAGTAGGAGCACGGAACACGGTCTGCTCTCTGGTAGCACAGGCCTAGACGGGCTGACGGGCTATTGCGACTGGTACCTTCTAGGTATTACATCAGTGATCCTGTGAAGGAAGCTCAGTTAGTGTGGGGCTCGATGCCTGTGGGCCGCTGGATTCCTGGAAGCTGAGAGAGTTGCCAAGAGCAGCTAGCGTTACCGGCAACGATTGGTAACTGGAGTTGTTTCGCGGTCACTATCTCAGTCACGCGACAGATTGCAGGCAGGAAGGACCCAGGCCGAGAGGGGCTTGAGGGGGAACTGCGCGGCATAGCTTGCTAGCTGGGCCTGGGCCGCCTGGCAAGCCTGGCTCCCTGGCTGGGGGCCGCTGGGGGCTGAACAGTGAGTGGCCCCGGGGACTACTTTACCTATTGCGCTAGAGTCACGCAGTTGGAGACGGGTCGCAGTTGCAGCAGTAGTTGCGCGTCGGCTTTGCGAATATCGACTGCCCAAAAGAGCAAGGTGAAAGCTGTCGACTTTCGATCCTCAACTCCAAAGCTCCAATCTAAAACCCACGCCCTTCGCGAGAATTGATGCTTTCACACGCCGTCCTGTCCTTGCTCCCTCCAGAGCAGCACCCTTCGTTCCCTCGCCATCATAGGTTTCCCACCTAGGCTTCCTCTCATCCGCCTGCGCCGCCTTCTCGGTCACCACTGGTACGATGTGGTCGCAACTCGCCAGCTCCGCCTTGGAGCTCGCCCGTACGTGAATGCTTCAGGCCGCTCGTCGAGTAGCCCACCATGGTTCCTCGCTGACGATTACTCTTTCAGGGCGCGCCGATGACGAGACTGATCCCGATGGTACGAACCCTCCGCGTTGCTCCTTCTGCGAGCCAACCCTCGTCGCATTGCGATCTGACCATGTTCCACAGAGCCCGACTCGGGTGACAAGGAGGTTTTCGCCTCTCTGGCCCTCTTCATATCCATCGTGCTCCTCATCATCGCCTTCTTCACCAGTTACATGCTGCAACAGAAGAAGGTCCAGGCCGTACACGAAACCGTTATCTCCATCTTCGCCGGTTGGTGGCCCCTACTTGCGAGATCGCGACCATGGCTAATTCCGACTACCAGGGATGACGGTTGGCCTAATCCTCAGAGTGAGCACCGACGCGTCTGTCCGAAATCTCATTAGCTTCGACTATCAGATCTTCTTCAATCTTCTCCTGCCGCCTATCATTCTGAATTCCGGATACGAGCTGCACCAAGCCAACTTCTTCCGCAATATCAGTACCATTTTGGTCTTTGCCTTCGCGGGTACCTTCTTGTCTGCCATCGTCATAGGCTTTCTATTGTGGTTGTACACACGCGTGCCTATCGAAGGAATTGAGATGTCCTTCAACGATGCCATCTCAGTCGGCGCAACACTATCGGCCACCGACCCCGTTACCATTCTGGCCATCTTCAATACATACAAGGTCGACCCGAAGTTATACACCGTTATCTTTGGAGAGTCTATTCTGAACGACGCCATCGCCATTGTTATTTTCGAGACGGCCCAAAAGTACCGGAGTGATGAGGCTGGCCATTATGGCTTCATCAGCTTCGTGGGTGGTATCGGTACTTTCCTCCTCAACTTCTTCGGCAGTCTGGTCATTGGAGTCACGGTGGGCGTAGGGATGGCTCTTGTGCTCAAATTTACCTACGTGAGACGATACCCTCAGATCGAAACGTGTCTGATTGTATTGATTACGTATGCGAGCTACTTCTTTTCGCAAGCAGTGCGGATGTCAGGTAAGTCGGAACTTGTCCCTTAGAGCCCAACGAAATTCGATCCGTTAACATTGAACAGGTATCGTGTCGCTCCTTTTCTGCGGTATCACGTTGAAACATTACGCCTACTTCAACATGTCGCGACGCACTCAGCTGAGCACGAAGTACTTCTTCCAGGTTTTGGCCCAATTATCGGAGAACTTTATCTTCATCTATCTTGGACTGTCACTGTTCACTGATAACGAGCTTCAATTCCAACCCCTCCTCATCATCGTTACCGTTGTCGCGGTTTGTGCAGCAAGATGGGTAGCCGTCTTTCCACTCTCAAAAGCCATCAATTGGTTCTATCACTACCGTGCCCGACGTCAAGGCAAAGAGACCACCGATGAGCTTCCATACAATTACCAAGCAATGCTATTCTGGGCTGGTCTTCGTGGGGCGGTCGGCGTGGCACTGGCAGCTTTATTATCTGGAGACAATTCATATGCGCTCAAGGCCACTGTGCTGGTCGTTGTGGTGCTTACCGTCATCATATTTGGTGGTACAACAGCACGGATGCTTGAGATCTTGGGTATCCGAACGGGGGTGGTCGAAGAAGTCGACAGTGACGATGAGTTTGACATCGAAGCAGCCCCCGGTGGCTCCTATTACAAACGATCTGGCACCGGTATCGGATATACACCACGACAGAGAACCGGATCTGTTCGTATGGATCGCATGCCGGCCAACGGTAGGCGGAATACAGGACCCGAGCGAGGCAGCTACGTCTCGGGTCACAACTCCCCGTCCCTGGCAACTTCGCGGGCGACAAGCATGAATCGAAAGGGATCTCGCCATGGAGCAGGCGAAGATTTTGATCGATCAGATTTGCTAGGGAACACTGGAAATTTGGATGACTCGGAAGTCGGAAGCGACATCGACACCTCCGACCTCCCTCCTCCAGCGCAGCGGGAGCAGCACGGGAGGTCGGACCCCGCACATGCGGGTGGTGAACACCCCGAGGAACAAGGCGTGTTTTCATACCCCACGTCAGGTCATCGCCCTGCGGCACCGGTTTCTGCTAGGACAGCAATCCGGCAGCTATTGACTTCGCATGATCCCCAAGCACTGTTCAGGCAACTCGATGAAGATTACATCAAACCCCACCTGCTACTAGATGGCAGCGCTCCTGGTCCAAGCGGTGGTCGGGATCACGGAGAAGGCGGATCAGGACAATGACGGAACGACTCGCCTAGCTGGTTCAAAAAGCTGTATTGATATCTCGGTTGATTTAGACCTGGGAAGCTGGCGAATATTACGGGCATATTAAGGAGTTTGGGCATCATATATTAGCGCAAGTAGAGGTTTCGACAAGATGCAACATGCGGCAATCCGCCATGTTCAGTCGAAAATTCCTTGACGGTGTTTGTTAGGATATCTATTCTTGTCTCTATTGAACATGTTTCCGGCGGAACACTCAACTCTGGTAGCTCGGGGACGCTCAGGGGAAGCCAATTGCTTATGTAATACAGCATACGCTAGGAAAAGGGGCTCAGGATCGCCGACCCCGACGATCAGCCGGATCCACGTTGGCGTACGGAACCGCTGTAGGGAGGTGCCTGGCAGGCCTGTGACCCTGTGGTAGTGCAGTCCCGCGCCCACCACGCATCGAGTGTCCCGACGCAGCCAACCAAGACACTCCCAGTCCACGTAAGGTCACCTACCAACACCAACACTACGCGCAAGATACCGCCAGCCGGCGCGACGTCGAACTTGCGATCTCCTCTCGCGTGACGAAGCTATCACGAGCACAGCAGCTCGCCGCCGAGAATTCTGTCAGCAGCCAGCTGGACGGCCAGCTATGTGCAAGCCATAGCTGCAGAGCGCAGATCCCACTACGCCGCCCGACGACCTTCGACCTGCCGCTGGCCGGTTCCCTCCTGTCCCTCTTCCCGAGACCCCCTCTTCCGTACGGCAGCCAAGACGAAGACGGCACCGACAACGACGACTACCACGACGATCACTCCCGAGCGCTGAGGCAGCCCCATGGCTTCGTACAGCAACACCGTCCCCGTGGCCCGGCCCGGGCAACAGGCTGCCTACGGCGCACCTGTACAGATGCAGATGCCGATGCAGATGCACGCCCCGTCCGCCCCCGCCGGCACCTTCGCTCCAGGCACCAAGATCCAAGTCGGCGACCATCGTGTTATGGTGCAAAAGTACCTCTCCGAGGGTGGCTTCGCTCATGTTTACCTCGTCAAACTACCGAAGCCCATCGACGGCACCGACGTCGCAGTTCTCAAGCGAGTTGCTGTCCCTGACAAGGACACACTGCGCGGCATGCGCACCGAGGTCGAAACCATGAAGCGGCTGAAGGGACACCGGCCCATCGTCACCTACATCGACTCCCATGCCTCCGAGTTGAAAGGCGGCGGGTACGAGGTCTTCCTGCTGATGGAGTACTGCAACGGTGGCGGCTTGATTGACTTCATGAACACTCGCTTGCAGCACCGGCTGACCGAACCCGAGATCCTTCAAATCTTCTCCGACATCGCCGAGGGCGTCGCCTGCATGCATTATCTGAAGCCCCCTTTGCTACATCGAGACCTGAAAGTCGAGAACGTGCTCATTAACACGCATGGCTCCAAGAAGAAGTTCAAGCTCTGTGATTTTGGCTCGGCAGCGACCCCGAAGCCGGCTCCTCAGACTGTCGTCGAGTGCCGCCTGGTGGATGAGGACGTCCAAAGGCACACAACGATGCAGTACAGGAGTCCGGAGATGATCGACGTCTATAGGAAACTGCCGATCGACGAGAAGTCGGATATCTGGGCATTGGGTGTACTTCTTTACAAGCTCTGCTACTACACCACACCCTTCGAGGACCAAGGGCAACTCGCTATCCTGAACGCGAGCTACAAGTTTCCGAGTTACCCGGTCTTCTCGGACAGGTTAAAGCAACTTATCGGTGAGCCTTCCTGCGAAATCTACGTCAAATCAGTAGCTGATGTCTTCAAGCGTCCATGCTGCGAGAAAATCCGAGGTCCAGGCCGAATATTTATCAAGTCCTCCGAGAAAGCTGTCTGATGCAGGGCCGTGATGTCCCAATTCACGATGTGAGTGTGATGTACCTTCCAAGCGATTCATGACATGACTGGCAGTGGGACCGGCGCTCGCTGAGCGGCATTTCTGTTACGATCAAGCCTGGAAACAAGAATGGCGGAGAATGGTTAAATTATGGCTCAACGTCAGCATGACGGCCAGAACAAGAGGAAGTGGATGTCCTAGGCTGGTCGTAGCAGAAAGATCGCTTTCCGCCAGTTCTTACCACTGCGATCATCTTCTTGCCTGTTACATGTCATTCCTACGATCAGCTCTGCTAACGAAAGGACAGATATACTCCACACGATCCCAATCAGAGCCAAGGGGCAAAGAAAAGATTGTCTCTCCAGAGCCGCAGGGTAGAGGTACACCGACCATGGGGGCCGTGTACTCTCCACCTCCTCAACAGCAGGTTCAAGCGCTTCCAGAGATCACGCCCATGCGGAGAGGCAGACCAGCTGCTGCTAGTCAAGCCGCTCCAGCACCAGCACACAACCCAAGCCCATCGCCAATGCGAATCACAAATGGCGACCCCTTCGCGGCCCTTGACTCTAAATCGGCAAAGAAAGCCGCGGAAGATGAACTGGCTTCGAGGTTTCCGACCCTTGACCAATTCTCTTTGCTACACGATCAGGGCGCGAAATTCGACTTCGACAGTCCCACTTCGCCCAACCCCCCTGGGCAGTCACAGCAGCAGCCGAGTCAAGTGGTCAATGATGCTTTCTCCATGCCCCAAGCCAGGCAAACTCCAGTGCCTGCCAACAGGCACTCGGCGGACCTCAGCCGCGTGAAATCTGCTGTGGCTGCAGTAGAGATACAGGAGCCGTCCTCGTCGCCAGCACCTGTGTACACATCGGCTTCCGTGCCTCCTAGACAGCCGTCTCGCGCGTCTGCGATTATCTCCAGCAACCCTGAATTGCAGGCTATTGCATCTCCTCCCCTGCAGCCTCAACCAGATATTTCTAGTCGACCTTCAATGGTGTCGATAGGAACGATGACAAATTCGCCACCTCCTCCGGAGATGCAGTTCCGCGATTATCCTCCTATCCATCGATTTCCTCCCGCTGATCAACATCGCCCGTCGAGTCTACCAAGGCAGCAAGATGTGAGTAGCGCAACTCAGATCCGCGAAGACATATTGCTCCCATCCCGCCCATCGCCAGGCCCAAGGGCCCTATCGACGCAGTCGCACACTGTCCATACCCGGCAGCCCTCTTCCTCTCGCCCCTCCTTGGAGGGCGGGCGGCCCAGTCTCGAATCCGTTGGCCAGCTAGCCAGGTCCACGTCTACTTCTAGCAGACCTCGGCCTGCCAGTACATATCTAGAGTCGAGCATAGACTACCTCCGCGAGCGTGAAGCTGCGCCAAGGCCCCTTCGTACCCCAACACCGAAGGTCTCCCCAAGGATCGAACCGCAAGATGAGACGACAATAGAGTCTAATGTGGATTTCCTTCGGTCTATGGAGGATCCGGAAGGGAAGAAGAAGGAAAAGATTGTCAAGAACCACACGAAACGTTCCAGCCTGGGCTCGCTGTCAGGCACAAAGAACATGTTGGCTGGAAGGTTCGGCGACGCATTCAAGCGCTTCGAGGGTAGCAATACGGGATCGAGCTCACGAACACCACCGCCGCTAATAGATACGGAACCACGTGAACTTACACCTATCGCCGGCTCGGAGGCAACTGACGGACGCAGTGATGACGGCCAACCGAATGAGCCCGAGATGACTCCGGAAATGCGGCGTGAGTTAGAGGCTCAGAGTCTAGCAGAAGAAGAGAGGAGAGTAGAGGCTGCGGCGGCGGAGTACAAGCAGCGCATGGCAGCACGAGGTGCCGAGGGCTCCTCGGCCGCGTTCCCAAAGAGCATCGGGGGCGTGTCGAGGGCGGTAAGCATCCAGAACCGGGTGCAGAATCTACTGGACGAGTCGCAAAGGTCCTCTCAAC
The DNA here is from genome assembly GCA_022376655.1 of Xylariomycetidae sp. FL0641. Lineage (NCBI taxonomy): Eukaryota > Fungi > Ascomycota > Sordariomycetes > Xylariomycetidae sp. FL0641. Next base: position 435,073 of record JAJJKE010000005.1, read on the forward strand.
AGGTCCAGCGCACAGCAGAGGGTTACGGCAAGTTCTCGGACGAGGCGGTAGCCAGTTCGCGGCCGGAAAAGCAACTTCCGGAGGTCCCGCGCAAGCCCACTGGGAACTCTCGCCCGGTAGTGCCCGTCAAGCCGGCCAGCAGCTCGTCTGAGGCTCTCGCTCGGGTTCGCACGGGCGCAAGCACGCAGTCCAGCTCATCTGGCCGTCCCATCCCCCCCGCAAAGCCGAGCTCGGCATCGAAACCTGCCCATCTGGCGAACTTGCCAACAGGCAGCAGCGGCGGCAACAGCATACGGCCCCGATCTCCGCCGAAGCAGGCACTGCGCTCCCCGGGGCCGGCGGCGGAACAACACCTGGTGGCGGTGGATCTTCCCGGCCAGCCCGCGCTGGACATGAGCTTCCAAGAGAAAGAGGACTACATACAGGACTTCAGCAAGCGCTTCCCCAGCCTCGGGGCGATCGAGATGGTAGAGCGCGAGATAGATAGCCCGCAAAGCGGCGAAGGTGCTTCAGCAGCACGGAAAGGGGGGCGGTAATGGCACAGATACAGGTAGATATAAAGGCTTTATAGAATAGGGGGACGTGGATACGTACTTAGTACTAAACTTATCAAAAAGAGAGAGAGAGAAGGCAATTCGAAAGGTATTTACCCAGTGCTGTCGAATACGGCCTCGATGCGATTGCGATCTGTGATGCCAGTAGCTTACCAGGTTTGCTTCTTCGTATCTTTCACATTCCATGTACTCGCTATTGGCACTGAAGAGGTAGGCCGAGAACATAGCAATGCGTCTTTCATGCATCCTCACAAGAGCCCAATGCCTTGACTTCTCCTCTTGACATCGAAGCCTTCTCGTATGTCCGCGAGAAGTCTATGGCTTGGAGCGTCTGGCCTAGGAACATGGGCGGGCACCCTTCCTTCAGCTCAGCGAGGCCGGAGAGCGCGCAGCTGGCCGGCTCAGGCTACACACATACCTCTTACTACACCGGCCAGGCTAGAGCACGCGCCATACAGACACCTTGAAGCCGCTAGGAAACCGGAACGGCCACGTGATACGAGACAGGATGGTCTAGGGACCACCCATCCAGCTTGTACGTACGTGGTATTAATTAAGTAAGTACCACCTACTCGGGACCCCAGATCTGGATTCCGGGGTCCGGAGGGAGGCGACCAGCTGAGGAACGAACCGCCGCTGGTCGCGACGGGACAACCTGCTACTTACCTTAGGTACTTACTAAGTAAGTACCTAGTGTCCCCTATTAATAAGCCCCGACACGCAGAACTTAAGGCCCCCGAAAGAAGGGCGGGCGGGCGGACGGACGGCATGGATGCGATGCGCGTCGCGGGGGGCCCAGAACCCCCGTTGGCGTGACCGGTGCGCGTGGGTGCGGTCTTCCATGCGCGGTTCGTATAGCCAGCCAGCCAGCCCTCTCGCATACTACTCCAACGGGAAAGTGCTTATTCACGGCGCGGGAACACGCGACCCAGACTGGTGGGTGGGTGGTGGAGCGAGGCAGGATCTTGGTTCGCGTTCTGCAGTGATGATGGGCTGCATAGGAGGTGAGTACTTATGTACCTACTGGAAGGGTGAGATGGGTGGTTATGGCGTGAGCTGAACGGACGGTGCTTGGCGTCGCGCAACACGATCTAATAAGGTATTGGACGTGTGCTGCCCTGTCCACGGATCCTTTTGGTAATAAGTTTTAGGGTGGTGAGGTGCGAAGGCGGTTACTTTCGACTCTTATCAAGACGATCTGCAGGCGGTTACAGTCGTGACGGCCATACAACGCAAACTCGCCGTACGATAGCACCTGTCGCCTGTTGGCAGCTCTGAGATCTGATGTGAAGCGACGGTGACCGAACTTGGTCCCAGGCGGGCGGACAGCTAACCAGGAAAAGGATAAAGTCATTAGCTCTGGGCGTTCGATAAGGCGAGCAGTTCCGAGATGCCATGTGCCCTTTGCCCAAAGCTATTACGTAGCCGGTAGGTACTTAGGTAGGTAGTCTAATAAAAGGGGCCTTGGGGTTGAGCCGCATCTCGACCACAGCACATGCCATCGACCCCACGAAGCTAGTGGTATCGAAGAGCGCCAGTCAGTGTCGAAGCGGCATCGGTATCGTTGGCGTTGCGAGCCGGCGACCGCCACCAGTGAACAAGTACCTACTGTATGTCAGTCAGGCCACGTGGAGGAACTGGCCGTCGTCTATCGCGCTCCCCCCGTCTGATGGATGAGGCGCTTGCTTTACGATATCTGCAGAAGGTCCTTCTCATGATGTGAAGTCAGCATGCAGTGCAAAGACGTGTGGAAGCCTTCGAGAAGCCTTTGCCATCCATCCAAGCCTAGCAGAAGCAGCGGTGCGACGTGGGGGAGTAGTAGTAGTAGTACCTAGTAGTAGTAGGCTTATCTGAATCCGGTATCGATGTCGCTCGCCCCGAGGAAACAGGGCTGCACCTTCCCCATTCGTTGGCCTTATCAGTAACTTAGAGCCAGGGACCTGAGGGATGGGGTCGGACCTGCAAGCCACGCAGATGTATCATGTGAGTGAGGTCTTGGGGTTGGGAGTCCCTTGATTTGGAGGGCCTCGAGGCGAGCGGCCGTCTAATATCTGGTTGGTTGGAGTTCCTTCTACCAATCACGTCTTGTTCTAGAATCTCCAAGCTGACTCGACTAGGAAGAGGTACCTAAGGTAGTCAAGCTAGTCCGCGGCAGGCAGGGCAGGAGGGGGGAGGCAGACCCTTCTTGGGAGAGGCGTTCCTGATACCAAACTCATCTTTCATCAACCCAAGTTCATCTTGGCTCTGCTACATCCACGCTTCGTTGTCGACTGCCAACAGGAAAGACGGGCACCGAAGAGACATCCATGGCTTCACCAGGGTAATAGGCGACCGACCTGCCGAGGTCTCCGAGTAAACATGGCCAGATGCGATAGAGGCTTGCTTAGTCCCCGGAGCAAAGCCTCGCCAACAAACCTAAGGAACCTCGACTGTCACTGGTCTGGACCATGCAGCGGCGGGTACCTGGGCTGACTCGGCCCTCACGCCCAATATCTAGTACACTATACTTGGCCATCCGGGGGGCGCGAAGTACCGCTGGTGCCATGCTCTCGACCTGCAGGTCAGAAGCGCGTTGTGATACCAAGATGTCTCTCCGCCTGAACTGGGCTTCCATCCCGCCTAGATCGCCGCCTTGGCTGGGGCGAAAGGGCAGAAAGATAAGACGACCTGGTGAAGCTGGGATGAATAGGTAGATAATCGTCCCCTTGCCCTCTGCCGCCATACCTCTCTCTCTCACTGTGTTCTTTCTCTGGTCCACCGCCGTCTCCTTCTTCTACGTCCTTATTATCGCCAGGCGAGAGAACAGGATCACTACTTACCCACCATGTCGGACCTCGAGAAGAACGACGACAAGGACTTGGTGGCCTCCCAGGTCCGCACCGCCAGCGTCGATGAGGAGGTCGGCATCGTCACCAAGGGCGCCGCCCTCAAGACCGACCTGCGCGGTCGCCACATGCAGATGATTGCCATCGGCGGCGCCATCGGTGCCGGTCTCTTCATCGGTTCCGGGAATGCCCTCTACAGCGGTGGCCCTGCCGCTCTGGTAAGCCTGACCCCGAGCCAGTAGTTAGCTGTGATGCAGTGCAGCCCCCTATTGACTCGAGACTCTTCCAGGTCATCGGCTACCTCATCGTGGGTATCATGTTGCTGTTCACCATGCAAGCGCTCGGAGAGTTGGCTGTCATGTACCCCGTCAACGGTGCCTTCTATACCTACGTCGTCCGCTTCGTCGACCCATCCTGGTATGCTCTTTCTCCGTCGAAACCCGGCAATAGGCGAGAGGCATACTGACATATGTTGAATAGGGGCTTCGCCATGGGCTGGAACTATGCGATTGGTTGGCTCACCGTCTTGCCATTCGAACTCATTGCTGCCAGTATCACCATCCAGTTCTGGACCACCAGCATCAGCGTCGCGGTATGGGTTACCATCTTCTTGGTCATCCTCGTTGGCATCCAGATCTTCGGTGTCCGTGGCTACGGTGAAGGTATGGACCCAGTCCCAGCTAACTACGAACAAAGCCTGACCAAGTACAGTCGAGTTCGTCCTTAGCATGATCAAGATTGCTGCTTGCGTTGGCTTCATCCTCCTCGGCATCGTGATCAACACCGGCGGCGTTGGAGACAAGGGATACCTCGGAGCGAAGTACTGGTACAACCCCGGTGCCTTTCAGAACGGCTTCAACGGCTTCGCGGGCGTGTTCGTCGTCGCCGCTTTTGCTTTCGGCGGCACCGAGCTCGTGGGTCTCGCGGCGGCTGAGTCCGTGAACCCTCGCCGTGCCATCCCCTTAGCTGCCAAGCAGGTCTTCTTCCGGATCGCCTTCTTCTACATCGTCAACCTGTTCGTCCTCGGCCTCATCCTCCCTTCGACCGACCCGCGCCTCGAGCACGCTTCCGGCTCCAACTCCAAGTTCTCGCCCTTCGTCCTGGCCATCCAAGACGCCGGCATTGCCGTCCTGCCCTCCATCTTCAACGCGGTCATCACCATCTCGGTCATCAGCGTCGCCAACTCCTGCACCTTCGGCTCCACCCGCACCATGCAGGCGATGGCCGAGCGCGGCATGGCCCCCAAGATCCTGGCCTACGTCGACAAGGCCGGGCGGCCGCTGTGGTGCATCGCCATCCAGCTGGTCTTCGGCCTGCTGGGCTACGTCGGCGTGGCCCCCGACGGCCTGACCGCCTTCGACTGGCTGCTGGCCCTGTCCGGCCTCGCCTACTTCTTCGTCTGGGGCTCCTGCTGCCTGGCGCACATCCGCTTCCGCCTGGCCTGGACGGCCCAGGGCCGCCGCCTGGACGCGATCCCCTACCGCGCGCCGCTGGGCATCTGGGGCAGCGCCGTCGGCTTCGCCCTCGTCTGGGTCTGTCTCGTCGCGACGTTCTACAACGCGCTCTACGTAAGCCCACACTCCTCTCCTCGCCCCGGACATAGGTATCTACCTTGGCGAAAACACGGGGTGCTGACACGATCCTCTCCTAGCCCTCCCCCGGTGCCGTCCCCAGCGTCAAGGTCTTCTTCCAGAAGTACCTGGCCGCCTTCATCGTCGCGATCGCCTACCTCTTCTGGAAGGTATACACGCGCGACTGGCGCATGTGGATCCCCCTGCGGGAAATCGATCTGGTCTCGGGTGCCCGCCCCCTCGAGATCGACGAGCAGATAAGCGCCAGCGAGGAGAAGAAGGAGCCGTGGTACATGCGTGTCGTGCGGAGCTTCTTCTGATGGAGGACTAGGTAAGGTTCTTTCTGGGGATTTCGTGCCGGCGTTGCGTGGTCGGGAAGCGATTCAGTACATATCAAGCTTTGCCATGTTTAGTTGTTGATGATACCTCTCTGCAATACCAGATTCTTTTGAGATACCTACCTGATCCACTTACTGACCCCTGAAAGACAGCAACGGGGAAGAAGACTCCCGCTCAGAAGATAGCCCGAAGGTATCGCAGTCACCATGTAAGTAACTTGATTATCCCCAGAGACAGCAGTGGAAGCAGCCGTGAGGATACGTAGAATAGGCATAGGTCCACTTGGATCGCGCCGCCAACCTCCCACACGGTGGCTCTCACGCTATCATTCCCTTTCCTTTCCTGTTGACGTTGCCCTCTCCTCTAATTCCTATATGTAGGTATGCTCACGTGGGAACTCATACAGACAGCCTGCGACGTGTGGGGGCAAAGAGATAGATCTTCGACATTCGGAACACTGACACGAGCCAGCAACGATCACGCGACGCGAGACGGGACAGCGAGCCCAACCCGCGCACCCAAGCATGCATCAGGGATTCTCATTGTCTGCATCGTATCCAAAATACTTCGAGACACCCGCGTGCGCTTCACATCTGCCTAGCCGGATACCCCCAGAGCCTTGCCTCCTCATCCGCGCTATGCAGCTGCCGATACACATTGGCATCCCTTCCGGCGGCCGCACTAGCAATGTTCGAGAGCGCGAGGGCGTCCTCCTCGAGCGGGGTGCGGTACTTGCGGCGCTCGAGGTTGCGCTGCTCGGCCGTCAGCACCAGGCGATCGGCTCCGCCGCCGCCGCCGCCGTCCGTGTGGGCGACCGCCACCGTGTCCTCGCCGCTGGTCTTGCGGTGGTGCTGCCGCCGCGCCAGCACCACCGGCAGCAGGCGGCTGAAGAAGGGCCGCACCGCCGGCACCGACGCGCATACGATCCCCGCGTTCACTTCGATAAAGCACAGGATCATGTCCGGCACCGCGTCCCAGTCGTAGTCGGAGCTGGCTTCGAGTACGGGGATGTAGCTCACGCGCTTGAGGGCGACGGCGCACACGCTGTGGCAAGATGTGGTTAGCCATGCGACATACATATCTCGGTGTACATGTATGTCATGTTACTTATGATGGCTTGGCTTGGCTTGGTTTGCACTTACAGGATACCCGTAGCGAACAGCAGGATAATGGAGGCCTTCTGGCGAGTGGGGAGCTGCATTCTAAGTATGAGGGGGACGGGGAGCAGCAGGATGACGACGTCCATGGCGGCGTTGAGGCTGCTGAGGGCGATGTAGGCCGGGTAGGAGTCGTAGCAGTGGGCGCCCTTCAAACTCTCGTTGACGATGCCGGCCAGCGGCTGGCAGGCCAGCGATTCCACCAGCGCTGCCACCACCGAGTAGCTGGCGATCACCGCCATGCAGCCGTAGCACGTCCAGCGGAACCAGGCGTGCGGCGCCAGCCGCAGGTACAGCACCAGGATAGACAGCTTCGCCAGCGTGATGCTGAAGATGAAGGTCAGATAGGCTAGGAGCCCGTACTAGTAGAGCGGCAAGGCGGCGTCAGTCTGTAATGTATGATCGGGGGCCAGCCCGGCTGGAGAGGCGAGTGAAGCTCACCAAGCGCTCTCCGACGTGGTAATCGCTCATCAAGATATCCCAGACGTGATAGGTCAAGCCGTGGTCAATATCTAAATGTGCCATCCAGAAAGCCGTTAGAATACCCAACCACTGAAGAGCAGCATGACATCTGTACCTTTCTTCACAAAGACCAACATCGAGAGTGAGACCGCAAACGCGGCCATCACCAGCCCTGATGCTTCGGGTCAGTGGGATGTTCGGGGGTGACTGGGGAAGTGATCACATGACTGACAGTCATCGGCATTCAAACCACCCTGGACGACCTGCAACCTGGTGTAAACGCGCAACCCCACGGACAAGCCCGCGATTATGGTCGTCGCGATGCCAGCAGCCATCAAGTCTGCCGCCTTGTTGGGCGGGTTGGAGGGCGTGCGAACCTGGCCCGGGGGCGGCTCCTGGTAGTAGAGCGGCGCCTCAGCCATGGCGGGAAGGACGATAACCGATCCCAGTGACCACGTCGAAAGGAAGCCGGAGGGGGAGGGGGGAGGGGGGGGGGAATCTTCTGAGGGTCGGTTGAATCTTGGCTGGCCCGCTCGCTATATACATAAGTATGATCAGTCTTTTCCCCTCGCGATCTGAGGTAGTAGCAGTGCCCGCTCACGGCCGGCGCTCTGGCGGCCTGCCGCCATGTGTTTCTCTCCTTCCCGGCGGAGATGGGGCACGGTTGGTAAGGCAGGTATCGCCAAGGACACGCACGGGGAGGATCAACATGTTGGAAAAGTCAGGGAAGTCAGGGTCGCCAATGAAGACTGCAGGGAGCGTTGGCAATTCATGCAGGCTGTCAGGCCGGTTAATCTGGGCGGCCTCGTCTCATTGGGCCTATCCTAGGTCACATCCGACCTTGAGCTGGCTCGAGGGGTCCCCCAGACCAGAGGTTGGTCCCCCTTTCATCGGCTGCCGATGGGCCTTGGCGTCGATACGAAGCTCATCTCTGTCACCGCAGGCGGCTCGTTGCAGGGCCTTGGATTGAAGGATCGGAAAGAGAGGGGCTTGCGAAGGCTCTGTCTCGGTTGAGGATCGGACATCCAAGATACTTTACCTTACCGATATGGAACTCTTAGGTACCGAGTACACGGTTCGTAAGCTATTGATTGAAGTGGTGATACTGTAGGTAGCTGTCGCTTGCTGAGGTACAGTAACAGTAACCGATGAATATCAGGAATGCGTTTCAGCTAGGTACGGTAGGTTAAACCTGAGCGCCTGGTCATCGATTGGCGGTGCGAGCGTGGAGGGCAGCTGGCAGAAGGCAGGCAGGCATCGCTGCAAGGGCCTGGAATATCGGGAGCCACAGCGGGGTCGAGGTCCTCAAGGTATCGGGCTGTCGGGACTCGGGAGCAAGTGGAGGTTTCGACGGGCAGGCCTAGAACCCCTGACGTACCAGGTACCGTAGGCCTACGTAAGTGCAGCTCCCCGCTCCTGTAAACGATACTTCATCAAACCACACGACCACGACTCCATAAGTATATGAGGTAGGCAGGTATTTCAGGTTTTTTTACAGTTCCTGACCATGGAAGGCCATCTTCGAACCTGATGAACTATGGAACTTGCTACCTGCACTTGTGACAGGTGAGCAGTTTGATGGGCACAGCATTACTCTCTAACCCTCCTGGCCACCCCATGATGCGCACCATGCTATGCTCTCTGGCAAGAGAACTCAACTAGGTAACGTTAGTTAGCTAACGTCTTCACCAAAGGGTCCTGCCTCAACCAAGGGCACATGCACTGCTTTGGTGTAGTAATAAGCCTGCAGTCCCGCCTCGCCGCCCTCCAGCCCGATGCCCGACTGCTTGTGGCCTCCGTAGGGCACGTGGATGTCGTACATGGCACAGCCATTAATCCAGACGGTGCCGGACTCGGCCGCGCGGGCGACGCGATGACCGCGGTAGGCGTCCTTGGTGAAGACCGAGAAGCCCAGGCCGTAGGTGGTGTCGTTGGCCATCTGGACCGCCTCCTGCTCCGTGCGGAACGCCACGATGAGCGGGCACGGCCCGAAGATCTCCTCGCGGTAGATCTTCATCTCCGGCTTGACCTTGACAAAGACCGTGGGCTCGACGAAGAACCCCTTCCCCTCGCGCGTCGTCCTCTTGCCGCCCATCAGGATCTGGGCGCCTTCTTCTTCGCCCGACGCGATGTACGCCAGCACGCGGTCCTGCTGCCTCTTGGACACCTGAGGGCCTTGTGAGACCTTTTCATCGAACGGGTCGCCCAGTTTGACCCCGTTCTCAACCATTTCTTTGAACGTCTCGAGGAACTTTTCGTAGACCGTGTCCTGGACGAGGATGCGACTGTTCGCAGTGCACATCTGCCCCGAGTTGGACATGACCCCGACCTGCGTCCACAAGGCCGCGTTCTTCAGGTTGGCGTCGTCGAAGATGATGGCCGGAGACTTGCCGCCCGTCTCCAGCGTGACTTTCTTCATGTTCGAGGAAGCCATCTTCAGGACCTTCTTCCCGGTAGTCGTGCTACTGTCGTTTCCAAACGGAGTGTCGCGCCCCACTTTAAATTTGCGTGTGTTACCCCCCCAAAATTAATTGCACCAGACATATATACTAATTGTAAAAACCACGTATATTATTAATAATACGGCTAACCTCGTCGTCGCCCTTATCCTAATTAATTAATAAAGTAATTAAAAACTTATAAACCTTTAGCACTTGCTTAGTTTTAATGTTTATTTACTTACTATGCCCGTAAAGCCGCTTAATAGCCGTCGCTTTATACCTATAGACCGCACTTGTCAGGGCAAAGGTTGGTAACAAGGCAAGGCTCGTAACGTGTTCCATTTACAGAGAGAAAATAACAAACGTAAGGAAAAGAAAGGGAAACCCACAATGGGCGGCTGCAACCGAAAGGTGGTGTAGGTCTCCGTGCAGGCCCCACCTGACCGCTTACCCGTTTAGGTAAGGTGGCTGGTTTCTGCCGGGCTCGCACCTCCCGGCTGTCCCTTTCCTTATCCGACCTATCTGTATCTAATCCGCCTATCGCATCTGCTTATCGCCCAGTGTGCCGTCACAGCACTACTCTAACTACTATGCTTATAATAAGAGATTAATTAAATTAAAACCTCGCCGATCGATATAATTATAATATATAAATAATTTAGAGATACCGTCGTTAATAAAAGGTTACTAGCGCTTTAGCAAACCTTAAGAAGTTTAAGTATTAATATAACGTAACGAGGCTAATTTTATAGAAAATAAAGGCATGCTTTTTTTTCGTTTTTCGTTAACTACGCTTATGCTTTCGTTAACTTATTAATAAAAGTTACTTAAAAAGCTTGCTATCTACCTCGATTTATATTTTGATAAAATATAATAGTTTTTCGCCGATTATTATAACCTCGCCGTGTTTTTACTAATTATAAATCGTTATTTAAAAAAAACGGATTAAAGTTAAAAAAAGTTTAAAATATTATTAGCTTAATAAAACTTTACTTTAAAATTATAATATTTATATTAAACCGCTTTATATACCTTTAATATATTTGTATTTATAAATAAGTTTAAGGTTAATAAAAAAGATATAAATCGCCGCTATAGCTAGGCACTTAAGGGTTATATACTTTTCGCGAGAAAAATTATTAAATAAGGCTTACGCTTTAACATATTACTAGCTATAATTATTAATAATATTATCGATAGCTTTATATATTAAGCTTTAATAATAATAACGAGGTTTAAGCGGTGGCTTAAAACGAGGGTTTATTCGCTTATAAATCTTTTTTTAAAGCCACGGTTAATATTAATAATAAATAACGCCTCGTTTTATTATTTTAAAAGTATATATAATTTAAAAGCATAGTTTTCGATTAAGTTATAATATTTTTTGCCGTACTTATTAAACTTTAACCTTATCGAGGCGTTTTTTAAAATGTTAAAAACGTATATATAGCGGCATTATAAGTGGCGGGCAAGTGCTTTTAAGCGAGAAAAAAACTTTACTCGTTTCTTAGCGAACTATATGTAAAAAAATAAGCTATAACGCGAAAAAGATTCGAAGGCATTTTAAATAAGCTCGGGCTAGCTATAATTTATTAAAATAACTAATATATTAAAAGTTATATATAAAAGCATACCGTATACCTCTCGCTTTTCTTACTTTTAAAACTTTTAATAAATGTGCTAAATAAGTTATCTTTTATTATTTTTCGGTAATAATATATTAAATAAGTTATTTTTTATTATTTTTTAGTAGCGGTATGTTAAATAAGTTGTTATTTATTATTTTTTAACGGCGGCGTGCCCGGCGAAAGAGGTAATAGTAAAAAAGGCGGCGGTAATAATAGTAAATATAGCGAAAAAAATAGCATTATTATTATTTTTTTTTTTTTATTTATTAGTTATATTTAGCGGCGGTAGCGGCGGTAGCGGCGGCGGCGGTAGTAATTAAATTATTATTATTTTTATCTTTTATCCCTCGTTTATAAGTAATAGCTAAATTATTATTATTATCGTTTTTCGTCTTTTGTTTACAAGTGGTAACTAAATTATTATTATTATCGTCCCTTATCCCTTGCTTATAAATAGTAGCTAAACTATTACTATTATTATTTTTCGTTTACGGGCGGTAGCTAAACATAGCCGGTAATAAAGCGCCCTATATAATTAAAAGGTTATTTTATTTATTAAAATAATGTTATAGGCGGAGGTCAAAGGGATAAACGAAGCGTTTAAAGGTAAAATATATTAGTTAAAAGGGCATAAATCTCACGTAGCGAGTTTTTTAGCGGCGGCGGCGGTAGTAGCGGCGAAGGGGTATAAATCTTACGCGGCGAGTTTTCCGGCGGCGATGGCGGCGGCGGCGGCGGTGGCAGTGGTAATAACAGGCCCTTAATGCCCTCGAAATAGTAATAACACTATTAATTAAAGCCTAGTTATCGAAATCGCGTTTAACGCTTTAATAAAAAGGGCGAGGAGGGCAAAAGTCGGCTAAGGCTTAGTTATCGAAGTCGCGTCCACCGCGTTAGTAAAAAAAGAAGCGAGGGGCGTAAAAGCGGCCGTAATAATAAAATTATTAAGCAGTAATAACGGCGTTATTAGTTTTATTAATAAAAAAAAAAGAAAAAAACGGGTATTTTTAATAAAAAATACTTAAGTATATAAAAAAGAGTTAAAGTTATAAAAAAAGCGGTGTTATTATAATTAAAAAAGTAAGTTTTTTTTATAAATTACCGGCTATTTTTAAATTAGTAAAATTTGTTAAAGTAACTAAACTTTAAGTTTAAAAATTTAATTATATTAAAAAACTATTTAAATTTTATTAAAAATACGTTTTTAACGGTATAAATATATAGGCGTTAATAAATAGAAACGCGTTAACTTTATATTAAACGATAGCCGACGATTTATATATAAAATTTTATTTCTTAAGCCGAACCTTTTTACTTATTAATTAGGCTATTATTTTTTTTTATTTTTAGTTAATTAAACGTGTTATCTTAAGCCTATTTATTACCGCCTTGCCTTTTAAATTAACGTATATCGTTAAGGTTAGCGGTTTATATTTAGCGTAGCCTTATTTTTTTAAGCTTTATTATCGCCTTTTTTATTACTTTTTTTATAAGTATTAATATTATATAACTTACGCTTGTTATAACGTTTTTATAGCGAAGTTTTTTAAAGCGCTCGCGATGTTATATTTAATTAAACTTTATTATTAACGAGGTATAGCATATTTATAATTTAATATTATTATTATTTAAGTAAACGGCTATATATTTAGCACGCGTAATAACGTTAAATCGTTATTTTTAATAAATAAAGTACTAATTATAATTATTATTTAAAAAAGCGAAATAAGCAGCTATGTTTTTTATATAAATAAGTTTTTAAAAAAGTTTTTTAAAAATGTCCTAAATCGATTATATATAGCATATAAAATTTTTTTTACTTTATACCACTCGCTTAATAAATAGCAAATCTTTTTAACTAGTATAAACTGCCGCTATAAGGCTTAATATAACTATTATAAATAATCTTAATTACCGGGGTTTAAAAATATATACGTCTTAATTATTTTAAATAATAATTCGTTATATGCTTTTTTTAATATTAAAAAGGAAAAATTACGGAAAAAAAAGCTTATTAAATGTTTAAAAACATTAAAAGGCGGCCTTAAAAACATTATAAATAAAAGAGGCGTTTTTATATCGGTATATAAGTTTTAATATTAACTTTATACCTTTAAGCCCCCTGTATTTAAATATAAACTCGGATATTAACTTTATGCCTTTAAGTTTATATAATTACTTAAAAAAAAGTTTATTTAATTTATTAATAACGTAAACGGTCCTTAACCACTTTTTTATAGTCCTGGTATAGCGCTAAAAAAACTAAAATTAATATAAATATATATTATTAAGTTATTAATATTAATAAGCTTAATAGCGGCATTATATTAACGTTTTTTTTTTTTTTAAACGGGTTTAAGCTTTTAAAGTAATAAGTTTACTTATTTGCCTTTATACGCTTATATTATTATACTTAGCGGCTTTAACTCGTTTAACCTCTTTTTAATTTTCGATATATCGTTTAAACTACGTTAAAAATCGTTAATACGCGGTTATGCTTTTACTAATATCGTTAAACTAACGTTATAATTATAAAAAAGTTAAGTTATAATATATAATTTTATATTTAACGTAATAAAACTAAAAGTTTTACTTATAATAATTTTTATAACTAATATTAAATTAACACGTTATCTTATTAACAAGCTTTTAATAAACATTTTAATTTAATAAAAAAGTAAAATTTATAATCTTTTTAATTTTATTAAACTACGGTATAAACTCGTGTTTATTATACTTTTTTTTTAACTTTAAAGTAGCGAAAATTATTTCCGCGGTAAAAAAATAACTTATTAAAAATATTAAAGCGTTAAATAATACGCAGGTTATAATTAAACGTAATATATAACTAATAAATAAGCTTTTTAAGTTCGCTTCGAGGCAAAATTATTTATTTACTAAATTAAAAAAACTTAATATTTAATAAAAAAGTTTAATAAAAGCATCCTTTTCGTTTAGCTTTTTTATAAAAATAAAGTAATAAGTAAAATATAAATAATATTAATAAAAAAAGTTAAAAAAAAAGTCTTATATAACGTATTTTTTAAAACGTTTATACGGATATTATATTAATATCGCTAATTTACCTTTATATATATAATTTTTTTTATTATTTTATTACTAGCTAGCTTTTATTTTAGTACAGGAAAATAACTATATATATTAATTATTAAGCTTTTTTTTAATATATTTTACCACGCGAATAACAAAGCCGTTATTTTCTTAGGGCCACGGATCGAAAAAACGTATAACAAATATATAAAAATTAATAAAATTAATAACCTTTAACGCCTAACGTATATTAATAAACCTGGATTTATTAACCTTACCGTTAATATATAACTTAATTTAGTTTAATATATTAAATATGCGTAGAACACTTTGCTTTTTAACTTTAACTTTTAGTTTAAAAAATAACTTCAGTATTAATTTTAATTTAAAATTAACCTTAAACTTAAAATTAAAAAAAGATATAGTTTTTAACTTAAAGGCAAGTGCTAGCTTAAAAACAGATTTAAACTTTAAGCCGGGCTATAACTTAAAGTTTAGCTATAACTTAAAATCTAATTTAAAAAACGGGTTTAAAAAAAGCTAAAAACGTGCTTTGCCGCGAAAAATTAGTTATTATTATTATTTAATAATAAAGCGTTTTTATATAAAAGTCCGTTTTTTAATAGCCGTGCTAATAGCGGTGCGTTTTATAATAATAATTTTATAAAATCCGTTCGCCTTAATATTATTAATAATAATAGCTTTCGCGAAAGGTTTTTTAATACGTTTAAAAAACATATCTCGTAAAAAAATAGTACGACTTTTATTAATAAACTTATCGATTTATATAATAATAATAAATAACCATAAACGCCCCCATAGCTTTAATTAAAAGCGTGGCGGCTAGCCCTTTTTACAAAGTATCGATTTTAAAACGCGCGCCTAAGAAAGTAAAGCTGTTATTAAGCTGTTTAAAAGTGAGGTAAAAAGTTTAAAAGAAAGTTTAATTAATGTTTTTACACTTATTAATAAGGTTTAAAACTAGCTAATATAAAAAACTTACGTTAAAAGTTAAGCAAAATACGGGCGGCGTTAGGGATAGCTAGCAACGGTGGGCTAGTAAGGGCGCTTATTATTATTAAAAACATTAAAAAATTAAAATAGCAATAAAATAGCTAATATATTAAAGCTTCGTTTAATATACTATTAAAAAGGGCGACGGCGAGGCGGTTATAAATGGTTTTTATAGTTAGTGTGTGTGTTTAGTGCGATTAATTTTAGGGGGGTAACACACACAAATTTGAAGTGGGGCGCGACACTCCGTTTGGAAACGACAGTACCCGTGAAAGCGATCTTGTCGACGTCCATGTGCGAAGCCAGAGCCGCACCAGCTTCGGGCCCTTCGCCGCTGATGATGTTGATGACCCCCGGCGGGAAACCAGCTTGCCTCACCAGCTTGGCCCAATATAGTCCAACTAGGGGAGCAATCTCGCTGACCTTGATCACGATGGTATTGCCACACGCCAGAGCGGGGCCAATCTTGACGGCCATTTGCATATTGTTGAAGTTCCATGGGACGATGGCGCCAACTACTCCGTGGGGCGTCTTGATTGTGTACGCCATCTTGTTGGGGCCAAGGTCAATGGATTCACCGTGCATCTTATCCGCCCAGCCGGCACAGTATCTGAGCATATCAATCGATCCCCTGGTATCGAAGCTTTTAAACAAGTGGAAAGGCTTGCCGACGTTCAGAGTGTCGATGGCAGTAACAATGTCGGCATTGGCTTCCACGAGGTCTGCGAGCTTGTTCAGGAGCTTGCCACGACCCTCTCCGTTCAACTCCTTCCAGGACTTATCCTTGAATGCCGCCCTAGCTGCCTGGACTGCCTTGTCCACGTCCTCCTTCGTCGCGGCGTGGGGAGCACATATCTCCTCTTCGGTCCTGCTGTATCTTAGCACTTTCGACCGGACTCGAATGAGCCGACATTGATGGAGATCTCAACTGTATGGAGGAACAGTAAACAGTAGCCTCTTGGGCCATACGCCCCGAGATAACTTACGTCGGGTTGAAGGTGGGAATTGCTTTCCCCCCACTGCTGGCTACCCATTCATTGTTGATGAACAGACCGATAGGTTGCGTCCACTTGTGGGTTGCTGCAGAAAGTTCGACTTCCATGATCGTACTAGATTCGATGGACGACGGTTGATGACTTCACTGAGCAGAGTATGGTACCCCGCGGTCAGTAAGTGAGCCATCCCAACTTAAATAGAACGTTTAACGTAAGGGAGTGGAATGGGTATGGCGATGCCAAGAGACGTGAGTGCCGCCAACAAGAGACGTTGCCAACAATAAGAACTGCTGCCAATAAGGATTTAGCCTCTTCGTGGTTGTGCGTGAGGAATCGAGGGAGTCATTGGTCGTCGTGGTCGGTCGAGTATCCCACGGAAGCCTTCATTAGCCCCTGATGGGACGGTCCGGGCACCGAGATAGGCTCGGCAGTCAACTAACAAGGAGCATTGAACAGCCAGAAGCGAGGGAGCGGCACATACTATGTTGTGGGACAGGTAAGGATCCAACGTTGCGCTTGGCCAGCTGGCGCGGCCGACTTCTCGGTTTCTTGGGGGCGGTTGTCACGCAGTGGCGGTCTATCACCAGCATCAGACTTCGGCAGATGAGCACAAGTTGGTACATTGAAATCACACATTGTAGCTATAAAAAATCTGAACGGGGCTCTCACCAAGATTCCCCCAGTTCTTCGTTCAGGTGTGCTGCTCTGGGCGCATACTTCCGTCGGCCTCTGTAGTACTGGAGCGTATCCTCCTCCGTCTCCTCTGGTTCGCATGTCGCATCAATGTCGTCGTCTATGTTGCGTTCGGTGTCATCGAGATCCGGGTTTGTCTTGCTCTCGTCGTCGTACTCTCCCTCGACCTCGTCGTCGTACTCTCCCTCGACCTCGTCGAGAGCAAGTGTACTAGGTGTTGGCAAGCTATGAAGTGATGGGTCATCCCTTACTGCTGAGGCCCCCACATCGTCGCCACCAACGGTCGATGCCTGACGGGGGTACTGGCTTCGGTTCATCTCCCTGGGTAAGAACTGTCTCCAAGAATGTGTCTTCAAGTCCGTGAACCCGGGTAGAGCCCAGTGGTCGGTTGCCGCCTCGCGGATGGTCTCGCCGCCCGCGCACCCGCCGATGTACCGCTCGCGGCCGAGGAAGTGTTCCTTAATCAGCTCTTCCAGCTCCGCTGCGCTCACCAGTCGGTCTGCCATTCCCGTGATATAATTCGGATTCTTCCACGGAGGACCGCACCACGGCCGCTGTGCCGTCGGATCAATCGACCGCAGCCGAACGCAGTACGTGTCTGGCCCCGTGCGCCGGCACGCCGAGCACCGCGGCTCCGACTCCTTTCCCACGAACGTCAGTGTGCACTTGAGCTTCTTCTCGTGGCAGCGCAGGCACGCCTGTCCCGTCGTTGAGAGGAAGCGGCCCGTCGTCACGTCGCGTCTTCGCACCTCGCCCTTGCCGTTCGAAAGATTCTTCCGCGGGATTCTCTTTGTCTGGTTCCCTGCCTCCTCCTTTATAGAGGGACGGATGTCGTCATTGTTACCCTTGTCGGTTATATTCTGGAGCGCCTTAGGCTCACATCCCTGTTCCACGTCAGGAAGCTCCTCGAGGCTCTTGTATTCCTGTGCAGTTTTGACGTCTATAGACGATGGCCTTGCTTTCCGCAAATCGCCAGCTTGAGACTGGGTTTTTACAGTATCAATCATGGTATTCGTAGTATCGTTATCCGATGACGGCGCCATGGGATCCCTTTCGGTCTGCTTTGGCAGAGTATTGTACTTACCAGAAGTAATCGTATGATCTTGTGAGTTCAGGTTGCAGTTCACACCACGTTAATCCAATCCGGCGTTCTAGGATCAACAGGTGATTAAGTAGAATTCCTGCAAGCGTGAAAAGAGACAAAGTCATTTGTTGAAGCTTTGTACTTATCTGCGACAATCCCATAGAGACGTAGACAAAGGATCTGAGACCGCCAAAGGAGTATGGGATGGAATCAAGGCATTACTCTGTCCCGGTAGCATCCTCATCAGATATAGCCAAGCACGCGTACAGGATCATCGCGCATCCCAAACTAGGCAGTAGAACAATAATCAAGGGGGGGAGTTCTCGTATACCAACGCACAATAGCGACATTTGAACTAAGCGAAGTCCCGTGAGAAGACGTTCTGAGACATGACGATGTTGCGGCCGAGAAACACCCGAATAGGCACCTGTTATCCGGCGTTACAACCAAGCAATGACAGTAGTAGTATTTGATTATATGAGTGAGCTACTTCCCTACTGGCTAGGTTCCGTGATTCGTATTCTTGGCTCGGCGTTCACCCGGGGACTGGGGAAGAAGGGAGACCATTGCGGCGGCTGTGAATTCGGTATCACCACACTTTCGCCAAGGTCTCTGAGGCTGCCCTCGTTACTGGAGTTGCTTTGAAGCGAATTGATGAGGTCCAGATCGGTGATAGGCGGCGAAATACGGTTTGACGGTCTCCATGTCCGAGTCATCTCACGAAGCTGATCGATAACATCACTGCTGTGTTGCCGTAGCCAGGGGTGCCTCCTTGACTGAAATGACGTGGCACGACGGCTGGGGTCTTTTGTCAGGCAGGAGCGAATGAAGCTCTGCGCGTACTCGCTGCAATCTCTGCCATGGGCTGATAAATCTTCGAAGATATCCGTTACTGTTCGGTCAATGACCTCTTGATTTGAACCCCTTAGATCGGCCAGGTCCTCGCAACCGGGATCAAACAGGAACAGCGTGATCATGCCGATTGACCACATGTCCACGGCCATGCTGTATTCGCTTCCCCTGTAAATTTCCCTGCTTCCATTGTTAGGAGCCGCTCCTCAAATATTGATGAAGCAGGGTACTTACGGTGCCATCCAGCCACCAGGAGTCCCAACGGTACTGGCCAAACGGCCGCCTGTAGTCGGTGCTGCGAATCCAAGGTCCCCTACAATCAGGCGACCTTTACCGAAAGGACCTGCAGCGAAAAAGATGTTCTCTGGCTTGAGGTCTCGGTGCGCAATATTGCTCTTGTGGAGGTATCTAACAGCCGACAGGATCTGGTGAACTATCAAACGGATATGATGCTCTTCAAGACCGCCCTCACTTCTCACAGCTACCGAGTGAAGGTCGCCGCCCGTTGCCAAATCTGTGAAGGTGTATAGCGTATGTGTCGACTTGTATGCACGTTCCAGACTCAGAAGATGGCGCTGGTGCAAGTTAGAATGACTCCAAGTTCCAGCAATGGATGATGGCGGTTAGAAACTCACATGATTGAATTTGCCGAGAAGATCGGTCTCATCCATGACACGCCTGATTGTGTTTTGCCAGCCATTGATACGACGTAGTTTGTCGAGATCGTGGATTTTGCAGGCGAGCTGCTTCCCAGTCCCCTTCTCTATGGCGAGGTGAACCGAGCTAAAAGCACCAGTCCCGAGGACTCTATCTTTGATCTCATATCGCTTAGAGATTACCTTTGACTCCTGGTCAGGACGTCTCGAGTCGAGGAGCGGGTCGGCCTCATAGTGGGAGTCAGGCAGATGAACATGAAACTTCCAATGAGGCCAGATGCTGATAACGTCTCCTGAGCTGAGGAGGTAGCCAGTGTGGGCACCTTGACGCCGAGAACCGATATCCTGACCGTTGACTTTGGTGCCTTCTAGAGATTCGCAGTCCTGCACATAGATCAGGGGTGGCAGATGTTCGTCCCCGTCGGCACCATATGTGATAGAGTAGATCATGAAATGAGTTCGCGATATATAAGGGTGCCGGATCACTATATCACTGGCGCGAGTTCAGATCGCATGCGGACCATAGCAGGAAGCTGATGTACTCACTTGCAGTTGCTGTCGAGCGTTCGGCCTACTCTCACATCTTGGCCACGAAGAAGGTCGAAGTCCAACGACGAGCGCGGCTCAAACCGGTCTCCACCATCGATATCGCTGAGGAAACCATCACCTGGGAAAGGAATCAGGACTGGACCGCTGACTCCTGTCGGTAAGATAGTTCGGAGCTGTGCGGAGGGAGAAGTGGTGACGTTCCTTACTGGCCCGGAACCACGCCATTATGCTTACCTGGAGGTTTGAAGATGGGCAGCTTGGTCTCCTCAACGCGACAGAAGATTTGCGCTATGCGCCGCATTTTGTCGGCTATTTGTAGTCTGAACCCAGCGTGGAGTCGGGATTGTGGGCGCGTACCAAGACTTCAGGCAGAGGGTGAAAAGAGAAGAACGGCCATTGACTTCCAATTTCATCTTGGGTGCACCACTGCACAAGCACTCGTGTGGCAAGAGCGTTTGCATGAGTGCGTTTCTCTGATATATGCAGTCGCGAGCGAATTCTTCGATGTCACAGCCCGTCGTGGCTGCCCAAATTGGGAAGGGGTCGTTTCGATCTGCCCGCTTCCCTTGCTCACTGTGTAGGCAGTCGCTCCTGGCTCGGAGGTTGCAACCTGCCTCGTTCCCTGATAACCTTAGAAAACTTCAACAGCGCAGTCACCGTGGAAGGAATCACCCTCAAGGCCTTCATTCCAGGCTGACATCCCAAACAGGCAGATACCTCCAGGTAAGCACTTCTGCGTCAGTAACCCCAGGGAGTTTTTATTCGAATACTTTATTCTCTGCATCTATACCATGTGGGAACAACGTTGGGGTGGTACTGGGGCCATGTTGAAGAGCATACCTCAGATAAGTAAGTACCTAGGTACGGTACCCAGTACCAACCTCTGCAAGTCCCCGAGGACGTGATCGAGGTAGCCCGGGTCCAGTTAATTGGACTTGACATGGGACGGTCGCCTCTGGAGTTGACTGACCCAATTTCATCTTTTATGGAATGAAAGGCGTCGTGACCATCGGTCTGGAGTTCATGCCAATGCTTTGTGTTGTTGCCATTGCAGTGGGATAACCACGAGTGACTGCCTACCTATGTAGGTATCCCAATCCAAGCTAGGTATGGTACTTTGTCAACCGAATAGCCAGCAGGAGGACGAGTGACCAAGACATGGGATTGAACATTTGGGGTTTCCTTCTCGAGAGACACCTAGAAACAAGCCCAATTGAGGTACCTTGCAGTACGCATTGTTGCTCACATTACTTGCATCTTTCAGCGTCCATGTGCGCAACGCGGGAGAGCAACTTGCAGAGCAATTCAGTCATATTTCCTCGTTTAGCAGCGCAAGGACGCAAGCCTCAGGTGACGCACCCACGGGCAGCTGAATCCAAGGGTCCACTTAGAATGGGCGTCAATTGTCATCATTGATGTGGCTGATGCGGCAGCTGCTGACGCCTGCGGGCATGATTTTGATTGGCTTGATTGGACGTCGACAGCCTGCCCGCCCCGCATCAGCGTACGTAGCCGAGAATCACCCGGTCACAAACCCTAACTAAAGCGACCTACTTCAATTCGCCCGTTCCGTCTGTTGAATTCACTTCCTCCCTCCAGCATCATCACGCAGACCTCATCGACAGCAACTCTTGTAAGTGCCTCCAAGCCCATCTTCCATTGCGTGTTACACGTAAGGCATTCAATTGTCATCTTCTGCCACCATCCATCCCAGTCTCGTCATCCATCGGTCCTGCGCGGCGTGCGCGCAATCAGTGCACCCTCGCCAGGTCACCGACGTTGTCCCCACCATTCCTCGTCAATCCTCCCAAGACCTGCTAGCTAACATCTTTGAACAGCAGTCGCGAAGATGAGAGCTAAGTGGAGAAAGAAGCGCGTTCGCCGTCTCAAGCGTAAGAGAAGAAAGATGAGAGCCAGAAGGTACGTTGCCTCAACTTCTCATACATTGTGATTTCCAGCTGACCAAGTCAACCAGCAAATAAACGCCTCGCACCTGCTCGATCACCAAGCGTCCTCACCCGAGCTTTGAATCGCCATGACAACATCCTACAACAAATCACCACATCCGCATCCGAGACTCGCTTCGAAGGAGAGCATTGAGGCATGGGTTGGCACAGTGGCAGCACGGGTTCCAAGGACTGGACAATCAACTATCGAGTGGACTTCGGGTTGTGTTTGCACAACATGGGACAACCAGGTTTTCTAGGAACGTCCAGCACCTGCACAAGGAACAAAAACTTGGGACAAGTTTGCTAGACAGATGAATGGCAATACTTGACCTGCAATCCCGTTGATACATCGCCCTCCATGCCTGTTTGTGACATGATCGTACTATGAAACTGATGCCATTCGCCGTACACTGACGTCATTGTCATCACGCTTTCCAGCTACCTGCATGTACCTATCTACTGCTTGAACCCTCAGCTCTCAATCTACTCGCAGCACACGGATGCCATGCATATAGTCGTTCCCATATTCACACCTGATGATTCCGTTAGTATCGCAAAATTCACTCCGTCAAGCCCAGCGATTCAACACTGGGCCGACGTACGCACGTTGGCACACATCCTCTTCAAAGCTCATGTGGGCTTGGTGGGGGATTGCTTGAGCTCCACGGCCCAAAGCCCAGGTGCTCGCAGCAGTGGGCGTAGTGGGTTAGTGGGGGTATCTCACCGCCTTCCTAATACGGAGCAGGCCTAAATCGCAGCGCTAGCTAGATTGGCAGATCCTGAACTTTTTTTCCCTTTGGAAGCCATTGCCGCCCGGTGACTGCCAGCTTGAAGAGCCCATGCAGGCACTTCCCATCTGCAGCACGCCCAATACCTTTCACTTTGATTCCAAAGCCTAGCATCCACCCTTCTCAACTCACGGATCGGCACAGCTATCAAAGATGCCAGATGCCAAGGAGAAGAAGAGAAAGCGGGCTGAAGATGGTGCGCCGCGGCCCAAGAAGAAGGTAGCCGTTCAGACACCCTCTTCTACGCAACCACCCAACTCGATCAGAGTTTCTTCAATCCAAAACCCCAATGAATGCCCTCCAGTGCTAGGTAAGCCTATACGAGATGTACAAGGTATCGATGGTTCGCTCATGCTCATATCCACATAGCAACG
Source organism: Xylariomycetidae sp. FL0641 (assembly GCA_022376655.1). Taxonomy (NCBI): domain Eukaryota; kingdom Fungi; phylum Ascomycota; class Sordariomycetes; species Xylariomycetidae sp. FL0641. The sequence continues at coordinate 458,055 of JAJJKE010000005.1, forward strand.
CATCCCGGTCTGTGCATCCCGAACTCCGTCAAGTTTCAAGCGTATACGAAGCCACAACCGACAACCACGAAGACAAAGCGAAGCAAGTCCTCGAACACACCTGCATCCAATCTTCTCCTTCATTCCTCAACCCACAGCAAACTCGACTACACAGCCAAAGAAGATGGCCCTGGCGGACGGGAATCGCACCTCAAACATTATATTGGTGTGTTTGATCCAAAGACTGGTCAGCTGTCTGTGGTAGAGGCGAAAAAGATGGCCGTTAGAGGCGTTGTCCGGTCCCAGCAACCGGCCGAAGAAGACCTCGACCAACGAGGCATCTCCAAGGTGTGTATTATGTGGTGTCGGCTTATCGCCGTGTTCCTTTGTGCATGAGGATCTGACCATGGCCTAGACTACAATGGAACTGCGGAACGACCTTGGACAAGCATTCGGAACGAAGAAGGCAAAGAAAGCCCTCGCCGCGATCACCGAAAATGCCATCGCCCCAGAAAAGGCTGTTGCCCTTGCGGGTGGGAATCCAGCCAAGCTCAATGCTGCCTCTAAGGCTATGATGGAATCGATTCAAGAGGTAACCGTCAGTATGGCGTCGAAGGAGGACCTACAGGCAGCAGCAGATGCGGCGAAACCCGTCCCTCCGGGCAACTTCGATGCCGAGGAAATCCAAGACGTCTACACCCCCGAGATCTTGATAGGTGGCGATACACTGAATGCCATCCCTATCAAGGACTGGCAAGATGCAATCAAGAAGGGCGTCAACACGAAGGTCCCCAGCGCTTTCGTGGCATCAAGACTCACTCCGGTCGGACAAGGTCCCAACGCAATACAACGATTACGAGCCCTTCGATATCTGGAATTCCTTATCCGATTCATCAAAGGTGCTAGGCCGACCAAAGTGCGGGGTGCGAAGCGAGTCCCCCCGCCAGATAAGCTGAAAGAGCTACTCGAGCCAGCACCTGAGCCAGTTGTTCAGAACATCAGACGCAAATTCTCCGAGAGCGGCGAGATCAGGAAGTTCCATACCGACTTGATGTATACGTACTGCTGTGCGCTCGCAGCAATCTTGTCAAACTACGAGTTTGAGACGAGCAGCATCCGGTACGACCTGGGTCTCGATGAGAAGCAGTTTGGGCAATATTTCCGGGAAATCGGCGGCAAGACCAAGGTAGCGGTTGGCGCCGAGAAGGGAACTCGAGTTCAAATTGCGCAGTTGGCGTTGCCGCTAGAGTTTCCGAAGGTCCGATATCAACGCCCGAAGAATCGATAATGCAGTAGCCGCCTGCACCTGTACATATTTGGCATTGGCGAGGCGTTTAGCATGGATCGGAGGAGAATCCGGTATGGAAGATGTGCATCGCCCGGCTGCGTCACACCGGAGCAGTTGGTTCCAGCATCATTTCATAGCAGTGGCATGGAAAGAGGGCATACAAAAGTCTTTGACCTTCGTTATAGATGCCCGGATCGCTCATCCTGGGAGACGGGGACGGAATTCGTCACAAGGCGACCTGCAGCAATGAGAGCTAGTCCGATACACTTACAGTTGAGATACCTACCTAGGCAGTTTCAACACCTAGGTTTCACCACTGGTATGAGCAACGTCAATACGGTCAGTTTCCGTTTATTTAATCTATCTTAGCAGTCCAGGTGCGCCTGAAGACCCCGGTGCGTTCGTGAACTAGGGGCTCCAGGTAAAGACACCTTGGAGTCTCGCCATCCCATTCGCTTCAATGCCGAGGTATCTGTCGTTGTTTCTGGCGACCGATACAATATTAGACCGTGAGACCATTGGTAACGCCGGAAAGACATGTAGCTATTGTGACTGCTTGACCAGAAACATCCGTCCCAGCTAGGTAGTCTCGGGCTTCCGAACGAGTAGGTCTAACCTTACCCATCTACAAGCCCGGAACCCCTCATAACCCCAACCTGCGGCCACCTTCACAACCTCTCCCTCGGCGGGGCCCCGCCCTTCCCGGCGGCCGGCCGGCCGTCGTCGTCCACCTCGACGACGCAGAGGATGAAGGTGTCCCGGAGGGCGCCGAGGCGGTAGCGGCGGTTGACGTCCTGGTAGTCGGGGTCGGCGGCCATGGCGGCGAAGTGGCGGACGCTGGGGTAGTGGACGAAGGCGATCTCGTCCCAGCCGCCGACGCCTTCCTCCTCTTCGGTGTCCCCCGTGAACCCCGTCACCCGCCCCACCAGCTTCACGCGGCCCCCGTGCCGCGCCCCCACCCGCCGCCCGAACTCCTCCCCGTACCGCACGTACTGCGCCTTCCGCCCCGGGCGGAAGGCCAGCAGGTTCAGCATGGACACGGGGGCGTCGGGGTCGTGGCCGTCGTCGTCGGCCGGCAGCCCCGCGATCCACGACGCCAGCTCCGGCGTCGCCTCCAGGTTCCGCGCGTCCGCGGAGACGGAAACGGAAGAAACAGCTGGCGTGGGCGGCCGGTCCGGGTGCAGGAGCGCGCGGTTGACGGCGGCGTAGGCGGCCAGCGCCCGCGCGGAGGCGCCGACCGCGACGCTCCAGCCGTCCGCCACGTGGGTCCGCGCCACGGACGCCGGGAGCGCGGCGTGCCCCGCCGGCAGGATCACCAGCGCGTCCCAGCGCCGGTTGCGCGCGGCCAGGCGGCCGGCGGACGTCGCGGTCGGCAGGACCATCCAGCGCAGGGGGCGGGCCTGGGCGAGGGGCGGGGCGCCGGCGCGGCGCAGGGCGGCGAGGAGGGAGGCGAGGGTGGTGCCGGGGCGGAGGGAGATCAGGTGGATGTGGCAGAGGACCATGGTTGTGGTTTCAGAGGTGGTTCGTGCACACGGATTCGGGAATTGGGTGATGAGATTCAAGGGATTGTTATTGTAGATGTAGCTTGGTTGTTGCAAGGTAACAGCAATGGTGACGGTGACGGACCTGACGGTGGTGGTGGTGGTGGTGATTAGGTAGAGTGCCGAGGTTGGCGGACGACGGCAGTCAGACTCCGCATCATATAATTGGGGCATGTCGCAACGGTGCTTTGGGGCGACGTCAATACCTAGGTAAACACTACGAACCAAACCAACTTACAGAAAGAAGTCGGTTGCATTGTCCCTCTATTCAGACTGGTCTAAACCGGACTGCCTGTTCGGCGCGATGAAGGATATGGATGGAGCATCTTTGGCGCAGACATTGATTCTCACCTTGAATGGCAGCCTTCCAGGACATCGTCAAGCGAGATCTAGTGCTCGGCAACAACCAACCCTTCAGTTCTCGTGCAAGTTCTAAGTCGCTTGCACCTACTTGTCAATTGGTGGTGAGGTAGGCCATGGTATCCCGTAAGCAGACGATTCCGTAGTCTGGACAGACATCTTGATGATAACGAGCATATGCCGCCCATCGCCGCAAATTGAAAGAAGGGTTTCAAGACGAACGTCGTCTCATGTGGGTCTCGGATACACGTGATCATGAGGTGCATCCAGACTCTCCCTACCTAATTGGATAGAAGATTGGCTCAGGGGTTCAGTGACCAGACGCCCTGTTCCTGTCAGCGCTACCATCTTACATCTGGCCACTCCATTATTGGCCGCTGCGGCTTCGGCCCGCCCCTTATAAGTCAAGTAGCCATTCCGGAATGGCTACACTGCAGGTTGGCTAGGTACCGTCTACCACTTGCCGTCACTCTTCATCAGGGACCAGAGAAGTACACTGAGCTAGTGTCGCTTGCTGGGTCAGTAGATCCAAAGTCGAGTGTTGTGGACCCCGGTAAGTCCCTGGGAAGGAAAAGGCTTGTCGAATGCTTAAGGGATCTAGACTCATCGGCTGAGCACTTGGTAGCTTCTTAGCTCTGTTGTGGGTGGCGGAGTCGTGGTTTGCTGGGTTGGCTGCGAATAGGGGGTTTCGACTCTTCTTCCTCTTTTTCTTCTTGCCCCGTGTACAAGTGTAATATCTCTACGCAAGCCGGCTTCGCGGTTAAATCTGGGACTTCATGTGATGATTAGGAGTATGGAGGAACACAGTTGCCGAAGGAGAGGGTCGCCGGCGGTGAGGAGGCTAAAGTATGGCCCCTGGCACTTTGGATTCCTAAGCCGCACGGCGAGTTCATCGGGAGATCAGCGTGGTTGTTATTCCCCCGGCGGATGATGGGAGAATGGGGTTGGAGTGGAGCTGAGCGATACCCGGTCTCAGATACCAAAATGCTGCTGCCTGATAGCGAGTGATCCTGAAGCCAGAGATAGATTGACTGCTTGACCGCTGGAATACACACTTGGCTTGGCCTGTCCAGTTTGAAGGATCGTGGGGAAAGCGGAGGAAGAAGAAATGAATTGATTGAGATCCGTCCCCGGCCGTGTTGGATTAGAGGGCCCACGTTTGGACCCCTGAGACATGGGTTGATCAACCTGGTCCCAAAGTGGAAGAGACAGTCCTTCAGTTCTCTAACCGACTGAGTGTCCTACTATAATAATCCCAAGGGAGAAAAAGCTTCATGTGTGATCATTATACAGTCAGGGAATGAGCAGTAGCAGCCAAGGTACCGTACCAATGCCAAGTGTGTTTTGTGGTGAATGGATTACATTATTCATATCATCTCTATCAACAAGAAGCCGCCAGCTCCAGCTGGCTAGCTACGTTGAAACATAAGTCTGTCCAAGTATCGTAACAATGTCCAGAACATTAATCAACAGCGTGACCGTCCACTGGCAAGACGGCCATATCATACAACTGTTGAGGGTGGCACCACGCTGGGTGCACACGCGTCTTCGCTAACTTTATCGTTCCAGTTCTCTCTCATTTATCCATGAACAAGGTTCCCGATCCAAAGGATCGCCAAGAACGCCAGGAATCCAGGCAGTGAAAGCCAACTCGTCAGGGCCCTCGTGGCTCGATGGGTCAACGCCGCGACTCCGATGAATATTAACGTGATTACGAGCTTCTCGAGCAGAGAGCCCCAGACGTTGTCGAATCCCAATGTAAGCTTGGCAGTCGCATCCGCTCCGAGCCATATGTGGTACTGCAGCACGTAAGTCTCCAACGAGATCTTCCCAAGAGCAGCCGGAATGGCGAGGTATGCTTTTCGCGCAGGCGCATGAAGGTTGCGAATCACCACCCCAGCCAAGATCGGTATCCAAGTGATATAGGGGTGCGACGCATTGTAGTCCTCCTTGGTCGGTAAAGTCGTCTCGGTGAAGTAAAAGAAGAGGCTAATCATCATACCGCAAACCACCAAAAACCTGACGTTGTCCCGTGCGGATGGCGTCCCCTTTGCCTGGAAGATCTCATGGGCGTCGTTAACTGCAGCGCAATTGATCAGGCTGGCGACCATGACTCCGGCAAACACGATGTATCTTTCCAAGCCCAGTCTGAAGCGCATCTCCTGGACGTCCCAAGACATGCCGAAGACCATGTGTAGGGCGCGCGCAACGCTCTCGAGAACACCGGGTTCCGTGATGAGCCTACTTGTCAGGCTAGCCGTCGCGAGGACCTTCATGGCGAGAGGCCACGGATCCGCGTTGCTGCGCTTGAATATTCGGAGCATAGCGAAGACCACCAGGTACCAGAAGGTAATCACTGGCGCGAAGTAGTACGAACTGTAAGTCGTTCCCATGACGTAGGGGAGGAGGGCACTCAAGGCATTGATGCGAAACAAGACCGTGGCCATCCGTCGGAACGAGTAGTCTTCAGTCCGGAGCGTGTAGAGGGTATGACCGTAAGCGGATAGGAAGAAGTAAGCCGAGATGAGTACGCGAACGATCTTGTACACCCACAGTGTCTGTGACGCGTGATTATAGTGGTACAGTAATATTAGACCCTGCATTAGACCCTTTATCTCATCCGTTTGGTTTCGGGAGAGGAATTCTTGGTCGTTGTCGCTCAACGGGTCCGGCTTGTGCTTTTTCGACGTTGACCAAGGCATCTCAGGCAATGGTCTGACGATCTGAGACAAAACCGCAAAGCTGCCGATCAGCCAAAACAGCGACAGGGCTATGAAAGGACCTTGCTGATAGTGGCGCTCAGCTTTGCCCAGTTGCAAAGTTCCATCGCAGATCCAGCACCAGAGCAGCGCAATGAGGATGTCTCTCGAAGCTGAAAAGAACTCATTCGGGAGCGAGCACCGGCGCCTCGACTTGGACGCAGATTGGGACCGGGACAGGTACAGAGCAACTGCGCACAAAGAGATCAACACGACGTTGTATATCTCATTGCGAGGCTCAGCGACACAGCAAGCGCCCTTGAAAGAGCGGCCATGGCGAGTGCCTGGGTTGTTGCAACGGGAGTTCAGGACGATGTCAAGCTTTCGCTCGGCGACAGCGTCACCGACGTGGAGGCCATCTTCCGTGAAGGCATTGCTTGCCTCATCTGTCATGCGGTTGAACGCCCAGACGACCTGTGATGACGGCGCTAGCGGCGAATGCGATAGGTATTGGTTCATCTCGTCGACTCTCGCGGGCGTTATACTCTCGGCACGTTTCTGCGAAAGACTTCCGTACGCGGGGACTTGCACTGGGGACAATAGTATCTGGTTTTCTGCGGCCTTGTTGGACTTGGCCGCATCCGGGGTTGGCGAGGTAGTTTTCTCCCGGATTGCAGCAAGTTGCGAGGAAATTCGGTCGAGTCCTCCCTTGAATAGAGCCATGTAATCGTCTCCGCCGTATCGCGCAGCCCATAATCCTGGCGTACCCAGTACAATAAGCGCCGGCGACGCTTCGTCCTTCTCTTTCAGAACCTTCTGTTCGTTTGTTGTTGGTGAGACGCGGAAACTCTTTAGGACGTTGTGCAAAGTGGTCGAATTGAGCCAGGGATCCCAGAGGAATTCGAGCCGAACGCCGACGGCTTCGAAGGAGAGGCTTTCATGTTTCTCAGCTGTCGCGACCGCGTCGGTTGCGGCAGCCTCAGCCCGGACGGGATCGAGCTTCCTCGCAGCTGCCCAGTATAATTGTCTGATTGTCGAGTCACCTGCGAGAACGACTTTCTGGCCGGTGAGACAATCGTGAACGTCGTCGCTCGAGTATTCGACCATTCGACATCCACTCGGTTCCCACTCTTGCGCGCGACTCGAGCTTGGCGGGGACCAAGCTCCGTCTGTTAATAGAGCTTGACATCCACTTGGATCATGTTGGCCTGCTTTGCGTCAGTATCGAGGAGCTGTAAGCGTGGGCAAGGACAGGACCAGAGAGGGGTGCGCATTGCCGGCGTACCTGCAGTAAAGCTCTGATAGCTCAGCCAGAGCAGGACCAGAATAAGGGTGGAATAGGTAACGCCGGCCAGGGGATGCCATGAGGCGGCGAATCTGCGAAGTTGTGTCATGAGGCAAAGACGGACCTCATCGGAGCTGTATCTCGGGGCGTCGAGGCGGGAGAGAAGCGGGAGGAGTGGTGTAGTGGGAAAGGAGAGGAAGACAAGGCCAGAAAGGGTCTTCTTGTGAAGGTTTCGAGGCTTTGGCTGGCAATGGATGGCAAGGTCGAGCCGAGTGGCAGAAGGGTGGTGGCCCTCGTTGACATGCTTGCAGGCTTGCATGCGCGACCGACTCGACCAAATCCCTGCAGGCCCGCTACAGGGTTGTAGTGGGATCCGGCAAGATCTGCTGTGATTGGGGGACTTGGCAGCGACTTGGGAAGTTGCATAACTCGGCTCGCCGGTCCCTGAGCTCCCAAGTGCCAACCTGAGGCAAGCGCAACCTGATAAGTCGGGTGTCTGGCGGGAGGATGGCAGCCCTGAGAGGAAGGCGGACACGCGGGTCAGGTCAGGGCGATGCGGTCATGACCTCACGCCCACGCTGGGGATGTACCTTACCTTATGTATTTATCAGATGTCAGGTAGGTTACTAGATAGTTGCAGTCTGACCTGACTCTTTTCTTTTCTTCTAAGAGTTATTACTGCCTCGGCCGTACAATAGGCAAGGTAGCACAGCAAGCTCGAGTCTGCGATTTCTAGATTCCACACCCGCGGAATGGAAGCTCCCGCCCTCGGACTGAAGGCCGTCGGCATTCCTCCGCCTATCCACCTCGAGGAGCCAGAAAACTGCAGGTAGCAAGCAGCATAGCAGCATCCAGGAGGCTGGGCTTGCTGGGGTCACACAAACTTTGGTTGGCTCGGTTTGCCTTTGGTTACCTTAGGGGAAAACGGGGGGTTAGGGTCAGACTGACCAACAGCGTGACGAATTTCGGAACTATGACTAGCGCAGGTCACCCTTTCGAAGGTCAAAACTAGCTTACCAGCATAATGACCAAACGTATGGGTAACTCTAAAAATAAGGGCTATAGGTCTGTTACCCTTACCACCAGTAACTATAACCAACACCCTTACAAACCGTAACCCTTACCAACAGCCGTTACCCTTACCACAGCCGTTACCCTTACTAATAGCTATTACTCTTACGGCTACGTATTCCCTAATATGGCAAATCTTCGACGGCCGGCCGTACGCGCCTATATGTATGGGAATAAGAAAATTTTATCCGTGCGCGCGCCCACCCCCATAATTATATAATCTCGTAAATCTATAAACCTCGCCGCGTTAGCGCAGGTGGTTAATGCTTACTTCCGTAAATTGCTTCTTTCGTAACTTTCTTTATAACGTGCACCAATCAACTAAGCCTTTAACCAAGCAATCAATTAACCAAACAGTCAATTAACCAAGCAGTCAATTAACCAAGCAGTCAATTAACCAAGCAGTCAATTAACCAAGTAGTCAATTAACCAAGCAGTCAATTAAATTTTTTTTTTTTTTTTTTTTGCTGACTTAAACCCTTGGTAAGGGTGACCAGCGCTAGTCAGGCTTACGGGCTAGTCACCTTTACCTAGCTATAAGGGTAATATACTTAATAAAGTGACGCGCGCAGGTTAAACTTACCGCTTATAAGCATATCCGGCCTATTCAGATTACCTCATTACAACAAATAAGTCAGGTTACAGGCCTTCGTTTTAATGACCGTCAGTCTGACCCAGGCCCCCCATTTTCCCTTAAGGTAGCTTTGGTTGGCCGTCGAGAAGACGTGCAGGAAAGTACCTAAGGCAGGCGAGAAGCACACGACCCAACGCATTCCAGGCAACCAGGGACTCTCGGCAGCGTTTGTAGTGCGAATGAGGATCTTTCCTCTGGGTCGCTTCTGAGGGGATCCGCATCGAAAAGGCGAATTGCTCGATAGTAAACGGACGACGGGGCGTGATGGGCTAGCTCGCATCCGCCGGCGACCTCGGCTTGCTTGCGAGATAGACGTATGATGGATGGATCATGGAACTTTGCTAGTCTCCCGTTTCCGAAGCCGAATTCCATGCCACCACACAGGTAGGTACCTACTGTAGGTAAAGGTAGTAGCGCTTCGTAGAAATGCAGTTAACCATAATGCGAAGAGCCGAGCTTTTGGGGGACCGCATATGGAAGATACGATGGATGCATCTCATACCTGCTTAACCTGATACCCCAAGTACCCCCCGGCAGAACCCCCGTCACCAAAACACCCCCACGACGCCTGGCTGGAAACTTCTGGGAAGGGGGAACAGACAAGATGATGATATCCCGACGGGGCAGAGATTGGCAGGATGGGCATGTTTAACGATGAATCCTAGCAACGCTCGACCACAGGTCGTTGCAGTTGGTACCGGACTTGCGAGTTCTTTCCATGCAATACTCGCGTGAGTTTTTGCTTGTTGCCGGGTACCTATTCTCGTAACCCGAGCGCCTCTCCTGTCTCTTTTCCCAGGTGGCTCTTTGGTTCACAGTTCGCTCGCGCTTACTGTGTAAAGTAAAGGATGCGTCCACTGTTGAATGGGATAGGAATTGGATCTAATCCCCACCAACCAACCAACATCTTGGCATCTTCCTACGTGGACGGGACAGCTTGGACAGTTGGGAACACAACCAAGCTAACAGACCCAGAATCCGGGCTGAATGAGTTGTCTGATGTCTGCACATTAGACATCACATCATCACTCGACCGAAATAGAGCAGGGGCCATCGAAATAAGGGATGCTCCCATCCTGACGGGAATTGTACCTGGGAGGCCGCCCATGCAGGTCCCTGAATTATTAACTACCTCAGTCTCCTGACCCCAACCCAACAATGTACCGGTCGGATCATGGATGTGTGTGCAGCGCGAGCACATGCAGCAGTCCAACAAGACACCAAGACTCCAAGCCGTGGAAGGCGAAGACGGGCTGACGGGACGGCGGGTGGAATCCGGGCAACCGGGTGCAGCGGCACTTCTGTAAAAGCACTGAGCACGCGACCGCTAGACCAGCCGCGCTCAGGCGGACTCCAACTACCACCCGAGCCGCCAGACAAGCGGAAATTACCTGCCGCCCGGGCTCCGCTGTCCTGAGTAATACCTACCTTAGCCCTGACCAGCTGCAACCGTCGATCAATGCCGTTGGCTGCAGCTGCCATTCCATTTTTTCTTCCTCCTCCTGGGCCTTATTAAATTTTTTGCCTTCGATGCCGCGCTGCCGTCACCACTGATGAGTTTTTCTTATCTGCGCTGAGCATCATCTCACGGTCCGCCCAAGTTCATGCCGGTCCCATGACTATGATGAGTTGTCAAGCATGGCCACCCAGACGGAACGGCCAAGACAAATATATACTCACATACGCCGTATCGTCACTAAATGGACCTCTCTTGGACCCTGACTCGGCGAAAGATCGCATGTGACGGATCTGCTAGCCAGCACTGACGAAAACCTCTCGACGGCCACCGGCAATCAGTTCTGGAACATTATGGCAATACCTACGTCGTTACATACGAACGCAGCCTGCCTTTTGGCCCTGCCTTTCGATCCCTGCCGTCACGATAATACGCAGCCCGTATCTGCCACTCAGCTTGGGTCGGAACACGACGACCGGCACGAAACAGTCAGCACGTAAACCTGGCACATCAAGACCAGGCTTGCGTCAACCGCGCCGCGATACGCGAAACAATACACCGGTAGGCAGCGCAGTCTTTTGCCACGCTCGATCAGGCTTGATGCTCCAACACCTGATCTTGAGCCGGATGCAACCCCTCGTTCTTCACGAACGGGGGCTTGTACAAGACAAGAGGAAACGCAACGATCTTTGAGTACGGAACCTCCATGGCCATCAGCGTCGAGGCTTTCGTAATTTATCTGTTGTGACATGACATTAGTCAACGCTTTAGTTTGCGCGAAGCAGTCAGTATTGTTCGTTTCCCACCATGCAGCGCCAATGTGGTTAGGTTTATGAAGAGTCTACGCGTGGGATTCTCCATTCCCATCTAGGAGAAGCTGCAGGTGACGCGGCTCTGATACGTAATCACCTTAAAACAACCTCCCGATGTCGCGTACAGTAGGGCGCAGTGATAGATAGAGCAGTCAGACGGCACCGGCATGTTCACATGACTCCATGCTATGTCGTCTTTTACCGATTCGAATTCATTTGTATCCTGTATCCTGAACGATGTGTTTACTGCGCAGAGCCCTCATTTAGACCATACTCATTCAGTTATGAAACAACCATTCCTTATGGACAAATACCTCTCTACTGCATGATGTATTGCAGCCGAGAGTCACTTGCTGCCTCAGATTTAGGCAGCCCACTCTCCGCCCAACCACCGGTTAAAGAAGTCGAGGGAGGCCTCCGGCTGGTTGAAGGGTACCATGTGGCCAGCGCCCGAGATTCTCATGAACGTCAGGTTGCCGCTGCTCTTGACGTCACCGTACTCCTCGCCGTCGAGCTTGAGGCTCTTTGTCTTGGCGGCATTGAAGCCCTTCTTGCCAGACCACTCAAGCTGGTTGGTCCACTCGCGGTTGCCGAGCCAGTTGCAAATGTAGTCGGCATCGCCAGCGTAGATTAGGACGGGGATCTCCTTGAGGACGCCAGGGACGACGCGGTGGAAGGGCTTGGCCCAGTCACCCTGGAACATGAAGTTGCGGTTGATGTCGGTGTTGCAGCTCTCGTAACTGTGCACCTCGGAACCAAGCGCCGAGATCACCTTCTCCTGGTTCAGGTACTCGGCGATCCAAGCGGTCTCGGTGTAGCAAAGGTTCTCCTGGTCCTTGCACTTCTCACGGATATCGTAGACGTTCATACCGGTGCGCTGGTAAGGACCAATCATAGCGTTGTTGCAGTAGATCGTCGCGGGGACGCAAGACCAGGCGCTCTCCGACTCGTAGCAGCTTGAGACAAGAGACTGGCAGCGCGGGAGCGCATTGTCCATGGACTGGCACTCGCTGTCGTCAAGGACAGAGTCGTAGCCACCCTCTCCACAGGCCATGGCGCGGTACTGGCCGTACTGGGTGTACGAGTCTGTGAGACCGTTGCCGATGGCTACACCCTGCAGGTTAATGTTCCGGTTCTTGTGCGACAGGATCTCGGAAGCGAAGACAGGGATGTAGTGACCCGCGTACGACTCGCCAGCGATGTAGAACGGCTGCTCAGCGTACTCGGGGAATTGGTGGAAGAAAAGGGTCATGAGAGCATAGATGTCCTTGCCAGCAGCAACAGTGTTGTAGACTCCATTGTTGCTGTAGGAGTAGCCGACGTTGACGGGTTGGTCAAGGAAGATGACGGAGGCGTTCTGGTTCCACGAGTAGTCGTTGAACTTCAGGCTGCCGTCGGACTTGACACTAGAGGGGCCAAGTTCCATGAAGAGACCCATCATGGAGGAGCAGCCGGGGCCACCGTTGAGCCAGAGTACAACAGGGTCGTTCTTGGGGTCATTCCGGGACTCGAAGAACCCTGCGGATCAACATCGGTTAGCATGTGAAGGAGCTGTCAGAACGGAGGCATGGTTGTCTTACAGTAGAAAAGGTGCTTGTCGTTGGCCTCGTCGTCGAGGTATCCACTGTATTGCTTGACCTTGTCAACGCCGAGAGCGGAGGGGTCGACCTTCTTGGTGCGGACGTTGTAGTCCTCGAGGTAGCCGTCGACCTTGCGGTGCTTGACACCGTCCGTCTCAACCCACATGCTCTGGACATCGGCGCCCTTGACAACGTGGTCCCATTCGCTGTTGGGTCGGCGTGTGTGAGGCTTCGGGAGGGAGATCAGGTTGGCGGCCTTGTCGACAAAGCCTGGGACCAGGAGGCTCATCTCATCCCAGAGGCCTTTGGCGGCGGATGGCATCTCGCCAAATACGTTGGTGACATGCTCGAGGGGGTTCTTGACCGCATCTCCGAAGCCGCCCATGACCTTCTGGTCCTGTGCCAGGGCCGCCGAAGAGGCGCCCAGCAGTAGCGTAGAGGTAGCTACGCGCATGATGGGCAGCTGAATGTGAACGCCCAATGTGTGTGCTTACGGAACAATCGCCAGCAGGTTTCTGATGCGGCGATGACAATGGGAGATGAGTGATAGGGGGGTATGAAGGGAAGATGGACGATAGAGAAAAGGAGAGATGGCGGTGATGAAGAATAGAAGAGGAAGAGAAGCTCGAGCTCCCAAGCTGGGCCGGATGGTGGCCAGATGATGCACACTGAAACCCAGAAACCGGAGCGTGGGGGAGCTGACTGGCTACCGCCCAGCAACGCCTGTGCTTGGCAAGCTGGGGTTACAGGGGTCCTCAAGTCACTGGTTATCGCTAGGCGTGCCACGTCGGTGTAGAATGGACCTGATATGGGCCTGGCCACAGCGGCAACGGGCCACCTCGAGGAAGGGAGGCGAGCTGGCTAGTGATAGCAGGTGACCTCTCAGCCTGAGATCGGGTGCCTGACCTTCCCTATCTCGGCCTGTCGATTACGACGGAGCTTAGCTGTCAAAGCTGGCGCCTGATAGCATGATAAGCGTCATGATTAGGCGGCGAGGTGACTCTGCGAGGTGCTGCCTGCTACCGATGCTGTCAAGCTGTGTTCCCGATAGCAGACAAGCAGATTGCCTTTACAGATACTGCGCCAGGGGTTCTAAGGTAGGGGCCCAGCCATCCACACCAGACCTCCAGACCGGAGCTGCAAGTCGGCACGGGACGCACGCAATGGTGGTGTTGGGTTACATGTCACTCGTTCATATGAACTTTCCGTTTTGGTTTACTCGGTTTTCTTCTCGCTCATATCGGATCGCAGCTGGTGGTAGTCACTGGTTGGCGAGATGAGCAGCATTTCCGATGTCCCCATGCGTTGCGACCGAGCTGCAGCGGCACGTGAAGGCGAATCCACAGCCATGTACGTACCTACTTCTGGGTATCGTCATTCGCATTGCTGTAAGGAAGCTTGAAACATCATGGATCCAGACGTTGGCGTATACGCAGGCATGATGATTTTCTCTTTCGTGGTGGACAATGGCAATATTGTTTGCTTGTATTGCAAAAGAATCGGAGAGCCGACTTGAGAGAAGTGATGTAATCTCCAATTGGAGAGTGACTCTTACCCCGAAATCCCGCTTTTATCTTTTTTTACCTATCTGAAAGACAAAATCAAGCCCGGCCTTCAAGACATCTTCCCGCCTATCCACGGACATAAGGTACCTACCAATCCAATAACGGCAAAAGGCCTGATTGTGCGACAAATCTCAAATCATTGTTCCCCTGCGATCTTCTTCCCTCTCCCCCAAAGACTCGTGTTTTCCATTTGGCGGCGACTCTCGAGTTGCCATAGAATCGCAAACATGTAAGCGCGCCGACAAACGTCTTCTCGTCTCGACTATTTTGGTGCTGACTCCTCGTCCACGGCAGGTCGCGACAGATCAACCAACCGAGCAACCAGATACGACTGACGAACGTGTCGCTAGTGCGGCTGAAGAAGGGCAAGAAGCGATTCGAGATCGCATGCTACAAGAACAAGGTGCTGGAATGGCGATCGGGAATCGAGACGGACCTGGACGAGGTGCTGCAGATCCCGAACGTGTTCCTCAACGTGTCGAAAGGACAGACGGCGCCGTCAGCCGAGCTGGCGAAAGCGTTCGGCAAGGACCGACCCGTCGACGACATCATCCTCGAGATCCTGAACAAGGGCGAACTGCAGGTCGGCGAACGCGAACGCGCGGCGCAGATGGACCGGGTACATAACGAGGTCGTCAGCATAGTCGCCAGCAAACTGGTCGACCCGCGAACGAAGCGCGTCTACACCACCGGCATGATCGAGAAGGCCCTGGACAAGCTCAGCTCCCAGGCGCATCAGCCCGGCGGCAGCAGTAACGACAAGAGCGCCGCCGGCAGCGGCACCGCGACGCCCGCCACCGCCGACGACGAGACGGCCAAGCCGCGCGCGAAGGAGCACAACTGGACGGGCGTCGTGACGACCAAGAGCGCGAAGAGCCAGGCTCTTGAGGCCATGAAGGCGCTGATCGCGCACCAGCCCATCCCCGTGGCGCGCGCGCGCATGCGCCTGCGCATCACCTGCTCGACCAACGTGCTGAAGCAGGCCGTCAAGGCGCCTGCCACGAAGGACAATGACGGAGAGAAGCCGGCCGCGGGTACGGTAAAAGACAAAATCTTGGGCTTTATCGAGCAGGTCGAGGCGCAAGACGTCATGGGGTCGGAATGGGAGGTGGTTGGCTTCGTCGAGCCTGGCGCATTCAAGGGTTTGTCCGATTTCGTCGGCAACGAGACGAAAGGGCAAGGAAGGGTCGAAGTACTAGACATGGCAGTCACCCACGAGGATTAGGATTAAGCATTGAGTTTGGACCCCATTTTTGCGGGTGGCTAGCGCTCCCGTTTGCGCGTGTAACCATCGCAGGTCGGCAATGACGTGAGGGTTTCGGAAGACCTGGAGTTGCGCGCTCACGAATAATGACCCTGACGAGTAGCATTCCGGTATAGAGAAAGCATAGCATAATCATGGAATCGCGTCGCATGATCATGTTAGTATAATCACTGGGAACTGTGTTTGTGCCAAAGTTGTTTTTGGTGTATTGGATGCCTCCGAGTCTTGTCTAGAGTACACCCATGACTTGCCGATTCCGTAGGCTAAGTCCCCTTGTGTCAATCATGCAGTGCAAATAACGATGCAGGTAATTTCCCCAGTCCAGCCTTCACGCCTGTCCATCCGCAATGAATGACCTGAACCAACGAAACCACAATCTCCGCGCGAGATTCTTTAGCCACCCTTCTTCTTGGACACACCGACAGTGCGGCCGCGACGACCGGTCGTCTTGGTGTGCTGGCCGCGAACGCGGAGGCCCCAGTAGTGTCGGAGACCACGGTGGGCGCGGATCTTCTTCAGGCGCTCAAGGTCATCGCGGAGCTTGGAGTCGACACCGTTGGCGAGGACCTGAGAGTTCTTGCCGTCGGTGATGTCGCGCTGTCGGTTGAGGAACCAGGTGGGGATCTTGTACTGGGTCGGGTTCTGGAGGATGGTGACGATGCGCTCGAGCTCTTCGGACGTGAGCTCACCAGCACTGATTCAGTTGAGTTAGCATCATACCCTTCTGGAGTAGATTCGCCAGGCGTATCCTACCGCTTGTTCAAGTCGACATCGGCCTTCTTGCAAACCAGGTTGGAGTATCGGCGACCAACACCCTTGATCTGGGTCATGGCAAACATAACCTTCTCCTTGCCCTCACTGTAATGGTATTAGCTTTGCGATCGACGAATTCGGGGATTTGGGCCACGTAGATGTTCGTGTTGAGGAGACGCAAGATCTGTGAAGGACTGGTCAGCTAGAGTACTCATGACTATGTCTTGGGCTCGGGGGAGGTCGTGGGATAGGATGAGAGTGAGGACTGGGGATGGGGATGCGCATGCCGCACGATGCGACAAGAAAGCAGAGGATTTTACGTACGAAGTTGAAGTTCGTCTTCTCTCCCGAGACGAGCGACATGATGGGCAACTGTGTCTTGTCGCAGTGTTGCCTTGATGCCGGTCGGGGGTGTGATGATGGATCGTGAAGTTGCGGGAGTAGAGACGGAGGCGGAGATGGAATTTTTGGTAGGGTCGCTTATTTAGGGTATGAAAGGGAAGGTGCGACCCAGAAAATTTATAAGTGGTCAATGCGCACCTTCCTTCCGTGAATCTCAATGCTTTCCAGCTGCCATCAGCTGCGTGGTTCTACCTAGCAGCTAGCAACCTTAAGGTACCTTTATGGAACTTTATCTTCAATGTGGCGTCTTTTGGTACCTCATGCATCTTCGCACTCTTCCCAGCACGCTACCCACCCGCGAAACTTACGGTTTCTCTTGTTTCTTATCTAGCACGGTCTCATTACAAAAAATGAGAACGAACATGGGTAAATTCCGACTCTGATAATTCCCATAGGCGTCGTAGGTACTTCCGTTTCGCGGTCATCGCTTACTCTACCTGCATTAGGTAAGCCTAGTCTACTTACAGTACGAGATATCATCGAAGATACTCTTGACGGATTTCAAACCGATGCTCGTGATATCTCCCGATAAGCGCAGTCTTGATATACAAAAGATCTCCCCGGAACTCTAAAAGACAGAGAGGACACTTGTTCGGTCTTGCTTGCAGCTCGTGTCTCCCGATCCTACGAACATTGGCGATCGTGGCCAAAGCGGCTACTTGATCTCCCAGCAGCGACGACACTCCTCCCGCTATAATGGGAAAACTCATTACCTCAAGTTGACGACAAAGATACATGGAGAAGTCGACCTAATCAAAATGTATGATCGAGATTCCAAGTTTGTAAGCATACGAGAGCCCGGGATAGAGCGGCGATATGCGGTCCTCAGCGGAGACAAGAAAGCATTTGCCTGGCTATCTGCGGTGTAAGCCTGGAAGATTGCGGCAGAGGAGAAGTTGGTGCAAATTGGCGAAGGTGACCCTCAAACAGTGCAGGTCGTCGTGGTCTCGAAGTCAATGACTTCAAGTCCTCAAGTAATGTTCAGATCTCCATCGCCGCGCTTCTTTGGACTCTCCGAGATATGATTTCCGAGTCGATGCGTCATTCGTCTCGATTACAGATTGCTCAAGCATGAAGAGTAAGGGACGATAAGGTAGTCGCCACTACCATCGACATGGAACTCCTTGCAAGCCAGCAAAGACTGGAGAGGCTGCCGGCTTTTTAAAAGTTCAGAAGGATGGAAGACTTCAGGGCCACTCTTACACGCATAGTGTATCCGATTGCTCGGCGATGACGCTCCAAAGCGAACCTTTCGGTCATTTCCATCCTCGCGGAAGTCAGGTCGACTGTGCCCTGGACAGCTATGCCTCAAGACGAGAACACTAGGGGTTTTCTTGGGCGTCTTCTTACGCATTGCAACACCGGCGGCAAAACTTCATGCACACTCACCATGCCCCATGATGGCGGGGTGTTGAGGAGCAGAGAACCACCATATCACAGAGACGTGTCGGGGGTGTCCGAGTCATCACGTGGCAGAATTGGCATCACGCAAGCACGAACTCTGAACTCAAGAGCACACATGGAATGCTATCGTTCGGGATCTCTGCGAAACAATGGTATCAGAGAGCTGTCAAGGTACCACCTACATCTTCGCGGCAGATGCCTCCATCGCCACTCACGAGATCGTGTCACCGGAAGTGCCTGGTACGGCCTTCATCGAGTCCGGGGTGTTTACAGTCGAGGCGATGGTCACTGACGAACTAGTGCGTAAATCTTTGCACCAACACTGTATTAACATTAAATTATTCTAACGATTATTTCCACGACTGTCCAGTGACAGTTCCAGGGCGACCTGTATTTACCATTCCACGGGGTTACAGCAGGAAGGTCAGTCCAGCCGTGGATATCTCATTGCGAGGTATACTTGTCCGCTGTCTGGCAGCCATGCCGGAGCGTCGATCAAGGGGCCGCAGAAGCCGGTGCGAACTGATCGTAAACACTCAAGTAGAAAGCATTCGATCGCAGCTGCCCACCGGCCGTGGCCTTGTACTGGTAGCAGCCCGGCGTGCTGGGGACGGGGATGGTCACCGTACCATCCGCGGCGCTGGTCTGCCCGGCCATAGCGGCGCCGGCGAAAGCGCGCAAGGGACCCCCGTTCATATCCGCGGTCTTGACCTGGACGCCCACACTGCCGGACCCGGCGACGGCGACGGCCCAGTCGGGCTCGACGCGGAGCAGGCCGTTCTTGTTGAAGGCGTCGAAGGCCCAGAGGGTGCGGTCGCCGGCGGCGACCTGCTCCTGGCAGCCGCCGCGGGGGGTGAAGGCCTCGTTGCGCAGGACGCCCCAGAACTGGGAGCCGGTCTGCGCGCTGCCGGCGATGCGCTGGATGAAGAAGTCGGCGATCGGGCCGCTCCAGGTCCCGTCGAACCCGAAGCCGCCCAGCCGCGCCGCCGCGTCGATCTGGTCCGTCGGCGTCGTGCCCGGCGCCGGGTTCGCCCCGCCGTTCGTCCCGTCGCACAGGTGCGTCCCGCCCGACGGCGTGGTGACGTCCCGCGGCCCCGCCACCACGCACCCCTCGAAGATGGTGCCCTCCGCGTCGTTGCCTTCCAGCCGCAGCTGCGCGTTCTGCGAGGGCGCCGCCGCCGTGCTCGCGCACGAGATGTACCCGCTCGTGGACGCCGTGGGCGCGCTGTCGAAGCTCTGACCGCACGCGCCGAAGAAGGAGAGTACGGTAGCGGTGGGCGTGGTGGTCGAGGTACACGTCGTGTCCGTCGTGGTAATAGTGGTCTCTACGTGCAAGGTGGCCACCCCGGTGGTGGTCGCTGCCGCTGCTGTCGTTTGGACTACCGTGGTGGCAGTCTGAGTGACGGTCGAGGTTGCCGTGGTCAGGATGCAGCTGCAGGCGCTCTTCACCTTGTCCAGTGACACCCTCTTGCCCCCGCAGTGCGAGGAGAAGAAGTCCGGGACACCGAGCGGTGCGAGTCTGCGCGAAACATCGTCGCGGCGAAGCTTCCTGGCGGTGGGTGCAGCGGTATGGGTCGGGTACTGGACGAAAGTCGGCGCTGACTGGCTCACGGTAGCGGTGGTAAACGCAGTACACGTCTCTTCGCTCAGAACAGTGGCCGTCAACGTGGAAGTCTCGGACACGATTGAAGTGACGTAGGTTGGATCGGGAGTCACGGTAGAGGCTAAGGTGAGCGTTGTGGTAACAGTGGTGAGTACCGGCGAGATCGTCACCAACTCAGAGCAAAGGCTAGAGACGACCGGCAGATCATCCACCGGAACTTGAGAGGGGGAGATACAGGTTTCTACGAGGTCTTGGTCAGTACATGTCGTACTTGATGCGATGGCCCAGCTTCACACATATGCATACGTACCGTATATGCAGGTCGGGGGAGCGCTTGAAACAGGAGGGGCGCTTGAGACGGAAGGAGCGCTTGAGGCTGGTGGAGCGCTCGAGGATTGGGGAGCGCTCGAGGATTGGGGGGCGCTCGAGGCGGGGGGGGCGCTTGAGAAAGGGGGGGCACTTGAGAAAGGGGGAGCGCTTGAGAAGGGGGGAGCGCTTGAGACAGGGGGGCGGCTTGAGGTAGGAGGACGAGAGCTCTTCGGAGTGATTGGGTAAAAGCTGTGACTCGAAACAGTATGAGTGCTGCTCCCAGGTGGTCTGCTGATCGTCGTGGTCCCGGCGCCGCTGGTACTGGTGGTAGCGGTGATGGTTATGCTGGTCGAATGACTGGTAGGCAGAGTAACGACTGAGGTGCCGGCGTATGAAGAGCCGGAAAGGAATGAAGAGGCAGAGTCGGAGCCAGCGGAAGGAGATGCGCTGACAGTGGTTGTGTGTATATAATGCTTCTTACATCGCGCCGATACAGTGGCGGATGCCGCAAGGCAGATTAAAAGAATGTGTTTTGAAAACATCGTAAAGAACGTCGGCGTGGTGACTAGGGGGTACTGTTAATGGGCGTAGAAGCTGAGATCCTCGTGAAGGGGCATTCCGATCATTATCAAGAGACCAACTTGGAGTGTTCTTTCTCACGTCTCATTTCCACAACAACACTATCGAATGGCGCGCGAGGGCGGCGTGAGGCCAAAGTCATCTATCATGAGACCGGAACAGGAGGAAGGTCTAGGCGAGGCGTCCACGCGAAGCTCAATTGAGACAGCGCTATGAGGCGATACGAGGCTAGATCATCCACGTCTAAGTAAACCTATGGTCTAGACCCTGAGGCTATTCAGGAGCTGAAAGTTTCCCCTGAGCGGGTGCATGAATCGCGGCAAATGTCTAACTTAGCGTGTGTGGCTTGCCTTGGTACAGCTGAACGATGAGACCTGTCACTCTGTCAAACGACGACGCTCATATGGACTACACCGACCGCGCAGAAGTATGCCCCCGGCCTGCGACTCGCCGTACCTGTAGCGGTTAGGATAATCACGACTTAGACGATTATCCCACTATCTTATCAAGCTATAGGACAATCAAGTCCGAGAATGATTATCCTGTAGGCTAATTATAATGGGATAATCGCTAGCAGTATGATAATCTCATCGGAGATCTAGGCAGTCACCTTGATCGGGGAGCGAATACTTTGACATGGAAAGTGTACCACGTTCACGCGGACATCACAGTGGATTGCTGCCGCTTGGAGGTGTACAGACTTGTAGTCGAGGACGGTGAGCGCCCAAGAGTCTACTTCTCACCCAAGGTTCAACCAGGCGGAAAACAACAGACAACACGACGACTGCTACACCGAATCTGCAAAAGTCCACTGCCGTACCTATGCGGATGGTATGATCACTACTTAAGCGATAATGATCCCGTTCGCACAAGTAATAGACGAACCACAAGCATGGCGGGGACTGTTGGACCGTTGAGGGACCTATGCATCTTTTGGAATGTCGCTTGACCATGCTCAATTTCATCGACTAAGTATATACTAGGTAGGATGAGGACCAGTAAAGGTACATACCCCATGGAAGTTACAGAAGGTGTATTCCATGATTGAGCGCACTAATTTCAGTTGCCCGGGCTTTCACTTCCCTTCTCATCACACTCGCACGAGTGTTTTTCGACCCTCTCGATCCCCTGGACCCCCTGGACCTCCTCGACCTCCTCAACCCCCTTGACCTCCCCATCTTCCTCGTCCGGCTTGGGTGTAGGCTTCACGGGCTTCGGAGGTGGAACTCCGTACCTCTGCTGAAACTTCCTCCTTTCAGATTGCAGGCGCCCGTGGATAAGTACATCAGCTGGTTGCTTGGCAATTCGCAGGCCTTTGGCCTCGGCGGCTTTACGACGTTCCTCCAGCAGTGGCTCCACGAAGAACTGATCGCAGCTTGTACAGCTCTCAGAGGCGTTTGCGTCCCATCGCTCGAGACCCCATCGCTCGAGACACACGAGGCAAGTAGGGTCGTCCTTCGTACACTTGGGACACTTATGGACTCGTGGTGAACGGTCTCCGGTCCGTGGTAGGCCGTAGTCTAGGATCCAACCGAACTTGTGGAAGCACGGATAGGTGCATGTCCCGGCCAGGAGATCAGCTGTCCCCCACGTGATCTTCGATGCGGACATCGGGAGAGACGCGCTGGGATACTGCTTGGGCATGATGGCAACTAGAGTACGGTGCTGATAGTGTTCTGAACAAGGTGTGCTATCGAATAGAAGGGTGATTGGGACGTTTACGGTTGAGTTTGCGCGTCCTTTACCTTTCACTCTAAGTGCGATGGTGGGCTAAAGACTTGCATCGCTCCTCAAAGCACTTCAAGGTCCACGACGCGCCTTTGTGGTATGTTCAGATCGCGCTTTGACTGGGCCGAGGAACGTCTTTGCCTCGCGGAAAGGGTCTAGCTAACACAATGCCCTGTTCGGGCTTTGGGATATCGTGCGTCTAAGCCAAATGACAACAACAACAACAACAATCGAGTCTTTGTGATATCGTAACGTTTTGATTCAACACGTTACGCAAGATGTGCAGAAGCCGCGTCCGGTCCGCCGCTCAGCTAACAAGGAATATTTAGATGCCCGGCTTGATTATGGGGGAGGCGCGCCGCCTTCATGCGCTGGTGGGCTGGTCGGCCACGGCTTTCACTGCTCGATACGACGAAGAGGACGGCTCCCAGCGCCAGATCGTGACCGGAGCCCATCGGGCTAAGCTTGCCGGCGCCCAGTTCCGATTTTTAACCACCTTCCTCAGTATGGTCACGGCTCACCGTAGCTCCTAGGGAATCCCCATAAGCAGCGGTAAGGACGAGGTATTTCGTCCCCGATTCGGAGAGGTTTTGTCCTATTGCTAACTGTGAGCTATAGGCGAAAGAGGCCGAGTACCGCCTCGCCGTTAACAATGCCCGCTCCCTCAAGGTCTGCACTGTCAAGCTCCTCAAGGTCAATGCGGTATGTGTTCTATCACTCTTAGTATATCCTTGATGATGGTTCGGGGGAGTTGAGAAGGACCTGGTGGCGATTGTGCCACGAGATCGCGTCCAATGCTCCTTCAATCAGTGCCCCAACGGCAATGCCGCAGCCTCATCATAGTTTGTGAGTGAACACCTTGCTGGTTACAGTGAGCTTGCAAGAGTCTGCGCCCCTGGTTCTTGGTGAAGTTGGCGTCCATAGGATAATCCTATTATTTATGATTATCCCAGGCGTTGGCTATACCATAGGTTAATCGCTGCGATCTCGTTTATTCCCTGGACTAATTGCCAATGGAATAATCGTCGTCCAGGCGACTATCCCATTATCGGCCTAGGTAGTAATGACGAGGGAGGGCGCAGACTCTTGCAGGCTCAGTGTAGTATGGTGTCAAGATCAGTTTGGGGCTGTATCTTTGGTTTCGAATCCTTGCGCTTCCTTGAGATCTGCTCGTAAGCATACGCGTAGTTGATAAGATCTTGCTCACTCCACCTGTCAGCCGTAAAGCTTATACCCAAGGGGAAGCCTGGGGCACTCAAGATGTACGTTCCTTGATCATCCCAGTGGGTCTCTGCATCCTCACCCAGGTAGCCCATTGGGACAGTCACAATGGGCAGACCCGGAGACGCAGATATAGCAAGAGCGAGGTCCGGGTGCATGACCAATGCATCGAGGTCATGCTCCTCGATGGGGTCGATAAAGAGGTGGCGACTGGTCTCGGACACAGTCTTGTACGCCTGCCAGGCTTGTTGACCGCCAGCTGATTTGTTCACCTGTACGAGCCGCTCCCAGTCGTCCAGGGGGACTTCCAAAGGGAGCTCTTCCGGCTCGGCCTTTAAACACTGGTACAGTTCGCTTATGTTATGAGGGACGTCTGGGCCGGGCATCAGATTTCGCATGTACCGGGCCATGCCCTCGACGACATCAGGTCCCGTGTAGAGGGAAGTGTTGCCCATCATGAAGTTCATCTCCTCCTGCAAGGAGCGGCCCTTGGAATGCAGCTCGACTTTGACCAGCTCTGCACCAGCAGCAGCCAGATCAGATAGAGCCTGGTCAAAGACGGACTTGGTCTGTTTCCAATTCAAGTGGTCCGACCCGGGGTAAGCATCTTCAATCCAGACTACGCCCAGTCGCTTGTTCATCAAGGCTGACGCGTTAAGGCTCGAAAGGTAGCTTGGTGGCGCATCCCACGGTTGGGCCGAGGTATAGTTGTCGAGTTCGTCCCTCCCAGCGATGACATCGAGCATCAAAGCCGCATCCTCGACGGTTTGGGAAAGAGGGCCAGCAGTGTCCTGGCGCGCTGTTATTGGTACGACGCCGAAACGAGAAGTGAGGCCCACGGTAGGCTTGATGCCAACGACATTGTTGAACATCGCCGGACAGGTGATGCTCCCAGCCGTCTCGGTGCCAAGCGTTGCGGCGGCGAGCCCAAGCGAAGCTGCCACAGCCGAGCCACTGGACGAGCCACATGGGGACTGGTGTTCGACATAGGCACCGTATGCCAGACCACCGCGTGGGCTCCAGCCTACACTGACGTTTGTTCCGCGAACGCCGCTGAACTCACTCAAGTTAGCCTTCCCAAGAATGATGGCACCGGCCTCACGGAGCCGTGCGACCACGGTGGCCTCCTGGATGGGGCGGGACCGGGCCAAACATACGCTCCCGGCACCGGTCAGTGTTGGGTCGGTAGTCGCGTAGTTATCCTTGACGAGGATAGGGATACCATGCAGAGATCCTACGATGTTCCCTCGGGCACGTTCTGCGTCGAGGACCTGGGCGTCAATCAGCGCGTCGGGGTTCAACTCAATGACCGCATTCAATTTCCCATTGACCTCTGCGATACGCCGAGAGTACAGTCGGACAAGATCAATGCTCGAGACGGCGCCGGCGTCCAGTAGCTCGCCCAGCTCACTAATGGATATATCGAGCAGTGATGGCGGCCCAGACCGCGGGAGCGCCAGCACGGAAGACACCCAGAGGCCCAGGGCCAATGCCAGGTAAGCAGAGCCCGCAACCCGCCGGAGCATCTTGAAGGAAGAACACAGGTTGGCGTGGTGTGGTGACTCTGATGTCTTTGGCGGGTATGCGGTGTTTGACTGACCTCATGTGCTGTTGTTCCAGGTGAGGGCGGGGAACTGGGCTAGATTTGGCCGGGTCGGCAGTCCAGGCAGCCAGGCTCGTGAGTCGTCAGCCACATTGACATCGGCCGGCGCCGACAACCCCTGCAACGTCTGCTCCTTCCTCACGGATGACATGCAGCAGCAGCAGCAGCAGCAGCAGCAGCAGCAGCAGCAGCAGCAGCAGCAGCAGCAGCAGCAGCAGCAGCATCAGATTGCCGCCGGCCTGATGCCGCGAACATGAACCTGCTCCTGTCCAGTCCTCGTCTCGAGGCACGTCGCCCTTCCTTGTTTTAGCCGTACACTTCGCAGTGAACCATGGCCTAACGTGACGGGCTGGCCATCTTCGGTGCCCACCATCACCAAGCACGCTTTCAAAAATCAAATGGCGGCAGCCGAGAAGAGTAAGGCAAGCAAGTTCTTTAACCATGAGGTATCGACTGGCAACTTAGCTAACATATATATATATATATATATATATACAGCAGTGAGAAGCGCTGGCCGAAGCAGCATCTGGACGTCTCTGTCTCCGTCTTCGCTGCCGCCTTCACTCCTCCTACCCACAATCTTTACGACACGATTGTCCCATCATGGTTAGTTCATAAGATAATCGCTCTAGGACCCGATTATCTTATGGCTCAATCATAGTAGCAGGATAATCATCCAAGTGGTGATTATCCCAATCTCTACATCTCCTGGCGCGGGCGTTCACCATGCGAGGGGTGACACTTACCCTGCTTGGTGACTAAACCGACCAATCACTTGCGTTGAGGATGCACCGTACCGCCAACTGACAGTTATGTTGGTTCTCTCGAACCGCGCCCCCCCCCCCCCCCTGCCTGACCAGGCTCACTGAGCTCCTTTATATCCCGTTAATACTGACAAAGTCACAACTCTGCATCTTTAGATACAATTAAGCGACCAGGATGGGGATCATCAAGGCGCTCTCGGAGGAGACTCACGAGGTTGATGTAATCATCGCCGGAGGTGAGTTGAAGAGCCTACCCGGATACTAAGGGTCACAATGATACGGAATGATTCGCAGCAATTTGAACTGAATAGCTAACCAACATCCGCCTCTCTCAGGTGGTACAGCTGGGTGTATCGTGGCGTCACGACTGGCCGATGCCGCACCCGGGCTATCTATCCTACTCATTGAGCACGGACCGGACAGCGCTGGCAATCCTCTGGTGCGTCATCCGCTTCTTTGGCGCGCCAATTTGGCCCCCCAGAGCGGCACGAATATCTACTATGTGGCAAAAGAAGAATCCCAGCTTTCCGGGCGTGGGATCCCCGTAGCCACAGGTGGAATACTCGGAGGAGGCAGCTCAATCAATCTCTCGATATACACACGCCCGCAAGCGGTCGACTACGATGCCTGGAACATGCCAGGCTGGTCAGCTCAGGATCTGTTACCTTTTATCAACAAGGTGAGTAAATAGACAGCGAAATGCTCGCAAGCGGTTGCAAGAGCTAATCTGGGAACGACACCGACAGAGCGAGACTTATCATGGTGAAGGGAAAATCGAACACCACGGACAGCATGGGCCTATCCAGATCTCCAGCGGTCCGTTCTGCCAGAAGGAGGCGGAAAGGGACTTCATCTCCGCTGTGGCGCGAGTCGGCTATCCAGAGGTGCGGGACTTGCAGGACCTGCATACGAGTAAAGGAGTATCCCATTGTCTGAAATACGTATCAGCCGACGGCCGCCGGCAAGACGTCGCTCATACGTATATCCACCCGCGGCTCCAGGACGGCAAACACGACAACCTGCACGTGTTGGTAGAGTCTCAAGTGACCAAAGTCCTGTTTGACGACGTGATGAAACGGGCTACTGGAGTTGAGTACAGAGCCAACCCAGCCATCCAGAAGGACGCGTCGCAGCAAGGTACTCGCGAAATCAAGGCCAGGAAGCTCGTCGTCCTCTCATGCGGTGCTCTTGGCAATCCCGGCATTCTCGAGCGATCCGGAGTTGGGCATCCCGAGGTCCTGGAGAGGGCAGGCGTCCCCGTCATTGCGAGTGTCACCGGTGTGGGTCAGGGGTACCAAGACCATCAAGTGATCTCCTACCACTATAAGTCTAGCATCCCGAAGGAGGATACCAGCGATGCCGGCTTCGCTGACTTTCCGGCCGGCCTTGAGAGGTTGCTGCAGAGCAATGACAAGACGCTGGGCTGGAATGGTTTCGATGCCTCGTCCAAGATCCGGCCCAGCGAAGCAGAGGTTAATGCCCTTGGACCTGAATTTCGGAGGGCCTGGGAGCGGGACTTCAAGAACGTCCCTCAGAAGCCTCTATCGAGCATGATCATGTCCACGGGGTGAGTCATAACCGGAGCAGCTTCCATCTCGTATCTATCTAATTCATCCACAGTTTTGCCGGGGACCCGAGAATTGTTCCTCAGGGCTCCTACTTCTCACTGGGTCTCTACAACGCATACCCCTATTCTAGGGGACACGTGGTAAGCTACCGAGACTACAGCTCACACTTCCGCTCCGATGACTGACATTCGCTGTTAAAAGCATATCACGGGCCCCAGGCCTGACGACCCTGCCGACTTTGAGA
Source organism: Xylariomycetidae sp. FL0641 (assembly GCA_022376655.1). Taxonomy (NCBI): domain Eukaryota; kingdom Fungi; phylum Ascomycota; class Sordariomycetes; species Xylariomycetidae sp. FL0641. Next base: position 485,767 of record JAJJKE010000005.1, read on the forward strand.
CCGGCTTTCTGGCCGATGATGACCAGCTCGACTTGAAAATGCACATCTGGGCATACAAGAAGCAGCGCGAAGTAGCGCGTCGGATGGGCATCTGCCTCGGAGAAGCGGAAGGGCAAACCCCGCGGTTCGCATCCGACTCCAAAGCGGCGGTCGCGGAGCCGGCTCTGGCGGGCGACGAACATTGGATGAAGTATTCCGCCGATGACGACGCTGCCATCGGCGACTGGGTCCGGGAGAACATCACGACGTGCTGGCACGGGCTGGGCACGTGCAAGATGGCGCCGACCGGCGACGAGGGCGTGGTGGACGAGAAGCTCAACGTCCACGGGTTGCAGGGCTTGAAAGTCGCCGACCTGAGCATTGCGCCAGGAAACGTTTCATCGAATACACACAACACGGCGCTGATGATTGGGGAGAAAGCAGCAGACATAATCATCCAAGACGTGGTGCAACCCTAGCAATATGATTATCTCATCGAAGACCTGGGCAGGCACCTTGATCGGGGAGCGTACACTTTTACACGGAAAGTGTATGAGTTTTGATGCTGCTGTCAGCACTGATGATCGTGGCTACCTAGGGTACTTCCCACTGGAGGGGCCTCAACTAGATGCAGGTCAGCTCCAGCCTCCCACGAATGGAGGACTGCGGGGCGACGCACATCGAGACGACAAGGAGAGTTGGCTGACCCCCGCCTTGACTAATGCGGAGTGACAGCTACCTACCTTGAACGCAGTTGCGACTGCTGCAATCTCGACAGTGAATCAAGGTCCTCAGACATACCACTATCACGAGCAAGTCATGAATGTCATAAAGCGGGTAGGTGACATGATGACTCCTGTTGGGAGGATCGCAAGCGAACTGACAATCCCTTCATGACCAGGCTATGGGATCATCGCGCGATTAGTCGACCGGATAAACACTCGAACAATCACTCGAGTGTGATGATGCCATGATCGTTGACCAGTGACCATCCCACAGGAACTTGCCGGCGTTAACCCCGATCTGAGACGAGGCCATCGGTCCCGGGGCACTGAAGCGAGAAGACGGTCACTCTCACCCCACGACCTCGGGGTCTACCGCAACCTGATAACTACCCCCGATACCCCCAGCCCCCCTCGCAGCAGCAATGCCCCCAGACCTCCCCGTCCTACATCCTCACCGAAGCCGAATCCCAGGCGATCTTCGAGCGCGCCATCATCCCCGCCGAGCTGAGCGCCCTGCTACCGGAACCATTCCCACCACCACCACCCGCCTCCTCGCCCGCCACCCCCAACCCCCCTCGCACAAACCGGCGCCGGGAAGACCCTGGCCGCGCACTTCCCGCGCGGACAAGGCCTACCACCCGTGCCCCGGCGCCGAGGGAGCTGTCGGGTGCGCGCGGGACGCTGGATCGGCTTAGGGGGATGCGGATCGATGGTCTCGAACCCGACCTATTGGAGATTGAGGGCCTGCTGGATCGCCTTGTCCCGGAGTGATGTGGTTTTCGAAGCGTTGCTGGCCCGGAAGTGTGGAAGGGGTACCTGGGTTGTCTGGTAGCCGGAGACCAGGACCATCGCAGCCAACAGGAGTCTGCGTACGGCTCTACGACTCGCCCTGCTTGTGGCGGGTCGGATAACCAACCACCACATAGATGATTATCCTGCTACTAATTAAGCCATAGGATGATTAAGTGCTAGAATGATTATCTTATAGACTAGTTAGGATGGGATAATCGCTGGTAATGTAATTATCCTACTGGAGACTTTGGTTGGTAAGGGTAGCATTCATCCAGTGATCCGCCTGCAGGGTTCGATGCAAGCACGAGAAGAAGATGTATCCAACATGAGTTCTATTCTGCGCGTCTTGGTGAGATCGTCAGGTTGCATTGGCCTGAGAACAGGTGCAAGAGTTTTGAAAACAATACTGGCTATGCCTGGAAACGTCACTGCTGGGGGTAAACTGCTGCTCGGATCCGAAGCCGCTCATCGAGCCTGGCGAGAAGGACAAGACTCTAGGATACAAGGGAAGGGACCCAGAACTCCATCCCTCCGAGCCTATCAACATGTCTCGTTGCGTCCCTGGTTGAGGTGACAGATAATTTGAGCTGGCAAGATTTTGAGCACCGGCACTTCGCATCGCGGGGTTGTTATGCCAAGGTCTTCGATGGCGTTGCCCAAGTTGCAGTGACGTGAACTGGTCCGGTTCGTAATTGAACGCAGTCGGCGCCGAGTCAAATGAGGCGGACTGCGGGTTAAAGGTCGGGTTGGTCCAGTTGACTGACGGGTCAAATGCTCCGGTATGGCTCGTCGTACCCGTGATGGCTGGAGGGGGGAGATGCATACCAAAACTGCCCCCCATAGCCAAACCGACCTCCCTTTCAACGTCCTGTTCACGGCGACGCTTTCGCGCATTCGGCAGTGGAGTTTCAGAAAACACGGCTGGGTGATGATGGTTGGCGCCTTGTCCATGGTAGTGGAACACAGAATCTATGTAGTTCATCGCATCAGCTTCGAGATCTGCCTGGAGGTTTTCGAGCCTATCCATTATAGCTTGAGGGGCTCCGGTCAAGCTACTTCGAAGACGGGCTGCGAAAGTTGCCCCCATTTCTGGTCGACGATTGTGGAGGCTTTCATGGATCTCTCTCACGTCGGCCGGTGGAACGAAATCTGGAGTTCATTTAGTAAATCGCCGAGGATCTCGGAGTGAGGATGGGGATGTACTGCCTTTTGAAGGGATTTCGTTGTCAGGGTCCATGGGGAAGATTACTTTCCACAGAGTCTTCCAATCTTTGACTTTGTTAGGGCCATCCCTGGTCTTTAGACGTCCCTCAATGTCTTTCGTGATGCCATCCTCGGGATCGACCTGGGGTTTATCCGGAAGTCTCTGATAGACACACCGGCCCTGCTCCGCGTGTGATTCCCGGGCCGTTTCCGAATCGAAATCCCTCTTGCATGTCGTGCATGGGTAGAGAGGTTCACGAGGAACGTCTTTTCTTAGGTGTAACTGCCAGACATGGCGCCTGCTTCAGGGTTAGCTCAGCCAATGCGGACGGCGGCGATCTCATACTTGAGCAAGTCCCATCTAGCAAAGCCCTTCTTTGCACACTTTTCGTGATCGATGAGGTTGAACCTTGACGGGTTACGCTTTCGAAAAGGACAGCTGTATGAAGGTTCGCGGCCTAAAGTCCCTTCGCGGTCGAAGGTGGTATTGCCTCCTGGCGCCGGAGGACCGTCATCAGACTCCCCGTCGTCTCCTTTCTCGGACCAACGGCCGTGGATATTGCGCGCAATCCCCCTGCCATAGCCATGAGGCAACGACGCGCCAGAGTAGCCAGCGAGATCGGAAGGGCGACTCTGGCCAATGCCGTCACCTTGAGCACGTTTTTCCATGCGGAGACTTTTTACCAGATGCAGGATTTCATTGACAAAGTCAGTCACTGCTGCCGGAACCATGGATGACAGAGCATCAATGCCGTCGTCAAGCTCGCAGAAGTCGTTCACGACGAGATCACAGATCTTGTCCATGAAATCGTCGATATTCTCTTCGTATAGCTGACCAAGGTCGTTCGAAGCGTCAGAGCGGTCGTCCGTGTGACCAGTCTCTATGGACCTAGACGCGACCATAAAGTTAAGTCATTGTAAGCAGATTGTCAGCAAGGAACTTACCGCAGTGGTATTTTCGGGTGCGCAGTGATGTGTATATCGCGAGATAGTACCAAGGGAGTTGGCGATGCCGCCGTAGGTGACGGGACCTCCGCAGACTTTGGTCTACCTGAAAGTTGGTTGGATACCTTCGGCGAAGCCTGAAAGCGCCCGAGGTGTTCTCCTTTGAATGTAGTGCCGGCAAGCCAATTGACCATGTTCCAGTCAACCAGAGGCCATTCATGACTGTCCACGGCGCCGGATTCAAGGTTTCTCAAGGCGTGGCCATTGAAAGCCATGCTCATGTTCCGGTGAACCGTCCTCTGGTCATCGTGGAGAGGGGCGACTGGCTCAGGCTGGACCGTGGGTAAGTCAGAATCAATCTGGAGGGATGTCGGCAGCCTATGAGGCAATTTCTTTTCGTGAGACTGTGCTCGTTGGCAGTCCGGTATGTAGGTCGGTTGATACTGGAGAATGAATGAGATGGACTTATATAACGGTAGTGGTATCTCCGGTTTGCCATGAAGCGATGGGGAAGTCTGCAGCGTATCACTTCGCAACAGTCCCATGGCTTTCAGATGTACTAAGGAGCCTGGCGAATGTAGGGGTTCGTGGAATTTGGCACCCCGAAATTTGTTGTGACAGCTCCAAAATGCTTCGGTGATGAAGACCGTAAAGATAAACACCATTCTGGAGTGTATACGGACTTGAAGGTCGTTTAGTGCAGGTATAAGCGTTTCCACCTCTTGCTTGACCTTGTAATCCAAAGAGCCAAGAGACTCTTGGATCTCTAGTATGACTTCTTCCAGTTCCACCGGAGCAATGTACTCTATGTCATAATCAGCCAGACCCGCCACTTGTCATGCAGAGGACATATGATCACCTTTAGACGGAACGTCGCAGTCTTGTGGGAACAGATTCCGCCAGAGTGTCTCCCAGTCATGGATGCCACGGTAGGCTTCTTGTTCGAGTTTGGCCACGATCTCGTCTGAGACGCCGTCCACGGGGCCGACGGAAGGATTACTTTGGCGATGAAAATGGATGATATGTTGTCTGTATCCAGTAAGTAATGATCACGAAGTAGTAACTTAGATCCTACTTGACCTGGGCGAAGCCTCTCAGTTCGCTCGTCGCACAGAGAGCATGGTCTCTGATGTTGTACTTCAAGTGATCACGCTTGCGAAAGGGACAACTAAAGCGTGGACCGTCCGTTATCATGCGCCTTCTCCGGGACTTCTGCTTGCAATAAGGCTCGGTATGGTCCTCTCCTTCTTGATCGTTGCCGCATTCAGAGTTTCTTCCAGATGGACCTTGTCTCTGCCGCTTCCTGCCTGACTTATCGGTATGTTGGGCCTCGGGTGCCTCCGTTAACTGTTTCCCGGTATCAGCTTGGTTTCCAGAGCCGGTGGCTCCCATACAACGATTGGCTGTATCTTGTAATGCAGGGTTGAGACCGGAGGAGAGCTGGTTTTCCTCGATGCCAAGGTCAGTGACCTCTGTTGGAGCTTCGCTACACGGGGAACTGCACCGGGTCGTGGGTGCCGAAGGAGGCGCAGACGAGGCATTCGTGGATTCATAGCCAGAGTCCTCTTCTTGGTATTCGCAGTAGAAGGATGGTACGGTCGGCCCTGTAGTTCCTGAGCGTGGAGCCACCGGGCTTTCATTGTACTCGCGCGTGCTGTATGATACTTGAGTGTTGATCACCCGATGTTTTGGGGAGACAGATCACCAACCATGCGTTTAAAGCCTGCTCAAGATCCCCAGCCCAGGCATTCCAGGTCTTCTCCGTGCCGTCTTCGGATTCTCGGGCGGGTAAGTACCAAGCTCCATCGGGGACGACGGGGCCAGTGAGTGTCGCTGAGCGGTCTGTCACTTCGATACTCTGTTCTGTTTTGTAAAGCGATCGCGACAGGCCCAGAAGGGACAACCCGCGTTTCACTGGCCCGACAACCGCTATCTTCAAGCTCGAAGAGCTGTTTCTTCGCTTCAGATTGAAGATGTCGCCGTGCTCCTCCGTTTTCCTGTCAGATGGCCAAGAGAGGGAGCGTGGGCATGGATAACTATACCGCTTGGAAACCGATGGGCTTCCTTGCGAAGTCGTTCGGGCCATCATGAACGGCGTCGATTGCTGAAGGGACAAGTCGGGCAGGCAAGGCTCTGAACCATGTCTGGAAGTGAACGAGAGACGATATATACCCCCTCCAAGCGCAAGGCTAGGGCCGAGGAGCCAAGGCTCCCCATGCTTCTTACCTTCAATGGCACATTGACGAGGGCTAAAGGCTGCCTCGCGATGGAGCAGGCTAGGTAGGCGAAGCCTCGTCTGACAGAACCCTAGACCCTCAACGCCCTATTACGTCAGGGGCTTAATACGATGGCACCGCCCATTGGTCACTCGTCGAGCAACTGATGCGCCGGCACTTGCATTCGTCGCCCGTCTACTTAGTAGGCTGGTAGGTTAGTCCCCTATGTCGCATCGCCGGAGCACATCAGGCAGCAGTGAGGAGGACTACGACCTGCTACTGTACACGCAGACCCTCTTCCCCTCCAACATCTGCAGCACCTGCATGAATGTTGGTTGGGCGTGGCTGCGTAGAGGGTCAATAGCATTGCTGTTTCAAACTCGATTGTTTGAAATCGCCTTTGCTCGGGATAGGCAATCCTGTTCGTGGTTATTCCACTTCTGCGTGGCCGTCAACCGCCAACCGGGGTCGGTGTTCGGAGACCAGGTGCATCCAAGTCTTGCCTTGCCTTACACGCATCATGTACGTATCAGGAGATAGGCATACTTATCTTGCCATTTCCATGCCATTTTACCGTGGTCGATCGACTTTGAACACAGCTATTTCGACTTTCGCATGAAGGATGACCTGGTGTCAAACTGCGCCACTGACGGCCAAACATCCAGTGGCGTCGCTCCCAGCTCACCCACCTAGCGGTTGGTCTCTCACCCATGTGTCTAAGGCTTGGCTTCGAGCAATCGAGCCAGATTCAATATCCAGAATCACACGGTGGGTTTTGAAGCAGGGCCAATCCAGTCCTCGGGGATTGGTGTCGACTCAAGAAACTGGTCTTTTCTCGGAAGGGCAAACGCCTGTTGTGCTGCTTTGGTCGGTTGAAACGCGGTTGTGCAAACACATGTGTAAATGGATTCTGACCGGAGTCGGCTGATTACCACTTGAGAGCGAAAAAGTGCGTATCGAACAATCTATCCGCAGCTGCGCAAGCATGACTGACTGACTGAAATTTCTCGGTTCAAATTGGGACGGTCCAAAATGGGTTTGTCGAGCGATGACGAGGAATGTCGAGCGATGTCGCGCGATATCGAGCAGGTGCGTCGGCGCTTCTGGTGTTCGTCTCCTGGCATCGAACGGATATATAACCATCCTGTCGACGGGCTTGAGAACGAGGAAACGTCCCATTGCCACCAAGCTCGATCACCGCCCGTACACAGTTGATTATCGAAGTTTTCACGAGAAGCCCCTATCTCTCAATCAGCCATGAGTTCATACACGAAGTACACTCCGTCCTCGACGCGGTTGGTCCCTCCGGCAGCCCCTTAGATGACGCCGAAGCTGACCCAGTATTGTCCAGAGATGCGAACCGCTCGTCGATGACGAGCAGCTACGTCTACGACTGTTCCTCTGTCGCAGATCGCTTCCAACAGGGACACGTCAGGAGCGAGGCCGAGAGTCGCCGCGCGATGGAAGCCAAGCTGAGGAGCATCGGTCAGGCGCTGCCGTCTGGGCACCACTCCTCATCGCGTGGCAGCGGATCAAGACGCCCTCGACTCTGACCTAATCCCCAGCGACCAGGTAGTTTGAAGCCCCTCGTCGTGGTCGAGAGTTTGCTAACATGTTCCCAAAGCGCCGAACCGAAGCACTCTGGAGTCCTTCCTCGTCCGTGACGCAGTGCAGAAGTATGCGCTTGACTTGCCTATATGTAGCGCTTTGGGGTAATAGCTCCTTGAACGATTATCCTACTACTTCCTAAAGTCGCAGGATAATCAAGTCCAAGGATGATTATCCTATGGACTGATTATGACGAGATAATCGCTGGCAACGTGATTATCTCACTGTGGGAATTCAGCACACCTTGATGGGAGAGTGCACACTTGTGTGTGGAAAGTGTACATACGGTGGCGTTGCAGTCTGCTCGGCATGGCACTGCTGGGAGTTGCCTACCGATCGGTTAGTCAAGGGCATAGCGATGCCGGGAAGAGAAGGGCAGCTAGGAAGTAGGATAACCGCAGAGCAAGCAATCATACCCCCATTCACGTCCATGACCGTCGAAGACTGGTAGGACTGGCATAACCAGTCATCACTGCGCAAAGGAAGAAAGGTTGCCGGTTGAATAGCCTCTCGGCTTCCAGCAGACGTGCCCGTGTTTGGCGTCTGCATACGACGCCAAATGAGACCTGCCTGCTGCAGTCGTGACAGACGTTCAGTGTCCGGACACCAGGCCATGTGAGTGTGTGAAGTTCGGGAGGGGTCTCTGTTTGTCTGTTACGCTGAAAGGCTGCCCGCTTCGGCTCGCAGATATCTCGGCGTACCCACACGACTAAGTAGTGTAAGGGTCTTGACGTGTCTCGCACCACATATGCGCCGAGGGTTGCCGGCATTGTGGAAGGTGGACGATGACGGATGACCAAAGGCCCGACGCTGAACGCCTCCTCCGGGCGGTTGGAAGGATGTCCCCGCCCTGCCCGCAGAAAAGCGCCGGCCATCGGCAAGTGGTGCGGTGCCTGGTGCGAGTTGGTCGCCTTCGGGCACTCCACAGAAGGCCGCTAGAACAGGCTGAAAGAGCGCTCGATGCTGCCATTCCCACGTTGCGACCCCACTTGGGCTCGGCGATGCAATCTCCAACTGCAAAGCGACCTGTACGCAGGAGACAATAGCGGAGTAGCTAACCTTAACCTTCGGCAGCTTGCTGGCGAGGGGAGCAAGGAGTGCGGGTGCGGCGAGCCTGGATGTGCTAGGTTGCTAGGCTTCTAGGCAACGGGTATAAGGCGGGTATCTCGACGGACCTTGCCTCCCAAGCATAGGACAGCTTCTTCCGAGAACGGAGTTTCCGGTCGAGCTCGAGCTGCTATATAGACGCTGGGTTCCGCCGACGTTTGGTTGATCGCGTCGTTCGCCGTGAAGTTTCTTTGTGGGTCGAACGTCAAAGTACAACACTGCCCAAACGACCTTCCGATCACAGCTCCGATACCACTAGACGACAACGACGACTCAAGAAACCCATCACAATGGCTCAGATGAAAGCTGCCGCCAAGCTCCGCCAGATGTTGGCGGACCCGGAGAAGATCGTTGTCTGCCCCGGTGTCCACGATGGCCTCACCGCGCGCATGGCCTTGCGCGTCGGTTTTGACGCCTTGTACATGGTAAGTTGAGCTCGCAGCCGCCACTCCTCCCAGTACCTGTATGGCGCACTTTGGCGGGGAGGCTAACGGAGAACGCCATCACAGACCGGAGCCGGCACAGCGGCCTCGCGCCTCGGGCAGGCGGACCTGGGGCTGACGACGCAAGACGACATGGCGACCAACGGAGGCATGATCGCGGGCCTGGACCGCGACGTACCGGTGATCGCCGACATGGACACCGGGTTCGGAGGCCCGCTGATGGTGGCGCGGACGGTCGAGAAGTACATCCTTCAGGGGATCGCGGGCTTCCACCTGGAGGACCAGGTGGTGACGAAGCGCTGCGGGCACCTGATGGGCAAGGAGCTGGTGGACGTGGGCACGTACGTGGCGCGGATCGCGGCGGCCAAGGCGGCGCGGGAGCGCATGGGCTCGGACATCGTCATCATCGCGCGGACGGACTCGCTGCAGTCGCTCGGCTACGACGAGGCGGTCCAGCGGCTGAAGGCGGCGGTGGCGGCAGGCGCCGACGTGGCCTTCCTCGAGGGCATCCGCACCAAGGAGCAGATGGAGCAGGTGGTCAAGGACCTGGCGCCAACGCCCTGCTTCCTCAACATGGTCGGCGGCGGGGTTACGCCGCTCGTCAACGCCGCCGAGGCCAAGAAGCTCGGCTTCAAGATCGTCATCTGGCCCATCATCGGCATGACCGCCACCTACCTGGCCATGCGCGACATGTGCGAGGAGCTCAAGTCGACCGGCGAGGTCAAGGAGCGCTTCGACAAGGACGGCAAGATCGACGGCGGTGTACGCGATGTCTTCGAGCTGTGCGGTCTCACGGCCTCTTCCGAGTTCGATAAGCAGATGGGCGGCACGGCGTTCAACAATGGCGCTTAGAATATGGAATACTCAAAGTTCGCCGTTGCTTGGAGTCGTCATACCAGGCGTTGGGCGAAGGATTGCTTGCGGTAAACTTAGCGTGAAACGGATACTCCTTCATTTCCATCTTCTAATCGAATCGATTCTGGTATCGGAACAAGTACCTAACCCCGTTTGAGGGATGCTCTCAGATATAAAGCGACCTGTTACGAGAATCAAGTCACAACAGCTACTGCGTCATGCTCTTAGCCTAGGGCAAGGTAGGCGTCACATGTAGATGTGAATCAGTAACGTGGAAAACGTCAAGAAGACCACGCTGCGGCAGGCGGGGACAGTGATCATCTTGTTAGGTTCAAGCGACGGGATCATCACTGGGATAATTACTGAGATGATCATCTTCCAGTCACTTATGCCATATCACAATGGAGATGACTCGGTCCAAAAAATCATTCCTTCTCTACAAGTTCTTAATGACCACCAAAAGACACTTCTCCAAAATTCCCAAAACAAGCTGCTGCAAGCTCTGGCAGGTTGGGGTCAGCTCGTATCGTTCCTCCTCTTTGGCCTCGAGCCCCCCGCCCACCCAACCGGTCACGAACTTCCAGGCTCCAGATCGTCCCTTGCTCTTCACGGTGTTCTGTTGCGTGCACGCGTAAAAAAAGAAAAAAAAAAGGAAAGAAAAAAAAGAAAAAGAAAAAAAGAAAAAAAAATCCCCCATGATGGCCATCCCCACAAGCGCGATGATGATGGCGCCGAACAAGAAGCGCGCGGCGGTTTGACTGAACTCATAGAACGTGAGCTCCTGCTGTAGATGCACCGCAAAAGGAGGGAGTACTAACCATTTTGAGTGGCTTTTGGCCACTCCGCCCCCGGATCGGGCCTTTTTGGCCTGAACACTGGCCTTGAGGCCACGGTGGTTCTTCTCTACGATGTTTTTTGTTGGAAAAATTGTCGATGGGGATAGCAGAGGCGGCAGCGGAGGCGGCAGCGGAGGTGGGAGCGGAGGTGGGAGCGGAGGCGGCAGCGGAGGTGGGAGCGGAGGCGGCAGCGGAGGTGGGAGCGGAGGCGGCAGCGGAGGTGGGAGCGGAGGCGGCAGCGGAGGTGGGAGCGAAGGTGGGAAGCATTCTTCTTCGTTGTCGTCTCTCTTCTCCTCCTCGTCGTACTTTGAAAAAAGTGCCAGGATTACCAGGCCTATGGTGATGCAGATGACGACGCCGCACATGGTGGTGGTGGTGTTGATGGGGAGGATCAGGCCCCGAGGGAGCCTGACCTCCCCCCACGCGGCGGCGGGGCGCGCGAGGTCGTGGCGGCGACGGCGCCGAAGCGCATGCAGGAGACGAAGTATCTCTTCGTCGTCGTCGTCGCCGCCGTTGTTGGCGGCGGCGAACGAGGAGGAGGAGGAGGAGGAGGAGGAGGTGGTGATGGTGGTGCTAGAGTCAGAACTGTTAGTAACTGACACCATGCTAGAGGTGACACTGCCATGTGCAAATGAAAGAACCCTTACCGGCGGCGGCGGAAGCGCACGAGGTCGCCGGCCAGCTCGTTGGCCCCTGGGGCCAACGGCTCGGTGTACTGCTCTGGTGTTAGCATGGCATCAAGTGACAGGCAGTGGAGGCATGCTTACGGACTTCTTGGCCTTTGCCTTTGCGCGCTGGGCGCGTCTCTTCTTGGATTCTGCATTTGTAAGTAGATGATCATTAATTCATTGCATATGTGCCACTTACTGGTGGCCTTCTTGGCCGCTGCCCCAGACTTGGGGAGGGAGTTCAAATCCATATTGATGTCAGCCACACTACGTAGAAACCGGTTAGCTCATGATCATTGGTACCGGAGGATGGTGGTACTCACATGATGACTGTCCGTGTGGGTGTTGGTGCAGTCGGGGTGGTTGTGGTGGTTGTGGTTGTGGTTGTTGTTGACACAGGTAGGAGTTGATGGGGTCAAATTGGAGATGTGTGGAAGAAGATTGACCCAGTTGGCTCTCAGGTCTGATGGAAAGATATTTGACCTTGGATTAGATGCCCGAGGCACCTACCTCGTCTATTTGTTCGTCAAGGTAGGTACCTAGGCCTTAAGGCAATCACTGCCTAGCATGAAGTCGTGACTGCCGTAGCGTGCTTTCCAAAGTAGCTGCGAGCAGTCGTGGGAGCTTGTTGATCTCTCGATACCTTGGTAGGTACCTGCCTACGACAGACAGCTTATGACGGCAGTGCTCAAAAGCCCCGCGCATATAGGCAGGCGAGAGTCGAGACAGCTTGTGACGCCTCAGCTACGACCAAGTCTGAGTGGACCTGGACCAGCAGCAACTCCTCCAGGGCATCTGAGTTGTTTCACACAGAGACGATCCTGTGTAGTAGCTTCCAGAAACTCGAGCTGTATGCACCTTGATACAGGGTGTAGGAGTTTCATAAGGTATGCACAGGTATTACCTAGGTAGGCTCTTCCTACCTACCTTCCTCGTAGAATCTTGGTGGTTTCCCTGCAACTTGGCCTCCAACAAAGAGGCCCCGAGGATACCTTAGGTGAATACCTGGTAGTCAGACGGTCTCCCCTTCCCGGGAAAGCACGAAACAATCGATGTACTCCTGTCATCCGGGCCACAGGACATCAAACTTTGTCGGAGACTCGATGAGGATGGCTAGGGGGAAGGAGTGCACTTGAAAGACTGCATGGAAGAGGGCTAGATAAGGTAGGTAGGTACCAGAGCAGATGGGCTGCAACTGCAAGTCTTAAAATCGTCAAGTCTGCTGCTGATGCATGAGCCTTTCCAGAGCCACACTGGCCGTGCAGAAGAATGCGCCCGGCCTGCGACTCGCCCTATACCTATGTAGCGGTTAGGGTAATTACTACTAAAACCATTATCCCACTCCTTCATTAAGCCGTAGGATAATCAAGTTTTAAAATGATTGTTCTATATACTGATTATGATGAGATAATCGCTGGCAACATGATTATCTCGATGTACCTACCTAGGTAGACTTCAGCAGACGTGTTGATCGGAGACCGTATACTTTTGGGTGGAGAGTGTACCTACCCCAAGGCAATCGCGTGAGAACACTGAGATGGAGGTGAAAGGGCCCAGTCTCCTCCTCGTGACACACTTGGCGCCAGGTAGGAGGTAGGAGGTACCCAGGATGCAGACCCACTGCACACTACCTGACCTGACCGACTGGGAACTGAGATTCAAGGGAAGTACGAAGGGATACGCATGGAGAGATGCGTGTGAGGGAGAAGGGTCAAGGCATAGAATTTGATGTAGCATTGCAAATCCCGCATATCCTCTCTGCACCTACCCAACCCACGTACACGCACGCAAGACTTGTGCGCTACTTCGTCGTGAGACACCATCGCGATGCTTTCAAGAACGGCTGAGCTACTTGCCCCCGTGATCCTGAATACTGCCACCCACTTCTCAAAGCCTGATTCGACTGCTTTCAGTTCCCATTGGCCTCCATCGTCAGTACCACTCTGAGTAGTCGGGCAGAACTGGCGCACTCGGTTACCGAGTCCAGCAAAGAGGTCCAAGCGCTTATACCTACACGAAACGCAGGTAAGGCTGTGAGACTAGTGATGATGCGTGTTCTCAATCTGTGTTTTCCGAAGAGGAGGCAGAGAACGATGAAGATAACCAAGAGAACGAAAAGGGAGACCAGGGTGGTGACTGATGGAAGCCAACAGCCTCGCAGTGGGATCATCCCTCGTGAACCAGTTAAACTGATGGGTTTAACCTGTGGGATAACAACTGGGATGGCTACTGGAATAACAAATCATCGGCTAATGCGACGTCCTTCCCCCGAGCGGTGTGTTTAATTCGCCAGACCTCTTGGAAAATACACGTGTCCTGGCCATGCTATATGAACGAACCACACCGTGGAGTTCGAAATCAGTCTTGCTCGCTTTGTCTTCTGTTTCGTTGAATGCGAACAGATCTAGTATAATCAAGCTCGCGTGGTATCATGAAATGAGCAGCAATCCCTTGCATAACATGGAATCCATCCACGCATATCGCTCAAGCCTGGATGGCAACTCCCTTCCGTATGGTACGCTCCGGCAGAGATTTCATCCGCCATTGCGTAGCAGTGCATCTGCAGCTGTCGCCGTCGCCCTTGTTCCGCCCTGCTCCCCACACGGCGGCTAGTACATGTACCGGAACTCCGGATTCAGGTCGCCAAGCTCGGTTTTATCGTAGTCGGAGAGGCCAACGTCAGTGGCGGAGCGGGCACGGCGGCGGTTCTCGGTGTGGATGGAGAAGAGGTAGAGAACAGTGGCCAAGGCGCTGAGGCACGTGAATGCCAGGCAGAGCGAGTAGCCAGTCTTGAAGTAGGGCGCGTCCTTGTCGAGGAAGGCATATGTGGCTATGATACCGCCGCTAGTAAAGGGAAAAGGATGTCAGTAAATGGCCGTCCGCAGCAGTGGGATCATTGCGATCTTTCGTCATCGGATTGTTAGAGGAGTTCTACCCGCTTGGGCATGGGTATATCGTGAACCTGGCGTAGAACCCTGAACACGTTGCGTACGTGAGGAACGCCTACCCCGATACAAGGAAGCGCAAACGGGCACGTGTGAGAGGAGGGCGAGCATGAGGGCAAGAACAGAAGATGAAATGGATTCTCAACATACATATTCCCGAATCCGATTTGCCACGCAGAACCGATGGCGCGACGGTGGTGGCCGCCAAGATTCATGCTAAACCAACAAACGAGAATCGGCATCACACCGTAGGTCCCCATCGTTACAAGGTGTAACATGGCATATTCCACCGCCGTGTTGGTGTGTATCGTCATTAAGGTGGCGAAGGCTGCGATGGTCATGGCCAGCGGCGCCAGTGCAAAGACGGCGCGGTGACGGGTCCGGTCGGAGGCAGCCGCAAGCAGGATAGAGAAGACGAAGGAGGCGGCCCACGGCGGCACCGAATGAAGCTGAGTCTGTATCAGCCCGTAGTTGTAAGTCGAGATGATGGTCGGCGCAAAGAATGCATATCCGTATGCCGGTACAATCAAGCCGAAGTACATGAATCCTCCCAGCCAGACGCGATGGTCCTTCATAACGTTGATGACATCGCGGAAGCTGACTTTCCTTTCGGCAGCATTGCGACCTTGGTCGGCCTGAAGACGAGCCTTGACGAAAGCTCGCTCGTCGTCGGTTAACCACGTCGCTTGCTCGGGGCTGATGTATGGTCAGCCTAAGATCGCACCAAATCGAGTGCTGGGTCTTACAAAGAGGGGAAGATGAAAAAGAAAATGATGGCGACCGCGATTGTGAGTAGGCCTTCGAGGATAAAGATCCATCTCCAGCCTGAGTAACCCCTAATGCCATCCACTATTGCACTCGTTAGCTTCTGCTTACAGGACGGAGAGTGACCCTCAATGAGATCAAGACAATTGGACAGGTGTATGATGTTCAATATGCGTACTCTTTCCAATTGCGGACGCCAAGAGTCCTCCAAATGCTCCAGCCAGTGACGTCGAGGAGAAGAAGAGAGAGTATCGCTTCTGGGCCTCCGATCTCTTGTACCACATGCCTGACAGGTGTTCATGTTAGCCGACGATCTTGATGCTCGAAGCACAAACACTTGGCCGCGTGGTGCGTAGTATGGCATTGTGCGGTTGCAACCATACAGTCTGGAACGACATACCGATGAGGTAGAAGCAGCCTGTTCTGATATTAGTCCTGGTCGCGTCAGTCCTGGCTTCGACCATACTCACCTGGAAACATGCCAGTCTCGAACACACCCAGAAAGAAGCGAGTGGCCAAAAGACCAGAGTAGTTCTGCACCAAACCCTGGCATACGGACATGACACCAAACATGAACATGCATCCAGGAAGCCATATCTTGGGCGAAAGGCGCTTGAGAAGAATATTGCTGGGAATCTCAAAGACGACATAGGGCACGAAGAATATCGTCAAAGCTGCGGGTGAATGTTAGCGCCTGGCAATCTGCCGTGAGAGGGAGTCGCGAATCCGAACAAGACCCGTCCGTCATCGCCTCCGGGAAGACTGAGACGCACCGGTATTGTATTCGGTCTTGTGCAGGTGCAGATCGTCGACCAGGCCGAAGGACTTGGCATTGGCGATGTTGACGCGGTCGAGGAAGGCGAGCAGGTACATGATGCAGAGGAAGGGGACGAGGCGCCAGTCGATGCGGGTAACGATCTTGCGCTCGGTGGTGTGCGGCGGGCACTGCACATGGAACTCATCGTACTCGACGTCGGCGATGCCCGGATGGTACGTGTTGTTGCCCGCTACCTCGGCCGTCTTCTCCTCATCGAACCCCGGGGCTACGGATGGTCGAGCGAATGTCAGCACAGCACAGCACAGATCTTCTCCAGGGTCTCCACGTGTCGATTTGCTTGCCTGGCGTTATCATGCGGTAGCAGCAGCGGCATGCTGCGCTATCGCGGGCGCGCAAGCTAGTGAGAGAGAGAGAGAGAGAGAGAGAGAGAGAGAGAGAGAGAGAGGATCACAGAGGATACGTGAGGGAGATTGGTTGCAGACATACAGGAGCGACCCTTAGCGATAGGCATGTTGGCAGAGTGAGCGACACGAAGACACGCTATTCAAGGCGACGACAGAGAGCGGAATCCAGGGAAACAATGGCCTCGCCGACAATTATGAGGGGGAGATTGGGAAAATAACGTCCAACGTAGGCCGAATACGGAGAGTGAGATGGGGATCGGGACGCGAGGATGGGTCACACAGGCCGACCAGGACCGAGATGCTTACAGGACCCGGCCGCCTACAAAAAACAAGGTGCGCAGGGCCTTGAGTTGGAGAAGCAGAAACAAGGCGTCGAATCTGGGGGGCCGGCGAGGGGAAGCTTGGAGATAATTTGGAGAAGGTCGGGGAGCTTCGCAGTTGGACATCTCGAAGTCTATCGGCGAGGCAAGGCGGCCGTTCAGCTCGAGCTTAATAACCGGGTATCTTCGAGACTGCCAGTGCTGCATCTTGCCTCCTCCGCTCGATGACTTCAGAGCTTCGGACGCTCTTCACCGTGGAACGCGGATCCTCCCCCGATCTCGCTCATCCCAAGGGGGATCTTGCAGTTGGGGGAGGGTCCTGTGTCCTTGGCCTAGGCAGGCGCCCATTTCCAATGCGACCCCTCTGGTTCGGGCGGTCTAGCCTTTGCGGGGATCGGCTCTGCTGCGCTGCAAATTGCGGGGGAGACTTGGGACTGAGCCCGACTGACTGACTGACTGACGGGAGCGGCTGGCTTGTGTGGATCTGCTGGGTCATCTCCGCCGTGGAAACGGTTCGTCTGCCTCCTGCTCACGATTCACTTGACCACCTACATCAAACGGCCGGCCAACGCCCGTATCATGAACCCTGTGCCGACCGCCTCTATGCCTTGCTTGCCTCTACCTCAGTACTCCCACAATTAGGGGCACCATTCTCATAGTCAACAGGGAAGAAGGCGAGGAGGGTATTGCCGGATTGGTACTCTATATCCTCATCTGGCTTCGAGCGAGTGTCCACGGAATCCAGCAACGTCCAACGGATACCTGATGTAAAATAACCATGCAGAAGTATGCGCCCGGGCGGTCTACGACTCCCCATACATGTAGCGGTTAGACTCAAACGATTATCCCATCACAATCAACCCACTGGATAATCATTCCAGGACTTGATTGTCCCATGACTTGATCATGATGGGTTAATCGCTGGCAACGTGATTGTCCCACTGTAGATTTCGGCAGACATCTTGATCGAAGAGCGTATAATTTTGCGTCCAAAGTGTACGATTCGGCCGAAACCAAGCACGTGTGCTTCTTCCACCCGCGACTGCTAGTCAGGGAAGACGGAGCCTCCAAATTTGCTGTGGAAACAATCTACTTCCAATTGATGACTGTGATAAGTAAAGTACTTGAGTCAAACGTCCAAAAAATCGTTGTGTGAAGGAGACCTGCGTCAGCACTCACGATCGGACGTTGATGGCTGTACTGGGCTTTGCTTGAGTTGGGACATCCGCCATCCCAGACTTGCCGGTCTTCGTCGGCTGCCAGGCGTAAGACTCGAATCTCTACACCGAAGCCTCAATTCTGTCAAGTTTGCCTGCTGCGTTGCCAACTATCTTTGGACACCGACAGTTGATTAACCCTAATGCGAAAACAGGTACCACCAAGGCCCAGATAGCTGAACAAACAGATCGCAAACCGGTGGGTGCTGACTTGCTTTGAAGCACCGGCCGAAAAATGCGTGTCCTTCCGGTTTTCCCGACTGAATGAATGTGAGTTATTAGGGTTGGGTCATGTGTCCAGGTACTGCGGCAAACATTGAGAGCCCGTGAAGATGACTATCGTGAAACTCGCCTCCGAGTGCGAGTGCTGCCACATGAGTGAATGTACGATGACACTCTAACCTCACACCTGGTTTTCCCCTGCTCACATACCTCATCCGAGGTTTGCGCCGTACAGTATACAACGAAGGACGTGGAGTAAGGCGGTGTCTACACATGACGTTTGTATGTTCATGATGCGACTCATGCGAGCTGTCGTTGAGCGTTCTGGAGCTGCGGCGACTTGACATGGGTTTTCACGCTGAAAAGAATGCCTTGATTTGGAAATGCCGAATATACCTCCGCACGATCCACGATTGACCGGCCCGGCATTTTGGCACAGGAAAAGCCCTACTTGCGAGTCGTAACGCAAGGTAAGACATCTAGGCCAATGATAGTAGTACGAACAAGTGATGTAAGTGTAACTGGGTACGATAACGATCGTGTGCGTGTGCTGTCTCTCGCGGGCGCGCATGCGACGTGATGAAGGCCTGGAGGCTTGCATAAGGCAGATCAGATCGGAAAGCGGCCGAGCTTGTCGCGCTCTAGATCACTCCAGCGGTCACTAGTGGGCGACGGCGGCACTGTAGAGTGAGAATTTGTCGTACAGGTATCCGTAAGGCGGTGGACACTGGATAGAATATGATGACGAGGTCGCATAGGTTAATGGGGATGGCATTCTCGATATTTGCCATCAGCCTCAGCACGTGGCTCGATGCTAATCAGGCGAGTCAGGCGCAATAAGCCAGGAGGGGCCAAGCTAGGTAAGTACTTATTATCACAGGCAAGACAGGCAGGACAGGGTGACAGGGCCGTCCTCGTAAGAGGTCGAGAGGCAAGAGGGCGATATGGAGGGCTTGCTGGGTTTTTGGTCGGTCTGGCTTCGGGCTCGCTGGAGCACCTGCCGCTCTGGGAGTCGGCCGCTCGCGGCTGGGCAGAGGCTCTCGTAGGCGGCTTTCCATTAGAGGCCTCGCCTGAGCGGCACGGGCGGAGGAGGAGCTGGAGGCGGGGATGCTTGGGCCAAGAGGGGCATTTAGCTGGGGACAATCCGATTTGGCTTGTGCTGATAGGTCTGTGCTCTTCCGCCCCGTGGATGTGGGATCCGCATACTGCTCCATCCGTCCCATCGCTAGGGTCCCGTCGCGGCGTCGCCCCCCACACGGTTCTCAGGCCCTCTTGCCCTCCAGCACCTGCGGAGGCTTGGGAGGTACGTCACGTTCGGGCATTCCTATTCGACACATCCACACGGGATGCGACTCACTCTACCTTCGGTAAGGCAACAAGGGTAACCATCGGTATGTACATTAGAAATCAGGATCGTGGTTGAATCACCTGTGCGCCAAGCTCGTTGTTGGTAGGTCGATTTGGATGGCTGCAGGAGAGGGCTTTTCAGCTTACACAGACGGCCCCGACAGATAAGGATAGCGGTGTTGATGTTTGGCCGGCGCTTTCCATTTGCGACATGCGATGGGGAGGGCACGCAATGCTCCCCAAGGCACCCAGGCTCCCTTGCTGGCTCGGTGCTGTGCCCTTTTCTGCAGGCTAAGGTACGGGGCGAGCTGTGCAAAGACCCTGCCGGATCCTGGAAAGTCAGACTAGCGTGCTGCTCGGTGGAGTTTAAAGGAAGTGAACAACGTCAAGAACCTTTGAACAGGCAAGACGCCGCTTCCTCCATCGTGCCATTGCGGCACAGTTGAACTGACACGCCCGAACCTCCAGAGGCGGCCGCTGAAGCCACTGTCCAGTCAGCGAGCCTAGCCCTGGCCAGTCCGAGTGTAAGAGGCCAAAAGTGGAGGCGAACGTGGATGTAATTGTGCATGTCTCGCCTGGTAACGTCGAGTAAGTGGCCGGATCACAGCAAGATATCGGAGGAAGAGCAAATACGCGGTATGGGAAAACCGCAATGGATTGATGAAGCGAAGATTCAGGAATGGTAGAAGGAAGCAGACCAGGAACCGGACAAGCACTAGGGTAACATCCGCCAAGACCTCGTACTGCGGTGAAATAAAAGCTTGGAACAGGCAAGGGTAAGGTAAGGTAAAGAGTCATCAGTGAATGCAGTGCGAGGCAAGGCTGGCGGCCAGTTCATTTACGTATTACGGTGATGTGTTTCGCAGTGCAGTGGCCGTGTTGGATGGTATCACTGTAACCCGTACATGTACATGGACAGCATCACGCTCGCTGTTCGCCTGCTGGGGGTCCCGGTTTTCAGAAATCGTTTTTAATCTCGCCGCTCCCACGACAGGAAACAAAGCAGGATCTTGATCTGTCCTACTTTCGGGTCTTGCTTGTTGCCGCCATTGTGCTTCGACTCTTGTACTGAGTACCCGTTTAGTACCGCGTGGAGAGCACCGTATCGCTACCACCTGAGGGTACCGTAACATCGACAATCTCTCCATTTCGACCTGAGCCGGAGTCTTCTGCCACCTTACTCCCCCGTTCCTCCGTTGCCCACCTGCGCAGCATTTCGTCAGCTCGCCGCTCGCCGTTCGCCGCCCAACTCCCATTCCGGCCAACCGGGGCTCCAGTCTCCATCTTCAATATCCATCTTCCTACGGCTGCTGCATGCTCGACGACATCTTCTTCATGACCTGCGCTTGAGTTTCCGCTTCCCTCCTTGTCCCTCCCGCTCTCCCTCGGCTGCATTGTCTCTAGCGACTCTCGTGTCGCCTACAGCCCCTCACCATGAAGAAAGAGGTGTCTCCCGAGTCGCATTCGGCCCACAACGCCGAGGTCGACTCCGTCCCGCGCGGCTGGTCGGCCTGGTTCGGTGGTCCCAACACCAGCGTCGGGCCTCGAATTGCGCCGCCCATTGTCCCTCTCATCGACCCGGCCCAGGAATCCGATAGCAACCAGAGCAGCGATGCTATCCTCAGCAAGATTCTTGAGGAGGAGGCCGGCGCCGCCATCCAGTACCGCACCTGCAGCTGGCAGAAGGTGAGTCGTTTCTCAACGGAGCCCCAAGAACGCCCAAGCATGGACAAGCAATTGCCCAGACGGGAGCCAAGAGACACCATTCGCTAATCCCATGACAGACTGCCGCCTTGCTCTTCTCCGAGTACATCTGCCTGGTGAGTAGCTGGCCCTCTACCCTTGGTTCGACATGGAGAGAACGCGCATTTCGGGGGCGACCATGTACGCGACTGAACCACCAGCGTGACTGACCACCACACAGGCTATCATGAGTTTCCCTTGGTCCTACAGCATCCTTGGCCTCGTCCCCGGGTAAGCTTTCTTGGCCTGCGGGCGCCTTCACTTGGCAAGCGTCGCCGCAAGCTGACCTGGTACCTAGACTTATCTTGACCGTGGTTCAAGCCTTGATCGTCCTATACACGTATGTACTGTTACAATCTTCGGGTATCATGGCGCATACTGACAAGCTTGGCACAGTTCCATCATCTTATGGGAGTTCTGTTTACGACACCCTGAGGTTCGGGACGTATGCGACATTGGCCAGATGCTCTTTTGGGGCAAGACGTGGGCCTGGTATTTCACCGCAGTACTGTTCATCCTGAACAACACCTTCATTCAGGTCAGTCTCCCTGCTCAGCGCATCTCGAACGCCACCCTGACCTCTCTCTAGGGCCTCCATGTCCTCACCGGAGCCAAGTACATCAACACGATGATTGGTGGCAATACCTCGGACGTTTCTTGCCAGACCGTCTCCTTCGGCGCGATCATTGCGATCATCTCCTGGATAGCATCTCTGCCCCGAACATTCAGTCTGCTTGCTAAGTTGGGGACGGGCTCTGCCTTTTTCACCTTCATTTCCGTCGTCCTAGCCGCTATCTTTGCCGGCATCCAATCTCACCCAGCAGGATTCAACGGAGAGACCACGCCAGATGTCCAGGATGTGTACGGCAGTCCTATTGTGACTGCGATTCCCATCATCGGTACTACTTACGTGAATGGCCTCAACGCCTTTCTCAACATCAGCTATACCTTTATCGGGCAGATTACATTGCCCAGCTTCATCGCCGAGATGCGGGAACCTAAAGACTTCCCCAAGGCTCTGTGGGCGTGCACCATCATGGAAATTCTGACTTTTGGTATCGTCGGCGCGGTCATGTATGCCTTCGTCGGCAACCAATACATGACGTCTCCGGCTTTTGGGTCTCTGCAGCCCATCTACAAGAAGATCGCCTTCTCCTTTATGATCCCGACCATCATCTTCTTGGGTGTGCTGTATGCTTCGGTATCGGCCCGATTCTTGTTCTTCCGCATTTTCCAGAACTCCAGGCATAAGAACGAGCACACTGTTGTCGGTTGGGCAACCTGGGCCGTCATTCTGCGTAGGTTGTCTTGACAACTCCGGAGACCCCATGCTAACTTGTATTGTAGTGGGTACCTGGATACTTGCCTTCATCATCGCCAACTCGATCCCCTTCTTCAGCTCTCGTATGTTCTCTGTTCTCCGGAGAAGAAACGACCCCGCTGGCTTGGACATCAACTAATGCGTGTGCAGTGCTATCTCTCCTTTCCTCTCTCTTCGACTCGTTCTTCGGCTTCATCTTCTGGGGCGTAGCCTTCTTCCGCATGCGTAAGGCGGATGGATCCATACCCCTGTTCACAGATCGATCGTTGCGGGGCTGTTTCGAGGGCGCTCTGAACATACTTATTATCGCGACAGGGGTCTTTTTCTTGACGGGTGGAACATACGCAACAGTGCAGGGGATTATTAACGAGTTCGAGGCCGGCTCTGTAGGCGCGGCTTTTCAGTGCTCAACCAACGGCATTTAGAGCGTTTTCGATTTTTCTTTGGCAGGAGATACCCACGAGTGGAACACCACTCACTGGACGCGACGACGAGATGAGAAGATTATATCAGATCCGACGAATCGAGGGACTACGGACGCACACGAACGACGCTACATTACACCTGAAGGATTTCTTTCGCGTGGGGGAATTTTAAGGTCAACTGTTCACGCGGGATAAGTCGGAGCAAAAGTTTACCGCAGCTTGTTCTTCGAAATAGTAATGCAAAGACAGGGGAGCCGCACGTTTTGTGCTGGTCTCTCCGGTATCTAGCATGAGGTTCGGCATCCAGTGGATGCTCATCAACACCGACCATCGAAAGCACTGCTTTCATTGGCCTCGCAGCCTGTAGTCCAGACTTCTCTGGACTTGCAAAATGACTTACACTCGACATACCCTGGCTAATGAAATCGCAGGTATTCCCGAGGTCAGGCCACTCTAACTTCGCATCTAGGTCAGAAACTCTTACAGGTACGTCCTTCCCCCAATCTCCCTCCAGTATTCAGGTATATAGTAAGTGGTTTCACACCACGTAGTTCTCCACCAGAGGAGCGGTTCTCTTCGATTTTTGCATTCTGTCTCGCTCGTCGGCTGCATAGTGATCGGACCTTGCCACCTGATACCGCCCGACTCATCTGTTGAACTCCACCGCAATGTTTTCCTTCCTCTCTTCCCGACTCCAGGGGCCCTGCGTGCCGGAATATAGGTGTCGAGTGCCTCTGAACAAACAAAGCCTGCGGAAGCCAACAGCCAACCAACCACCTTCCCCCCCCCCCCCCCCCCCCCCCCCGTCTATTAGATAAGCAATCACATGGCCCTCTCCGACCTCCACCTCGATGGGCGACGGACGAACGAGTGTTCGCACCTCGGCTTGTGCGACGTGCTGCTGCTGCTGCTGCTTGCTTGCTGACGAACGAACGAACGAACGAACGAACGCACGCACGAGCCCCCGCCCCCCCCCGGACCGGCGCCGAGCTAGCCAGGCACGCCCAGCCGCCGTTTTGTGCCCTACCTCCTAGGTACGTACCTACCTAAGGTAGTCAGCACGAGGTAGGTAGGTACTGTACCTACCTTATGTATGTATCTATCTAGGCCGGCTAGCGGTAGTTGCGCGCGCGCGTTGGTCTGCTGCTGCTGCTGCTGCTGCTGCTAAGTGGTAACTACCTAGTGCCTACTTAGCTAGCGCGCGCGCGCGTGCGTGCGTGCGTGCGTGCGTGCCTATCTTACTGATTAGCTCCGGGGGACGCGGGAATAGAAGTCCTGTGGAGAGAGAGAGAGAGAGGGGGGGAAGAGAGTGAAATCAGGGGGACGGAGAGAGGTGGCAGGCAGGCAGTCCGTCGTCGACCGGGCCCCAAGGGGGTTTTGCTTTGCGTTTCCTCTTCCTGGCCGTCCCTCTGCGTACCTATCCATATCTACCTTTACCTGCCTGCCTTGCTGCCACGGGAGGTTTAATTACCCCTGTTTGGTGTAAGACCGTGGGCGCAGGCCTCATTACCTGGCATGCAAAGTACCTAGGTACCTACTGGAGAGCCTGATTATGTCAATCAACGTCTCGGGCACATATAAGCAAGAGCAGGTGTTGTTGAAAGTGCACGAAGGACGTAGGCTTGGCTCCATGAGAACTTGAGGACGCAAGGGGTGTGTGTACAGGACAGCAGTCACTTTGCGTCAATACACACATGTCGCAGGGTCCACATTATGCGTACCGCGTGCAGGTTCATGTCTAGAAAACAGGTGACCTGACAAAGTAAAACTTTCAACCCTTCCATGTATATTCCTGACCTGTACCATCTGAACGAGACTTAGAGGAAGCAAGAAAGCTACCTAGGGGATATCGCGGAAAGGGGAAAGACGGGGAGGATCAAGTATAGAGATCGGTCATTAAAAGGGGATGGATGTAGTGTGAATTGCCGATGGCAACATGTGGGTGAGAAAAAATCGGCCTCAAAATAGGGGTATCCATAAGGAGAGGGAACGGCCTTCTTTTCTTTCTTGAGCAACCTCCTTGCCTCGGGGATTCCTTGCGCAAAATGCGCCCTCCTGACGACACCCAGAGCATCATCCGGGCGTGCCCTAAGCTTCTCAAGATAAACCTTTGCACACCAATCGCCAAAGCAAAACCCAAGTACCCGACCTTCGAGTGAAAAAAAACTAAGAAACCCGGTTGCTTCCCAAGATCGGTCCACTACCGGTCTGTGTGACCACGCAAAATCCGACCCACATGTCCACCCAGCCGCGAAGCTGCCCGTTTCTAAGGGCTGCTGAGCTTGTCTTCATGCATCGTCTGCGTCGGAGGCGGAGACATCGGTAGAGGGACATCTTGCGGGGCCGGCGGTGGTTTAGGTTGCTCTGATGACTCGGCAATAACGGAACGTCTTTCGTCCATGCTGCGTTTCGCATCAATGCTCTTGCTTCTTCGGGCCATGGGACTATATCCCAGCTCTGGGGGAGACTTGGTGCGTTTGTGCTCAGCGTTCTCCTTGGCCTCCCGATACTTGTTCTTAATCCACCCAAGAGGGCCTCTGGGATCGTCCTTCTCTTTGCTTCCAGCGTCGCTGTCTGCCACCGTTGCGGCCACATCTGATGACTCGCCGGTCCAGGACTTACGTGGCCGATGTCCGCTTCCGACTGTGGATGTACTCATTTCCGCGTGGCTATTGCTTCCCAAATTCGGATTTTGTAAGTCGTCCTTACGACGGGATATACGCCAGCGCCGCTTCTTTTCCTTCTCCTGGCTCTCTGTCAGAGGACCTTGAACGGCATCGTCCGGTTGTTCCATATCAGAGGCCCCGTCATGGTACGACGAGTGCAGGGATGTCGGCGGCGATGATTTGGGTTTTAGCGACTTGTTGGTTTCTTGACTGGCTTCCAAGGTGTCTGATGAAGGAACCTGGGATGCTCTCGGGGTTGGCTCGGATGGCGTCTCAGCTGAAGCGACATTCTCCTGGGTATTGTGCGGTGGATGAACCACCCTCTCCTCTGAGGGGTTCGGCGACTCGAGACCCGGGGAAACAGCGCCAGACTGAGGCAAGGAAGCGGTAGAACTATGCGCACTAGGATTGGTACTGCTCGGTATGCGCTTCTTGCGGAGTTTGTTGGGCTGGCGTTTTTCCTCTCCGGGTGATCTTAGGAAAAGACTCTGGAGATTTCTCTCCTTCAGGGGCGTATTATTCTCGCCAGGTGGACCGAGCAGTCTTTCTGAGCTTCGACCTGCTATGTGGGGTCCCGGCATCAACGTGGCGCTCGCTGCAACGGGGGCGCGACTCGATGGGGCGGGCGATCGATCCGGTGACGTCGAAGCTTCTTCGGCTACCGTGGGGGGAGCGTCAACTGGAGGTCCCGTGGGGGAAGGTGACGCTGGGGCCGCTGCTACTGAAGGTGAGTTTTGCCGTGATGGAAACCTCCCCGTAGGCAGATGAGGGGACTTCTTGGAAGGTACCGTGTTGCTTCTCCCCAAACCACTACTGGGAGTTGTCACCAACGAAGGACTGCCCGGCGTAGAGGCACCATTTGATTGACGCGAGTGACGCGATGACACCGAACGGTTTCTCCGGATTTTGCCATCCCTACTGACACTTTCGGCACCGGCAGAGGCATTCGAAGCGGACCGCGCTACTCCCGAGGAGCGAGAGGGGGGTGTTGCGGGCGTGACGATAGTGGGTGTCGGTCCCTTCTCGATCTCGTGTTTGGTCTTCTCGTCAGTACCCGTGCCTTGCATACCGATCAAGAAATGATCCTGATTGTCAATTAGGAAAATGAGGACGCATTGGTTTAGTCGGTACTCCTCGGGGGCCATGGCGTGTTGCGGATGCGAGAGCATTCCCGGTTGGAAGATAGCCGCTAAATTCTGAGCAGTCATGCGATTCTCGTCGGCCTTGGCAGCAAAGACTGCGAGAAGGTCCAGGATATATAGAAGAAGCTGGCGGTTAAGGGGTGGCAAGTCCTTGATGAGCTGCTGGTAGGTCTTGATAGCCTCATCCTGGTTGAAGTCATCAGCTAGCTGGGTGCCCTCGACATCGCCTACAGCCTGGCGGGTATGGCCTCGTAGGGGAGCGCGGAACTGCTCGTAGAGGTCGAGTGGGACAACGGGTTCAGGCAGATCGTTGAGATATCGGCGTAAGACGTTAGCAGCATCGTGAACGGTGTACCCATCCCACACGAGACCTTTGCCGTAGCGATCCGGGGAATCGAACTGTATCTTGAGCTCCTTGATGCGCTTCTCGGAACCACTCAGCCGAAAGATTCCCTCGATGCTGGTAGCTATCGCAAATGTCAGCAAACGCGACTGGGGGTCTTGAAGACTGTGCGACTTACCTTTCTCCTTCAAGAAAACGCCACACTTGGCGACCACGATAGGGACATAACCGTAGATATAACTCTTGCCAGTCTCGTCTACAAGCGAGATGGCAACATTGGCGTAGGTGATGCTCTGGCGTAGCGGGACGCCAAAAATGCCTTGAGGTCGGGGATCTGAGGTTCGATTGGGATTAGCCGGTTGCTTTGGTTTTGCTACTGTCCAAGTCCACATGGCGCCGTTCCTATGCTAGCAACAAGCCAGAACGAGTAATTTCGGGGGATGAAGGAGGTTAGAGAACAGGGTATAGGAGCCAGTCCTTGTATTCGACGCCAAGCTGGATCATAATAGAGACAGATTGGCAATGCGAATGAGGTCACCAGTTGGGTGGGCAAAGGACAGCAGTGAAAGGGCGCTGGATTGTGCAAAGCAGAACAAAGAGCGGAGGGTGATTCGGGTCAGGACAGCACGAATGCGAATAGGTAGAGGGGGAGTTTGAGGGAGGAGAGCAGGCTAAGGAGTCAAGGCGGCCTTACTCTGTGCTTCATGGTGCCGGGACTGGACCTGGAAGCGCTTCCACCACGACTTCAGGTCGCGCTTAGTAGGCGGCGACACGGGGCTGGAGCCGTGGGGATGTTGGTCGTTGGGAGTCATCTGGTGCGGTTGGGCGGGGCTCTTGGATGGAGTGGCAGCAGATGATGACATTGCGACGTGGTTGGCAGCGATAACAATGACGCGCAAGCAGCGACGACCGCAACCGTGAACGAGGTCGGTGGTGGCGGGCAGCTGCTGCGGTTGCGGTGGTGATTGTAGCTGCGGCGTGGGAGTAGAAGCGCGCAGATGTCCGTCTTAGGTTCCCATTAATTACAACAAACTAGGCTCAATCGGCGGGGTGAGATATGTGCTTGGATGGAGCTGATGGCAGGCTCGCCGTGGTAAGGGTGTCGATAGTGACCGATGGTGTTGTTGTTTCGGCTGCGAGTGGCAACGGTGATGCTGCTACTGCTGCTGCTGCTGCTATTGTTGTAGAGAGGCAGTGGGCGCAGGAGGTGGGATATGGAAGAGATCGGCGGCACAGACGGCGGGCAGCAGGTTTGTTGCTCCCAGATGCCTGTCACAGGAGTAGCAGGCGAGATTGGGCCAGCGGTTGGATGGACCGGTGGATGAATGGCTGGCTGGCTGGCCTGATGATGGCTTGCCTGGCGACCTGGCAGGGCTGGAGGCACTGCGTGGGCGGAGGGCGGCAGGACGAGCGATGGGCGATGGGCGATGGCAAGCAGGCGATGGAAAGACGATGGACTCTGCCTGTGGTCGAAGGCGCAAGATGAACGCCGCCAGGAATGGACTGGGCGACTGGGGGGAACTGGGCAGCGTGTTGAACGGCAGCTGACTGTTTCAGACACACGCTGGAAGGGCCTGAAGCGAGCACCGTTGTTGTCGTTTAGGTGCCTCGTCTGCGTCTGCGTCTGCGTATTTGTCGCCACCGGTGCTATGCTGTGCTGCTGCTGAGAGGCGAGTTGCTGATGCCGTTCGTGGGTGTGCGGAAGGTAGACGTGACCGACGGACCAGCAGAACTGGGAGTTGGCAGGGGACTGGAGGCTGGAGCGTCGCCGACAGTGACGCGATCGTGAGACTTGGGAGTTGGCAAGTGGGAGCGGAGTGACAGCCCTCCCAGCAGGGACACTTGGCCAGCAGATGGGGACTTTAGGCAGTGGGTGGGCAGGCAAGGCAGGCCGATGGTCAGGCAAGCCGGCCAATCTTGAGGCTTGGGGCGTACCTACTTAGGTAGTAGGTTTGGGGCTTGGGGCTTGATTGGGGGCCCTCTCTACCCTGTCTGCCTTGGGCGGATGGAAGGTGCGATGGCTTGATGGGCGATGGGCAATGGGCAATGGGGGGCCGGCTCGGGGGAGAGCTGGTGAGAGCTGGGAGGTACCTACACCTAAGGCAGGGGGAGGTACAGCTCGAGCTGGCGGGAGCTGGGCTGGCTGGGCTGGCTGGGCTGGCTGGCTGGCTGGCTGGCTGGCAGGAGCTGGGGCCCTACAGTGGGCAACACCCTGACACCACGACACCACCCGCCCATCCTCTCCAAAGCACGGCCCAATCTCCCACCTCCCGCCCACTAGGGCCGCTACTGCACAAGGTCCACTGACGGCTCGCTGATCCCTGCCTGCTGGCCCCAAATGCTTGAATCGCTGCCCTAATCGACCGACCGCGTTGGTGACAGTAAATACTCCTTTTCTAAACACGGATCTATTGTTTCTTCTACCGTGTGTTTGCCTACCATTGGGTTGCTGTACGTAGGCGACCACTTGTCCCAAGCAATGGTACAAGCGCAGTACCACAAGTCTGGCGCGTTCCTGGTTTACTTCCGCCCGCTTCCTGCCAGCCGAACTCAGAAGCTCGTATCGGAATCTTGGCTTGCCAAATCCGCCTCAGAGAACCCAAATGCTCCAACAACTCTGAACCCCGTGCCCGTCTATAAATGTGTCTTTGTGGGCCTTGCCGGTTACAGGTGTTTACTTAGGTACCTACTGTTTGCCAACCCCACCGTGTCCAAGGCAGTCTGGCAGGGTGCCCGAGGATCAGAACACTGTATAAAGTAGACAGAGTCACAGAGCCCACCTAGCGGGACTATGCCCTGTCTACCAGCCGCCGCTCACGCTCGTTCTGGAGCCGTGGAGGCCTAGATCGCCCTCCTTTCGACTTCCAGACTTTCAACCATTGCTGCTAACGACGATGCGGGCCATTGTCTCGTTGTCCAGAACATCTATCCATCTGTCTCCTACACAGCATTCCTGCGGAATTGCGGGACATAGCAAACAAAGCCTTTCTGTAGTTGGACTTCCCAAAACGTCGATTTCAACATCCGTCGGCTTACGTGATGCTTTCGGGACTGTGACATTCTTCCAAGGTTCATCATCCAAAGATGTCTGCCAAGGCTAGCATCATGTCAGTGTCCACAGCCCGGCCAGCCTTGTCTTGCTTGTCTTCTGCCCAGGGCTGTTCCAAGCTTTTAGGGAGTCTGCAACCTCATAGGATATGAAGGTTCTTCAGGGTCGTTCAGGCTTATCGTGTTGCCTGCGCCATGCTCTGGAGGATACATACCTTGTATTTTGGTTACTCCCTATCTAGGTACCTAGGTACCTACTAAGTACTGCCTTATCCAATAGGGGAGTATGTAGGATGATGCTTGGGTCCGGCATCTGGTAAGTGGTCGAGTCCGTTGGCGACCCACGCGGGTCCCCTGTGCCAGTGCTCTTCAAGTGACGTCTGTGAATGCAGTAATAACCTTACCTACAGTACCTGCCCAGGTGGCTACTAGGGACTTCAGGGACTCGACATACATACATTCGGCATCCCGCTTACGAACCTTGGAGCCCAGCCTGGCACACTGGTCACACCCCGAGATGGGACCGCGTCGGGGATAGCAAAATGAAGCTTGAAAGAGGGGTCCGGCGGAGGGGTTGAGGGGTTGTGCAGGAAAAGAAGTTGCACAGCCTCTTCTCCTCCTCCTCAGGTTCTGGTTCTCTTGGCCGGTCAGATGGATTTGCCGCTACCAAGGCTTACCAAGCTCCCAAGTGTACCTAAGCCTCACTGACGAGCCCGCCGAGGCCCATTGCGTGTCCCGCCCGTGATGAAGCCCCAGAGGCATTAAGCATCGAACATCGGGATATTACCCACGAATGGGCAACTTGTGGGATTTCCCACCCCCCCCCCCACCCCTCCGCTGATCAAACACAAGCTACCTACCCTTCTACCCACCGGCTACCTTGCCTACACTCATCAGATCCTCGGCCGGCTTGTCAAGCTTGCTAGCGTAGCGCATCAATGATCATCTTGCCCTGGCAGCCCTGGCACGTCTGGACGGGCCCCCGCCCCTCAAGCCCAGGGTCTTCCACGATTGAATGCCATTCGGTACGTGCGTCTATTTGCAGGTTCTTCCGAAACGCTGCAGTAGGTAAGGTACAGTAGGCTGTAGCACTGTAGCAGTAGCAGCCTGAGAAGTCTACCGCATCGCGAGTTGGCGATAACTGGTGGCAATATGCAGATACCGTCCATGCCGTCTCCGCCGTTCCCAAGAATCATCGCTGGCAGCAACTCCCTAACCCAATGCGTCATCTGCTCTCACGCCACCGTGTCTAATAATGAGTGGGAGGTAGCCAGCCAACCAGTCAATCGGTCAACCAGTCCTTGCTTCCCGGCACCAAGGCCAAGAGGCGACGGCGGACATGAAGCGTGCGATAGTCACGAGTGGAAGTCGGCCATCGTGGGGCAGAAGCACGCCCGCACTCCGCACTCGATCTAAAAAACCTCCATCACGTCACCGTGTCTCGGAGAATGGGGGAAATGAGATCTACCTTAGGCAAGGGAGGTGGCCTGGATGTCCAGCAGCCTTATAAAGCCCCAGCCTCTTGACCGACTCATGTGTCGTCATACCTTTCAGCATACATCAAGCTTCTCAAGGTTCCAAGCCCAAAAAACAACAGCGACAGCGACGACACTCCGACCCGCATGTCGTACTACCAAAATCCTCATTGCGACAGATTACGGAATAACGTCGTGCTGCGAAGACTCCGGGAAACACCATACTCGATTCGAGCCAAGTGGCTCTCTAATGCTTCAAGAAACAATTTCCTACCATCAATCCACTGGGGGACTAATTAAATCTAATCAAGCGAGCATGGTCTTCTTTTAAATAACGATATTGTATTCCCCTACTGCCGACTCCATGCACGCTGGGTGTCTTGTTTGTTGATAAGCGCAAGATAATGATAATGTTTCCCTATTCCTCGCACGTCTAGCGGAGCAAGTACTGTAGCTAACTCGATATGATCTTCGTGACTCTTGGTCTCGCACCTGTTTAGGTGAACCACGCTGCACCCTCAGCGAGCAGCATGTAATGAGACGCATATACCTGGACAAAACGAGAACCATGTGTCAAACTTGTCATGTAGACTACCATTCAAATCCGACACTCAACCTGAGCGCCGTTTCCTACTGTGCCAGCTCTGCCAACCGTAGGTAAACCAACTATCCCCATATACGGGATTCGGTAGGTGTAAGACAACCCTCCCTCCAGAGGGAACGCCTACGCGCTGTAGAGGGGAGATATGTGCGTGCTGTGGTTGTTGGTCCACCGTGACTTGCAATGGAAACCATACCGTAGAACACCACCATGTCGAACAATGTAATGGCTCTGTCGTCATGTCCAACGCTGGCTTCCACCCCGAAACTCCTGAATACCAAAACTTCAAGTGCCAATGCTGGGCTCTCTGCCCGCATCCAATCACAGCCAACTGCCTAGGTCACCGCGAGAATGTATTCCAAGCCCTAGGAAAAGCCGCAAGAGGCAGCAGCAGTCAAAGAAAGAATTTGCGCCGGGGCGGGTTACCATGGCCCGCACAATGAAATCGTCAACCGAAACGCCTGTTGAGGAAGCCCCCCGGCTGAGGCAACCAAAGAGCCGTCTGCTTGCGGCTGGTATCGTGACCAGAGCAGGCTTGAAATTTTGCAAGCCGCGGGGCTCGACTGATATGTATCCCAATCTTATACGTGTCGTCATATACATCGTGAAAAAGGAAGCCTCAACTTCATGAGGCCCTCGTCGGAACGCTGCGCGGCGTGAGCTCTCCGCTTCGTGTCCGGGGTAGCCCTTGCAGGCCTTGTTGCTGGGCCTTCGAGGCATTTGCAATCATTTGCATCTTCTTCCGTAGAGCAGTGAGCCTGCCATTGATCATGTGGATCACTTTACAACTCGTTAGCCGCGGTCCTCGGACTTCCGAGGCTCTGAGAAAGTACTCACTCCGATTAACCCTCTGTTGGTCCTCCTGGTTGATCTCTGAACCAACCCCTTCCCGAAGAAGATCTCGATCTGGCTTCGAAGCCCCAGAGGACCTTCGCTTCGTAGTGATGTCGTCGTCGTTGTCAAGCACGGCTTCAAGCATCCGGATCGCTGTCGTGTACGAGATTTCGCACCCGCCCAGGTCCTCATTGGTAATCTCGTTGACGGCCGCATCGTGGCTCATTTCGACTGCCCGCTCGTACATCAGCTTCTCCGCGCTGAGACCGGTTGTCAACACAATGCCCTCCGTAGTGGAGCTACCCAGAGCGGCAGCTTCAAGCTGGTTATTGCTGGGATGACTAGGGTGGTCTTCGGGGAGTTGCTTCTGAGCCTCGACCAGCTTCAGTCGGACTACCTCGGCCTTCTCCAGAGTCTCGTTAAATCGTCTGCGTACCCACTGTACGGCGGAATTGACTCGCGTTACGATATTCTGGGTACTGATGGCGTCCCGAGTAACGAGTTGCTGACCATTCACAGAGTCTGCCCTTGATTTGCGTGCCCACCATATGCTGGCAATATCCATGGATTTGGCGAGCAGAGAAAGCGCCTTGACGTAGAGGACAAGCGCTTCTTCCGAAAGTACCACGATTGCTTCAGTGGTAAGGCCTTCGTCTTCCTCTGCAGCTGCATCATGAGCTGGTTCTCCTCCTAGTCTTTGGTCCACGGATGGCGCCAGCGGCACGAGCTGTTTGTACTTGACCTCCGCGAACCCCCAAACAACATCGCTTCGTGTAGCAAGTTCTTCGATGAGCTGCGCCACGCGCATATCCCCATCGACGGGGCCACCCTGTCTTCCATCTGTGATGAGCCCACCCGGGCCGTTCGGTATGGGGTATGTGGGAAACGGGCTGTACATGTGCGGAGGCGATGCACCTTTTCCAAGCATATGAGATGGATACTTGAAGCCAAAAAGTCTCAGGCTGGCATCTTGGATCGCCTTGGAAATGACCGACGTCGTAGAGCCAGGGCTACTGGAGAGATTCTTCTCATAGGAGCCGCGATGGTAAAGCTCCGGTCGCTGTTTGCCTTGGGCAATTTGAAGAGCATTGGACGGTTGCGCCGGAACTGCGCCTGTCGTCGAGGTCGGCACGCCTTGCTGAGTGGCACGGCGGGTGACCAACCCAGATCGAGGCGACATCGCTTGTGCTTGAGCCCCTTTGGCAGCAAGCTCGTCCGCGAAAGCATTCACTTCCACATGCTTCTTCTCGACGACAACGTAATCGCGTTCAAAAGCGATATCCTGAGCTGTCTTCTCACGTTCGTCAACCAGTTGGTGAGTACCCCTGCTTTTACCTTTGCTCGTGGTTTCTTGCACGTGAGATAAGGGCTGAGCCTGGTCGTCACGAGAGTATTTGGTGAGTGATGCGTTGGAGAGACCACGTCTGCGTCGTTCTTCGACAAGCGCAGGGCGAGACGGTGCCGAGGTAGACGGTGTAGGCTGCGGCCGGCGTATGCCCAAGCCTGGCGCAATATCATCTTTTGGCGACTGCGCCGTTCGCGACACTCCCTGTGCATATGCCCGTTCTTCTTGCTGGTAGTCCGGAGGGGTAGCCAAGGGGGAAGATCTCAGAGGCTTCTCCCTAGGTGAAGATGCGGAACCTTCCTGGCGGGTGGAGTCCGGGTCAGTGCTGTAACGGCGATGGGTTGAGAGCCGTCTTCCACCCAATCGAGGTTCGTTGGTCTTGGACAAAGCACGAACGTCTTTCGGCGGCGGTTTCTCAATTTGTGGCAGATCATCACCAACGAGGCCTGGAATGTCCTCCGCCACTACCTGATGACTGAAGAACTTCTCGAAGCTCATACGCTCGACGGGGTTTCGTTTCAATAGAGCGCGGATCAGTGCCTTCAAGTCGGCGCTGACCTGGCACTCCCGCGAGAACCTTATTTGGTCCTCGGAGTTCTCGATCTTTCTCAGGAGCTCGACATGGTTATTTGCCCTGAAGGGCGGCCTACCAGATATCATTTCGTATACGACAGTCCCCACTGACCACAAGTCGGCTTTCGCGTCGTATCGTTCGTAACGCAGGATTTCGGGGGCCATGTACAGCGGGGAACCGCACAGGGTCTCAGCGAGCGAGGTTGCAGGTAGCACACGAGCAAAGCCGAAGTCGGCCAATTTCAGCATCGGCAAGGACTCGAGGCCGACAGCCGGTATTAACGATTCCGCGCTGGCGCCCATGATCAGAAGACGATCCTTGTTGTTCTTGCGATGTGACAGCGACGGGAGCAGCAGCAGATTCTGAGGCTTGATGTCCCGGTGAACAAAGTTGCCTTGGCGCAAAAACTGCAATGCACTGGCTAGTTGCTTGAGGAAATGTCGAATCACGACTTCGTTAAGCCCAGCACCGGGAGCACTAGGGTATTTCCGAGCCATGTCGAAGGTTGCAGGATGCGTGATGAGCCTCTCCCTCTTCTTGATGAACAGTGACAAATCGCCCAGCTCGCAGTATTCCATCATCAGGTTAATGTGGGTCGAGGACTCGATACAATCATGGAGGGCAACGATGTGAGGGTGTCGGAGTTTCTTCAGGATCTTGATTTCGCTATAAAGATTGTCTTTCAATTTCTTATTCAATCGGGCAAGTTCGACGGACTTAATCGCAACGGCTTCGCCAGATTCCTTGACAATGTTAGCAAATCTATGAGGCCCCTGGAAGATGAGTCGACACCGGGGCTGTGAATGCGATTTGAGGTTACAGGTGTGGCCAGGGAGGCTCAAGGCTATCAGAGGGCTATATGAAAGCGAAATACGCGGAAGGAGGCTGACAGATCTAACGGCTAGATGCCAATAGGGATGCGAACCTTGTGCTTGCCCATGTAAACCTGCGCAAAGCTGCCTTTGCCTATCTCAGAGCCGATGATGAACTGGCCGATAACATCGCCGCCCGTCCTCGCACGGCGCGAGGAGGACGACGAGCCTCGTGGGTCGGCCATGGCTTCCTGTGATGGTTGGCGAGTGACAGGAAGCTAGGGTAGTACAACCCGAGGGCCTATAAGGGAGTCGAGGATGAAGGAAGAGCGTCGGGAATCGTCATGTACACATCCAGATGGCCCTAGTTGGGATGCGATGGCGGCGGTGTTGAGG
This sequence comes from Xylariomycetidae sp. FL0641, assembly GCA_022376655.1. Lineage (NCBI taxonomy): Eukaryota > Fungi > Ascomycota > Sordariomycetes > Xylariomycetidae sp. FL0641. The sequence goes on from JAJJKE010000005.1 coordinate 521,867, forward strand.
TTGATGAAGGAGGGAGAAAGAAGGAGGATGGAATGGCCGAGGCAGAAGAAGCGAATATCGGTGACAGTGGACAGGAAGCTCAGGGAGTCGAGGTGAGCGCGTCTCGATTCTGGCCGGGACGGCACTGAAGGTCGAAGTGGATGGATGATGTAGAGGCAGGTATCCGATAGGTCGGAGTACCTGGACAACGGACGCTGGTCAGGGTCGAGAACTCTGGAGGGACCTTGGAAGCTCCAAAAGGGTGGAGACCTGCTGTGATGCCTGGGCTTGTACGTAAGAAGGCCTTGCGAGGCTCTAGGGTCACCCTGAGCAACACGGTTGCCGTAGGAGGACCCGGGAGGCGGGAAGAAGGAGGCTATGGAATCGCGAAGCCGATAGTCACACGGCTGGCGATGATGGCCGCTGACCTGAAGAGTAGGAAGGTCTGGCGCGACAGAAGGGGAGACGGTCAAGACGGTCTGATGGGGACGATGGATCAGGCGGTACGGACGAGGTACCTGACCAGACGAGAGTCGATTGGAGTGATGGGCAAGGCCTGACAACCTGATAGGGGAGGATGGGCAGATAGCGCGCTGAGTTGTCACTGTAGGCAGGTCGGTAGGCCCGTGGGAGGTGCTGGAGTTAGGGCCTTGGTTGCTTGGTGTACACTGTAGGGGAGCTCGGACAGCTGTGCTAGCGTGCTTGGTTGTGGCCTTGTGAGTGGTCGGCCGATGATCAAACGAATGACTCGGGGCGACAAGGGGGATAATGTAGGCAGGCTGGGATGGGATAGGATGGGATGGGATGATGGGGGACGGCTGCAGATGATGTAGGTATTGCTACCTGTAGCGCTGTAGATATGCTCCCAATGTCGTACTGGCGGAACCGGCAGAGGCCAGAAGACAGTAGACGAAGGGTTATTACGAGGTAAGGTAAGGTAAGGTAAGGTGGTAAGGTAGGTAGTAGTAGTATGGTGAGGCCGCTGGTGGTGTGGGTTGGTAAGTTAGAACTTTAGCGAAGAGCGAAGTGAAACGAGATGAGGTGAGGAAGATGGAAGATGGTGCTACTCGATGGCGAGGGCGATGCGATTAGGCGATGGAAATGTAGCGGCGGGCAGACGAACAATGAAGATCTGCCCCCCAGTGGCAGGCCGTCAGCGGCCACGCGTGACTCTTTAGCACCTGCATGGGTGATAAGGTGAATTTGGGTGATAAGGTGGCAGCTGATAAGCCCCGGACAGTGGAGGCCGTAGGGAGTACGGTACTCATTGATCTAGGTACAGTACTGCCCAAGTCCAGGTCCTATCCCCAAATCCCTCCACGATGGACGCATTATCTATTTTCATACATGACATTATACTCAAGTTGATTCTCATCTTATCATCGAATCCTACACCACGGAATGTCTTACTACTTGTATAAACCAGTTGTAGGCATAGTCCCTAAGGTAGGTAAGCATAGAACGAACCAACCAACCTCAAGTGTATCATCGCGCCCTCGGTGTTGGTTGTCATGCATCGGGCTGACCATGCCTGGCTGCCTGGGATTACCCCCGCAATCCCATGCCCGTTCCTGCGATCGAATAGTGGGCGAATAGATGGGTGGGCTGGTGGACGGATGGATGGGTCAATACGGAGTGTACGTAGGAGGGCACCTGATAGCAGGATGGCCAGGATGACGAGGTTGGCGGTTGGCGGTATGAAGTGCCCCGTATTCCGACTGACCCTTATCAGCCAGCTAGCCAGGCAAAGATCGTCGGGACGAGGCCCATACCTGCCAACCTGCTCCGACAGCGCACCTATCGCGCCGCAGTATTCTCTCCATGCGCCCTCGAGGCAGACAGGCAAGACAGGCACTCGCGAGACGTCGATGGAGGGTTACGCTGGCGCCGTGTGGGATGCGTTGGCCGTCTGCAAGGGCTCCCTCCTCGATGCAGCCAGCGCCAGCCAGCCAGCGAGCCAGCAAACCGACCTTGACGGACAGCGCAATAGCTCGACGACAGCTCGACAGCTCGACAGCTCGATCGCTCTCGCGGATTCACGCAATGCATGCACTCCTGGCCTGTTTCGTCTCCTGCATACGCCCTGTTACCATGCTCTGCTCTCTCTCTCCCCACAACCTTGATGGACTGGCCGTAGGTACTTGGAGGTACGTAAAGTAGGTACGTACATAGGTAGTACGCGCCTCACCTACAGATTACAGTCCCCATCCCCCATAGAGCCAAGCAAGCCCGGCCTCCCGTCTGCAGTGGCCGCGCGCCAGGTGGACGATCCCTCGTGGCCGACCGCAGCACACCAGACGGGACTGCCTATTGCGGCATTCGTCATGCAGCGGATCCATCCGCTGGGCGTCAAGGGCGTCCAGTTCTGACCCAAAGCAACGACAGCATTGCGGTGAAGTATGTAATAATTCTGTCCAGGACTTCTTATTACTTCCAAACAACAGACAACGTGAGAACAAAGAGCCTATTGTCCTCTCTCGCTCTCTCTCTCTCTCGACCTGCCTAGTCGCAAAACGGCTATCGTATTGCATCATCGCCGGTCGAGCCCAGGTTTCCCAGATTCTGTCGTGCCTTGCTGTCACTTGCTCTTGGCCACTAGGTTAGCGTTTAGTGAGGCTCAACCCGAGCTGGTGACCAACCAAGCCAACCCGCTGGCTGCTATCTACGGGGTCCCGGTTCGTGAGGTGACTCGACATTCGCGAATTGGCCGGCTGCTCGCAGGACCCCTATTAAGGGGCGAAGTGGTCCGGGAGAGGAGAAAGGGAAGGTCATCTGTGGTCACGCGCTCCTTTCCCTCCTATAAACTGTTGGGCTCACTTTGGAGGCGGGCGCTTGTCGTGTTGCGCGGACCCAGCTACCACATCACATAAGGGATCTCGGGAACTCGCATACCTACAGCAGCCCTCGCAGGCCTCTGGTACAGACTACAGTACAGTAGTATCCGGGTAGCTTCAAATGGATGGAGGTGTCGCTCTTATCGCCCCGCGATCGGTCTTGGTCTTGGCTGCAGTATCAGATCCCTACGTGCGTACCGGGCCCAATCTGCCTATCAACATTGGAACACTCTGGCATACGGCATACCGGTACCGGTTCAGCACCTCTCATCAGTAGGTAGGTAGGAATGCCGGATATTGGCTCCGAGGTCCAGATGGGCAGAGCGCAGGTGGAAGCCATGCCGTTCCACGACACTTGACAGTCTTGGGCGAAATACCACCCCATCGTCGCACTTGGCGCACAACGCTCTGTGTCCCAGCTGCTCGAAGAGTCAGAGCATAGCAATACAGTTGTCCTTCATGCGCCTTGCCGTTAGACTCCACGGCTTGGCTGCAGCCCAGGCTGGACTGCAGCTTTGCCTGCCTTGCCTGCTCGCTCTGAGTCAAACCCATCTGCGTCACAAATGATCAGTCTGTTCCGCAAGCATACTAGCGAGGTACGAGTAGAGGCACACCGAAGCTACCTGGGGCGGGGTCCCTGCCACCATGCATGTCTCTCATATCCCGAAACTAAATATCAGGTGGTTCAAACCTTGAAGCTAAGCGACCAGAGAAACAGACGAGCTTAGCAAGAGGCGCAAATGATGCCATTCTCAGGCTCTTGCCCCAACAATTCGATCTGACAGCGCTCGGTGGGGAAGTAGGTGACCTTGGTATCCCAAGCACAGGAGGACTTCGGTACTACAAAGTACAGACGGCCTCGGACGCGGAACACGGCACGGCTAACGGGACTGTAGGTTGACTGGAAAAGGGCCTTGCAGCATATCTGTATAGGCAGCAGAGCAGGCTGCACCTCCCCTGCGACCAGCGGTCGCATGCGTAAGGTATCCGAGACATGCAGCACGACCTAGACGGAGTATGGATGACTCTTTTGGGATGATGTGATGAACCTATCAGCACGTCAACGAAGTATGACCTTGTCACCTACGGCTGTGAACACCCTGTGGACGACATGTGGGCAAGTGACAGCAGCCAATACGAGAAGCCTTGATTAATGATTACAAGCCATGCAGTTTGCATGTACCAGGCAAATAGCTGTAGGAACCAAGCCCATCCAGGTCCACGAGGGGTCTGCTAAAAAAACAAAACCACACTGGGTACGGTCGCACCGCTCAAAAGACTTTGAAGATGAACCCGTACAAGACGCAAAACAAAAAAAGATGGTGGTTTTCATCAACATGAAGAACTGCCCGGCAAAAAGAGATTGCTGTAAGAAGAAAAGGATAGCTGTGACAGCAAAAAGAGAAGATGATGAGAGTGGGATTCGAACCCACGCGGATTTCTCCACCAGGAAATTGCGTTAAGGTAGCCTTAACCTGGCGCCATAGACCAACTCGGCCATCTCACCTTCTGAATCATGTGATTCGATGTATGGCTGCATTTTAATTTTGACTTATATTCGTACGCCTTGACTAAGCCCCCCATGGCTTTCAAAGAGCGATACCTACCGCCTAGGTAGAGACTGTTGTACTTTTCTAAAAGACCCTGTGCACTCAGTTATTGCTCACATACCTACCTAGGTAGTTTTCACATCTAACTGGTACTAGACTATGTCGAACAGAGGCTCCCAGGCACTCTTAGGTAAGGGGACGCCGAAGAGTAAGTAAAGCACACACCAGATACTGCACCGAACGGGCGCTTGGAACATGGACTCTAATGTCCAGTCCTCAAAGGGTCTTGAGACAATTGCCATTCATTACTTTCGCGCACTATAAGGCTCAAGGCCCTGGGGACAGAAAATTTGGGCGATTGAGCTGGCTGCCAGATCGGAATGCGCTGAGACTCAACTAACCTCCTTACACTTGATCTGAACCTTGGTTCGCACTGCAGCAGCAATGGGTCAATCGATCAGCCCTAGGTACCTAGATATACATGCAGTTGCCGCCGAGATCTTCTAATGGCTCACTGCTTGTCCTAGCGCGTAGACCAGCTAGGTCGCATGGCCACGGTAATGTCAGCAGTTTCCCAGCGCTGACGAGTCGAGACATTGAGACCGGAGTGAGAGGTCATTTGGCAGTCATCTGTACCAACCTCTACTCCTAATACCGAGAGGAGGAAGCTCGTAAATTGTGTCCCTTTGCATCGATACCATGCTATCCCAGGGAAAACCGAAGTGTCCTTCCCACGGTGCATATGCTAGAGGCTGTTCTGAAAGCGTTTTGACACGACACCTCCAATGCTCTCGGTATGTGCTGGGAACGTACTTTTGCGTGGAAGATTCAGCAAACATATTATTACCAATGAAATCAGCGGCACGCGCTGTTAGAGGCAGAGAGGAGAGAGAGATAACGGCTATCGTGGACGCGGCTTCGATTTGCTACTGCTCTATTTAAGCCAGTCTTATCAGGGTTGCATCCATGTTACCCTTTCTCCCGGCATGCTGATGGGAAGCTCGCATTCCATTTCCATCACTGTCTCGACTTCATCTACTGCCTATCTCTTGCCCCAGCAATAAGCCATGCTTCCATATTTGTTCTGTTATCCCCGATAGTCCGACCTCCGGACTCGCTGATGCATGGTTGCACGAATGAGATTCATGCGGATGACGGCAGTAGCACCGTGATAGGGAAATCTAGTTCTCCAATTGGGGGTGGACGTCCTCGTGCTGCTTCATGTTGGGTAAGGTCTTCAATGCATCGCCAATGATGTCCATCGCCTTGCGTAGCTGCTCCTCGGTAATGACTAATGGAGGGGCGAACCGAATGATGTTTCCATGTGTCGGTTTAGCCTGTCGCGAATGTTAGCCTTCAGCGCAACCATGTGGAAAACGGCAAAGTATTCCAGTCTCACCAGTAGACCCTTGTTCTTAAGCAGAACACAGAGATCCCAAGCCGAGTGCCCATTCGTCTGAGACTCATCAATCACAACCGCGTTCAATAGCCCTTTACCGCGAATAGTCTTGATAGCGGGCGATTTGAAGGCAGCTAAGCCATCCCGGAAGATGTTTCCAAGCTTCTCGGCTTTCTCGGTTAGCTGCTCTTCTTCCATGAGCTCGAGCGCTCTGATCGAGACAGCACATCCTAGCGGGTTGCCACCATATGTGGAGCCGTGAGTGCCGGGCTCAACGACAAGCATGATCTCTTTGCTGCTAAGCACACAGCTGACGGGATACATCCCACCGGAAATCGCCTTTCCCAGTGTAACCATGTCTGGCTTGATGCCAGCCCATTCCGAGCAAAGCATTCTTCCTGTCCGGCCAATGCCTGTCTGGATCTCGTCACAGATAAAGAGAACGTTGTGCTTCTTGCAGAGGCTCTGAACCTTGCTGAGATAGTCCGGGTCCGGCACGACAACTCCAGCCTCACCCTGTATCGGCTCCGCGATGAAAGCGGCCACTTCCTTGCCGTGGGCCTCGAGTGCCTCCTCCAAATCGGCGATTTTGTTATATCGGATCGTCTTGCCCGTGGATGGGCATGTGGCTCCAACATTGGGTATGTACGGACCGTAGTTATCCTTCGATTCCGGGTCCGTGGACAAGGTCACGGCGGTCATCTGGATGCCGTTAGGAAACGGCCGCATGTGAGCCAAACTCTATTGCATTGCTTACCGTCCGGCCGTGGAAGTTTTCCCCAACACCAAATACCAGTGCCTTATCATGCGGGACACCCTTCACCTTGTATGCCCATTTTCTTGCGATCTTGATAGCAGTCTCTACAGCCTCCGCTCCGGTATTCATGGGCAGCACCATGTCGTAGCCGAACATCTGCTGGACCTTCTCGGCCCATTTGGGGAAGACATCGTTGTGAAAAGCTCTTGAGCTCAGGGTTAATCGGCCGGCTTGCTCGCTGAGTGCCTTGACGAGTTCGGGATGACAGTGGCCCTGGTTGACGGCACTGTAGGCAGAGAGGAAGTCGATGTAGTGTTTGCCTTCGGGGTCCCAGACGTCGACGCCCTGGGCGCGGGAGAAGACTACGGGCAGCGGGTGGTAGTTATGGGCAGCGAACTTGTGCTCGGCGTCGATGGCACTCTTAGTCGAAGAGGCATGGTAGCGCGACTCGGCGGAGGAGCCATTGGCGGGCTGGGTCGTCTGGCTGTTCGCGTGGGTAGCCATGATGGAAAACGAGGGCGGGATTCGGGATCGTAGAGGGCGGGCGGAAGCAGAGGGTTCGAAGATGAGAGCAGAGTCTTACTACCCTACCTAGGTACTCTACGGGAAATCGGTCTGGTACACGGGTGTAGTGCCTGGTGCGAGGAAGGCAGGATCTGGCACAAGCAAGCAAGACACTGCAAGGAAGGAGAAAGTAAAGCGAAGTGAAGAGGTGGAAGTCACCGTGGGCAAGTCTGGTTGAAGAGAGGAAGAAAGGCGGGGCAGAACAGGTCGGTGAGGTGCGAAAGGAGGTGAGATACTCGCGCAAAGTACCCCCTACCTGACAACCGTGGACAAACGTAATGCGAAACGGCGAGGGGAGAGTTGAAAGAGAGCTTGAGATGCCCAACCAGGCATTCGGCGGCCACTAAACCCCTAAGTGCAAGTCGATGCGGCTCAACCAGTGACGAAGGGACCCTGGGATGCTTGAAAGTCTATTGCAGCCGGTCACCTGCGCGTTCGAGATGTGTGTGTCCACTTGCTGCCGAGGGAAGCCGGCCAAGAGACCGCTGACGGGCCAGATCCGGAGGGCTGACGCTGTTCACCTTACCTTACTCGAGCCGCCCGCCAGCGCTGGCATGCTGGATGACGGCGTCCAAGCTTGCGGATGTCCAGTATGGCCACGGCCTGCATACGATCTGTGTGTCTACTGTCCGGTCCCATGCGGGCGGGCGGTGAGGCTGGGGTTGCACACCTCTGCCTGGCATTCTTGTCGGATCTCATCTGCCAGACCTAGGCTCCTGAAGGGATCTGATGACGGGCTGCGATCATCAGTAGGTCCCGCCCACCGCCGAGCCCGGGGAGAGCACGGCGGCCGAAGAATCTTCAATTTCAGACCAATCAGCATTCAGCCATTGTCAATCGTTACGCAGGGCGAGCGTGGGGTGGCTACGGATGTCTGCGAGCTGCCTACGCGTCCAATCCCGCGCCGTTCCACCTCCTTGGCACCTGCATTGACCCAATATCACGTTCCCGGGCATCTGCAGCTGGGCTTTCCCAGCCGCCACGTCCGTCCGCCAGCTGTCCAACGGTCATGAAACTGTCTGTCTAAATGCGGACAGCTCCGAGCTATCCAAATCGAGGCCGGATAAGCTGTTGCCAGGTTCCAAGTCGTGACAGGCCAAGTAGCCTCAACTCACGTCTTTTAAACGCCTGAGGTTGTGAAAACTGGTCGACAATAATACTGATCCTCAAAAGTCCATGGCAGTGGGATATGGCTCCAAAAAGTCCCAAGAAATCCGCTGGCGCGGTTGCTGCCGCGAAAGATAAGGGGGCAAGCAACCTCAACCAACCAACAAGTGATATATCCAATCTTGTTAGGGCGCAAGCTCAAGAGGCTCTTGCCGTCATCTTTGCCGTTCGCTTGGCCAACGCCCTCTGTGTTCGTACATTCTTTCAACCCGATGAATATTTCCAGGCGCTCGAGCCGGCGTGGCAAATGGTGTTCGGGGACAACAGCGGAGCCTGGTTGACTTGGGTATGTAGGCGAACCTCGTGTGTAGATTCCTCAGGCCTTCCTGTCTCGAAACTCACCATTCTCCTCTTGGAATTCACCCCAAAACCCTATGCTGATCCCTTCAAGGAATGGAAACATCAGCTACGCTCATCGTTGCATCCTGCCGTCTTTGCTCTGGGCTACTTCATCGTCGACAACTTTTGGGCCTCATACACCATGCCAGTTGTGAAGGCCAAATGGCTTGTTATGGTACCCAAGCTCATGCAGACGGGTTTCGCCAGCTTAGGTGACTGGTACACCTGGAGGCTCGCAGAGAAGTTATACGGTCCCAGTACTCCAGCCGCATGGTCTGTTGTAAGTGGAAAGCCCCTTCAGCAGAACCTACAACTCGTATCAGTGCTGACACCTACACAGTTACTAATGACACTTTGTAACCCTTGGAACTGGTATACAGCCACCAGGACGTTTTCTAACTGTTTTGAAACAACACTGACAGCCATGGCACTATACTATTTCCCGTGGGAGGTACTCGGCATTGAAGCAGAAAGCAATGCTACCGATGAGGGTTTGCCATCTGATTTGTTTGCAAAGGGAAGCCGAGTCAATAGGTGAGTGATTCAACATACTTAGCACTTCGGGAATCTAAGCTGCAAATTTACCAGACTGACTGCCCATTAGCCTGCGCAAGTCGCTCGTGCTTGCTGCATTCGCAGTGCTTCTACGCCCAACAAATGCGCTCATCTGGCTGGCTGTTGGCACGTTGATTCTTACCCGAGCCACAATGAGCGGACAATCCCCGCTCACTGGGAGAGTCTTCTTCGTCCTATTCAGAGAAGCTGTCTTATGCGGGTAGGTCTGCTATGCGATCGATCTAGAGTCAACTGCTAATCACAGTCTCCAGGTTATTCGCTCTGACTCTCTCGCTGGTGGTAGACCGTCAGTACTTCGGCGACTGGACCTTCCCCCCTTTCACCTGGCTGCACTTCAACGTAGCCCAAGACCTCGCCGTCTTCTACGGCGAGAACCCGTGGCACTACTACCTATCGCAGGGCATCCCCTTGCTCTGCACCACCATCAGCCCCTTTGTCCTGACCGGCTTGGTCAAGTCCCTGGACGCCGAAGCCGCGGGGTGGCCGGTAGCGACGGCCAACGCCCTCAAGGCCCTGAGTTTCGTGGTCGCCACCTTCATCGCCGCCCTGTCCTTCGTCTCGCACAAGGAGGTCCGCTTCATCAACCCGCTGCTGCCCGCCTTCCACCTCCTCGCCGCCCCCTCCGTAACCACGTTCTTCACGACCGCCGCGGCGCAAGGCCCCTCGTGCCCGGCGCCGGGAAACCTCGGCTGGAAGCGCAAGCCGCTGCTGGCGCTCGGCCTCCTCGCCAACGCCGTCATCGGCACGTACCTGGCGTCGTTCCACGCGTCGGCGCCCATCTCCGTCCTCGGCTTCCTGCGCGGGGAGTTCGAGCGCGTGCACCCGACCCTGCTGACCGTCCCATCCCGCCGCCGCCGCCCGGAGCCGCAAGACGAGGAGCAGCAGGGCGACGATGACGCCGACCCGCAGGAGCTCTTCGCGCTGTTCCTGACGCCGTGCCACGCCACGCCGTGGCGCTCCCACCTGGTGTACCCGCACCTGCACGCGCGGGCGCTGACCTGCGACCCGCCGGTGGGGACGGCGCCGCGCTCCCCCGAGCGCGCCAACTACCAGGACGAGACGCGCCGCTTCTACCGCGACCCGGCGGGCTTCCTCGCCGCCGAGCTCTGGCCCCGCAACCGCCCCGGCGCGCACATGGCGCGCTACGTCGTCGCGTTCGAGGGCCTCGAGGGCGCCCTCCGCGCCTACTTCGACTGGTCCGGCCCCGGGGCCCGCCACAAGGTCCAGCTGAAGGAGGTCTGGCGCAGCGGCTGGAACGGCCTCTTTACCGACGACGACCGCAAGGCCGGGCGCATCGTGGTTTGGGATACCGGCTTCTACGATGAGAAGCCGGCGAGCGAGGAGGATGAGCATCGGTGGTAGGGGAAGGGGAAGGCTTGGCACATACGTGGCCGAGGGGGCGGATGGGGTGGGGAGAAGGTGGGTGTCCTTTGGGGGGATCTCCATGCCCGTATATTCAGTTCTAGCTGTTGTGAACCCCTGTGGCCTCAGGCGCCTTCGGGTCGTGTAGACTGCCCGGTAAATACCATGTACTACATATATGTACTTGCTCAATGTCAGGCTACTGACAGTGTCTGATTATACTGTCGAAAGGACGAACGAAACGTGTTTCTAAGGGTGCACTCTCCACGCAAAGAAGTAAACGCTCTCCGATCAACACGTCTACTGAGATTTAGGTAGGTACATTAAGTTGATCATGTTGCTAGCGATTGTCCATCATAAATCAGTATATAAGATAATCGATCTAGACCTTGATTGTCTTGTAGCTTGATAACGTAGTAGGATAATCGTTTGAGTAGTAATTCTCCTAACCGCTACCTATACGTAGGGCGAGTCGCAGGCCGGGCGCATACTTCTGCATGGTCAGTGTAGTGCATCTTCATTTGACTAGTTTAGTTTTAAAACTCTGATGCAGACCGTGGTTGCGTGAGCTAGGTAGTCCCAGTAAAGCGAGACTGGACGCAGAAAACGGGGCTGCTCTGAAGCCAAATCACCATTGAATTTGGTATGGTATACTTGTTCAACACAAGGTAGCAAGCACCCATGGGCCCTGAGTCTACTGGCTGTACTGACAACTGGCTCACGATGATAGGACCCCATCGCTTTAGGAGAGCTTGGCCAAGTACTCGAACCTTCTTCCTCGTACTACAACGCAACCCTCCAGGTGGTATCGAGACGCACTGCCATGTCTATGCTAGGTATGTGTACGAGCTTCCTTCGCGTTCGAGATAGTCCTTCTCGATGAGCCTGAATCATATTAGCAAATGGCCTGGCCACCCAGGCGAAAGATAACTTACTTCTCGATGTTCTTCTTGATCTCTGCGGTGTCAACAGCACCACGCTTCTTCGTTTGATTGATCACCTCAGCGACAAGGTTGGCATGTGTCATCTTCTTGCGGCTCTTCATGATTCGCACGATCGCCGCCTGCGTCTCGAATTGCCGGTCCTGGGCGACGCGCTTGTGTGTTTCCCGGTTCTCTTCCTTCGTTTCTTTGTGCTGGACCTGGTTGATCTTAACACGATATTTCGGGTCCGTAAAGGCCTTATTGACCGTGAACGTATCCGTGGGGTCCACGTCTTTCCCCTTTGGATGCTTGGTCAGAACACGAGTTTTGCTGCAAGCGAGGGATTGCAATGTTCGAACAAGATCCTGTTCCCCCAAGCCAGAATGCTCGGCGATTTGTTGATAACTCAGGACCTCATCTTCTTTGCCCTCCACCTGATTGAAGAGAGTCAACACGACAGCCTGGTAAGCGCTCGTCACGAGCTCCTTCGGTCCCTTGTTGAAGCGTGCCTTGAGGACACAATGGGCAAGGGAGTGTTTCCATTGAAGTCGTCGGCCAGTGTGCCTGTTCACGTAGAACTTATCGAACTGCTCAAGCCGTGATGCCACCTCCGCGGGGAGTCGAAGCTGGCTATCGGGGTACGCCGGCCACGCAGCAGCCGATAGGATGCTGACCGCCAGGTCGATATGGTCCTTGCCAAGCCCGTTGCCCTCGCGCCAGGTCTTGTAGGCAGCCATTTCCTCGCGGGCAGTTTGCTGGTCCTTGAACATGATCTCGAGGTTGTATGTGAAGTTGGATCCGCACTCGCTTTTGAGCTTCGCGAGCATGCTTCGCTCCGCGTCGGCATTCGCACTGCGGCCCATGAGAAGCCGTCTTGCTAGATCCTGCTTGTAGAAAGCCTCAAAGACGTCCTTGCCCTCGATGAATCTGAACAACTCGACTGCCTGATCGAGTTGACGGTCCAGCTCGGCGTCTTCATCGCCGACGCTTGCTTGACCGCTTCTCTCGGCCTCAACCCTGTCCTGAGCGTCGGAAAGCAGCGACTTCGGCACTGCCTTGAGGCCACCGCGAAGCAGCATATCTATGTACTTGGCGATCATTTCGCCGACCTTGGAGGTGCCGGTGTCCCAGGATGATGAGACTTGCTTGTCGTTGATGAAGCTACTGAAAGCTTGCCTCAAGCCGTAAGTGAATTCGTCATCTCTCTGGAAGGCATCCCGAACCATGATGTCCAAGGCCCTTCTGAACTCTAGCAATCGGACAACCATCTGGTCGCCTTTTGCTTTATTGTTCACTATTCCCGAGCCTGCTGCTTTGATATAATCCACCCAAGGCTCTTTCAGTCTCTTCTGAAGCTTTGTCAAGCGAAGAAGTTCGTAGAGTGCCTGCATGGATTCAACGGCTTGCTCATCTAGGATTTTGCTGATGCTGCCACTGTCCAGTAGCTTTTCTGAGTAGCTGTCAATCAAGATAGAGTGTGCCTGGTTCGTGAGCTGCCTCTTGGTAGTACTGTCGAAGTTAAAAGCGTTGCAGCGCTCTTCCTCCCGAATCAGCAACTTCCTACAAGCTGCGATATACGACTTCAGAGACCCGGAGCTTTGCTCCTCGCCGAACTCCTGGAAGTATGCGGCTGAGGCCTCCAGGAAGCGTGGCTCAAAAGACTTGAGGTATATGTTCAAGACGTGTAACATGTGAATTGAATCCCGCAGCAAAGTGGGATCGAAGCGAGCATCTCCTCGTCGGTCGTAGTCCACCAACTCGCACATGCCGGCGATGGACGTGGCACCAGGGCTGGAGCTATTCGGTGTCAGGGAAAGGTATGCCATTCTCCGAAACAGGGCGATCGCCAGGTCGTTGATCTGCGGAAGGTCTTTGCTGTTCAACAGGAACGAACGATCGAGGTAACTGAAGACGGAACGAATCAAGGTCTGAAGAATGCATGTTAGCTTTTGCGATCCTGAAGGGTGCCTGTGGTACATACGGATTGGTCGTCCCACAAGATCCAATGCTTATGCAGACTTCTCAGCATGTCGACGTTGGATGGGCCAGCATTTGTTTTGATGGACTCGTACATCCGGCCCTTCAGATAAGCGTCGCAAGTGTGACGTAGCATATCGTAGAGTTCACGGCCAGAGCCATGGCGGCACAGGTCTTCCACAGCTCTGTACAATCTCTCTAACGGCTGGGCGGGTTGCTTCTGGGCGAAGATGGCTTCCAGGGCATCTTGCAGGTCGTTTCTTGCCTTCTCGTAATATAGCTCGAGGTCGCGGGCTTGGGAGGTGGTGCGCAGGTTCTTGATGACCAGCTTCTTCGCGCCATGGTTAGGGTGGAAGACTGGACGTTGTTTCGGCTTGCGATAGACGGCATCGGCGTCTCTTCCAAGGTCTCTATTCATGCTGGTCATCGCAGGGTTCTGAAGGGCCTTATTGACCTTGAAACGCTTAGAATCCGGGCCACTGGCTTGACTATCAGAGGGATGGCGAGAGGAGGACGAAGTGCCCCCAGCTGACTTGCGTTTGGACGGCGTCGCGATGGAGTTGCGGGGACCGTCAAGAGGCGAGCCGAACGGCGGAGGCATGGATACTGGACCCTGGGAGATCCTGCAAGACAATGTCACACAGACCTCGATCCGAGGGACGAGTCGCGTTGGGAAGTTCTGTGCCCTGATGGGATTATGGCGTTGGTAGCTGGTGGTGTGGTGGTGTGGTGGTCAAGTAGGTATCTGTGCCAGCATGGATATTGTTGTTGTGCAGTACCGGACAATAGAATGGCAGAAGCTCTGGAGCTGCTGGCGATTACCTTTAGTGCATGTGGTGATGCAACTCGCGGGAGCTTGGACGCGTTAACTGGCGTTCGGGCGGGGCTTAAGTCCGGAGCTCTAGATAAGGTCTCTGTAGCCGGGCATGCATGCACGCACTGTACAGTACCCGTTTCTCCAGATCTGTACAGTGCTGTCGAGAATCTGGTTGAGACTTCTTCGGTTGCTACAGCAGGAACGTTAGTGAAGCAACTCACAGTCAATTTGATCTCTTGTAAAGCATTTCTCCCTAGATGTCCAGCCAGAAAACATTATTCCCTCGTGACTTACCAAACCATATATCCCTGTTTCTGAGCCACAGCACCGTCATCTTGAGACTTCCTTGATCTACAGCGATATTATAACAGAACTATGGCTTTTGGTAGGGTTTGATTTCATGCACACCCACAGAGGCAATGCGCTCACATCTTGACGGTTGTCCCTAGACAATGCACTTCGGCTCCCGCCTGTGTCTTGTAGCTTCAAGATCCAACTACACTTGATGAAGGTACCTTATGATAGGTATTGACAATAAAACTTGCAGTGGGACCGCCTGTAGCGTGTTGATTGTCCTGCTGTAACCAAGCCTCAGGTTAATCAATGGGACGACCCCATGTACATAGATACCTATGATGGAAGGAAAAGCATTGTTCCATGGCATCTTCATAACAGGACAGTCCTTCAGCCAGCTATAGAAAAACCAATGACTTCTCGTGTCCTCCTCCTCGAGGTTCTCGTTGAAATGGGAAGTTGGAGCAAAACTGAAACAAGGAGAACAAAAGTTGGCCCCTACCCCTTGAGAATATGACAGGTTTGTAGCGTCACTGAGTTTCTCGCCTTTGTTCTTCACGATATCTAGGTATCCGGGTAAGCAAAACATAACGGGGACCAGAGGAAACGGGGCGATTCGTGGGAACCAGGAATACGGATTCGACCTGAGACGCCAATTCTATCTAGCGACACTCCTCTTGTCCCCTTTGGTAGGATGCCAACACATGTGATAATCCTGCTTTTCGGGAGGCTCGAGCTGTACCTAAACGGCGCGGGGCAGTCCCCTGGCGACGCTGATTAATGGAGTATTGGAGAAGATGGTGGACGGGTGTCATCCGCGGGCCGATCTGACATGGCTGGTCATTCAGCCGTCAGCACACCTCTTGCCCAGTGTTGCCTTGAAGACCAGCTGTTGCGGGACGTCTACAATCACCGCTTCTGTTATATTTGAGACCCGAGTATTATGACCAGAGTTGAAGAGTTGTACATCTCCGAGCTTGGAAGTTGGTGCCATGAAGCCGATGAGCTGTCCAGCTTGGCTTAGCGGACTCTGCGGGTTCGGTTCCAGAAGCGCCAAGCTTCACGGCATCTGGTGGGGTTGCATAAGCGTACCCGTCACTCCTGTGACCTGTCGCGCTGTCTTCCACGGCGCCTGTTATCAGTTCACCGCCTTGCCGCCTGGGGTCGCTCACTGCCACACCGGGGATTTGGTACCTGGATCGGCCCTCACCCCACCAA
Source organism: Xylariomycetidae sp. FL0641 (assembly GCA_022376655.1). Taxonomy (NCBI): domain Eukaryota; kingdom Fungi; phylum Ascomycota; class Sordariomycetes; species Xylariomycetidae sp. FL0641. Next base: position 537,623 of record JAJJKE010000005.1, read on the forward strand.
CCACACAACCTAAGCAGCCTGCAGCAGCGCTGAGTCCTGTCGCTGACCACCTTGACCACCTCACCTGCCTGCAGTGACCACTGAGTCACTGACCACTGTGCCAGGGAGACGTCGCCCGAGCACCGAGAGATCTGGGCCCGCGGAACCTGCCAGTAGCTTACAAACCCATACAGCTTTACCTGCTAGGTTGACCTCAAAGCCTTAAGGTGTTACCAAAGCCCTCCACTTAAAAATTCCCAACGACATCACCACTTGCTTCTTCCTTCAACCCTCCGGTCTTTGTGCAGTCTTCGCCTCTGGCACGCTCGAATCGGCTCACAGACCGGCAGCCTACCCTCTACACAACCGCCCGCGCACTATTATGACCCGTCGCGCTGCCTGCGCACCCTGACACGGTCATGCGATTCGGCGACCACTCCCAGAAGGTCCTCCAATCGACCGGGTCGTTCACTGGTTACCGCCCTTTTCAGGAGCTCGGCAATGGCTATCTAAGCACCGCGGGTGACTTCAAGCAGCCGCTATGCGGTAACGAGGAGGGCTGGGGCCCCTTGAGTCCCTTCCGCTACGATTTCACGCCTTGCTTCATCGACGTCTGGGTCTGCGCCGTAGCCGTCTTCGGTATTGTCTGTGGTGCTTTGGCTCTCTGGTATGTTCTGCGCAAGCAGAAGGCCACCGATGTACCCAAGGATTGGCATTTCTGGACGAAGCAGGTGAGCATACCCTCCCAGCTCCTGGCCACCAGTCAAGAACGCGCTGTACTGATAGATTCATAGTTCCTGCTCGTCCTGGTTGCCGTCGATGTCGCCGTTCAGCTTGCTATCCAGATCGTCAATCTGCCCGGCGTCTGGTATGGCGATTTCCGAGTCCTGACAACCCTCCTTACCTTTCTATCCCTCGGCGTTGCTTTTGCGATTCAATGGCTCGAACATGCCCGGATGAGGAACGCCAATGGCGTTGTGTTATTCTATTGGCTGTTGCTGCTCATCGCATACATCGTCAAGTTGAGGTCTCTGGTCTCCCAGCAGATATACGCCAAGAGCCTCCCATACTTCGTGACCTACACTGTCGGTGTCGGGCTCTCACTCGTCGAGTTTCTCTTTGAGTGGCTGTGGCCGAAGAGACCAAGCGCATACGAGGCTCTGGTGGACGATGGAGGGGAGGAATGCCCCGTCGAATACGCCACCATCTTCTCTCGCTTGACTTTCTCGTGGATGACGCCCTTGATGAAGTTTGGTTACAAACAGTTCCTGACCGAGGAAGACCTGTGGGGGCTTGCTCGGAGTGATACCACTGCGACCACTGGCACCCAATTTAATAAGGCTTGGCAATACGAGTTGAAGCACAGAGAGAAGCCTTCCCTGTGGATAGCCATGTTCAAGGCTTACGGTGGTCCCTATTCGGTTGCTACGATATACAAGATCATCAATGACCTGGCGGCTTTCACTCAGCCTCAACTCCTGAAGTATCTGATTGCTTTCGTCGCTTCCTACAGCCGAGAAGGCGAGGAGCCACAACCGCCTATACGAGGAGCTGCTATCGCACTTGCCATGTTCTTCGTCGCAATTCTGCAGACCGGGATGATCCACCAGTACTTCCAGCTCTCCTTCGTCACTGGTATGCGCATCAAGTCGGGGTTGACGTCGGCTATCTACAAGAAATCATTGAGGCTCTCCAACGAAGGCAAATCCTCGAAGACAACCGGAGACATCGTCAACTATATGGCCGTTGATGCCCAGCGTCTCCAAGATCTCACCCAGTTCGCGCAACAAGTCTGGTCAGCTCCGTTCCAGATTATCATCTGCATGATCTCACTGTATCAACTCGTCGGCTGGTCCATGTTGTCCGGCATTGCGGTTATGATTATCATGATTCCCATCAATGGTTTCATTGCAAGATTTATGAAGCGTTTGCAGAAGCAGCAGATGAGAAACAAGGACGCGCGGAGTCGGTTGATAGCAGAAATTGTTAACAACATGAAAAGCATCAAACTCTACGCGTGGAGCACAGCTTTCATGAACAAGCTCAACTACGTCAGAAATGACCTGGAGCTGAAAAACCTCCGCAAGATTGGGGCTGGCCAGGCCTTCGCCAACTTCACGTGGTCCACGACGCCTTTCTTGGTGTCGTGCTCAACGTTTGCCGTATTCGTTTGGACCCACGACGTCCCACTGACGACCGAGATAGTATTCCCCGCTCTCACTTTGTTCAACTTGCTCACTTTCCCGCTGGCCGTACTCCCGATGGTAATCACTTCTATTATCGAGGCAACCGTCGCAGCTGGCCGCCTGCGGGATTATCTTATAGCCGAAGAGATTCAACCTGATGCAATCAGTGTGGGCTCCGCGGCTGAAGAGCGTGGTGGAGAGTCCGTCGTTATCAGGGAAGGCACTTTCTCCTGGAATCGCCATGAATCCAAGACCGTCCTCAAAGATATCAACTTCACTGCGCACAAGGGTGAGCTTACCTGCATCGTTGGCAGGGTGGGACAGGGCAAATCATCGCTGCTACAGTCTATCCTTGGCGATTTGTGGAAGATCCACGGCAGTGTGCGCGTGAATGGCACTGTGGCCTATGTCGCTCAGCAGCCTTGGATCATGAACGCAACAGTCAAGGAAAACATCATTTTCGGTCATCGTTACGATTCGAATTTCTACGAGAAGACTGTCAAGGCCAGTGCTCTGCTGGATGATTTCGTGCAGCTCCCGGATGGTGACGAGACCGTCGTTGGCGAAAGAGGCATTTCCCTCAGCGGTGGTCAAAAGGCTCGGGTCGCCTTGGCACGCGCCGTGTACGCCCGAGCTGACATATACCTGCTTGACGACTGCCTGTCCGCGGTCGATTCGCACGTCGGTCGCCATATCATCGAAAACGTCCTGGGTTCCAATGGTCTTCTCGCCTCCAAATGCCGCATCCTAGCTACCAACGCCATATCCGTGTTGACTGACGCCGACTACATATGCCAACTGAAAAATGGCGAGATCGTCGAGAGTGGGACATTCCGGCAATTGATGGCCATGAAAGGAGGCATAGCCGATCTGTTGCGTACCATCGGACAAGACTCCGGTTCAGGCGCTGCAGCGGACAGTCCAGGGGGCTCCGGAAGCGAATCGTCAACATACATTGAACCGGAAAACCACCAAGACAAGGAGGAGATCGAGGAAGCGCAAGAGAACCTTGCCGAACTGGCACCCATTAAGTCTGGACCATCGTCGGGTGCGAAGAAGCGGACGGGTAGCATGACAACACTCAGGCGTGCCAGTGCGGCCAGCTTCAGGGGTCCCAGGGGCAAACTCTCGGACGAGGAGGATCCCAGCGCGAGGACCAGACAGACCAAGGAGCATCTGGAACAAGGCAAAGTCAAGTGGGATGTCTACCTTGAATACGCCAAGACTAGCAATCTGGGGGCCGTGGGTATCTACTTGATTGCGCTGGTAGCTGCGAACACGGCGCAGATCGGCGGCAGCGTTTGGCTCAAGAATTGGGCAGAGCACAACAGCGCCGCTGGAGGCAATCCCCAGGTTGGCAAATACCTGGGTATCTATTTTGCTTTCGGCATAGGGTCCGCTGCTCTGACCGTCGTTCAGACGCTGATTCTGTGGATTTTCTGTTCTATAGAGGCTTCTCGGAAGCTGCATGAGAGGATGGCCACGGCTATATTCCGATCGCCCATGTCCTTCTTCGACACCACCCCGGCTGGCAGGATCCTGAACCGTTTCTCGAGCGATGTCTACCGACTTGACGAGGTTCTGGCTCGAACGTTCAACATGCTCTTCGTGAACGCCGCACGTTCGGCCTTCACGTTGGTCGTCATTTCCGTCAGCACGCCGGCCTTCATCGCGCTGATCATCCCCCTCATGGCGGTGTACTATTGGGTGCAGCGATACTACCTGAGAACATCGCGAGAACTCAAGCGCTTGGACAGTGTGAGCCGCAGTCCCATATACGCCCACTTCCAGGAGTCTCTGGGCGGCATTAGCACGATTCGAGCGTACCGGCAACAGGATAGGTTTGAGCTGGAAAACGAATGGCGAGTCGACAGCAACCTGCGAGCCTACTTCCCGTCGATCAGTGCCAACCGATGGCTGGCCATTCGTCTGGAGTTCCTCGGCGCTGTCATCATCTTGGGCGCTGCAGGGTTCGCCATCATCTCGGTGACAAATGGCAGTGGTCTTACCGCTGGCATGGTCGGCTTGGCGATGTCTTACGCTTTGCAAATCACCACGTCCCTCAACTGGATCGTTCGCCAAACGGTAGAGGTGGAGACCAACATTGTATCCGTGGAACGTGTTCTCGAGTATGCCCGACTGCCAAGCGAGGCGCCCGAGATCATCCCCCGCCATAGGCCTCCTGTCGCTTGGCCGGCGCACGGCGCGGTGCATTTCAACAAGTTCAGCACTCGCTACCGCCCTGGCCTGGATCTAGTGCTGAAGAACATCAACCTCGATATCAAGTCGCACGAGAAGATCGGTGTCGTGGGTCGGACGGGAGCAGGAAAGTCATCGCTGACTTTGTCCCTATTCCGTCTTATAGAACCTGACACGGGCAACATCAGCATTGATGATTTGAACACGTCCACTATCGGGTTGTTGGATCTCCGAAGGCGGCTTGCCATCATCCCTCAGGATGCGGCTCTCTTCGAGGGTTCCGTCCGGGACAATCTGGATCCCGGCCACGTTCATGATGACACAGAACTATGGAGCGTGCTAGGTAAGCGTTACACGAATCTCACCCCCATGGTAGGTTGGGCACATGGCCTTGCTCGAGTGAGCCGAAGCCGAACGTGTCCTCCATTTCAGCCAGGCTAATATGTTGACGTCAACACAGATCATGCCCGATTAAAAGAGCACGTAGCGAGCATGGAAGGCGGTCTCGAGGCCAAGATACACGAAGGAGGTGAGTCTACGAGCTTTCGCTTTGCGTCGGCCTTTGTTCTGTTGTGAAGCCGTTCCGTCTCGGGTGGCTACATGATCGTGTAATGCTATGTTGCTATCGGTTCGTGGCGCGCTGTGCTGTGGGCTCCATCCAGCACTGCGGGCTCGGCATCACCCAGAGGCTTCGCATCGCATTGGCTACGCACGTTGTAACCTGGTGTGGACTCCCGCTAATGCAAGACTATTTTCAGGTTCGAATCTCTCTTCCGGACAGCGGCAATTGGTGTCGCTGGCCCGTGCGATGCTGACGCCATCCAATATCCTCGTCCTGGATGAGGCGACGGCAGCGGTGGACGTGGAGACGGATGCTATGTTGCAGACTACGTTGCGGTCCGACCTCTTTGCCCACCGTACCATCATCACGGTTGCCCACCGTATCAACACGATAATGGACAGTGACAGGGTGGTGGTGCTCGACAAGGGGGAAGTGGCTGAGTTTGACACGCCCAAAGCCCTTCTCCAGCGGAAGGGTATGTTTTACAGCTTGGTCAGACAGGCTGGTCTCGACACGGAGTAGGTGGCTCGCGAAGACCAGATGATAGGATCGATCTTGTTCAATGAGGAGACGGAGTATGGAGGTGCATGAAAAGCAACCGGCGGCATACTAGCATTACTGGCATCGTACGTACATCTTGATACCGTACAAATTGCATTGTATGTATAATAATAGACATGGCAACGTGTGGAGATGAGACATGCATCTTGTCGCCTCGTAAATTGTCTACCAGGCACGCAACCACGTCCTTAGGTACCTTGGAATAAGCCACAACTCAGCTAGTCCCAGCTGACCTACCAAGATCTGCGCATGCGGCACGTCTCGGTATCTGCCTGCCCTCCCGTTGCCTGCCGGTACTTGAGCCTTGAGGGCATCTTGGAATCGCCAGCAACGCCGTTTCCGGTAGCCCATTGGCTCGCTGGGCACGCAGCTAATAAGTCCGATCTGCTATGTATCCGGCCTGCCGAACGGGCAGCCGTGGCGGAAAGCACTACACGGCCGCGCGATAATGCTGCTGTTGCTCACTCAGCGTCCTGGATGTAGTAGAGCACGGGTGGGCAAGACGGACAAGGAAAGGGGGGGGAGTGGAAAGGAGGCGTGATACCGCGCCGCGCAGCGCAGCGCAGCACGGCACGGCAGGAAGGCAACGAAGCGGTGGCACGAGACACGAGATGAACGGGGGGGGCGGACAAATGGCCGAGCTGCTGGATTGGGGGTGTATAGGTAGGTAGGTATGGAGAGAGCAGAGAGAAAGAGAGAGAGAGAGAGAGAGAGAGAGAGAGAGAGAGAGAGAGAGAGCGCAAAAGACACAGAGGGAGAGAACCAGTCGCCCGACGGATGGGAAAGGGCCTCCTCCTCGAAACGCAGCAGCACCGGATCTCACGATGTCCACATGCCGTTGCCCGTTTACTTCGATGTAGGCGATATGCGCAATGCGACGCTGGTGTTTTTCTTGCTTCTTTTTTTTTCTTTCTTCGTTCGCTGCACCCCTCCCCTCTCGATTGACCTTGGTTTCCCCTCCTGCTCTTCCCGGTACCACCACCACCACCACCAACTCCGCCAAGTCGATCTTCCGTTGCAGCGCTAGCGTCCCCCTCCAAGGTGTAAGAACTGCGAATACCTAACCTTAGTACTTGCTCGTCTGGCCCTGCGTCCAGCGGACTTCCTATCTGGCTCCGCATGGCATCGGCGTGCGTATAGCTCCTGGAGAGGTACAGACATGCAGGTCTAGCTACCTACATGCCCTAGGCATGTAGGTGCCTAAGCATGTGAGCTAATAGTCGACATGCATACGAGATCCAGACATGTAAGAAGGTAGGTAGGCAGGTCCATCATTTGCCCGTCTCTGCCCTCGGAGATAGGGGAATTCGTGGCAGGCCAGACAGGCGGTGTTCGTCGCCTCGTCCCGCTAGCCACCTACCTCACCCGACTACTCCTTAAGGTACCGTACGACGATATAAGACGGATGTAGGTGAGGCCGTGCTGACCCGAGAGCGAGCAAGCCAGCGCGAAGCAAAAGGACCTAGTGCCGTGCTGCTTTTTGATGTTGATGCAGGAATGTGCTTTTTTCGTTCGGATAGACGCGATGGCCGGAGAAGAGCGAAAGGGCGGCATGGATGTTGCACCCGAAGACGTACATACCTTCCTTGTCCCTCTCCCGGTCCCTTGAAAACCAAGTAGCACATCCCTAGTCAGTCCATGTCGTGCCCGACTCACACGCGTGGGCTTGCTTGCTTGCTTCATTGCGCTCTTCGTAGAACAGCAACATTTTGCGCGGACCAAGGCCTCTCCCTCCCTCGTCGAGGCCCTGGCGCCCGCACGCCACGATGCGCAGGCAGCCCGAATGCGGGGACGAATGAGACATACAGGCCGGCCGATGTGTGTAAGAAAGCCGCCGCTTGGGGTATGTAGCTGGAGCTGCAGCCTGCAACTGCAACCTACATACGCCGTCGCCCAAACCAGGCGCGTGGAATGCGGATGCGCCGGCGGGCGGTCGATCTGCGGACCGGACCACCACCACTCCCAACGCTTTTCGGGGGGGTTCGATGGAGTGGTGGTCGTGGCTGATCTGCTATACCTACTAGGTTACCTAAGGTAGCATGTATGCCCATAATGTAGACATTTGTGGTGTTTTTTGGTCCATCGCAGTCAGACAGTGCGTGCGTGGCCCCCAATCGTTGACGACGGCATGCCGTGTCGAACGCGGCGTCCTTGGCTCCATTGCCTCTCTCGAGAGACGTTCGGAGACTGACTAACGAGCCCGCCAGCATACCACCCTCGCGAATGGTTGCTCCTTGGAAGGGTGTGCGACTGCTGTCCACTCTTTCAGTTACGTGCCTCTCCTTCACGTCAGTCTGTGCTTGGGTTGGGAAGTATCGTCTCGCCAAACGGCACGAGCAGACAGTCTGCTTAACCCTATCGCGGCGTCGCTATCTGATCTTCTGATGCCCATGCGGCTTACAGTCTCATTGTCCGTTCCAAGACACGCGATCATGCGGGTAAGGCCCAAAGCAGATTACGACTGGTCGTCCACCCAGTGAAGAAAGACCGCGCGCGGAGAACGCCAAGGCAGGCCAGCAGTAGCATGCCGTGTGACCTCAACGCTGGTAGAGGAGAGAAAAGGTAGGGGTCCTGTAGTTTCCTTTTGAGCCGCTGCCTATTCGATATCCTCCCTTTTGGGGGTGGTTATAGAATCTGGGAAATGCGAATACGGGCGCAGAAGCAGAAGCTTTCACCTTGGCCGCCGAGGGGACCAGCCAGGTAGGAAGCACGACAGCATTGAGCCGCAAGAAACTGTCGATATCTGACATTGTATGGATCTCTAGTAGCACGTAGGTGCGTAGCTGACCCGGTGATCGCGTATTCGCCGTCGTAGTGCGCGGCTGCTCAACGAAGATTAGTGAGTGGAATGGTCAGCGTCGTGATATTTACGAAGTGCTCCTCCAGCGCAATCACACGTAGTGGAGGCGGCAAAGCACGTGTTACCAGATAGCCGGGCACGATATCACACCAACTCGGAAATCCTGATCAACCTTAGTCTGCGACTTGTAGGAGGAGTATGCAATACCTACTTCTCCGGTATCTTCAAGGTAGCAAGACTTACTTGTACTGTTCCATTTTGGTCCCGGGTGTTTGGTTCGATCATGGTATGTCGGCGCTATTTCCTCTTGTCTTGCCACGCATGAGCATTGCTGAAGGAGGCGTGCGCAGTGCAGGGGTGACTACATGATGATGTTGGGGAGCGCTGCTTGCATCTCTGCTCTCTGCGCATGATTGGTCCCGACTGGCCACGACAGTCTCTGGTGCTTTGCAGGACCAATATACTCGTGATATTGCCAACGCCCGGCCTGTAGTGGTGCAACAGTAACGGCACAGCCGATGGGCTATCCGGTGGAGGTAAGCTGGGCTCGGAGTTGGGCTGGGGGGATATCGTCGGACTTCAGACTGCCCATCTTCAGGCAGGTATCCTGTAGATCTGCCGACGCTGGCCCCAAGGAGGTTCAGGTCACACCAGACTAAGGCAGTTGAGATCCCAATAACCCAGGTAATGAGTCAAAAGGCAGTCTCTTCTCGACCATGATTGGGGAACCACCAAGTGCAACAATAGAATACGAGTTGGGCGACATCACCGCTGGTATCAATAAGGGAAGCAAGGGATCATTGCGTCAGCACGGCGACCAACCGGGGCAAGTGCGCGATGGATCTGATCACGATTGCATCAACCGCTGTCCAGTGTTCACGGCTTTTCCATAAACTTGTCAAGTACGGTGCAAGAGTCAGAACTTAGTTCATCTTGCAAGGCAATTGGCTCAGCTTGGCGTCGTGCGGAACCACAGCCGATCCTCGCCTGGAAATTTGCCCACTCATTAGAGTTGCAACTTGCAAGTATGTAGGATCGGTAGTGGATCGTATGTGGCCGTCGCCTGATCGTGAAGGGGACAGAAGTTTGAGGTGTAAGATCATCCTCGGCTTCTGCGGTTTACATCACATTTGGTGGAGTGCAAGGCGATTCCGATCACCAGCACCGCGTCAGTGCTGGACCCATTCGCAAGTGAACGCTGACAGCGCAAGGCCAACGTCGAGAATTCCTTTTGCGTAACGCGCCGGGCGTAATCGCGGCAATGTAGTCCGGATCCGTCATGGATTGCGAGCTGGGTTTCGGACCGCGCTCTGAGGGGGAGTTGAGGGTGAGACGGACCCGACAGTCTGGTACCCAGGCACCAACAGCGCTGACCTTGCAGCCGGAAGAGCGGAAGATATTCCCTTTTTCAAGCACCAGCCAGTTTCTGCAGGTCGGCAGGGTCTAGAGCGAGTTGGCGAGGAATAGTCAAGAGAGTCCCCGGACACTTCTCCGGCGTATGAGACCAGTAGCTCGACTTGACCCACGCTCGTCACGTTATGTTATGGCCTCTGCAGAGCTCGGGGCGCTTGTTGGCTGTCCTAATCGGGGATCTATCCGGGCCCAAGGCCCCAAGCTCGGTGGACACGGAGAGCGGGGCGACGTCTTGACGGTGCAACCGAGGTCCCGTCTTGCCCGTCTTGCCCGTCTTGAGCGTCGCGGCCGGGCCGGGACACGGTCACAACGGTCAGAAGGCTGGAAGGATTCGGACCGGCTCGACAGTCAGACTGTGTGGCACTCGATCCGGCGCGTGGGGGCTCATGAAGGTCTGCAATGGTCCAGACCTCAGGTTGGAGTGTAGCCTCTGAGGCGCTCAGCCCAATGGCGCCAAGGATCATCGATTCCTCATGTAGATGAAGTTGCTTGTTTTCGGAGAGGAAGCTGGGCAGGATCCGGAGGACGCGGGGTCAGACTGCTTCTGAGACAGTGACGGCCAGTCTACAGGACGGTCCAACTTCCAAGCTGATACCGATGAATAATCCTGTTCAGTCTAGTAGTCGACCATGTCCCTGTCCTCAGGTCGTATCGAGATACGGGGGGTGAGATGGCAAGGCCAATGAAGATGCTTGCCGAAGCTCGGGAAAGGAAGAAGAGATGTGCTATCGTGAGTACCCGCGTAGAAACAGCCAGGTATCGATTCCTTTCCCAGCCACGCACCAGTCCTGGAGTGCCTTGCTTTGAACTTTGGGCAGATCTTTCAAGGGTCCGGGGTAAGTGAAGCCAAGAGGAACCAAGCCTCGTACGTGCGAGTGTGATTAGAAGTCCTTGTCATCGCGGTCGGGCGCATCCTTCGAAAAGCGAGTGGCGGAGGGAAGACTGTAGACTATCAGGCTGCTTTTGCCGTCAACCGTGTGACGAGACAGGTCCATACAAGGTATAGACTACCTAGGTAGGTACTTTAGGTACTTTACCTAGGCGTTGCTTAGGTAAGGTAAGTACGCTTGCTGACGCGCGGAAGGGAAAGGGCGAGTGAAAGTGAGGGGGGTTTGCAGTAGCGCCCAGTCTTCAATAAGGCGCGAAGGATGAGATAAGATGGCAAGAGAAGGCAAGAGAATCACGTACCGATGACCTTTGCCGGCACGGTTTCACGTTCTAGAAAGCCGAGAACAGGGCGAAACTGTTGGTTGGCAAGCCTCTTAAGACCCAGCTTGGATGCCCAGAGGCCGGGACGATTATGGAATGACCCTGCCATGATAACTTAGCACGGCTTGCTATCCTCGCCAGCCCTGCCTGCCTGCAAGCCACGGAGCTGTCACAGATCCCGCCTCGCATACGCAAGTCGGCACCTGACCAAGCTGGCAAGCCCAATAGTTAAGGTACCTACCTAGGTAGAGAGTGAGCAGTGCGTGTTTAATAAGCCTTACTTGCCGAGCCATTATAGAACCCGTCATACGATAGAAAGGATACCTTATTAGTCTGTCTGGTCTGTGGTCAGAGGTCACCGCTGGATTCACGAGCACAGCACCCTTGCTGCGGCAGCCACGAAAATGCATGCATGCACCATACCATGCATGTAGTGTATTATAGAGTACATGCCCAGATTGTATTCGTATGTGGTATCCAAACCCATTCGCCGAGCATCGTTATCTTGCCTGGTGGGGTTCGTCTTCGTAGCACCCCGGTAAGAGCGAGGGGAGATGATCTGGTGAGGGCAAAATCATAACTTCCAAGCGCCATTGATTGTGAGCCTAGCGACAGCGGGAGCGGGGTGCCATGAACAGAAGAGGAGAGGAAAATGAAATATGCTCAGTCAGTGCTCAGTCAGTCACGCGGCAATAGGCCGAATCAAAAGTGCAAAAAACGAAAGGCGTCTCCCAAACCTGAGTCGAACAAGTGACCTTTCGGTAGCAGTATCAATTACAGCCGAACGCTCTGAACCAACTGAGCTATTGGGAGTGGAATTGCGGGCTGTTAATTGCAATTCTATTTCCTATCCAGATTTAGGCCCAGCCACTCTTCCACTCCACAGTCCCGAGGTCCCGTCCCAACACATTCCCGTCTACCTTAGTCAATGGCCCTCCGTTCATCAACATTGCTATTCGCTCCCATTCCACTCCGGGCTCCTCCCCGCAATGAGAAGAAGCACGATCGCAGATTGATAGATCTAAAGCCAGGCCAGCGACCTGAACAATGACATTTGGACGAGGGGACTGCTGTCGACTGCTTGTGTCGCCCACCCTTATCGCCCTGGTCGCCCTGCCTGCCTTCCTGCGCAGTGCAGTGCCGGCGACTTCCTGCAGCCCCATTGTTCTACCGTAGCACTACCTAACTTAGGTAGCTCCCGCCCACCAAAAAGCGAATAATGGGACCCAAGACCACGACGCTGGGAGGATAGGCCGATAGGTGGCTCTGCCTCTCCCAAGTCTCCCTTATCAGTGCCTCTCAATCCCTCTTCCCCCATCCCCCACCTAACACTGTCGCAGTTCACTGTATGTATGTCCTCTTTTACCCGGATTTCGATGGCTTGGAGATGGGGGCGGCAAACAGAATATGACAAGTAACCCGCGGCGCGATCACGACCTGCGAGCGATCTACGACCACGGCGATATACTATAATTGCCCGGCTACCTGTCGAGTGGGCTCCTCGATCTTCCCTTCTCGATTCTCGATTCGCGATTCAAGATTCTCCAGCTTGCCGGGCGCGTGGGACCATCAGGGGAAAGGCATGTATGCAGTCAGTGCAGAAGATGGAGGGAGGTAAGGTTATTAGCTGGCATGCTGCATGCATCTAGGCACTGCAGAGGTAGAGGTAGCCCGCTCTCCGCCACCGCGCCTGTCTCGTCTACGGTCTACATACCTACCTTACCAACACTCTCATCAGAGTTCGGAGTGCTTTGAGCAAGGCCCCGGGGCTCCGTGGAGACCAAACGGGCAGAAGAACAGACGTCCACTACACGTGGGTTTGGGCGATGGGGATATGGAGACACGGGGAGATGCTGGGACGGCCCGGTTGCTTCGAACGGCAAAGCTCAAGCCCACGCCAAGCCATCGTGAACGGCAGACTCGCCAGAAGACTTCACGGCACGAAAGGACGTGGGGCAGGCTGGGGGGGTCCAGTGACTTCAGACCCAAGGTTGACCGCACGCATCTCTCCCCTTTCGGCATGACTACTCAGCAAGTTGAGCAACTACTAACTACCTGGTACGATGCAGCCCGCTCGTTTCGTTTCGTTTGCGACGATGTGCGGAATGCGGAAGGGCCGCTGGGAATGATACCTTGACAACCTAGCAAGACAGACCGTGCTGATTGGCCTACCCGCATATGCCTCGCGAGTGGTGATGCCGGCAGGAGCAGGAGTCAGGACTGAGGACTGACCAGAGCGACTGACTGCTGGTTCACCTCAAATCTGGAACTTGCGCGCGCGGACTGGGCGGGCCAGCTAAGTACTCCATAAATAAGGTACGGGAGATGGGGAGATGGGGAGATGGGAGATGGGAGATGGGAGATGGATGCGAACTCTCCCCTTGGCTTCTTTCCCCCCCCCTTCTGATGACTTGCGGCTACACTTGGAATATCCGTAAGGTAAGGTATCTTGTCCTTGTTATTACACAGGTTCCTTAGGTAAGCTGAACCCGTCACCTATTCCTCTAGGTCGGGTCTTTATCGACTGCTCGATACCTGATCCCTCCGTCCCGCCCGCCTTCTCATTACACAGTAACGGCCCAACGTTGCGACTATGAATATTGGATACTGGACACTGGACACTGGCAAACTGGAATATGCCCAGCCCTGGAGCTCTCTCAAAGCGTGCCTGGAACGGCTCTCCACAGAAGCCCACTCGTCGAATCTCTCTCCCAGGCCATTTTCTCACCATACCCCTGGTACGCGACTGGGGTTTGCTGCCACACCACTATGCGACCATCGCGCCCATGTCGCCCTCGTCTCTTCGTCTTTTCGTCTCTTCGTGTCTTCTTGTCTGCTTCACGTCGACGCTTGCTTCTTGCTTTCTGCTATAACTGTCTGTCTGCCTGCCTGCCTTGCTTGCCTGCCTGCCTGCCACGGGACCAGGAACCAGGAACCAGGAACCAGGATGTCGCGTCCACTGTGGTGAGTCCATGCTCATCCGTTCCCCCTTGACGATGTCGTAGTCAACGTCAGTCAGGACCTTAGGTATATTGAGTGGTAGCGGCTGCACCTACGGGAACGCCAGGCGAGTGCCACGAGGGTAGGGCGTACCGAAAGCTCCCGGCAAGATGAGGTGGGCGTTGTCGACGCACCGACACGAGCATCGCGCATCGCAGTAGTCCTTCCGTATGGCGTACAAGCGTACCTCGCTACCATGTACACCTGAAGCAATACTCGGCACTGCCTCCTCTCGATACATCCAGCGCTTGTACTCCAACTTGTGCCCCTCCATTCGGCTGCCAAACAGCGACCAGATACGCGGATCCCTCCTATGGGCACGGATACCTATCACCCTAAGGTACGTACGGGTAGCCATGCACCCATACGCAGGGCAGCATACACCCGCCGTCTGGGTACCAGAGGGCACCAACCTTCCAAGGCACAGGCTTGGAGATCCCGGCAACCCAATGAAGTGATCACCAGAAGGCTCGGTAGGCTGCGGCGGTCATGTCTGTGCTTGGTCTGTCCGGGTCCTTCCAGGTCTTCTTGGATCTTCTGTCTTCCCAATAGCAGGGCCGGGGTATCTACTCCAATCCTTGCTACCTTGCCTGTACGTATAGGAGGTAGAAGTATGCTGGCTCTCTTGCCTGCCTACGACACCCCAAACACCGTACACAGTGCTCCTCCACCGACTCGGGCTCCCTTTGACGGAAGTCCATCAATCCATCCTGCTCGCTTTTTCTTTTTCTTCTTCTTCTTCTTCTTCTTCTTCTTCCTTCCCTCCTCTCTCTGGCAGGGCTGTTAATGGAAAGCCGTGAGGTCTCGGGATGAAGGTTCAAAGAGGGTACACGTAACGCTGCAATTCGACCCTTTCCTCATCATTCCGCTTCTCCCCTCGATTCTTTCAACATATCCTGGCTCGTGCTACAGCTACTTCATCCCATCCGTCATCCGTGCATGAGCCCGGGAGTCGCGAGGTTGCACATACAGACTCTCGCGCGCGCTCCCTCTCTCTCTCTCTCACTCTCACTCTCACTCTCTCAGTTCTCCCTTTTCTGCTTCTAGCTTGAGGACACCACTTGCAAGCAAAGGAACACTCCCCACCGGTCATTAGGCTGCCTGCTCCCTTGCCTTGGCCATAAATCTACTCGTCAGGGTCGGGATACTCTACTCGAGGGCCCTCGCCTACTACTACCACTACTACCACCACTAGACCGACCTCTATTTGGTCACGCAAGAGCCGCACTCAGCAAGGCTTGATATTTCTCGCCACTACTTCGCCGCTCGCTCATTCACCGTCAAGCATCCCGTGCCCCTCTCATACCACTGCTGCTATTCAAAATCGCATTAGGAGACCTCCACCCAAGCGGACCACGAACCATTCGAGAAAGTCCCCTACCCGATGTCTCACAGCCGCCAGAGACGTTAGAGAAACATCTGCTACGCGCACGACCGCTTCGACGATTTGCTGATCCTGCCTGAGCCCGGAACCCAGCTCCTTCGCAATCAAATCTGCCCTCCCTCCTTCGACGACTGTTACCCTGTGACAAGTGGTAGATTGGCTTTCTTTGTTCTCTGAACGGCATCCTGGCAGGCTATTAGGCCCAAGCCGCTGCTGAGCATCCATTCCTGGGCACATCCCGTCCCATCGCTTGATATCCCGCCCACTCCGACCAGCCTCCGGGCCAAGCAAGCTCCCGCAGCCGTATTCAAACAAAGGAAGAGTGTCTCGTCTGCATACTCCAGCTCTCGACGCGCGTATTGCTTTCCCGCCAGTTTTCTCCACTCTGGCACAGGTCGCTGCCGCCTTCTTCAAGGCTGTACTCCCTCACCTTGTAGCCGCCTCCCATCCTCGCAGATATATTGGGCTCGGTGCACCACCTCCTCTCATCTTCCACACCATCCCCGACGCCAATGCTGCAGAGCCGCTATCTGTTTTCCATATTCCGCATATAGCCTCACTGGCCGACTCGCCCTTGTGGTTGGCCTTCCTGTACTCTTCTTCCTCCCAGGAGCTATAGTTAGACAATCACTCCGTTACCGAAGCAGCAACAGTTGGAAACGGGTAAGTGATGACACCATGCTCTGGGATTCTCGACAGCATGACATTACTGACACCTGCCGCGGTAGGTACTTGGTCTGAGAAGCAATCAGACATTACAACACTTCTGTCCTGCCAGCCACAGAGCCCGGCATCCGAGCCGCACCTCACCATGGGTAACCATACTGTGCCTGCTCATCCGCAGCTCTGGCCTGACAGGCTTGGTGCAGAGCACCTACCGGGCGATGATCGATTTGCGGACCCGGAAGGGACGGGCAAACGGCCGATGGTACGTGTTTCGCCTCCAGGCCATCGTATCCGCACTAACCCATGCGTAGCCCATCGGCACGGCTCTCCGCGAATACTGCCACATACCCGGCACAATGTACTTGGTCATGGCCTTCAGCAACGATGGTCAACCGCCGAGTGTTCTGTCAAGCCCTCGTCTTCCGTCTCAAGTAGACGTCGAGAGATATGTAAACGTCGAGGCGTTGGCTCGTGAAGTCAATCTTCTCCAGTCAGGTGAGTACGAGCAGCTTTGGCACCTAGAAAGCAGTGTTGTGGTCGGGGCTGAACAGGGTCCATCAGGTGCGAACATGGCGCACGATGAACAGGGTAATATCCTGGGTTCCTCTCGGGGCCGATACCCTCGGGAGGCCGGTCGCAGATGGCCCCAGGATCGCCGATACAGGCTGCCCATGGAGTCGAGTGGGCTGGGTAATAATGATGGCAACTCGGAGAGCCGGAGAAGGACACGAGCAAGCACGGCACAGCGCGCAAGCGACAAAGCCGACACCCTGCCGCCTGCCACCATCGCGTCTTCCAAGAGACCGATCCAGATCAGTAACGAGGAGCAACTGCTGGCCTTCTACGATCAACGATTCAAGAACTGCCAACAGAACGCTTGCAAGATGATCGCCAAAGCCTGGGTGAAGACGGTCGAGCCGAAAAAGCAGTCGACGCACCCCTACACCGGCCCCAACGCGAACCCACCGCACTGGTGGCCGTGGAACGGAGAAACGAGGCTGAGACATAGGGAGCCTGACCATCTTTACAAATGGGGTACGTCCTTTCTCTCACCCGGTCCAGCTCCCGCTAACCAGGCATTGTAGAGCGATGCATACTATTGAACCACATCTTGAAGATGATCATCGAGCCCAACCACA
Organism: Xylariomycetidae sp. FL0641; assembly: GCA_022376655.1. NCBI lineage: Eukaryota > Fungi > Ascomycota > Sordariomycetes > Xylariomycetidae sp. FL0641. Next base: position 554,721 of record JAJJKE010000005.1, read on the forward strand.
AGCAGCCTCCTTCGATCCAACGACTACAGCTGAACGTGGCCACACTGGAAGAGGTCACGATGGAGGCCCTATCTGCCTTCTTTGCTGACAGAGAGAGCCCGAGCAATGCGATGAAGAAGCCGTATCTGAAGGAGATCTTCCGAGTAGCGAAGCGGGAAGAGGGCTACAAGAACGGCGAGCTGGGTAGGTCAAGACTGTCCCGCCCGCAGAGCCAGCCGAGACATGAATCTAACACGGTGTAGACCCGGCCACCTTGGTTTATGTGACATCCGAGGACCGCGTGAGGGATGGCTATATGTCCAACGAAGATGAAGACGAAGAGATGGAGGACCTGAGGGGGGAGGACGAGGAGGATCCTATTCTGACTCCTGCCTCGTCCGCCCAGTCCCCCCCGAGGCAGCCATCACACCCAATGGTACAGCAGACACAGGGTATGGGTCAAGACACGCCAGGTCAGTTTCCTGGTGAGGCCTTCGCCGAGGACCTACCGATGCGCGGCGTTCAGTATACAGCCCATCCAGTACCCGGGTCGGGACTGGGACCCGAGCGGCACGGCTTCACGGATGGGCTCCCTCCTCTCAGTTCTTACGGCCACCTTGGCCTCCAGCCGATGAACACGAGCCCGCACGATTCCAATAGGAGATCGCCCATGTTCAACCCCTCATCCGAATACGGAAGCCCCGCGACCCCAACCATGTACACGCAGTGGCCCGGCTCTGCAGCCCCCCACAACTCGTCCATGTACGCGTTCCCGCCGACGGCAGAGGCTCACCCTCCGTTTGCCGGTCAGCCCGGCATCCCCTTGCCGCAGAGTCAACAGTACATGGTAACGCCGTTTGAGAGCATGGCTCGAGGCGGCCATGATGCACACCACGGGGGTATGTTCCGCCCTGGCGAGCTTCCGCAGAACGCTCTCGCTCACCAATCAGCCTACGGCGGTTTCGTTGGGCATGACCCCGGAGTGGTCAAGTCCGAGAGCGAGAACCGGCATCCTGCTCCGCAGTGATTTCTTTTCATTTCTTACCATCCTTCTCTTTCCTCTCCTCGGTATCGATGGGCAACACAACAACAACACACAAGGAATACAAGAAGGGACACAGGGTGGGGGTCTACATGGCGTGGCACGGCGTGGGCCTGCAAAATTGTCGTCAAAACACCGATACCCCAACCCCTACAAAATCGGATCTGGTTTGCATAGCCGGCGGCACTGTCTTTGAATAACACTAGGTGAGCGATGGGTGGTCGAGCTCTTTCCTGGTCATTTTCACTTCACGTCACTCATGGAACTGCATCAATAAGCGAAGTAGACTGGGGCATATATCCCGGCACAGGTGTTGGTGGTCGCTGTCTGTTCTTCGCACTTGCGAAGAGCCCGGAGGAAAGAAAATCACGTTGTTACGATCAAGTCTCCTTTCCCCCTTTTAGCCTATCACAGTCTTCGCGTGTTTCGGAAAGCAAGCAAAATAATATTGGTATCTACGAGCTTTTGGATGGGGGGTGTCAGTCAGTCAGCCGGGAACGCCATGAACGAACGGTATAGGAGGCGAGGCTGCGCCTCGTTGGACGAGACCATGAAAAGCCGCTACCGAGTCGAATTGGCTGGGAACGAGCGAGCAATGAATGGATTTGGACCGAGTTGTCAAATAGGCATTCAGGACTATAATAATGGAACGACGAGTGTGTAACAGGGCCAAATCCTTGCTTCGGTCATTCTTACCTGGGAATCTGTACTGGGTTTCCGTGTACATGGACACATGTGCAATCCAACTTGTCAAGATGGTTCAGATGACAGCCCGCCTTGCCTAGGTGGACTCGCCCTCTTTACCTCGTTCGACTTGATCCGAAGAAGACCTTCTCGAAGCCAGAGAGACGCTTCCACTGCACACCACCATCATCTGCAGGCGGACCCGTTGTGAGCTGTGGTAGACCACTTAGATACCTCATTCAGCGGGAGTGCGTCAGCAGCAGATCGCCCTTTGCGGGTGACATTCCAGATCCGGACCCCAGATCGGGTACCCAGATCTGATCTCTCTCTCTCTCCCACTCACTTTCTCTCTCTGCGCGAAGCGAGGCAGGGGGACAGATAGAATTATTCCGAAGCCATATATACATATTGCCGGTTGCTTTCGCGAGTCCACTATGTTGCTTCGACTACACGCATTGATCCAGGGCCTCCGCCTATCTACAGTCGCGATGGAGAATGGCGGACGGGCCGGGTCGCGAGAGATAGGGTGTCGACCAGCACGTACGTACCAGGTACCGGTGCTGCGCGTATTCTGCCTCAGCTTGTACATAGCTACCAGGGGTCGACGATACTTCCCAGGCACGTCCATCGGCTGCGCACCTTCAACGCGCGCGCACTGGGCTGGGCGAGTCACAGCCTGGGAAGCGGGCTCCACCTGACAGCGGCCGATGTTACGAGTCACATTAGGGATCCTGCTGCGTCTCGGTGGTGGAGATGGTGGTGGTGGTGCTGACGCTGGAAGCCTTTCTCTCTCCCACCGGACCCCACGGTTCCAGGGGCGGCGACCCAGCCAGGGTCTGAGGTGAGATAAGGTAGTGTACTAGAAGGAAAGAAGACCTGATTACTATTCACCAAAGGAACCCAGCAAGCTCGTCGAGCCCCGGGCCTCGTGGTCCGGTGGAGAATGAAATAACCTCAACGTCAGCAACAACACCGAGAACAAGAACGGCGAGACCCCGAGATGGGGAGGGAGCTGAAGAGCACAACTCGGGATGCCGAAAAGATGCGGGTTGGTCATTACCAGCCTATCCGGCTTCTGCTGCATCGGGATATATATGCCCAGCCCTGAGGTTACTTGGTTGGCTGTGAGAAAGCGTCGCCTCCAACCCCTTGGATCCAACAACCAGGATTAAGGTGGGAGGAAGTTGGAACGCATTGCAACGCGCGCGAAGTTTTCTTGCAAGTTTATCAATGCTCCTGGATAATTTACCCCAGAGCGCGCGCGCCCGTGCCCGTGTCCGTCTCCCCATCCGCCCAAGATGTACCTCTAAGGACCTCGACGATCGGATCTGGGTACGTCGGGAACCGCGGGGATCAGCTATACTCTGGCCACGGGCTTTCTGGAGCCGGCGGACCTCCTGCGCGGGCCCCTTGATCGTGACAAACGACCCACCGGAAACCAGATCTCGAGCCTCGATCGCAGCAGAACCCTGGTCTCTCAGGGGAACTTTTCGTAGGCCTAGAACTCGGGTCATGATGAGACGACGTGAGGCAAGGTGAGTGGATCTCAGCCTCATGCTTTATCTTTATCACCTGATATCAGCAGAGCGTCTTTCCTTCCCCTTCCCGCCAGACTTGCGAGAGAAGGCCGAGTCGTTTCTCCGCTGGGACATCATCGCCGTAGGTGAGCACAGTGCCCACAAACCCACGCGGGTGGGGTAGGTAAAGTAGTAGGCAGGACAATCAACTTCCGCGCCAGGGCTGAGTGCGAACTCCCGCCGTGAGGACGGATGCTCGCAGACGCACCGTCTGCTCGCCCTGGTCATTTGCTGGATATACGCGTTGTATGCCTGGCGGCCCCTTTTCCGCACCTCGTTGTCGTCCTCGTGAGGACGAGGCAAACGGACACCTGCAGCGGCAGACTCTCCCCGCGCCCCGCCAGCGGGCGAGGCCAGTCGCTCGCTCGTTTGCGAGTAACACATACATACGTAGGCCGAGATGCGAGTGTAGGTAACTGTTCCGGAAGCCCGGTTAAGGAAGCCCAGCTAGCATCGGTCCATCTCCGATGAGATCTTGGATTGCTGATACGCTCCGTTGCGTTGCTACGCTGCCCGCGTCCATTTTGGCCCCCCTGCATGCGTGCGTGTGTCTCCGATTCTGATTCTTTTCCAATCGTCGTGTGTGGGGGCGTACTGTTGCATCACATGACTCAAGAGGTCGTGCGCATGCAAGAGACATTTGTCTGTTATTTCCGTGCTTTGTCGTGGAAGTGTGGCCAGGCCGAATTTTTTTTATATTTTTGTTGGCAATCTCTATTCTGAGGTCACCGTACTCCCAGCTGGTGGCGGCTCTTCTTTGTTGTAGCTAGAGTGTCGAGAGTGTATGGAGGCATGCGCTCCCACATGATACGCTGCCTTCGAACGATGGTCAGCAAATCGTCCACAAGCGAGCGTAATACCTAAGACTAAGACGGGCATCATCCTGGTGATAACGGCCTTTGACAAGATGCACGCTGCCCGCCCGACAGATGGGGGAAGAGCCCCGGCGGCTGCGGTGATACCTTATCTGTTCTCCGTACATACTATTTGCGCGACAGCAAGGTCGAGGCTGTTGTCCTGTCGTTATTGCGCGGGGGCCGTGAGCCGTGTTGCAATGTGATGGGTACGGCGTAACAGCCAAGCCGTCCGCGAAGCGATGACAACGCGGAACACGGATTGCTGCCGCCTGGTGTGCAACACGAGGCCTGCACTCTGAGCTGTGCACGGGGCTGCACGCTTGTATGGTTGAGTGCAATGCTCCCCTAACCCTGACTCTCTACGACGACCAATGCCACACTCGTTCCATAAGGGGGTCGCCAGTTGTCGACGTGGTACTCGCTGAGAACTCTAGGGGCTTGTCACAGGTATTGTTGATCAGTGAATTGACGGAAACCTCCCAGTCGGAGGCGTCGTCGTGATAGCATTATGGACGTTGCCGTCAACTGGGATGAGTGGGTGACCCAGCGATGACGGGAAGATGTACTTGCTCGCTCCTCTTCATCCTGGAATTAGAGGTCCAGCCCAGCTGTGATTTCCTGTGGAGCACCCGAGCTCGCAATGGAGACTATCGTTGCTGAATGATGTTAGACAGTCCTTGGATAGAAAGGTTGTGAAACAATTGCGTCAAATTAATCCATCCAACGTATCCATCACCCAGTAGGAACAGCCGGATGCGGGTAAAATCTACACCTCTGGGATGGTTGTCGTGCGTCATACGAGATGAGCACCAGCGTCGCCTAGGGGAAGAAGCCTGAGATGGCATCTCTTGCCGAATGGTTGGGACGAGATCAACTGATCCGACATCTCCATATCCGCGTCCGTCATTGACTCATCCGGTAGGGTGGTATAGCGCGAATACATATCCCTCAACAAGATCTTCATCTCTGCTAGAGCAAGACTTGAAACGAGCATTGTTAGCACTTCACTTTGATGCAAACCACACCTTTCCAAAGAGCACGGAACTCACTGTTTTCCGATACAGCCTCTTCCACCACTTGCGAAGGCAAAGAAGTGTCGCTTCCGAGCGAGCTCCCCGTCGTCATCCAGCCACCTTTCCGGCTTGAAGAGGTCCGGCTTTGGAAACACGTTCTCGTCGATCCGATGTGTTGAGTAGGCTTGAGAGCTGACGATTACCCCCGCGGGTAGGAAGTGTCCGTCGATCGTTCGGCCGCCTGTGGGCACGTACCGAGGCAACGACATCGGTATGGCTGGAAAGCATCGCAGACCCTCCGAAACAACCGCATCAAGATACGGCAATTTGTCAAATGCAGTGTCTGGATTGGTGCGAAGTTCCTCTTGAAGACGGCGTTGGACATCGAAAGAGCGAGCTTGGGATATCTCCCACATCAAAAAGCACAATGCGTCGCCTGTCGTATCGATACCAGCAGCCATGTGGTCCAGACACTCTGCAGCCATGTCCAAATGTTCCATGTTGTATGCCTTGTCCTGCATACGGCTCAGGAGCGTGAACTGCGCTGGGTCGGTCTCTCTCGAAGCAGATATTACCAGGTCGGATGCCAAGGGTGTATCCCTAGGCTTTGCGAGAACGGCGAGAATACTGCCTACGACTCGGTGAAGCGCGGGATTGTAGTATTGAACGAGACGATCTAGTAGGTCAGTATCGGGCACAGTCAAAGCAGTTAAGCGACGAGATACACTCACTTTGGAGACTGTCATCGAAGGTGACCTGCTTCATGACTTCCTCGTCTTTCAGGTTTCGCAGCGAGTCGGACCCATGAGGATGGAAAAGATGATGGGTGACGCAATCAAACGCATAATCATGCAGACCTGCTTTTCGTCAGTCTACAGCCAAACCATCGGGACAAGAAGGCGCCATGTGAGTAGGTACATATCTAACTGATTGTCAGTGGAATATCAACATATGTGGAGGGCTAGGACGAACAAATAAGTCAACACTTCCACCAACGGACCTCGAGCATCGCTCAATGAACCTCCTCGAACGCTCTTTGATCCCATCCAGGGAACTGGACTTCATGACATTCGTGTTGGCGTATCGATCGGCCAGAACTCGTTTTCTTTTCGCATGCTACGGGCGAGGGTGAGTTATAGGCCATCGTCGCATATGTCCTCTGGGTCGCGTGCGACTCACATCTTCCTTGTTCAGGGTGCTAAACATGGTTCTACAGAGGATGATCAGTCCCGGCCGAAACGATGAGTCCGTAGGGAAGCAAGTTTATGCGGCATACCTTCTACCAAAGACGGTGAACAGATTGTAGAACTCGGTCTTGTCATAGCCGCTGCCCCCAGATGCGTATATCTCTTTGATGGCCTCCTGCGAGGTGAAGGACACTTCGTTGGGTGCGATCCGAACCACCGGCCCGTATTTGAGGTGGAGACTGTGAACGTATCTCGTCCGGTGCGCGCGGAACTCGTGGTACTTCAGAAGACAGGACGTGAACAGGGAAACACGAGGACCTGGTAGTCTTCGGAGAGGCGATGATAGGCATTGCCAGAGGTAACAGGCAACCAACAGCAGGCAGCTTAGCGCCAGGAAGGAGGGATTAAGGAGAAGCATGGTCGAGCATGAAGTTGCACTACCGAGGATCCTAATGTGTGCAAACCTACGATGATCTACCTCAGAGGTACACAGGTCACAAGCATGGCAGCCATTGAGGAAGAGGCCAAGTCTTTTATCAGACAGGTAGAAGTGGATGAGATACGGCAGCGACAGGAACCTTAGGCGTCGTTATCGATGTGGGGTTGATAGAGGGGGCCACCTTCCGATTCACAAGCGCACCAACTTTGACGCTAGGTACAGCTCTGAGCTTGCGAAGTCGGCGGGCATTCATTCCCACCACCTGCACATCGTGAAGGCTTCAAGAGTCGGACCCTTCCATCCGTTCTGACCAGCTCCGATGGGACTCACAGCTCTCCCTTCCCGTTACCACCTTCGCCCTTTGATGATCCTCCCCCGAACATGCCCGTCAGCCACGACAGCCCGGGAATCTGCACCTTGGCAGCCGGGGGATAGGCTTTGCCATCGACGGTCACGCGTGGCGTGCAAGTGCACCACTGCTCCTCCGGGATACCGGCGAGGGCGGCGGGGATGTGCGATCCGCAGCCGCGCCACGATTTTTTCGCTGCGTTCTGGTCAGTGACGCTGTGTGGGTAACGAGTAAAGCGGTAACACGGAAACTCTGTACAGCAGGTTGGACACGTCGCGCCGTAACACATTCTTCGGATGGCAAGCTGGGTATAAGTGATTTGCTTTGAGATGCGCGGAGTTGGCAGTTATTGTTGGGTACCTAGTGCATTTGACCATAATGAAGTCAACTTCTTTTCAATTGCGCGAGGCCGTCTCCGGCATTCATTTGGCCTGGGCCTGCCTAGGTTCGGCGAGGTGGTGGCGCCGCCGACAGTGCCCAGGTGCACCTCAGGTGGCCGAAATTGCTGGGTCGGCGACCACTCCCGGGCCACCCTAGGCCATTTCAGCTGCCGCCAGATCATCATTCGATAGATCCGTTACTTGATGCCTCGAAGAAATTTGACAACCGTGTTCGCCAGCCAGTCCTCAGACTCCGGTACCTCGACTCTGTGATCAGCACCCGGAATGACACCCGACAGTTCGCTCGCCATCCCCGGTCTGCACATCTTCCTCCAGCGCTGGATCAACCCCTTCTTGTCGACGGACTGAGGGACGTACTCGTCGTTACCCGAGTGCAGCATCATGATAGGCTTGTCCACCCGTTGCCAGTATGACGCGGCCACCTCGTCTGGCAGCTCAGGTGAGAAATAGTTGTCTTCGCCGCTGTCTATCGTATCAGCCATCATGCCGTGTTGGACGACCTGGGGTTCTGGGTGTAGAATCATACTCGGGTGCACTAAGAGCATTCCATCGCCAGGCCGAGATAGGAGTGCCCTGAAAAGAAGGAGGGAGATGCTCTAGAGGCATACGCTCATGGCCCTTCCCAGCAGCGATGAGGTCTTTGGCAGTCTTGATACTCTGGTCCAACCGGGCATGGTCCATTTCCATGAGTAGCGCATCCCTATCACAGGCCGGAGCTTGTAATATCAAGCCCTCGACAGGCTCAAGCTTATGGGCTGGCGAAGTGTATTCCATGCAGTCCTACATATATGTCAGACATGAAGCTGTCTATAAGAGAGATTGGGAGAATCCTGCGTGCATACCTGACTGCCTGTCGAATGCCCCATGAGAACTACTTTCTGCCTCCCAATGCTTCGCAGATACTTGACCAACGCAGAGACATCCGCTACATCATCAGCCAGGCGGACAAAGCCAAAGCCGAGGAAAGAACTCTTCAGTCTGAATTCAAAGACAGAGAAGCTCAGCTCAGGCTCGGCCTCCAGCTTCTGGGCGATGACGCGAGGGTAAGGCACTGTGTGTGGGCCATCACCCAGGCCGCCGATGAAGACGAGAGCATTCTTCGCATCCGTCAAACCAGACTCGTAGGCGCAAGCATGAGGTGTCGGCGAGTCGAAGTGGTGTACTGTCGTCGTGAAGGGTCCAGCGGGCGCCATGGTTTTTGAGACTCTTGAGAATTCAATGTGCTAAGGTTAGAGCGTCTGATGAACGATGAGGCCGTGGTGCACAAACAGGGTGAGCGTGCTGATAAAGTTCAGTGGTGAGCCTCCTGTGCTAGAGCGGGTTTTCAGCGAGCTCAGCAGCACACAAAAGGCGCTGGGGGCCGGACTGCAGTGACGTCGCAACTGAACAATCTTACTCCTCAAGGAACCACATCGAACGCCTTAATTCTCCATATCCCCTTCGCCATACCACATGCACGCATGATGCACCAGCCTAAAGATGGCCCAGAATCATCCCCCTTCCTCGGCTGCGAGGAATGAGTTCTTCAAGCAAGTGAGTGTCCTCCATCCGGGAATCGTCAGCCATACACACCAACTGACAAGGCACAACCAAGCTCAAACCTCAATGCGTCTCCATTAACCACTTGGCCGTGCGGTCTGCCGATAAGAAGGCCGCTGCCAAGGATCTCATCAAGGTCACAGAAGACCTCTCGGCAATTCTCGAGCGCCAGCTGGCCCAGGATGCCTCCGTTTTGGACGAGAAGCTTGCCGACTACATCTTCTTTCCACTCTCCAACATCCTGCGAAATCAACAGCACTACCCTATTCGTTTGACTGAGATCACCATTCGCTGTCTGAGGCTCTTGCTTCAACATGGCTGGAAGAGCAAGGTCCCCAAGGATCTTGCCCAGCAGCTTCTCATCTTGTTGACATTCATCATCGCTGGAGTACCTGGTCAGGAGAAAAACCACAGTATCCCGGAAGAGACAGAGCTGGAATCCTTCAAAGCCCTGGCCTCCTTGATACAGGCCTCGGGATCTTCGCCAGCTGGTGCCGCTGCCCTGGTGGAGGAGAGCGCAATACCGGCCCTAGGCCATGCTGTCACTGTTGTCCTGGACGGAATCACCGATGGCAAGACACCCGATATCCAGCTTGAAGCCTTGCAGACATTGCATGCCCTGCTTGCTGCTATCAAAGACCAAGCCGCACTGGCTACCTTTCTCCCCGGCATCGTGTCCTCGCTAAGTCGACTACTCGCCCCTCCGGCCTCATTGAAAACACAGAGGAAGGTCCTTATTAAAGCTCTGGCTGCATTGCAGCAAGTGCTGACCAAAGTCCTTGGGGACATGGAAACCATGGCACTTACGAAAAAGGCGACCGAAGGACCGGAAGCCAGCGGCCCTGAAGGCAAGGTCTTCACTCCTGCCTGGCTTAAAGCAACGGTTGCCAAGGTCCAACTCGCACTTGCGAGCGTCTTCAAGCTGCGGAATCACCCCTCTGAGGATATCCAGGCTGCCTTGGAGAAGCTGTGCATTACCTTGCTGGACGAGTGTCACCAATCACTCGCTAGTTGCAACTCCATACTGGTTGAGACGGCGATGATGCTTTATAGAGACGAAGAAAACAAATCGGTCTTTGAGACGAGCCTGACTGATCTGGCTAGGATCTACCCTGAGCTTGGGGATACTATTAAGAATACAGTCTACAACTGGGTTATAACCTTACCTCGCGCCGTCCAATCCAATGACGAAAAGGTCAAGCAACAAGCGCTCCGGAATGTTTTGAAAGGGCAACACTTCCTTGACACACTGCAAATCGACTCGTCTATCCTAGACGACTCACTGGCCGCGTCACTGAGGGATAGCACAACAGCATTGGTGTTAGCAACGAAGCCCGAAGCTGCTCTGTCCGAGGTTTCGTCTCAGGCAATCGAACTGAAGAGGGCAGACCTTGTCAGACAAGACGACTCTACAGATTTTCCACCTGTTCTCATTGCTCTCGACACAGAACGCTCTACGAGGTCGGCACTGCTGGATTTTATATCGAAACTCGGACCCGTACCCCAACGAGCCAAATTGGCTGGCGAGATGCTCGCTTCTGCCCGTGAATCCGATGGTCCTAGCCAGGTCGCTTCGTACTGGCTGGCGTTCGAGCTCGTGAAGTCAACTTCATCCCCAACGACTGACTTGGATGACTTCCTGGACTTGAGCACCGTAGCCGACCTGTCAGATGAGAGCGAGACCATTTTCCATGAGCTGTACGCCTTCTCGGTCGGACTGCTCGATTCGCAAGCCGAAGGAGAAGATTCAGACTGGCGAATGCAAGCCCTGGCCTTGGAGGTCACGACTTTCACCGCTTCGAAGATGCAAGAAAGTTTCCGCCCCGAGCTTATCGACGTCTTGTATCCTATTGCCGCCTTCCTTGGATCCGATGTCCCCCGGCTACGAGAACATGCAATCGTCAGTCTCAACAGCATATCTGGTTCATGCGGATACTTGAACGTGACAGATTTGATCATTGACAATGTCGACTACATGGTGAACTCGGTTTCTCTGCGATTGAACACCTTCGACATATCTCCGGCATCGACGCAGGTTCTACAGATGATGATACGACTTACAGGACCAAAATTGATACCATACCTTGACGATGTGGTGGCATCCATCTTTGCCGCTCTCGACAACTACCACGGGTATACCTTATTCGTTGAGAATTTATTTGGCGTTCTCAGGGAGGTTGTCGAGCAGGGCATCAAATCCGACAGCTTATTGATCGAGGACACCAAATCAGCGAGGGTAGATCACAAGAAGACCCCCACGAAGGAGCCAAGCACCGAGGTCCTCTGCGACCTCTTGGTGACCCGGCGCCAAAACCAAGAGCAAGCCCGCCAGGAAGAGGTCGCCGCGGCCGAGGAGAGCAAGAAGCACCCGCAGCGGCCGTGGAAAGAAGCGAGCGACGCCAAACCCGCGGATGGCGAGGACGACGAGATGGACGACGACGACGACGGGCCGCCCGCGGAACCAGCAGAGAAGGAGCCGCCGCCCCCGACGCCGACCTTCCAGCTGCTGGCGCGCATCGTCGCGCTGACGCAGCACTACCTGACCTCCCCGGGCCCCGGGCTGCGCAAGGCGCTGCTGGAGCTGGTGGCGTCGGTGGCGCCGGCCCTCGCGCCCGCCGAGCCCGCCTTCCTGCCCCTCGTGCACGCCCTCTGGCCCGTCCTCGCCGACCGCCTCCTCGACCCGGAACCGTTCGTCGTCGCCGCCGCCTGCGACGCCCTGGCCGCCCTCGCCGCCGCCGCCGGCGACTTCCTGGCGCAGCGCTTCGCCACCGAGTGGTGGGACCGCCTGGGCCGCTGGGCCCGGCGGGCCAGGGCGGAGGCGGCTCGCTACGGGAAGGGGAAGAAGAAGAACAACAACAACAACAACAACAAACAGATGGGGACCGCGTCGCTGATCCCGGTTCGTCGCAGCGGCGAGACTGGCGGCGGCGGCAGCGCGCTGGAGCTAGATCTCGGCAGCGTTTCGGCCACGACGGATAATACGGGGCTCGGGCAGTTCGCGCAGGCGGCCCGCGTCTGGGAGGCCGCCAAGCGCCTGCTGGTCGCCTTCGCGGCGCACGTCCGCCTCGACGACGCCGTCTTCGACCAGCTCCTGGACCTGCTGGCCGACGACGAGGCCTTGCGGCCCGGCGCCGTCAGGGAGGCGCTCCTGGCCGTCGATCCCGACGCCGTCTGGCTGCTGGCCTACGAGCGCGGGGTCCTGCCGCCGCCGATGGCTCGGAAGCCGGAGATGCCGGGCGTGGTGTTTGTTGACATTTGAGGGGGAGACGGAAGATCGCGGGATCTAGGGTGCGTGGTGTTGCAAGATAGCTACCTGGGATAGTTGAAAATATAGGCTCTGCTCCGTGCTGTTCGTTGCTGTGTTCTGGTCCCAGCATCTCCGCCAGTCTTCTTCAGCTGGGCGGGCGTCTTGCGACTTGTCAAGCCTGTTGCTGTTGATGTCGTCGTTGTTGCACCATGGGTGGTGTGATTGAAGTTTATGCAAGGGAACGGCAAGGGATTTGCAGTCTCAAATTAGGCTGGATATGTCCTTACATGTTATGTTACTACACACGCTACGCTGTGCTTGTTTTTGAATATGGAATCCCTTTGCCCGTGCTCCTCGGACACAGGAACCTGCTCTTCCTAAGGTGCTTTGGGTATACAAACATACGCCGCACACGCTTCACGGGCCTTGTAAGTCGGCAACCAGGCTTGGGGGACGGAGTGCAGCTACCGTCTCAGCCCTCGAGGATACAGATGATCGGCCCATTCAGTGCAGCGATAGTTGGAAGCAGCATGTCCTGAACATCCTGGTATTGTGACTAGACCATCTATGCCTTTTTTTCTACAACGCCAGCCTTTGCTCGGGAAAGACAGACTGTTCCGTCTCTACGACAACGAAGCCGCTTAATCCTCATCCCAGTTAGGGTTGGGTCCGGGTGGTTTCGGTCCGCCTGCCTGTCTTGCGACGATGATCTGGTCTACCGAGAGCACGGTTCGCGCAGCCTCAGTCGCCAACTTGATGGCCCATGCCTTGCTGACCATCAAGTCCAAGATGCCCGCCTTCCTAGCATCGAGTATGCCAGTGTTCTCGTCATTCTGCGCGTATGGATTAGCTTTTGAGCTGTTCCGGGCAGTATGGCTTGGGTGTGCACTTACGTCGATATCAACACCAGTGGTCCAGTCGTCCTTCTTGTGGTGGGCCGTGTAAAGCTTGCTGAGCGTCTCGGTCGCATCGAGACCGGCACTCTCGGCTATCGTCCTGGGTACAACTTCGAATGCCTCGCCGTATTTGCGGATAGAGTACTGTGACAATCCCGGCGTCTTGTCGGCAAATGCCTGTATCCTTCCGACCAACTGTGTTTCCGTGGCACCAGCTCCTGGTACTAAGCGCGGGTCGCGAGTAATAGCCTTCACCACATTAACGCCATCGTCGACAGCTCGCTCAACGTCGTCGAGGTGGTTCTGTGTCGCACCTCTCAAGACGAGGGTAGCTGTGCGTGTGACCTCACTCTCCTGTCGGAAGACTGTGACTCGATCACCACCGATCTCCAGGGTCTCAACCACATCCACAGAACCCATCTCATCGGGCATGGGAGCGCCCAGCCGAGCCAGGGGGGTTGCGCCGACCACGCTGCAGATTCGTCGCAATTCAAATTTGCTCAGAATCTTGATAACCAATATCCCAAAGCGGTTGAGGTAGTGCATTGCGAGCTCACCCACGGTGGAGCCAGCAACGACCACTCTCAGGCCGGCATCGTGAAGTTCCTTTATAGCGGTCTCGAGCTGCTGCTCCTCGCCCTTGGTAAAATCCATCATTTCCTTTGCGTTGTGCAACAAGACAGTGCCCTTCGTCTCTGTCTGGCTAATGTCGATAGGGCAAGAGAAGACGCCGACCTTGGCCTTGTTGGCCTTCTTGATGGCACCGTTCGGTTCTTTGGGAAAGACCATGCCCTTGACAACCCGGCTCTGCTCCAAGCTGCCACCCATGATCTTCACAACGCGGATGTTGTCGACGTTGAAGTTGACGGGGTTCTTGGGCATGACGGCCAGTACGGCCTCAGCGACCAGATCCGCTAATGTATCTTCGTTTCCATTCTGCTTGCTCGCTATAACTGTGCGAAGAGCTTTCTTGATCTCCTCGTGATCTCTGATGTCGCCTATCTTGTCCACGGTGAGTTCCTCGAGAGTCTCGAGCGCGAAGGCCTGGGCGCGTTCGTAGCCGGAGACGATATCGGCGGTCTTGAGTCCCATGCGCAACAAGTCCTCGGCCTTCTTCAGGAGCTCGCCAGCCAGAACGATGACAAGGTTGGTCGCATCGCCCATTTCGGCCTCTTGCTGCTGACTGGCCATGACCAGCAGCTTCGCAGCAGGATGTACGACATCGAGTTCCTTCAGTATGGTGGCAGCATCGGATGTGAGGATCATCTTCTGCAGATGGTTGATGACGATCTTGTTGCGGCCATAGGGGCCTAGGGAGGTCTGGACGGTGGAGGTGATGGCACGGCAAGCATCGATGTTGCGCAACACGGCTCCATCCTCGGAGTCGTAGCTACAGTCTGGTCAGAGGTGGAAGCTCGGTAGGAGGGGAAGATAGGAGGCAGCAGTAAGGTAATGGTAGTGGGGTAAACATACTTGTTGTAACCACCCTTGAATAGGCCAGCATTGGGCGCGTTAGGGATGTTGAGCGACATGATTGCTGACCTGTGGAAACACACTGTCGATGTTGACTCTGTGTGGTCTCGTCCGGCTTTCCCTGGCAGGTTGTGTTGAGGTGTTGAGCTGTGGTCCAGTGCAGACGGGCCAGGCGCTGGTACGGGACGGGAGTGATAGAAAAATCCAGTGGAGCTACCTCTGTTCACTGGAGAGCTCTGCAGATGCTCTTCGATAAGATAAGGCTTGGGGTGACAGACGTAAAGCATAGGTACCCTCCCAGAGGCAGGACGGCAGGGAGCAAAGAGCTACCTTAGCCTGCTTACCTACTTTTTCCTAGGTAGGTAGGTTAGGTATGGACTTGCCTAGGTAGCTTTAAAGCGGGTCCTTCTGCAGCCTGGACGAATCACTTCATGCTCTAACTCAGCCTCGTGCATACCAGGTATGCCGTCGCTACAGCTAACCTTCTTGTCACCCACACGCGCCGCCGCATCCTCAGTCCCTCACTCTCCCTCTTTCTTCTCATAAATCCCCCCTTCAGGCTTTTGCTGGGGTTAACAAGTGCCGCTCATTTACCACCTGTGCTTAGTATTGGGGACAATCTCCTCACATCACGTTCTCCATCACGCGCAACGATCCTCGCTTTATTCCTCTGGCACAAACTTGCAAGTAACAGCCTTGCGCGGCGGACCTGGCCCAAAGACCTCGTGAATCTCCCAACGAGCCCTTTTCTGACAATCACCATGGCGCCATCAAGCTGTAAGTCCAAGATTCCTATTCCTGTCCCACGCGCAGGTCCGGACCCCTCGCGGGTCAGTTTCCTACTGGAACCTCGAATCTCGATGCCCGGAAGCCGCCCGGGACTGCCAATCGCCCCCGGATACCTAGGCACCTACCGGATGCTTGGTTTTCTCAATTCCCTGGGACCTGGTGCTGGTGGTAATCCCACGATGCTTGGTCTTAACCTACTCCCACCGTTTCAATCTTCCCTACCTCGCACCGGAACCACATTCGACGATCGACAATGGAGGAACGACGACCAAGAGCCCTGGCATTACCGCAAGAAGCTCTTCCACCTCTGCGACCAGCACATACTCCTCGGGATGCGCCGAATCTGCTCCATCCCGCGGTGATACCAGCTCCTGGCAACCCATCAATGATGCCATATTGGCAGCCAGCGCTCGCTCCTCCGGTTGCGCCAACTGATCCGGCTCTCGGGAGAATCAAACCGCCACCTCTTCAGGAAGTACCGGCTATTCGGCCTCCCGGGGGCCCATCAGCTCCCCAGGAAATGCCGGGACTACAAGGCGGTGGTCAACCGTACACCTCCCCTCGGAGCACCGACGAAGTTTCCTGCGAGTTTACCCCTAAACCCGAACCTTCCACGTACTGGCTGTGGACCGCCAGTTACCTGGACCTTTTAACTCGTTCAAATAACCCTACGGAAGTGACGCTAACGTAGATACCTCTGTAGCCCACCCTCCGTCGCTTCCCCCGACCGTCGAGGAGGCATACCGACGAAAATGCATCCAACTGAAGGAGAGATACAAGGAGATTGAGGACGAGAACGATGCTTATCGGCTGCGCATTGCGAGACTTAAGCGTCAGATTCAGAAAACACGCTTGGAACGAGCAATTCTCCTCGAGCAGATCGCGAAACGGACCAGCACCAACGTCGAGGACTCAGAAGGGAGCCCCAGTCCGCCTCCGACTGTACGTATATCTGTGTTATGGGTGTGGGCCATTCCTGGTTTACTGATGATTCTGCAGCCCCAGGACAAGCCGTTGCGAACAAAGCGCGGCCATCGCAAGCCGTCTCTGCTCCCTGCTGGCGATAGTGGTAATGCATTGAGCGCACCCTTTCTCAACCAGAGCCTGACGACTTTGTCTCCGAGTTCAGATGCCTTTTCACACTCGCAGCTAGACACCCAGCGAGAACACGGCCGAGGCGCCAACGGTGCCCTCAAACCTCCCAAGAGACCCAGCAACGCTTTCGAGATATACTGCAACGACATGCGACCCGTACTCCAAGACCAGAACAAGGAGAAGATCGCCGCAGGTGAATTCCGTCTGGAAGAGGAGCTCGCTCGAGGCTGGAAAGATCTCCCCGAGGAGGAGAGAAAGGACTTCCAGACCCGTTACGAGCATGTTCTCATGCAATGGAAGGAGGCTCGCGAGAACTACAAGCAGGGTATTAAGGATGCCGCTGCTCGAGAGCGATCGCGCCATCGCGATAACCGAACGAGCCGTGGAGGCCGGGCGCGCTTTGAAGTCCCGGACGAGGAAGCAGACGATGATCAGGACATTGAGATGGGTGAGGGTGACCCTGAGGCCGAACAGGAAGGCGATAATGCGGCCGACCAAGACACGGACCCAGAAACCGAAGTGGACGATAATGATGGCGCCCTCGTCGATTAGCGATTCTCGGACCCCCGTTTTCTCCGTCTCTTCCTTTAGCGACCCGTGCGACCCTCCTGTACCTCCATCAGTCTCACGGTTATTTATCGTCTCCTCGTTGTTGGAGCCTTGGCGCGTATGGATGGTGGCGTTAAGGTTGTTCTGCTCTGGAGGATAAGCATTGCCTTGATCATAATATTCAGATTGTTGGAGCAAAAGTTTTCGTCGCATGATAGACCCCAGGGCTAGAGGATCCTGTCTTGGGATTTAGGGGCGGTTAATCAAGACGACATCCCGCAGAGTGAGAAGTGCGACTGGCCGGCTACGCAGGTGAAGCTACAACGTCAGATTCTGAATCATGGTTTCTTCTACATGTAATCCCTGGTGCTGTAGGCTCTCGACAAGCTCTGCTCCGTCTCCGTGAGCCCCTCCCCTCGGTGGGAGCCCCGGCTCATGACTGACACGATGATGTGTCCACAGGGAAATGATGTATGAGCGAGCATCCTGCGCTGTTAATCCATGAAACCTAGAGCAACCGCGCCTGCTGATCCGCAACCAGAACCAACTCCACAGCTCGAAGTTCTATGTGTGTCCGCAATGGATATTCTACAGGGATACGGATGTGTATGCGTATGCAAAGCAATGCTGTAAAGCCCAATGCTACCACCGATACGCGAAGCTTTGCTGTGCCCGTCGAACGCCGTGAATCAATGCCTTGGTACCGGGAAGTATGAGGGTGGCTACACAGGGAGCGGTTTGTCTAGTCGACGCCAGCGTAAAGATCGACCACAATGTTGACGGCCGCAACGAGGATCTCGGCGGCGATGAGTATGATTACTGTTCGCCACTGTTAGTACCGAGTTTCTTCTTTTCCAAGACCGAGAAGAAACCCATAATGAAGTCGTAGCAAAAAAAGGGACGGGGAAAGGGAAGAATCAGTCACGTACCGATCCACTCGAGCATCTCGCCATGGCCATGGCTCAGCTGGTCCTTGAGCACAGCCAAGAGGTCGGCGATGACGTCGAGACGCTCGGTCAGGAGGCGGACGCGCTGGTCCATCTCGAGGTAGGAGCGGACGGCCTGGTAGACGGGTTCGAGATGGGGCTCAACCCAGAAGAGCTCGGGGGTGTCGAGAACGGAGCCGTTGAGGTGGATATTGATGCGCAGGATAAAGAGCTCGCCGATCTGCATGTTGATCTGCGCCCGTGACAGCGCGATCTTACCTGTCGTCGCGATCTGCGTCGGGAGGTCCTTGCACGTGTCGACCGTCGACGCGATCAGCTCCTCAAATAGGGAGGTCTGCCTATGTTAGCCTTGTGACATTCTGCTTTATACAGAGATAGTGATGGCGATGCTCACCTTGACGCTTTGCGCAAGTGCGTGCGATATCGCCAGCTTCGTCATGTAGTTATTCTTGTCGCGCAGCGTGATGAAGTCATTGTATATCCGCGGCTGGTACTCGCGCGTGTAGTAGAAGTTGAAGCATTCTGTCTCGACGTCATCGGGCTCAAGCTTCTCGATTTCGAACTTGGCGATGTCCTTCAAGAACCGCTGCTCGTGGGCTGGGGACATCCCCCATATTACCACGACGCCATAGTCGAACAGGAATACTTCGGGCGTGTGAACGTGGGTGTCGAAGTCGGCATCGTGTTGCTCATGAGGTAGAGCATCATGTATGGCGGTCTCGTCGTCATGGCGGGAAGGGTATGCAAGATCGTTATTGGCGTCTCGACC
The DNA here is from genome assembly GCA_022376655.1 of Xylariomycetidae sp. FL0641. NCBI lineage: Eukaryota > Fungi > Ascomycota > Sordariomycetes > Xylariomycetidae sp. FL0641. The sequence continues at coordinate 573,553 of JAJJKE010000005.1, forward strand.
GCTGTTCGCAGCATGTTCCAAATCCATCTGTTCGTGTTCGGCATGCAGCTCTGCTAATGCGTCGCGTTGGTACGAATTGGAGAATTCATCGACTTCGCCTGTCGAATGTCTTCTTTCGTACGCCTGTACCGGCCTTTGCCTGACCTCTTCTACCGCCTCTGCGCGCTCCGCCGATTTCCCCGTACTGTAATTGTATGGCGAGTATATGCATTCGTCGATCAGCTTCGGGTTCGCACCTCTGCTCTTACTCCGTCCTTTGAGGAACCGCATTAGACCGTCGGCCTGGTACCTATTGGCAGTGCAGTACGCCGTCACTCGCGGTAGCCTATCTCGATCAGCCTTGCCGAGTCGGGCTGCATCTCGGCGGGCCATAGGGTCCTTGATACGGGTGTACTGGGAATACACATCCCGGCCGCTCTCCTCATCTGTCTCTATCTCGTCGAGCTGGGGATTCGGCAGCAACTTCAGCTTCTGTGCCGTTTTCGAGCTTCGCTGCGGCCCGATCTTCGGCACAGCTGCTGGAGGGAGGGCGGTGAAGACAGCGCCGTGACTATTGCGGCGGCGTAGGCGATTGTTGATCGCGGACAGCATCGGTGGTGTTCCCGCGGGACTCGTGCCCGGCGCTGCCGCCCCGGTAGCCCGTGCGTCCCCGAGTAGGCCGGGGGTGGCGGGCGAAGAGCTGAGTGAGGAGGGCTCGGGATCGAACGTTCTCGTGACGGGGTTCGGGTTGAAGGTGACATTGCGCGCTGGCCTGGGAATGCCCGTGTCTGGCCTGGGCTGACTAGGATCGTGGCGCAGGAGAGGCATGCGTTCCGAGCTTGAGCTCGCCGATGCTCTCGGCGAAAGTGACATGGTGATACTTGTCTCGCGAGGATAGAGGATGTAGGCCTATCGTGATACCATACAATGAAACGTCGCAACAATAATGGAGGTGGTCAATTGGACCCGACACACTAACGTGATACTGCAAGGGAGCAAAGCCAACGAACGCCAGGGTCTCGAAGGAAGTCAGGCAGGTCAGGCTTGTGATACGGTGATATCGTAATGGCGCCAGCAGACCCAAGTGCTGCACAGAGAAGCTTAGGCTCAGGTAGGTGCTCTAGCTGCCAGGTAGGTGAGCTGCTACTGCAGTGTGTGTTAGGTAGGTACGGAGGGCGTGCGATGACGTTGAGCGAATGATCAACATCACAAAGAGAAAAATTAGGCCCGCTAGGCCCGCGGCTGTCTGCCAATCCCTGCTTCTGCTTCCGCAGGGCTGTATAGCGGGGCAAACGCGCTCAGGCCCGTCGCGAACCGTCGCGACCTTTACTAACACGAGCTGTCTTCACCTTGAAACCGGAAGAGTTTATTCTAACATTATAACTTGTTAATTGCAGCGAAGGTTTCTCAGACTACCCGCGATTGTATGCCACTTCGACCTGCATGTTCACGTAGACAGGCAGGCATGTCTACCGCGCGGCGGGACAAGTGAGAATTGTGATACGAGCCGAGTTAATTTCTGTTCTCTTGTATGGAAGCGGCAGTTGCACAACTGATACGTACCCCACCGTTAGACATCGACAATCTTCGTCTGGACTTTGAAACCGCTCTCATCTAAGCGATCAATGAACCCTTGACCAAGACAAGCAGGCGTATACACGCCACCGCTGAGACCGAGGTCTTCCTCCAGCAACGTCCGAGCTCCCTGGCAGAGCAGGGTGGCCGTGACTATCGTTATGTCAGCCCATTCTCGCTTTCCGATGAATCACGCGAGATGACTTACGGTAGTACATGCTTCCAGTATACCACGCTTTGCACAAAGCCTGCTTTCGGGGTACACCATCGGCCGATGCCACACCGCGGAACTCGATATACTCCTTTGCGGCATCTTCACGACTGGGGCCCTCGCCTGGCTGGAAGACCAGCTTGCGCAAGAGTGCCCGAAAAGGGGAGCAGAACATGAGCAACGTGATACCGATTATCAAACCGTAATGCATGGCCAATGCGGTGATCATGTTCCTCGCCTTCATGAATTCTCGGTACGTGAAGTTCGGCCCGTAGGCATACTTGCGTAAACCAGGCTCCTCTTGAAGTAGACCCCAAGTTCGCTGTACAACTGCAGCGTTCGTTCCAGAGGTTATTGAAGTTGATAGTAGCCCAAGGCCAGGCACGTTGTACGACCCAGTCAGCTTAGAAAACAACGAAGCCTTCGGTGCTCGTTTGCTGTTGGGTACCGGCGAGAGAGCAAAAGGTTCATGGGATTTGACGATTTCTTTCTTGTCAAACGACTCGAACAGGCCAATGGCCGTCGCTAAGGTGCCACCGGACGGAGCCGAACTGGCAAGATTAGCACTGGATTACCCGGGGCGCTTTGTGCAGACCAACCGTAGCTCGTGGATGTCTACCACGACGTCGCCAACCGTGGTAGACAAATCTGACTTGATCTGGCTCGCCATGGCAAGAGTCATCAGATCAGACGGTGCTGACTCGATTCCCGACTGGGGAAATAGACAAGCACCGCTTGCCTTGGCCGCCGCATCATACCTCTTGATCATTTGCCATTGCCACACTACCTCGCCTGTGCAGTCCAGGTAGTGGGTGCCGGCGACAGCACAGGCCTTGAATGCATGTTCTCCATACTTTGCGTAAGGACCCACGGTCGTGATCAGAATGAAGGTCTTTCTGGCCAACGCCCCAAGATCGGCATCGTCAAGATTGCAGATCTCGACCTCTGGAGATTTCCGGTCTGGATTCAACTTCTTGCATGTCTCGACGACGTTGCCTAGCTTCTCGGCCGAGCGACCCGCTACTGCCCACTTCAAGTCGGTTGGAAAGCTGGTGGTAACAAACTCGGCGACCATCAAACCAGTGTAGCCTCCTCTCCGTTAGCTGAAGCACACGATGGGCGCGAAGGGGACGAGTGGAAGTCGAAATACCGGTTGCGCCGAACACCACCAGATCATATTGGCGAGAGTGCTTCTTGATGGCCATTTTGCGAGGCGATAGCTACAGGTCGATGTGCAGTACTTATTACCCGACTCTCACTTCCGCAGGTAGTATCCCGAGGTAATAAGACAGAAGGCATAGGACAAGCGTGACAGCTGAAGTTCGGGGTCTAGAGAAAGAGCAAGAGCCTCAAGGGACAGCAAGGTTCAAATATACAATCTAGCATAGCGGGACCCTTTTCTTCATTTACCTAGCTGGGAAAGTCCATCTTTGCATCGCGTATGCAGAAGCTCGCTCCTGAGCCGCTGGATACTCGGGTGTGGTTTTACGTGGTCTTCCGCGGCGGTCTGTCAACTTGGGAAGCTCTAGCCATGACGGTAGCCCCGAACGGTATCATCGCCGCGCTTGCCTCGGCGTCGGATCTCTGAATGCATTGAAAGAGCCGTGTTTCGAACCTTCGCTAATGTTGGCCACGCTTGCTGTTCTCCAGGGCCGTCGGATGCAGAACCGAAAGGGTTAAGTGGTGCGGCGATCACCACAAGGGTGCAGGGTACTCCCGGTATTGCCGACATCGGGACTGTGCTGAAGAATATGCAAGATAAGCCAATAGAAAGCGGCCTTGCATCGGAGGCGGGCGGAGGAGAAGCGGCTGTGGGAAGCTGATAAGATCTGCTGAGTCAGCAATAAGACCCTGCATCATGTGACCACTGATGGAGCGTTTTGGTGGCCCAAGCGCTCCGTTAGCCTCGCTTAAGCCCCACACTGAGACCACCACACAGCGGATGGGTCATTTCAGCAAAATCGAAAATTGTGAGCCGGCCCTACCTGGCCGTAGTCGACCTTGATTTTCTGAGCGAGCATCTTTTGACAACACCCGAACACCCTCCACCCTCCACCTGCGATACTTCTGTCAACGAACTTCGCACAACTCAGACAAAATGACGAAGCGAACCAAGAAGGTCGGTGTCACCGGCAAGTACGGTACTCGGTAAGTGATCCCTTGACGACCAACAACAATACAACCCGCCCTCTGCGTCCACTATTCCACCGCCCGCCCTCGCGCAAGCCGAACACTCCCGCCGACTCTCCTGCTCCTCGCATCCGATCCCTCCGCAGCGACGATTTCGAAAATGTACTCGAGAACAAGCGCTAATACCATGTCCCCACAGTTACGGTGCTTCCCTCCGTAAGCAGGTCAAGAAGATGGAAATCACACAGCACGCCCGCTACACCTGCACATTCTGCGGAAAGCAGACCGTTAAGCGACACTCCGTCGGCATCTGGGACGTACGTTGACCCAATCTCACTACAATATTGAACGCCATGCCTTAAAGCCGAAGCGCTTTGTCATGGGGGAAGACACGAAGAGAACGGTTGGATCAAATAGCAAGCGCAGTTTCGCTAACTCAACATACAGTGCAGAGGATGCGGCAAGACTGTTGCCGGAGGTGCCTACACTGTCTCGTATGTTGCCCCGAGTATCAGGACTCGAAGCGTCCGACCACGGTGCCGATATTAGTTACTAATTCAATCTGCAGTACCCCTGCCGCGGCTGCCATGCGATCGACGCTGCGACGATTGAGAGAGATCCAGGAGGTTTAGACGCAGGAAGTGGTGGACAACGGTGTTTTTGCATTGGGCTTCGGTGTCAAGGGAAAACGGTTTCGACGAATACCATGAATAGTCATGACGACGATCGATCGAGGTCTTCAGTCAGCACCCAAGGAGATCAATGGATCAACCAATTCAACCAAACATACGAAAAACATGACTGTCACGCTGTCGAAGTTCGTGTGCCATGTTTCTCGATGTGGAACTCTTGCCAGTCGACGTTGTCCCCAAGATTGGGGCTTTCAATGCGACCATCCACTCGCCTGTTGGACGGCCAGAAAGTTCCAGTCGCTGTCGCCGCTGAACCTCCGCAGATGAAGACGTTGTGGCTGCCAAAACAGCGGCCACCCCCTCGACTGATCCCTCGGTGGGGTAGTGCGGCGAAGACGGCGCCTTGTTTGCGCGTCGTCGATCTAGTAGTCTGGGGGAGGATCTGTCCGGTAGGTCTTCGGCCGGCGACCGTGTATCCTACCCAGGCTTTCGTAGCGTAGATGCGCTCATTGTTTGAATCCAGTTGTATTGCCGCAAAAGCGATCTACGGAGAAGGCATCCGCGTTTTCCGTGAACTGATAATTTTCAGTTGTTCGTCGCTATCGGTCTTCGGCGCAACCGCTAGCATCACCACATCCGTATCTTCAGCAATTGTCGAGTTCCACCCTCTGGCGACACGAAAACCGCCTGGGGCTTCGAGTCACCTAGCCACGTCCGAGCTGTTATTCGATCTTGCAGCGGTCATTGTTGCTCTAGTTGCAGTGCAACTGTCGCCCAGACCTCACTGACACCCCACTACGGCTTTCCCTAGGTAAGTAGCTGTGTACTGTGCAGAGGAGCTGGGTACCTACTCGAAGTGCTGGCCGAATTTGACATCATAGCCAACGCTGACGATTGACAACTGTCAAGCACCTACCGGCATTCCGGTGTCCCAGAAGGTTGATACATGATTTATTTAGGGCTGGGACGCAGATGCGTTCTGCCGCGCTCCCGTCTTCCTGGCTGGGCGGCTGGGCGTACTTGAGATACCTTCGTGCTCAGCGGGCGTTGGGCAGAAACAGAGCATACAAGGCACGGTTTAAGACTGAGCGACAGCAGAGAAGTCGCCTGCCTACATTAGACCCCGATACGTGCTGCCTGGCAAATTGTCCTAGTGGGATGCGCAGCTGGTGGCTGTGTACCCGGGCGTTGGGCGAAGAGAAATGACTCGAACTCTTCCAAAAGGTAAAGAAAGGCATCTTGTGAGGACCCGGCGGACACTAGACTAGTTAGCACTGGCTTCATTGGGCGACCTCGACCATCCGTAATCGCTCGCCCATTGTTGCTTGCTGTAGCCGTACAGCACCTTCGCAACCACCTTCGTGCCCTTCCAAGGTCGCCGCCATCTTCCTTTTCGCCTCGACCTGACAGCCCAGAGCCACCAACACCATTGACGAGGAGAATGAATGAGCTTCGTCACCGTGAAAATACGGCTCGAGGGTTTATCCCGCTCCTCTGGTGCCTCTTCTGGAGCACTGGAGACGTTATTACTTCCAGGTTGACCTAGCCTTCAGGTAAGTGGGCGGCACAGTCATCAGGTTCGGTCCCTAGCTCGCCTAGGCCGTTTACATCCCGGCCAGGCTAGCGAGGTCATAGGTCGGACTGACAAGACTGAACCAGGGACCAGACCCCGTTTTGAGCGCTGAGTGGCGTCAGCTGATTGGGTCATGCGTTACCAGCCTGCAGCGGGCAGGGCAGCGTGGGTAGCGAGAAAGCGAGCAGTGAGCAGTGAGCAAGCAGCGCTAACCTGGGTACCGTAATAGGCACGGTATCTTTAGGTATGGAGGTATCTTTAGGAACCGTAAACGGTAGAATTAAGACGGTATGGCTGTCCAGAGGCGAGAGAAAGAGCGAGAGAAAGAGAGAAAGAGAGGACCCCGCCTCTTGCCGGCCCATTGTCCATTGTCATCCAAGGTTTAATGTCGCGAACTGCCCAGGATCTGGGCATTCAAGGCAATCATTTCATAATTCACAGCCACTAGACTCCAGCCATTCGGTAAAGTTGCCAGCTGCAAAACCCAACCAGCGTAACCTAAGCTTCCATGCCTCGCACGCTTCTTGGCTCCGGTTGGCAGATCTGGCAGCTGCATCGTCCCGCCTCTGCTGGCTGCTAGCACACAAGCCCCAACGCCGACGCACTGAGCGATCCAGGCTTCATTACTTTCTCCCCCCAAAACCAAAAGCGTCGACGGATCTGCAGTATCCAACAGCCGACCAACAACCTTCCTCCTCCTCCCTGATCCTCCTTGGCCTCCTGGCTGTTCTGTCCACTGTCCACTGCTCACCCTCCCAACCGATCTATCTTGGCTTGTCTAAAGCAATATCACCATCTTCTTCAACATTGCGAGCCAGCTCGATTTGTGACGGTACCTATCTCCGCTTGGTCTTGACTACCTACCTATCTAGGTACATTACCTTAGCTGGCCGTACCATTCTCCTAAACTCTGTTTCACGCCACACCTCGACCACGCCCATATCTCCGCTTGGGGCTTGGGCAATACCTACCTATCCGTACAACTTATAAAGTACTTGGGCATCGTGTTTGGTCCAAATCGTCTGGTCCTGTTATCCACACTCCGACGAACTCGAGATTTGACCGGCAGCACTTCCCACTTTCCCGCACCCGACCACCACCTGATAACCTACCTACCCGGCAGCCTACCCAGAGCCTACCTACCTTGAACTAGACCTGCCTGCTACACGTCGTCTGCCAGCAGCAGTCCCTTTTTCACCTTAGCTTAACTCATTGATCGTCGAGAGGGCACCGCGCACACGGACACACGGACCATATCAGCACCTCACGCACCGTCACCCACATTTCCCATCCTACATCTACTGTACCCATTATTGGCACTCCCCGTACCGTCATCTTCAACCCAGCCCACCACCTACTACCACACTCATCGCCCGAAGACCCCGTCCACAGTCCGACCGACCGACCGACCGACCGGTTGCCTCTCCTTGCGCTGCACTTGCACCAGCACCAGCACTTGCACTTGCACTTGCACTTACACCACCTACCTACCATAACCTGCGCTTACGCCTCACTGGCATTTGCATTCGCATCTGCACTTGCACCGCTCCAGCTTCACGGCTTGCCGGCTTGCTGCCCCCCAACGCAGCAACCCTCGCACCGCTTGCAGCAGCAAATCATTTATATGTTCCATTTGCGGAATCTATTCACCATCAACTCCTGCCCTGATGGCTGATCAGTGCATTGTCTGTCTAGACAATCTAGACGTGCAGCTGTTGCCCCCGGCCCAGCTGCCGCTTCATCCAGACGTGCAGAGCTCCGGCCAGTCCACTTCCGCGACAGCTGCCGCAGACGGCGTTGTGCCACCACTGCCAACCCTGCCATCACCACTCGACACCACTACCACCACCACTACCACCACCACCACCATAACATCGCCTTCTGCCGCCCATGACGATGACAATAGGATAGCCGTCATACAGGTCTGTGGCCACGTTCTGCACGACGCTTGCTTGCGAGAATGGACCGGAAAGGCGAACAGCTGCCCGATCTGCCGCCAAGCCTTTCATTTAGTGCACGTCTACGATAAAGTTGGGGGTAAGTCGCAAGAGCCATCGCTTTCCCACTCCCCAAGACTGACAACTTGTTTCACAGGCACCGAAATTTCCTCGTACAAAGTCGAAGACAAGAAACAAGTTGTCGAGTTCGATCCCCAAGTATGGCTCGACGAACAACCCGACGACGAAGAGTGGACGAGGCCTTGCCCGATCTGCGACCATACCGACCATGAAGACGTTCTCTTGCTCTGCGACAGCTGCGATGCACCCTACCACACATACTGTGTTGGCCTCGATAGTGTTCCTCGCGGTCACTGGTTCTGCCTAGAATGCTCCGAGCAAGCGGCCGGCGTCTCATTAATGGAGACGGAGGATCCTGATATCACAACCAATGGGCTCGCAGGCTTCACAGACCATCGATCTGGATACCTCCCACGTACACAGGCATCTATGCGGCGTGCCAGACAGCGCGCTCGCTCAGATGAGTGGCAAGGTGCCTGGGGCCAAATCGCAGGTCGGGTCTATGATGCTCTGAACATCGACCTTGACAACCACGACGACGAAGATGAAGTTCTGCACACCTGGCGCCGAACGCGGCAGCGCGGAGAAAGAGAGCGAGAAAGAGAGCGACGTGAGGCGGACCAGAGATGGCAACAACGTATCAACATTGCAAGCCGGCTCGGCGCCCGTGACGTGTTTGCGACCAACCTCTTGAACGTCATTCCTCCACGCGCTGCTCGACGCCCAGCTCAGCCGCCTCCGCCTCCCCAGGAGACACCCGAGGAAAAGCAAGCTTGGGGTGCGTTGGAAAGAGCCATGGAGGTTCAGTCACCCGAACGCCCCGCCACGAATCACCGCAAGCGAAAGTCTCGTTCCGTCACGGCGTCTCCTGTCGAACCTCCTCCACAGCAAGAGAGAAAGCTGAAGCGGCCTCGTACGCGACGGTGTCCTACGCAGAACGAACCTACGACGTCTACTTCCGCACCAGGACCGGCCAACCAAAGCACCTCGATCTCAAACGGAGAGAGTTCTTCCGCGGCCGCCTCCGTACCGCCAACAACAACAACAGGCAGCTCCGCGGCGCCAACCTTCCTCTCGTCACTACTTAAGGAGGTGGAGATGAGTACTCCGTCTGATGATGAGAATGTCCGGGCCATGTTTGGCACCAACAAAGCCACGACGGATGCTTCATCTCCAGTCACTTCGCCATCACTCTCAGCGATGAGCAGCCCAAGGGCGCTCTCTACCACACCGCCACCACGCGGCATCGGAGACCGGCCCGGGTCGCCTCTCTCGCTTAGTTCTCATATCAAACCAATCTACCCGCCAGCAAAGTACAGTGGTAGCCGCAGCACCGGCGAGCACAGCGATTCTGAGTCGCGACCGCGCCCACCAAGTCAGCAGCAACAGAACGGAGCATCACGATCGCCCGAGCTTCGACAGCCCCGCCCGCAGCGGCAGCAACGAGTCGATCTCGGCGAGGGCATGGCGCGTTCCCAGAACACGTCGCCCACCCGAAGCACGAGTCTGCCGTTTGAAATGAAGGAGAGCATCAGCGGCATCGTTAAGTGCGCTCTTAAGCCGCATTGGCAATCCGGACAGCTGTCGGCGGAACAATACGCGTCGATCAACCGTGACCTCAGCCACAAGCTCTATAAGGAAGTGTCAGAGCTGGCGCTGGATAACGAAGCACGGAATCGGTTCGAGAAGATCGCAACAAAAGAGGTTGCACGCGCTGTGGCGGATCTCCGCGCCTGACGAAGCCAAGGTCGGGGTCACGAACAAACGAAGATAACGACGACTTGGGTGATCATTTCTGCGGCGTTGCATGGATACGTGGGCATTTGCAGTTGCAGTTGTATTTGCATGAGCATGAGCATGAGCATTGCGGGCCTGAGCCATTTGTCCGACCTTTGATACCCTGGCGCGAATGGGGTTTTGATTTCTTGCTTGAGCATGGCTATCCGTCATCTCTTGGGTCTTTGTGGGCACTGGTTTTCCCACAGCTAGCGGCAATGGATACGAGTCCATACGCGCACATGGGAAGCATTAGATGGTACGGTTACGACGGACCCTAAATTACCTAGGTTGGGTATACTTTAGTTCATGAAAGGAAGTCTATTCTTACCTAGGTAGATAAGGTACCTGTTGAGCTCAAAGACACAGACATATACCTTATATATATATATGCCCACCCATCCTTTTGATGGTGAAACCTGAAGCTACTTCCAGCCACGCCCTGTAAGAGCCTACTCGCAGATTCTTACACCTTGCAAGTTCCGGTGTGGTTAAGCACGTCAGCGAGAAGCAAATTGGATGACTGTAAGACCTTAGGCGAGACCGTGCCGTGCTCCTTCCGGTCGCATCGTCGGAATCGGTTATTCGGGATATGGACTTGGGCGTGGAACATCGCAGCTGGTACCTGCATGATGCATGTGTGTGGCTTAGCTATGTATCTTTTGGTCCCACAATCCCGCCACAACACATATAAGCCACAGGGCGGGGCACGGGCCAGCATGGACGGAAACGAACAAAAACTTCGTGCGTAGAAATTTCGTCTTTCCTGTTTTCCTCTCTCCTCCTTCTTCAAGGCACCAATCCTTATCATCAAGACCCGTACCCGTCTCCAGGACGTCTTGACCATTTACGCGTGCCGAGAAGGAAGACACCAAACGCAGTCTTTTTCGCTAGCAGTACCTGCAAGATTGCCTTCTACTGGGTCGCTGTTAGATAGATACTGCTGACATATCCTTTTTTTTTTCCTTGGTTTTTTTTTTTCTTGGGCCTTGTCTTGTTTTGCACCCGGGGCCATAGCCCGTGTGCCGTCGCGTAGGTAGGGAGGGATTCCTGCGTCCGGATCTTGCCTCCGCCACCGGGGATGCTAGAGCGGCGATCCGGCTCGTATTGTACCGCGCCGTAGTGAACAAGGGAGAAGTGAGAGGAGGACGAGGAGGACGAGGAGGAGGCCAGGGCGCGCGGGCGGTGCCCCGAACCCCTCGCTCGCTACCTACCTTGCCGTCGTGATGCGTACGCGTCGTCGTCGTCGTCGTCGTGGGTCGGGGTTTCCAAACCAGCGCAAAACACTGCGTTGCATTACATTGCGTGCCGTGCCCAACCTCGTGTTCTCCGGGGTAAGGGCATTCATTCTGCGCCACGGGGGAGAGCCATGTGTGCGTGCTGGCGGGTTCGCTCGTGTTTTTGACCGCACGTATGTATACCTCGCCCAATGAAACGCGGGAAGCGGTGTGAGGTTAAGCAGGCCAACCGGCCCGCCGCTCTCACTTTCTAGCCGGGTGTCGTCTCTGCTTGGTATGTGGCATTGCTCGATGGTGACTCACGCTTTATTCGTCACCGCTGTAGCCTGGAGGGAATAAGACCACCGGGGAGATGGGCTTCATGGCGCCGTGGACAAGGTACCTCCATCGCAAGATGTTGCGGTTCGCGGGGTAGCAAAACCCTCTGGTCAACTCAAGCTAACTTCCCTTGGAACACATACCAAGTAGACATAGAAATAATAAGATAGCCAGCACTGCGAGAGAGAGTTTGACTGTTGGTGAACCGTCGTGGTTTTGTCTGGCTATGGGATGCCATCACGTGGGAAATGTTAGCCACTGCTGACTCTCGGTCCCGATGTGCGAAGAAAAAAGACCAAGATACGTGAGAGGAGTTCAATCTTTTTTTCGTTTAATTCGTATTAGTACCACAGGTTCCTTGTAGCAATGTCATAAACCTCATGCTCGTTACGGAGCCCGAGCAAGTAAGTACATCAAAAGCGCTTCAAGGTTGTTGCAACCCCATCCACTCTGGGATTCGAGGACATTGGTATCCTTTCAAATAATGTAAGCACTGCAAGAGCAGAGTATCGCTTTCCATCCCCCTCAAATCAGCAATTCCGCCTGGTTGCCTGGGCAGGCTCTCTTTTTCCGTACTCCAAACCATTGAAGGAACGAGACATCACGTATGCAAGGACACGGCAAATTATGTCTTGGCGCCGCCCGGAGGGTCCTCATCACTGTCGATAGAACCCGACGGGAACCTCCTGAGCGCAGCACCTTCATTGGACTCCATCTTGTGCAGCTTCTCTTTCTTGAGTTCATCGCCCGATGTCACTTCAAACTCCTCCTCCTCCGAATCAGAACCAGACTGATCACCAGCTTCCCTCTCGGCAGGTAGAGCGCCTTTGGCGAGAAGGCCGGCGGCTTCCTTGTTGGAGGCTGCCGTAGCCCTACGAGCAGTAGAGCCCCTCAACAGGCTTTGGGGATCGATAGGCTTGATTGTCGGATCGTAAGCAGCCGGTAGCCCGACAGCAACCGCCACACGATGGGCCTCTTCGTCTGCCGTCAGATGTGGCTCCAGCTCGTAGATGCTGCCGTTATCGTTATCGGCTTCGTGTCTCTGACCAGCTAGCATTTGCGCATAATTCTGCCGCGAAGGGTCTCCAGCCCGCTTCAGCCGCTTCTTGTCGCGTTTCTCAGTAGGTCGCACAACAACAACGGGTACGGGTGAGTATTGGAGACAGTATTTGGAGAACGAGTTGCGGTTCACGAGAAATCCTTGTACACCCTCGATTCCTTTAGTGCCCACGATTAACATGGACGGCTGGTAGATCTTGATCTGTTTAGCCGGAAACTTGTCAGCATAGCTCCTCCATACGCATAGAACTGGATCGTGCCAAAGGGGATGAAGCAATCCATTAGACGGGGACAGACGAACAAGATGCTGGAATGTACTATGCAGTTTACCCACGGCATACTCCAGAATCAAGCCGATGGCGCGGTTCTGGAAATTCTTGGACTGTATAGACGACATCAAGGCCTTGGCCTCTTCCTGGTAGGTCTTATCTGCCAAACGGATCGGGGACTCGATGACCCGGACGCAGACGATCTCATCGCCATCGTCCACAAGTTCATCTAGCAGCCATTGTAGGGCGTGGTCCGAGTAGGAGTTGTCGTCTACTCCTACCATGAAGGTGCGGTGACGTCGACGGAACTGGAAGCCATGGTGGCGGACGTTGAGCGTGAAGGAGATAGGATTGTTGTTGGTGGTATCGCCGAGAGGGACGTTGTCGAATGCGACGTGAGACTCGAACCTTCGCGAGTGAGAGGAGTCTGTTAGCGTCTCGGTTGCCATCGGATATCCAGGGGCATGAAAACGGCAGGTTCTGAAAGGGGAAGGGTGATAGTGCAGGTCTGCGAGTGACTAACAGCGCAAAGCCAGCTCGGTAAGAAGTTCGGTGAAGATTGGGCTTGCAAAGGAGGACCCCCCAGGTTCAGAGGACAGACAGAGCACCACTTTCGAAATGCTGCCGAGAGTGTCACCCAGAACCGCTGCGCCGATTGACTTCCGTAGCGGCGCATATGAGGTTGGGGATGGGCCGAAGGGACTTGGAAGTTGGGGACCTAGACTCAAGTGGGGTGGAAGGTGTGGGTGTGTGGATGGCTACCGAGCTACCTAACTTAGCTGGTTAGGGATGGAAGCGGTGATGCGGGCGGGGCAGTCCAAGCGGGTGGGCGAATGATGCTCAGACGAACGTGGTTTCTGGCAGTTCAAAGTCCGCTAAGGTAGTTTGGCAGTTCCCGTCTGCCCGTTTTGCGTCATCTCGTGCCTGGGTTCCTCGACGACATGCCACCCTTACAGAGCCGCAACGGTCGGCGGTGCGACGCGACGATGCGAACTTGTACAAAGAAGCGGCAACGGCGCACACGGGCCGAAGAAAGCTTGTCCCGTCGTGCGAGCAGATCTCCAGGCCGACGAGAACCTCGCATGGTGCTACTGGATATCCAGAGGCAGAGGTCATGGTTACGCGGGAGTAAAGAGCAGCGACTTACCTTCGGTGAGGCGGCGAAGCGTCCCTGATCCGGCTGCCTTTATGCGGCTTCTTCGTCCCACGGGGAAGCGTCGGGTTCAGAGGCGTTTTGAAGGTGACGCTACCAATGGATCCTTTCCTGGACGGCGGCTCGCTACTCCCCGAACTAGAGGCGGTCTCGCCAGCCGTGGTGGCGCTCGCATCGCCCATGTTGTCCGTCTCTTTGACCTTGTCTTTGCCCTTCAAATTGAGCGTGATGCGTCGTCCAGTTCCGGTCGACGATGGACCCCGGCTGCCGTTGTGTTTATCTCGGTCGTTGTCGTTGTTGGTGTTTTTGCTCTTTTCGCCGCCGCCGCCGCCGCCGCCGGTTTTCCCGGACTCACCCAATCGAATAGGCAGCTTGGAGCTGAAATAGTCGCTCCTCTTAGGATTACTTCCTGGGGAAAGGTCGCCTTTGGGGCTCTTCAGGGCCTTGGGAGTGCCGCCAGACATGATGGGCGAACAGAAGGTGGAAAGCGCGAGGTACGTGTGACGGCTGCGTTGCGGAGATGGTCTGTACCTGACTCACGTTGCCTCAAGTAGAGGGCGGAGGAGGCAGATTGGTATCAGACTGCATTGGTGAGGGAGAGCTGTGGGGTGCTGAGGCGGACGCAGAGTCCAAGGCAAGACCTGAGCTTTGGACTCTCCCGTATTCTGGTATGGCGGTAGGTATGATGGTATGGTATGGTGTTGTCCGATGTTGGCGTGGATGGCGGACGACAGATGACTGGCGACTGGCGACTGGCGTTTGGCAAGGCTGGGTTATGGTACCTAAGGTAGGTATCGTACGATGCGGGAGGGCGAGGGCCACGTGGGGCAGACAAGCGATTGTATTCGAGCAATACTTTTGAGATAACGCGTAGGACTGACTGGGTGATTGAGCGTCAGGAAGGAAGGTCTCGGATCGCGGAGTTGGTCGGACGGCAAGGGACAGCTGACTGACTACCTTACCTAGCTATAAGACAAAAAAAGGATGGTCCAAAAGGGCAGCGGGAGAATGCTGTCGCACGTCTTCCAGGGCCGGGATCTCGGAGGGCAAGTACAGCAACTTTCTGGTTCGGTTGGCTGGTGATACAACCAGGGTCAGAAGGTGGAAAAGATCGCGGGAGGCTTTTGCGACGACTCTGAACCTGGCGAGCCTCCCTGTTTTAGCATGTGAGCGCAACGGCAGCCTCCAGAGTCCAGACAAGGGAAGCCCCACGCATTCATTCGCATTCGTGCTCTTTGAGAGGAAAGCGCAATTCAGTGAGCCGACAAAAGCGGCAGACCGGCCCAGCCCTTCTCTCCTTGCCTTTTTATTACCTACCTACCTAAGGTACCTAGATCTTCTCTTTTTTCAGGAGCTGGGGTAGGTAGGTAGGCAGGGAGGGGCTTCGAGCATCCCGGCGCGGGCCTGCTACGGTAAGGTATCTAATAACAGGCACGTCATTCCATCTTTGGGCAGTCATTATTATGGAGACCCTCGGTCCTACTGTATTAGCAATGAGCAATTCTAGGCGGCCTCCAATACTCTCAACTCCATACTAAGCTCTCCATAGAGTCCATACCTCCCCATCCGAGCTCCATGCACCCAGATCCTCACACCCATCCAAAGGCAACAACAGGCTGACGGTGGAGAGGTGATGATACTCTCAGCTGCCAACTTGTCAGCGTGTGTGTATCGTGGCAGCGGCGAGCGGCATGTATAGCCGTTGGCATAAGCTACCCTACCATCTCGCTCGACTCGCAACCTCAGGTCGTATCCTGTTCCTCGTTCTTTTCGTCCGACGCTCGCTCTCCGCGCGCCGTCCGGATGGTATCGTCCCAGCATCAGATCATCGCTCCAACTCGCTCAATTTGCCAGATGTACGCTCTCTGGCTCTCGGCAGATAGCCTCCGCGCTGCCACTCTTCTACCTGCAACACGGAGCGAAGCTCACATTTCAATTGAGGCCGCCGATGGCTGATCATACCAAGACTCTTCCCCGCCTTTTAGTGGAAGCCAAGCTCATCTGCAGACACTCCCAGACACTTGCTTCTGCGTTCATCGAGACCCATGGCTGGGGTAGAGATACGGCCAAGATACCACCGAAGCCCTGTACACAGGTCATCCAGACAATTGGCCTAGGTAATAGAATGCTCTCGCGCTCACTTGGCGCATATCCATGGTTGGCAGCTAGTCGTTTTGCTGCCTTTCTGCTCTGCAGGCTCTCTTCTGACGAGATCCCACGTGGTGCTGGTTGCTCGGCCTTGTGATACTCACCATGGTTGTTTGTTTCTGTCCTGCACTTCCGTCAGGTGAAAATCGCGATTGCAGTTGCACCGCCATTTTTCTGGCTGCGAAATCAAGTCCGCGCAAATCAGGTTACTCACACAACTTAAGTAGCTTTGCTGGGGCAGATCTCTGCGCATCGGCTGCTTTGCCCATCTCGGAGGATCTCGGCGGGTGTAAAAAGGGCTTGGAGGGGCCGCCTCTCCAGACTTGAGATCAATAAAATACCTTAGCGGCGGCAAGCGGAGCCGTTCGCGTCAAGTACTTGGCCAGGTTGGCCTCGACCTCTTCTGAAGCGCAAGTCAAGCTCACTTGATAAAGCATCGTCGGCAGTGGCCGCCTCCCCGAGCCTGTGAATATAACCATGCCATCACTTCACCCAAATCCATATACTCAAGCATATCCAACGAGTTTTTTCTTCGCCGCGGAGTTACGAGTTCCAGAAATGATCGCACGGATTGCGTCCGGATGAGTCGTCTGCGTACCTAGGCAGAACTATCTTGGCATGCTGCAGCCTCGTCAAGGTATCACACTGCAGACGAATCCCGGGAGGCAGGTCTGAGCCCATTCTCTTTTGCCATGCCCATCTCTGTGAAGGCTAGGCAGGCAGTACCTGGCGGACAAGGATGAAGTCGATAGCCTCATCCTGACTGACCGCCCTTCAACCGCCAACCAACTATGCAAAGCTACAGATCCAGGCAGTGATAACGCGCTTGCGCTGATTTGCAGATCGGTCTTTGCCCAAACGACGCCCAAGGAGATAAGAGATCTCAGCAACCTTGATGGCGGGGTCTCACAGGTGAGTCATTGGCAATCGCGGTTGGTCCTGGTCGCTTCTTTCCCACCCGTGTCGACAGGAAAACGCCAACAACATCCGGCTGGCTGCCTCTTCGCCCAGCCGTCTGGATTACACAACGCGTGAAGCGAAGGAGATGACCGCAGGTGATAAGTCCCGTACTAGGCGGGTCACATATCAAGCTCGTTGCAAAGTACGTACGTGCCGCTCCGAGGGCCCAGGGGAACGGCCTGGGCCCGTGGTAGGACTCGCCTATTGACGCTCACGGAATCTGTGACAGGCGCCAAGTCTGCCACGAGCAGGGCGCAGCGCGCCACATGGAACCTGACTCGCAATCACTGTCATCTGCGAATCGCCAAGCGCTGTACGAGTTCGGCGTGCTGATCTTCAAAAACTAGGGAATCATGGTGGTCGAAAAGGCGCGTATGCGACCTTATCAAATTCTTTTTGCTATAATCCGTACGACTGGACTGTGTCGTGCTGGTTCCCTGGCACGTCGCTGCACGCAGATATGCGTGTGGAAGCAGGTATCATCAAATCTACCATTGCAGGCCTACCACCGCGATCAAGTGTCGTACCAGTCAGTCACTCTTGTACTGCTCCTGCCTTTGCCTTCCTGCCAGCCAGTTCCAGGTTGATTTGCGTGACCCTCATTACCCTAGACGCCATGCAATGCAAATCGACGACGAAACGTTCGGGTGCGCCCTGCTTCCACGGGCGCGTACGTTCACCTCCTCTGTCAAGAGAGAGGCGCTCAATTCTTGAGTCAAATCTCCCACATCGGTCCTCCTCAGTTGTATGTTCGGGACAGGTTGCGGAGGTACCAGTCGACCAGCTTACGTCCGACCTTGGCTTCCGAGATGTGAATCAAATCCTGCAGAACATCATTAGCATCGTTCCACACGGGAAGCTTGTCTCTCGTTCGAGAATATTGGGCGTAAAGGGTGAACTTGAGGGTTTACATACTCCTTGCATGGCATAGTCCAGATCGCTGACGTTTACCAAGTCGCCATCCAGCAGGCCGCGGTCGTTCCATCGCAGCTGCTTGGTGCGCTGCTTGTTGACCAGCAGGAATGACCGTAGCTCCTCCGGCTTGACGTCCAGGAAACCAGCCAGCTTCTTAAGGTCCATGGTGGTGTACAGACGCAGGTACGACTTGACGATGGGGCTCATCATGTTGGTCTTGACTTCGTCCATGAAGATGGACAGGTGGTGCTCAATCGGGTCCACGTTGGCCTCGGGGTTGTCGAAATCAGGCGGCACAGGCGAAATGAACTTGGGGCAAGCGGCGCGGAACAGCTCCTCGAAGATGGGGAGCGACTCGGGGCCACCTCGCTGCAGCTTGAGGAGCTGGTCGCCGTACTTCTCCCGCAGAGCAGTGTGGATGGTGTCGTCCAAACGGGTGGGGTGGAAAGCGACGCAGATAGCAATCAGAGCGTACATTTGGTCGTTCTTCTTGGTGATCGAGTCGTACTGGGCGTTCTTCTGGAAGTTCTTGGTTCGCGAGACGTAGACGAGGATGTGGCTGAACATGCGGATGGCATCGGCATAGCGGTGCATCATCATGTAGGAGAAGCCAACGTAGTAGTAGGTCGTGAAATGGGCGGCCATAACGCGCGCAAACATCGCCTTCTTGTTAAGCTCGATATCGTCGAGGGTTTTCAGCGCGAGGCTGAAGTCACCCAAAAGGCAGTGGACTCGCAAAAGTCCAATGATGGAGAAGTATCCCAGCATGCGGTAGAGCGTCTTGGAGCCGTATTCTCCAGCGACAGCGGCCGGGTCTTCGTTTTGCTTCATAGCGGCAAGCTGCTCCGTGATCTGGGATCGCTGGATCAGGGAGTACAGGACGTTGAGAACACTGTAGCAGCCCCAGGTGTTGGGGTTCTCCTTCAAGATCTGTCTCTCCTCCTCGTTGTCTCGGGCTTGGCGGGCCATTCGCATGCGGTAAGAGGAGAAGGAATTGAACTGGTAGATGAACTCGTCGATGACATCCCAAGCCCAGTAGTGGGAAGGGGGCTCGAGGTCGACGGGGCCATCGGAGTTGAGGATGAAGTGGAAGAGGTTGCAGTACGCGTCGTAGCTCTGGAACTTGACATCGAGAGGGGCGGAGAAGTCGAGAGGCTGGGCGGCGGCGACAAGACGGGACTGGATATCGTCGGTCTGCTGGGCCATGGTCAAGGAGTTGACGCGCTCGAGGTCCTCCATGCCATCCTCGTACTGGACCTGCTCCTTGTAGTCGGCGACGAGGGCCTCCTCCTCGACATCGCTGTCATCCTCCATCGCGCGCATGGGCGCGGCACCGTTTCGGAGTCCGCTCATGGTGAAAAGCTCTCGGGGTGATCGGGGTGGTGGCCTGTCACGAGAGTCGGTCGGTCGTGGAGCGGGAGGATCCAATATCTCCAATCTCTCACACAAAGCGAGGCGTCAGGCGTCGGGGCGGCGTTCGGCGGGGCTCGCTGATTTTTTTCGATGCAGGTGTTGTTGCGAAAAGGCAGAGGGCCAGGCTTGCCAGGGGCCGAGGTTTTAGCGAATTAGGGTTTTCAGGTGGTAATGGCTCAACATCAGCCTCAAGCTCCAGTGGATAATGTAAAAATGGAGCAGGGAAGAGGTAGAGTGGGACAGTATTGCAGTGGGGTGGCGGGGTAGGCTTATCGATACCCACGGTGTCCCTCAGCCCCTCCATTGTCAAAGAAAAAGAGCATTGGAACGTCCAAGAACGTATGGGACTTAGATCGTGAGCTTCTTCAAACACCGCGAGTTTCTACTCCAATCTGACCTTGATCCATTCATTCGTCTCGGAGGGGCTCAACACGAGCTTATGATACTTCGAACACAGATCATATTTGATTCATAGTGACTCATTGCACTACCGTACGAAGCCAGCGACCTTCCGTACTACGTCTGAGCTACCTACGTTTAATCTATTAGTCACCCTTCAAAGGCCAAGCGGTGACCGACACCCGAGTTCCCCTAGAGGTACCATCGCGAGGCCATCCCGTATATCTACGCTATACATAAGACCCATACGGGAGACAGTTGGAATCGAGAGCTCATAAACTCATCACAGCCTGCATTCTTGCCACAATGCCCGTGGTCACTCCAGAAAAGCTTGCCGGCCTCCAACGGCATGCGGATGACGTCCGAAACGTACTCTTCGTCCCTGACCCATTTTCTCACCACATTCACTAACAGGCTTCAGATCTGCATTCTGGCACATGTCGACCATGGCAAGACTTCTTTGACCGACGCTTTGCTGGCCACCAATGGCATCATCTCCCCCAAGCTGGCCGGCAAGATCCGGTATCTCGACTCCCGCCCTGATGAGCAAACCAGAGGTATCACCATGGAGTCTTCTGCCATATCCTTATACTTCTCTATGCTACGGAGATCGGCGCCAGATGCCACACCGGTACCTAAGGAGTACTTAATCAACCTGATAGATTCGCCTGGGCACATCGACTTCAGCAGTGAGGTCTCTACAGCCTCCAGATTGTGCGACGGCGCGGTGGTCCTGGTAGATGCGGTAGAAGGGGTTTGTAGTCAGACCGTCACCGTCCTCCGTCAGACCTGGACTGAGAAGCTAAAACCGCTATTGGTTATCAACAAGATAGATCGGCTGGTTACCGAGTTGAAAATGTCTCCAGGGGAAGCCTACACACACCTGGGTAAGCTTCTTGAGCAAGTCAATGCCGTCCTGGGAAGCTTCTTCCAAGGAGAGCGTATGGAGGAAGACTTGAACTGGAGGGAGCGCATGGACGAGCGTGTGGCTGCTGCCGCCGCTCGGGAAACGAAATTTGGCGAAGTTGACACCGAGGCTGGCGAACTACAGTTCGAAGAACGAGACGATGAAGAGCTGTATTTTGCCCCTGAAAAGAACAATGTCATCTTCAGCAGTGCCGTTGACGGCTGGGCCTTCACCGTTCGACAGTTCGCAAGCCTGTATGAAAAGAAACTCGGTATCAAACGAAATATCATGGAGAAGGTTCTGTGGGGAGACTTCTACCTCGATCCGAAAACCAAGAAAGTCCTCGGACGCAAACACCTTAAGGGCCGCAACCTAAAGCCCATGTTTGTGCAACTCGTGCTCGAGCAGGTATGGGCGGTATATCAAGCAACGCTTGGAGGCGACAGTGGAAGAGGGTAGGCTTTCCCTTGTCCAGCCTTTCTATTCTGTAATAACAGGAGTTTACTGACGTATTTTCCAGAGATCCGGCGATGCTCGAGAAAATCACCAAGTCGCTCAACATCACGATACCGCCTCACATCGCACGATCCAGAGATACCCGGTTACTAATGACAACCGTCTTCTCTTCATGGCTACCCCTCTCCACCGCTTTACTTGTCTCTGTTGTCGAATCTCTACCATCCCCAAGGGCAGCCCAGGCAGAACGACTACCAGAAATTCTGGATGATTCGCCTGGGTCAACGCATATTGCACCCGCCGTGAAAGATGCCATGGTCCACTTCAAGACGTCCAAATCTGATCCGGTAGTTGCATACGTCAGCAAAATGGTTTCTATACCAGAAAGTGAGCTCCCTGAAAATAAACGACGCGGGGGAGGCCAACTCAGCGCGGAGGAAGCAAGGGAAATTGCCAGGAAGAAAAGAGCGGAATTCGCGCGAGCACAGCAAAACGAGTCGAAATTGGACGATATCGCAACCGCCCTTGAGAGCACAACACTGGATGATATCGTGCCGGAAGCAGAAGAGAAGCCGGTCGACCCTGAGCACCTGATAGGCTTTGCACGGATATACTCCGGCGTTCTTTCTGTCGGAGACTCAGTCTACGTACTGGCACCGAAATTCTCTCCTGCCAACCCACACGCATCTCCTGAACCACAGAAGGTCACGGTTACCTCCCTATACATGCTAATGGGTCGGAATCTGGAAGCCTTGGACTCTGTACCTGCTGGTGTGGTATTTGGGATAGGGGGCCTTGAAGGCCACATCTTGAAGTCTGGCACCCTCTGCAGTCAACTCGAAGGTGCCGTCAACTTGGCAGGTGTCAACATGGCCGCAAACCCCATTGTTCGCGTCGCTCTCGAACCCGAGAACCCCGCTGACCTGGATAAGATGATCGAGGGTCTCAAACTTCTGGTACAGAGCGATCCCTGTGCTGAATACGAACAGTTCGAGAGTGGAGAGCATGTCCTCTTGACGGCAGGCGAACTTCACCTAGAGCGCTGTCTTACGGACTTGAAGGAACGTTTTGCAAGATGCGATATCCAAGCTGGTGCACCCATTGTGCCCTATCGAGAAACCATTGTCCGCGCAGAAGAGATGAGGCCGCCCAATAACAAGGAGTTGGGACGAGGTGTTGTAGCCGGTGTCACCAGCTCGAAGCAAGTAAGCCTTACAGTACGAGTACGGCCGTTGCCTGTGGAGGTGACCGAGTTTCTGCTCAAGAACTCCGGGTCAATCAAACGACTTTACTCCGAGCAAAAGGCCAAGGAGGATTCCGAGAAAAGGGACAGTGCAGAGTCAGAAGAGCAACACGTCGGCGTCGATGAGATCGTTTCTGAGCACAAGACATTGACGGGCGAGGAGCTCAAGAAGCAGCTTCAAGCTATTTTGGAGAGTGGCAAGGGTCGTGAAGGCTGGCAAGGCACTGTTGATAAGATTGCTGCCTTTGGCCCCCGACGGACGGGACCCAATCTCCTCATCGACGCCACCAAGGACGGACTATTTCCGAAGGTCTTCTCGGCAGAGGAGAACAACGAGGCGAGCCCAAGAGCAGACGAAGCCTTGCGCGCGTCGCACCTCTGCGACAAGGTCACCTATGGATTCCAACTGGCCATGAACCAAGGTCCGCTTTGCAACGAACCAGTCCAGGGCGTTGCCGTTATTATCGAGGACCTGGCTCTCACGGCGACTGAGGAGGAAGCCTCGGCCACGGATCGCCTGGGTAGATTGACGGGAGAGGTCATCAAGACGGTGCAGCAGTCCATCCGGCAGGGCTTCCTGGACTGGTCCTCGCGTCTCATGCTGGCCATGTACTCGTGTGAGATCCAAGCAAGCAGTAAGCGGCACCCCATAACCAATCCCAGCATGCGAGTGAAGCAGAATCTTGACTGACACACCACCTCCACCACGCAGCCGAAGTGCTCGGGCGGGTGTACGACGTGCTGACGCGGCGGCGCGGGCGGGTGCTCTCGGAGCAGATGAAGGAGGGCACGCCCTTCTTCACGATCCAGTCGCTGCTGCCGGTGGCGGAGTCGTTCGGGTTCGCGGACGAGATGCGCAAGCGCACGTCGGGGGCCGCGCAGCCGCAGCTGCTCTTCGCCGGCTTCGAGGTCCTGGACCTGGACCCCTTCTGGGTCCCCTTCACCGAGGACGACCTCGAGGACCTCGGCGAGCTCGCCGACAAGGAGAACGTCGCCAAGCGCTACATGGACGGCGTCCGCCGCCGCAAGGGCCTCCTCGTCGAGGGCCGCCACGAGCGGGTTGCCGCCGAGAAGCAGAAGACGCTGAAGCGGTAGAGTAGACAGGCTAGGTGGATGGGATTAAGGGGTTGTTTTGGGGGGCGAGGAGGTAGAACGTGGATTAACTTTTCGGTAGAGGCGTGCTATACTGGAATACCAAGACTCAAGTGGATATATACTTAGAAACCTTCATGAACTCCATGTGAATTCAGTGAAGATTGCCAGTGCCTTATATACTGATTCATCTGAACACCATCCATTTCCGTGATGAGGTACCCCTGACTTCAGAATTCGGGGCAGCACAAAACAGCAGAAGTAGAAGATAAGGCCAGTTGTAGGCATGATGAAGTTGCCAACCTGCATCCATTGGGTAGGTGGTCGAGGCCAGGCTGGATGGTTTTGCCTGGAGTTCGTGGCGATATCGATTCAGGGTTCAACCGGATGAACAACGTTGTTTGTCTTTGAGAACCGCGGTGAAAACAAGAGTATGTACACAGGTGCTATTAGAATGCAGAATCCCTTTCGGACACCCTCGAACCATCTTCGGCTTTTTCGTTCGGCGCGGATTGCAGATCTCGCATTACTTATTCGTTTCCTACTATTCCGGAGTGCTGAGAACACGCCAGCAGTACACCTCATGTATCTATCATCCACAACAGTCCTTTTTGGGAGTGTCCGTGGTCAATATGACTGAAGCAATTCTCACTTATCTGGGTTTGTAGCTCCTTTCTACCCATCACCGTCCCACAGCCAACCCTCACGCCCACACCTCGCTCTAATGCGAGCCGGCGTTAGCCTCAGCCAACTTGGCGCGCAGCCAGTCCGGCACGAAAGCCTTGATCTTGAGCTGCTGGCCGGCGTCCTCCGCCGCAGTTTCCTGGCCGCCCTCTCCCGTTCCCTCCCCGAGCTTGACCACGAACTCATCCGCGGGGTCGAAGGGCGCGGCGGCCGTCTCGCCCGGCAGCTCCAAGTCGGTCATGACCTGGAGCCGGACGAGGGCGAGGCCGATGTTCCCCCGGCCCGCGAGCCAGGTGCCGGCGCTGCGGCCCTTCCGGCGCGCGCGCCCGATGCCGGCGCCGTGCGGGACCCGGTCCGCGCTGCCCGCGCCGGCGTCGTAGGCCAGCGCGTCCGGGGCGGGCGAAGACCCGTCGTCGGGGTACAGGGCGCAGGGCAGCACGCGCTTGCGGACGACGCCGCGGTGCTTGGTGCGGATGGTGAGCTCCTGGCCGACGTAGCAGCCCTTGCGGAAGTCGACGGCGCCCATGAGGTCGAGGTTGGCCTCGAGGGGCAGGGCGGCCGCGGGCGGGATCTCGGCCGCGCCCTCGGGGATGCCGTACAGGTACCGGCGCAGCGTGTACGCGGACTCAGGCGCGTCGTCGGCCTCCACGCCTGCCGGATGCTCTCCCCCCGGGCACAGCACCCGCGCGCCCAGTCCCGGCGCCCGCGTGTCGGGCAGTACAATGTTCTTGTTGTTCGAGGAGGCGGGCGAAGTCCCCCACACGGCCCACGTCGCGACCTCGTCCTCGTCGAGCGCGCGCACCGCGACCTGGCTGCGCAGCTTGTAGCGGCGCAGGTGGGCGACGAGAGCGGGCAGGCGGTCGGCGTCGACCTCGAGGAGGAAGGCGTGGTCCGGGTCCTGGTCCTTAGCCAACCCCAACGTGTCCCGGTACACGAAGACGTCGTACAGCACGCGCCCCGTGGCGTTCAGGAGCCCGCTGTAGAAGCCCGTGGTGTTGTTGTTGTTGTTGTTGTTGGAAGGGTTATTCGTCGTCGCGTGCTGGCCGCCGCCGCCGCCGCGCGCCGGTGGCCCGGCCCCCGGCACCGACGCCGTCACGATCCCCTGCAGGAACCGCGCCGCGTCCGCGCCCGCCAGCGAGACCAGCCGCCGGCTGCGCAGGCGCGCGTACCCGGCTGCGGGCGGCGGGGGCGGCGCGCTCGAGTAACTGCGGACGCCGCCGTTGCGTGGGTTGCGGCTAGCCGGCCCGGAGCCGGAGAGGCGCGATTGGTGTAGCCGGCACGAGGCGCATACGAAGGGAACGCGGGCGGCCGTGGTGGGAGCGAGGAGGAGCGACGAGGAGGAGGAGAGGAGGCCCTGCAAGGCTGGGTTCTTCTTGCGGATCGGCATGGTGGCGGTAGATGGGTATGCTGGTCGAGGAGGCTCAGAGAATGTTTCGGGAGCTGGGCGATTGGCGAGGCTGCGCGCGCATCGCTTCAAGCCCAGTATCGGTCGATCGCAAGGTTACTTCGGCGTTCGGATCCGTTTGTGTGCTCAGATGGTGGTTTTGGTGGTGCGCGTGGTCGCAATGCCGCTTGCTCCGGCCCAAGCAGATTTTTGGACAAGGGATGATGTAACGCGCGTACGGCGCGCCAGTAAAGCAGGTGCGACCTCCCCCGCTATCTTACCTCTGTAAGGGCAAGCAAGGCAAGAGCTCGGTCTCGGAGTTCGGTGGGTCCCATATCCGAGGGCGCCCCGTGGCCCATGTCGGCTCCGATGACCGCCCGCATTTCCGCGGGTTAGCGGATCAGCATTGTCGATGCCAGTAATCTCAGGAACGATCGCTCCTCAGGTGGTTGGATCACGGGCATGGTATCAGATCGGAGCAGTTATTGCTTGATATTATTGCTTGCTGCTGCATCACTGCATGGCGGGGCACAGTATTGTGCACAGTCATCCACAGGTACTATAGAAGTCGCTGGGTTTATACTTCTGCCCGGTTTGAAAGCTGTCACACTACACTACCTGATTGGGAAACTCGGCTTCCAACTAGTCCCGCCGCAAAGATGAGGAGTTGAGCACTCCGCCCAAGGCCAATTTAAAGAATCACATGGCAAAGTCCCGACCACGACAGAGTCTCGCCTGACGGATTCCAGGACAACGTCACCCTCACGTGGTCGAATGACTCGAATATGCCCTGGTCCAGAGAGTCTTCCAGCTAACCCCGCGGTCTCATTGACCGGCAGCATTCAAAGTTGCAGAGCACTCGGGCCTCCCACCCGGCCAATCCGGACCCGGGGGACAGGCCACACTACTGCCGCCG